>OW240912.1:356951800-357138865 GCA_933207985.1 Pelobates cultripes
TGATTGGTTTGTGTGCCTGTGTTCCATCAGGCCCAGGGGGTGTGCCTCTGGCCTGAGGAATTGTATAAATTGTGAGTATTAAACAGACCTGTTCTACCCTTCATGAAGTCTTGGCTCATGTTTGAGGGTTTGGAGCAGTGTTTCCCAACCCAGTCCTCAAGGCACACCTACCAGTCCAGGATTTAGGGATTACCCAGTTGTGTGTAAGGTGTTTTTTTTCTTCTTTGTAAAAACACCTTAGACACACCCTGTAATCCCTAAATCCTGGACTGGTAGGTGTGCCTTGAGGACTGGGTTGGGAAACACTGGATTGGAGAACTGCACTCTGGGGATTGCTATAATCACTATACTCCCCAGAGTATAATCACTAGCTCTTGTAAGAGCTGTTCTTCTTCCTGGTTCCTGCTCTCTGGATTTAGGAGAAGCTGGAGCCCGGTCTTGGGTCCAGTGTGGGTGGAGGACGGCGAAACTCCAACCAAGCTGCGGCGGTTCATGGGGTTTGCAGTGATTATGGTGTTGAGTGCGGTGCTGATGGTCCTTGGCGAGCACTAGGAGCATCATTCAACAGAGGCACCCAGTCGGGGTGGTAGGCAGTCAGTCACAGTTCACTTACCTAGAAATAAAAAATAAGACCGGGAAAGAATTTCCTGGTGCGCTGTAGAAGCAGTCCCTTATAGATGAGACATATGTGATGTCATTACATGGGCAAATCATGTACAGTTAGGTCCATAAATATTGGGACATCGACACAATTCTAATCTTTTTGGCTCTATACACCACCACAATGGATTTGAAATGAAATGATGTGCTTTAACTGCAGACTTTCAGCTTTAATTTGAGGGTATTTACATCCAAATCAGGTGAACGGTGTAGGGACCAAAAGTAATGGGACAGATTAACAGTCCTAAATCAAACTTTCATAAAGTAATGTTATTCATAGTAAGATATTCTATGCATTGGATATGTAAGAACACTTAACGGGCTATATTTTTATATTTTTTTGTGCCTGATGTAGATCTAACAGTTCTATTTCACTTGTAACCCCAGGCATAAAAGTGGTTAAAGGCCATTTAGGAGATATTCCCCCTCCAGATACACAAGCAGCTACTCCATACACCAATCTCCCAAACAGGAAACCATACGAATTCTCCAAACTTCCGAACCAGAACCATACGAATGCTCCAAACAGTCGAATAGAAAAAAACATACAAAAGGTTTACACTCCTAGCAGTCAAACTGGAACAGCATACAATAAATCCCCCCTCCCCCCCAGAACGAGACAAGGCTCCGTGTTGAGGGTCAAGCAGTGATCTGGTTTAATGGGGCTACCTGCCCGGTATTTACAGGTCTTCCACCAGGTGGACACTCCCCTAGGGGCCTGGTGGAAGACTGGGACACAAATTGCACAGTGACCAGTCACAGACATACATAGTGAAACACTCCCACTAGTACAGTATAATCCCTCCTCTCTATCCTGGAGATAATTGGGGAGTAATCCAATTTTCTCCAAGGATAGATGCAAAACTCCATTACACACATGTTAGCAAAAAGACATAAAAATACACAATGTTACAAATACTGCATAAAACATATACGTTCAACATATCCCCAGATAGCTTAGATCTGAGTGCACATTATTACTGAATGGCGCTCAGATCATATACATACAGTTCAATCGCCATGGAGCCAAAGTCTTTCACATAGTCTTTCGGTATACGAATGGGCTCCATGGCATAGCTATCTGGGGTAGCACTGTTCACTCAATCAAAGTACCAAATGGACCGGTGTTCGAATGAATGAGTGCAGGAGAAGGGAGGTCAGCGGCTCAGCGGTGTTCGTGAATATAACTGTCCGTTTTCAGTTCCATGGTGTTGTAGCTGAACACCGCTGGCCATTCGGCAGTTTAAAATGGCAGCTGCCACGTGTTCAGCTATACTAACAACGGCCACCCAGCGTTCGTCAATTAAACTGCGGTTAACCGCAGCTTCTGGCAGGTAAATTACTGGCACACTCTATACCCAGGTGGTCCAGTCATTCATCTGTTTGTTCGGTAAATTCAATCTACCGAACGCCCGGGCAGAAAGGCAGGAACAAGCCTTTGTACAGGGAAAAATCAAGGTTTTTAACATGGGGTCATAGTCCAGGGGCAGCAGGCAGGCAACCAGGCTTCTCCAGAACATTGTGGTGAGGTTGGTTTCGCCACATCACTCATGACTGGTATTTCATTGATGAAATGATTACTTATTGTGTGTCAGTGTTTGTATCTGCGTGTCTGTGTATCTGCATGTGTGTATATGTGTGCGTCTGTCTATCTGCATTTGTGCCAGTGTGTGTGTCTGTGTATCTACATGTGTGTCTGTGTTTGTATCTGTGTGTCTGTGTATCTACATGTGTGTCTGTGTTTGTATCTGTGTGTCTGTATATCTGCATGTGTGCCAGTGTGTATATCTGTGTGTCTGTGTTTGTATCTGTGTGTTGGTGTATCTGCATGTGTGTATCTGTGTATGTTAATCAGTGTGTGTGCATCAATGTATTTGTATATGTGCATATATCTCAGCATTCAAACTCCAACACTACACACAAACACATCCCTGCATTCAAACATTAACACAGTGGTGGAACTAGCACCTGTGCAGCCGCTGCATATGCACCAGGAACTGCACGTTTTGGAGGCAAATTAGGTGGCCAATGCACTTACAGATACCCAATGGGTCGTGGACCCTTTAACAGTGCGACCAAGCGCCTTTCACATTGGCAGATTGGAAGGAAGGTGGAGCCAGTCAATTTATCCTAGTTTCATACAGAGAGTGCCTTGTGGGAGGGAGGAAGCGGCAGCACAGGCAGTATGGGTGGAGTGGAGTAAGAAGAGAGAGTTGCTCCCAACCCCACGCTCCCATTCATCTCAGCCAGCATCAGGATCTCAAGCAAGCCACCCTCCTGAACACAAAAAGTATGCTAACAGGAGGGTAGCTGCAGATTTAAAAATTAAGACATGTGTGTATAGGTCTTTGTGTGTTACATTGTGCATATGTGTATACATATATATCAATATGTGAGTGTGTGTGTGTGTGTGTGTGAGAGGGGTGTATATATGACAGAGTGTATCAGTGCCATGGTGTGTGTATGTGCCAGTGTGTGTGTCAGGGTGTGTATATCACACTGTGTATCAGTATCAAGGAGTGTGTATGTATCATTGTGTATATCTGAGTGTGTGTGTGTCACAGGGTGTGTACATGTGTCTGGGTGTATGCATGGGTCTGTGTGTGTGCATCTGGGTGTGAGGGTGTGCTTCTGTGTGACCATGTGTGTGTCTCACCAACACAACATGTAAACAAACTCCTACAATCTTACACATATATTGCATACAAACACACCCATGCATTCAAACTCCAAAATTATATAGAAACTCAAATCTTCACTCAAACACCAATACTACACATAAATGTATATCCCCATTTAAAATTCAACATTACATACAAACACACCCCTGCAATCAAACGCAAACATTATGTACAAAGGTACCACTGTATTAAGGAGATACTATAGTCACCAGAACAAATACAGTTTAATGTAATTGTTCTGGTGTGTATAGTATGTCCCGCCAGGCTTTTTTTTCGTAGAAAAGACAGTGTTTACATTACTTCCTAGTAACACCTTTTGGTGGCAGTCACTCAGAATGCCACTAGAGGTGCTTCCTTGGTCAGGGCTGCACAATGTGCAGCACTGACATTTAGCGTATCCATGCTTTGCATGTAGGCATTGAATATTCCTTGAAGAGATACATTGATTCAATGCATCTCTATGAGGAGTTGCTGATTAGCTCAGCGTGGTGTTTTGCTTTCCTATGGGAAAGCATTGGATAGGCTGAGATTGTCAAGTTTGATAATCTCAGCCAAGGAGGTTGAGCGAGGTGGGTCCAGCCATTAGGAGACCCACGAGGTACTGAAATAAAGGTGAAGAATTTTACATCTTTTACCTTGCTGACAGGGGCCAGGGCCTAAACAATTTTTTTCACAGCTATATTGACAGGAATACATGTTTCTATTCCTGTTACTATAGTGTTCCTTTTAAACCCTTAAATTCTATACAAACACCCAATCATTCAAGTACCAACACTACACACAAAAGCACATTTAAAAGCCAACACTACATACAAATACACCCCTGCTTTCAAACGCAAACACTACACACAAGTACACAGCTGCATTCCAATGGCAACAATACATACAAATATACCCCTAGATGCACAAATATACAAAAACATGCTTACATTCAAACACACAACACTGCTCACAAATACAAGCCTGCAAGGATGGGCTAATGGTAGATCCCCAGCTTGCATGGCATCGTTGGAGTGGTACAACAGGTGGGGAGCTACCTATTGGTCGTCTCACTAGAGGGGGCAAAAAAAACTTTCTTGCTCCAGGGCCCTTTCTACATTAGTTCTGCCACTGCGCCACTGCACAAACACACTCCTGCATTCAAACATCAACACTACATATAAACATCCCACTGTAAAGCACCAACATTATATGTAATAGCACCCCTGCATTGAAAAAACAACACTACACACAAATGCATGTCTGCATTCCAACACCAACACTGCCTACAAGAACACAACTACATTCACTCACACATACGCTATACAAAAACATGTTTAAATTCAAACACACAAACACTACTCAGGGCTAAAGTATACAAGGATGGGATCAAATGAGGATCTACCATTTGGCCACATTTGCTGGGGGGGGAGCATTCTTGGATCAGGGCTCTCTCTGCGTTAGTACTGCCACTGATACCAGACGTTTTTATGATTGTCTGCCATATTTAAATACTCTTTATTGATGTACTAAAGTAGTATCAAAAGATAAATGCTAAGCAAAAACATCTGGATTTAAGAAGTAATCAATGTCCTATCCACCCTCTGAGTACCACATCATTCTTTTTCTCCCCAGCAGTGACGAGTTCCTTCCTCCCTTGCCAACAGTACCTCACTCTTCCTCTCCATTATGCCACGTTTCTTCCATTCCCCTCCAGCACTGCCTCATTCTTCCTCCCAAGAGGAGTGTCTCATTCTTTCCTCCCTAATTCTTCTCTGCCTCACCTGGCAGTGTATTTCCGTCTTAAAATGCTGCATACCTCAGAAGTGCATTGAGGGGGGCTGATGGAATATGAACTTGCAATACTGATGGTGGAATGCCACATATATTAAAGGAATCACAGTTTAGGCGTCAGGCCTCACTTACTTCTCTTTAAAGTGTTAAAAACTCACCTTATTTACAGCGCGGTGCTAGACCATTGCAGCAGGCCCCGCACCACCTTCTTGATCATTAAAATAGACAATCTCAGCCAACCCAAAGCTTTGCCATAGGAAAGCACTGGGAGGCTATCGCAAATGTTCAGGAAATTGTTGCTCTGCACCTATCAGCATCTCCTCAATTGAAACAATGCATGTCTCTATGGCGAACATTCAGCATCTCCACTGTGCTGCTGCTGAAAAGGCAGTGCTTACACTAAAATGTCTGCAGGGACATAGCTTAGACATCAAAACAACTGTATTAAGATGTAGTTGTTCTGGTGAGGTGACCATAGTGTCCCTTTAAAATGCCACCTTGAAATAATTTCACATGAAGAAAGCACCATGTGCACCTGCCTCAGTTTCTCCTTGAGTTGCACCATGCTCAAGAAATGAACTCAAAATGAATCCCTGCTCAAACAGAGGACTAATGATCATATATTTTATTAAAGCAATGGGTAGACAAGCATGTGTAAAATAATGACACAGGAAAGATATTTCACGTGTCACACTGACTACAGAAAACTGTCTGATTCAATCTCTACTTTTGTACATTAACACTGAGTGCATCTAGATGATGTAGATAAATGTAAATTCATTTTCAGGGACTTCAGACTGGTGGCAGACTGAATCAAACAGTTTTCTGTAGTCAGTGTGACACGTGAATATCTTTCCTGCGTCGTTATTTTACAAATGCTTTTACTTGATAGTAAAAATCTGATTGACTCTACTCCATTTTGTAGTGAGGGATGGAGTGTAAGGTGCTAAAAATTTATTGGAGGTAGAAGCAGCTGCAGTGAATATACTGCTCAGTAGAGATGCTCATGGCCAAAAACTTTGTTGTCTCTTTTCATTTCAATTTTTTAATTTTCACATTTTCGAAATCCAGGAATTAACTATTCAGAACAAAATAAAATTCAGCAAAAATTCTGAATCAAAATTAAATTCAGGTGCCTTTAATCCCAATTATTCCCAAGGATACTGTGACGAAAACCACTTCGCCACTGGGTTTTGGAAAGGACTACTTGCTAGCCTGTTACCTTGTGATTATGGCCCCTGTGACTTATTTGGTTATAAGGCACTATTTCTGCTTGCTGGGACTTTTACCAATATTACTTTGACCTGTCGAAGTGATTCGAAGTGGTACTTCGAACCGTCGAACAGCCGAAGTACCGGACCACCCATAATTGGAAGTGTGGTTAACTGTAGCTTAATTGACGAACGGCTGGGTGGTCGTCATTCGTATAGCCGAACACGTGGCAGCGACCATCTTGTTTAGTCGCGGCCAGCAGTGCTTTGTCGTCGAGTGCATGGAACTAAAATTGGACACTCGATGGCACGAACACTGCTAAAACTTCCACCTCCAGCTAACTTAGACTAAATCCCCACAAACAGAGCGTCATTCGGTAATCTACTGAACACACTTCGACACTAACTTTGTGCACGAACAGTCCCATTCGAATATTCGAAGTGCATTTTAATCATTAGAAATAGACCTGCACCACAGCCTAATTCTCTGGAACTGTTTTGGGCATGAAATCATGCGAGCAGTCGGTCAAAAGAGACTTCCAGGAAATTCCTGAACCCCTGCTCTGATCTGGGTGATTTTTGGATATGTTGTTCACCCAGATCAGGGCTATCAGGGGATGTAATATTATGGGGATGTAATATTATAACATTATATGTTATGTTTTGGGGTGTTTTCTGTACTTTGTGGAAAATGTGTGTTTTTCTGCCTATGGATAATTAGGTTATTGTATTAACTACTTTAATTATATCACAGGCAGAGGGGAGGGATTGTTTACTGTATTTGGTAGTGTCGTACTGTTAAATACTGTTTTGATTGGTTTGTATATCTTGTAATTCGGTACTCCAACAGGTCCAGGGGGTGTACCCCTGGCCTGAGGAATTGTATAAAAATCCAGCCTGTGCCATTTAACTGTCAGACCTTCTTACCCTAAATTTGCAGCCTCGTCTCATAGTGAACTGCTATATCACTACAAGGGTTTGCTATGATCATCATAGTTGGATAATCACTAGCTCTTGTAAGAGCTGTTCCTGCTACGCTCTCTGAAGGAAGACAGGTTCACCCACTGGAGCCTGGAGCCTTGTCGTAGGTCTATGGTGGGTTGGAAACGGCAAGACCCCAACCAAGCTGCGGTGGTTCATGGGGTCTGCAGCGCTTATGGTGTCTGGTGCGGTGCTGATGGTCCTTGGTGAGCACTAGTAGCAGTGATTGACGGAGGGTCCATCACAGATACCAAATCAAGGTGCTGTTTAGTATGTAGCTCCATAATTTGGTATCCTATCCATATGTGTGGTTGTCATAATTAAAGGCACCAAATCAGTGATTAACCTACTAAGAAACTGAAAAAGCTAATTTAAGAAAAAGGGATTTTCTTCTTTTTGCTTGTTCTAATTTGGTATTGTATCCTTAGGTGGGATTGCCTTAATTAAGGGTACAAAATTAGGGAGCCACTATGTTTAGTAGATGGCTTCCTAATTTTATATCCCTAAATTGGCAATCCACACAAAACAGAGAGCTATCTAAGAAAACAGTTTAAAACCAAAATTAAGAAAATGGTGTTTCTTAATTTTTATCTTTCTATTTTTTTAGAAGATAGCTACCTAATTTGAAATCATGTGTATATCACATACATTATATATACATGCAGTATATACATCCTATATACATGTATCACATGTATATATGTATATGCTGCATGCACACAGAATGTATATGTCAGTGTGTGTGTGTATGTATATCAATGTGTGAGTCTAAGAATGTGTCGATGTAAGTATGTCTAACTATGATTGTCTTTGTATATGAATGTGTATATAAATGTGAGTATGTGCTTGTAATAAGTAAAAATAGGGATTGGGGGATGCAGAGTAAGACAAAAAAGATCTACATACATACATTTTCACTCAGAGTGCATGTAACTGAGGTACGCCTCTGCCATGAAGACATTAAAACAGAGAGAGTCTTGCTTCTACACTGCCGGAATACAGAATGTGATCAGAGAAGTGTTTTGTTGCTGGACAGAAATGCTACAAATAGTTCAAGGTGCTGCAGGACATGAGGTATGAGCGCTTGCTACTTACAAGGATTTACACTTTGCAGGTGACTGTAACAAAATGAAACAATCTTACTGCCGTGCTATCTCAAAGTATACAGATCACAATATTTGTATTATCCAAGAAGAATGAACAAATGACTGAGAATGTAGCCTCTTGGTCATTAGTCAAAATCTGAATGCAAATGCACAGAATTTCGGAATGACTGAATAAACTTTTATATATAAACATTTATACCACCCCCATACCCTGTCACACTTGCTAGATAGGGAGCAGCTACGGTTGCCCAGTACCTAGTATATATCTTTATCCCCCTGTGTCCCCACAGGTCACTGTCCACCTGTATTGCTAATTTATTTTAATAAATAAAAAAGCATGGGGAACTTAGTGCCCCCACCCCCACGCTACATGGTGGGGAACTATATGAATAGTGAAGGGGGTACATGATTTGTAGATTGGGTGGGGGACTATAAAATAATTAAATAATGTGGGTGTGGACAGGTCACTGTTTACCCAGTGCCCCCAACCATGGCCAGCGATTGGGGACTATTACAAAAAAAAAAACAAGGAGTGGACATTTTTATGTCTCCGCTGCCACCATCCATGGTCAGCATGTTGGGCTACTAATTGTATGCCTGGAGTAAACCTAAAGTCCCTACCCCAGTGTCCACCCATTTGTGGCAGGTGAGGGTCTCTAAATAATTAAACAATGGTGAGACCTAGACCCCATCTGAGCCCTAATCCATGGTCGGTAGGGGCTCTATATTATTAAAGACGGGAACACATAATGTCCCTACCCAAACCTCCATCAATTAGCAGTAGGCACAGGCTCTAAATAATTAAAAAAGAGGGGACTTACTTTCCTCTAGTGATTAGCAGTGGGTGGGAGCTCTATTAATAATATATGGGGGGGACTAAAGTCCCAACTCAAAGCCCTCACCCATGGGCCAAGAATGTAATTATACAAGGGGGATTGGCCATGTCCCCCAAATAGTGGCATGGTCCACCCTCCTGGAAGACTAGGGGTCCCCAATACTATCCTATACCTACCCCCATCACCCTAATAAAAAGATAGAGAGGTTCACTAGCACGTATACCTGTGAAAAAAATAAATCCTACTTCCTATCTGAAGTCTTCTAATTTAATCTAATTCTTCTAACCTTTAGCCCCACAAAAGGACAAAGAAAAATCGATAATCCTACAACACAACTCTTGAAAATGAAAAAAAAAAGAAATCAGAGAAAAACAGCCAGAAAAATTCACTACCGCGACACAAAAATTAAATCCATCCAAGGGCTCTGCACTGAAGGTGGTTCAAAGGCAGCAAAACCCTCAAGACTTGCCGAGGGACACAAGTCCTGATTAAAATCAGTGCTCTCGCATCCAAAACCTTTTTGATTTTTAAAAATGTTATGTTTTTTTTGCAAATTGGGCTTTTATGTATTTTAAATAGTTGCCTTGTGTTGTTGTTGATTTTCATTTTTTAGCCTGAAATAAAGGAGAAATAAGACATCTGGTGGTAAATACGTTTTTATTTTTATTACAATTGTATATTTTATAAGTAGCCCCCAAAAAGCCGCCTATGGGTAAAGGCTGGGGGAGTGACTCCAGGCTTCCTCATATTATTATTATTAGTAGTAGTAGCCCCCGCCCACCAAAATTAACCATATGAAACCTTGATTATAGTAATATGGGGGTTGTACTAAGTCCCACAGGCATTTTTTAACCTTTTCTATAGTGGCAGCTTGTTAGCAAGTACTGGCCAGCGGCTACATGGTTAACCCTTGCACTGTCTTGAGTTTATAATCTATTTTTCTGCTATTACCACCAGTGGACAAATAGTACTTAAAATTTCCGTGAACAATAATTTGGAACATTCATCCTACCAGATGCATTCAAATCGGAAATGTTTAAAATTGTGCTTGAAAAATATTCAGAATCCTATACTTTGTAATAAGGACAACAAATGCATCCAGCCAATGGCTGTAGATTTGGTCTGACTGACCGAATTCCAATCGGAATTTGATTTATAAATATGAGAAATGTCTTTCCGGTCGGTATTTGTCCATTTTCACTGGAGTTTGTCTATCCAGACTAAATCTAGTGTGTAGAGAATTACCTTGTCAGTACCTCACTCTCAGGGGCATTCACTGAACATAGAATGGAAAATGTACAGCTTTATTTAGTAAAATGAGAATTCAAAGTGAATTTTCAGCTCAGAGCAGCCAAACTGAGAGCGTAGCTGACTTTAAATGTGTTAATTCACTTTGAATTCTCATTCTAGTGAATAACCTTGATTAACACTAAAATAGCTGACGTGGAAAAAGGCCTCCAGCTCAGATATTATTCCAGCTTCCTGGTTTAGTAAATAATCCTGTTACTCTTTAGCTCCAATACATTGATTCCAAAGGAGGCTTCTCTCTGAGGCCAATGTAAAGAGCAGAACAAAGCAAGGTGACCCCCTTACTGAAGCCAGATTAATGCTCTAATCAATTATTAATTCCCAATTTATTGCAATACCAGATGCAATAAAGCAGGGTTTAAGATTTGACTGATATTGTGGAGGAAAATTATTCCTATGTTGTTTATTTATATACATTTTAGATTACTCCTACTAGATCGGGTTGTGGTGTAGTCATCAGGGCATTTTCTACAACAGTGGGTTTGTTGTGACGAAATCCGACATGTATTCATGGGGCTGGATGGCAGCCAGCAAACTATGTAACTATAATTATGATAAATGTGTTGTTTTTTAATTGACGTGACTAAGAAAATGTAAATGAAAGTTTTATTTCATGTTCTTCGGAGTATTCCATGTAACAAATTCCCACCATTTGTTACAATGTTTCTTTCTGTTTATTTTCGACTCATTCTTCTTTGACAGATATGACTAAATAGTTCCCAACAGGATAATGTGTACCCTGGAAGAGATATAATTAATGGCAATGCACAGATCAGTAGTTTGGTTCACATACATGAAGAGTATTCATTAGATTCTGAACTGTGGGAGATTAACTCGGGAATTTTACAACCAAATTAGTTGAACTGGAAAAATTATCCACCTCGACTATTTTAGTCTTGAAATTAATTAATATTATTTATTACCATTTATATTGTACCACCAGCGCTGTACAACTATAGAAAGAGGATAGTAAAAATGAAAATCCAGCGCTCTCACTCATCTACTCATCCACTAAACAGCTATTTTGGTTCTGAACAATTTTGTTAGTTTTATTAAAAACACCTAATCTAGGCAAAAAAAAAAAATGGGGGTTTAGTTACATTATATGAGCATACATTGCATAAGCCTACCACAACGTGAATGTACCCCATCTTTGGCAGGTCCTACTCTGTCTGCTAAATGAGCTACTCACTTGGGGAAATCCTTCCATCTCGAGGTCTCTGCAGTACAATGCTTAAATAGGGTCCTGAGATGAGGCACCTGTAACAGGGAGGGGTGCAAAACCAAGGAGCTGGCTAGACTAAAAAAAAACACAAAACAGGATAAAGCACAAGTCTTTGATTTTAGTTCTGCAATATGCCTGTATGAATCATTTAATTAACTTCAGGTAAATTAAATAAATTATCGAATTGTGGGAAAGTGACAACCCTATTGCACTTGTTAACCCATTGGTGTAACAGCTTGAGTTTTCTTGTTTTGGCATTTTTGAAGTGTGTCTATTTAACCGCAATTTCCATTTTTCTCATTAATTGCACCAACTATTTGTCTCCATTTTTAAAGGACAAAAATGGGTTTAATTTGATGTGACATACATGTATACATTCTCATTAATTATAAACAAAATAAAATACAAACAAATGCAAAAAAACAGAACAAACACTTTTTTCAAAGTTTGAGATAATTAGAGCAGTTTAAAAAAAAGAATTCAAAATAAATTAATTTATTTCTCCTAATTTGCAGAGTACATCTAGGAATTCAGTTTACTTTTGGTAGTTGAGGTCACAAAATCCAAGGAGTAAAATGCAGTTTCAATGTGCAACCATTTTAGAATTCGATATGTTTGTCTTCTACGTTCCATTGCCATCACAAAAAACAAAACTGCCAGACAAAAGTATATATTTATATAAACTACACATCACAGGGTATTAACCTAAGGCTAGTTTGACACTTTTTACACAACCATATAACTGCCAGTCTACATTAAAAATTGTAGTAAAATTGTGTTGGTTTTTACATACACACATATAACAAGGGGTTTTTTTAAATCAATTTTTTTATTAAGGAAAAGGCTTTGAAAGAGCATGAGTAGGACATTGTACATAACATCAATAGCAGAAATAGTAGATGGTGTGGTATAAAAATAAATCAATGTTATAATTCAATTCACACCTATTGGACCTCATCTCTATTTTCTCTCTTTGGTTTTCTAGTAAACAAATTCTAACACCAAAACAATGTTGTTGTATATAAAAAAAAAAAAAAGGAGGAACACAATAGCAAGGATAAAAAAAAAACAAGAGACCAAACAAGACATAGAAAACAAGTGAATGGATAACAAGGTAATATTAGGTGAATCCTATAGGAGAGAGCTGAAAAAAGGTGTGTTGTAAAAAAAAAAATTATTTTATTTAACCCAAGCATGGTTATCACAAGATATGCAGGGATATTCAGTAACCAACAAGGCCAAGTATGCTCTCCATGAGTCACAACATGGGTTCTGAGGTTTTATAGTATTTCCTAGACAGGTGCATTCGTTTTCGGACGAATACAATTTCGCCCGAAATTTCAGACTTTTTTGTATTGGTTTACTAAAACATAAATGAAAGTCCCACATACGAAATATAAACGAAACAAAATATAAACTAGTGTGCCCCACCCCTCAGGCCCCCACCTATGAACATAGGGTGGGGAACTTAATTATATAAATAATGGGGGGGGGGCCTATTGTCCCCCCAGGTCCCCACCCATGAGTGGTGGGTGAGGACCCTAATTAAATAAGGGGGGTGGGGGACCTAATGTAACTTTAACCCCAGCTTTAAACCAGTAACACACCGTAATAAACCAAAACTCATAATCCTAACACTAATCCTAAACATAATCCTAAACCTAGCAATAGTGTAAGAGGGATTCCCTCTGCTGATGTTTGCAGAGGGATTCCCTTACAGTAAACCCTGGACACAGTAAACCCTGGACATAAGAAGGGTCTTCTACCTTAAAGTCATAAAGCAAACCATCTGCTGAAGCTGAGCTGAAAGTAAGGGGTTCTAACTGAATCTATCTTTTCAGGAAATGTGAAGGAATGCTGTTTGATTGATAGCCAGTGGAGGTGTGGTTAGGTCTGAAGAAAGAAAGTAATTCAGCTCCTAAATAGCAGAGACTTAAGCAGTGGTATTGAAGAGACCTGAACTACGCACCACAACCACTTCATTAAGCAGACATGGTTCTGTTATTTAGATTGACCATTAAAGGTCCACTATAGTGCCAGGAAAACAAACTTGTTTTCCTGGCACTATAATGTTAATAGGTCCCCCCCACCCTCAGGGTCCCACTCCCGCCAGGCTCTAGGGGGAGGAAGGGGTTAAACTCTCCTCCCTCTTCCGCTGAATGCGCATGCGCGGCAAGAGCCGCTCGCGCATTAAGTCAGTCCATAGGAAAGCATTCTCAATGCTTTCATATGGACGCTGGCGTCTTCTCACATTGAAAATCACAGTAAGAATCACGCAAGCGCCTCTAGCAGTGGTCCGTGAGACAGCCACTAGAGGCTGGATTAACCCTAAAGTAAACATAGCAGTTTCTCTGAGGAGAACAAGAGACAAAGTATTTAGTGTTTAATAACATTCTATACGTTATACGTTCTGATTTATGTTTAACACAGCCAACACATAGTTTTAGATTATCTATAAAATGATGTTAGAGAAGTTGCCATGACAGATTCACTTTAAGTTTGTTTACATTCACGTTTATTCTTTATATAATCATTTCAGCTGCAATCGTTATTGTCATATTTCAGATGCACATCTGATCTAATGAGTGCTAATGAATTTACATAGGGATTCCCCAACCATTGTCACTGAAGATGCTGCTATAAGATTCAGATGGTGAAACAGAGTTTGTAGTAACATGCATAAAGAAGATTTATGATCCTTGTGTAATGTATGAATCAAACTTTCCTATGTTCCAATTGAACATGAATAGTCTTCTTAATTCCACGGCACCTTCATGCATTCATACTTCTCACGTTGACTCAAAAACTCTGGTACACTTCTCAGCATTTACTTGCAATCTGGTGCTGACCTTTCTTCGTCTCTCTCTGCAGCCCTTCATTCATGCCCGAAGGTCTCTCAGTTCAACCAATATTGATAGAACATAAGACAAACCTGCCAAAGACTTGTACTATTATGTTTTGCTGCAGAGCAGACTTTTCTTGGCACAATATGCAAGATGCTATAAATATTCAGGCAGCAGAACAGTTTTGACACTTGGATAGCGTCCAAATATATAACAGTTAAAAGACAAAACAAAAAAAAAATGCATGACATGAACAGAGACAACTACCTTGATGTAGACACGCAAAGAAGAGGAAAAAACAAACAAAACAAGAACTACCTTCACCCTGATGTTAAGAGAGAAAGAAAAAAAAAGATAATAAAAAGAGAACAATGCACAAAGAATTCCATTGAAAATGTGAATACAAAGGCATTGATTGCGTTTCTAGTATACTGAGAAGTCTATTGGAAAAGGCATCATGACAAAGTTGGGGGAAAGTAACATGTGCACACAAGGACATACTTGAAAACTGAAGAAAAATGGGTAATTTTAGTACAAAAAAAAAAAACAGGACAGGTGGTGGACACCAGAACATCCATTTTTGAATTCTACAAAGGCCAAAACATGTGATTAAAGGAACAGTAAACAGACAAAAATACAGTTCTTAATGCTGCTTGAAAACTTTAAGCAGTAACTATTACAGCTACCATATTTATCTCTATGTTAAAATTAGTGTAGGACCCATCGATATTAGGTACTTTGTCAAAGTGGCTAAAACAGAGTTTGGTCATATTGCGTGGGTCCAAATCCATTTATTTTCTATTTTATTTTTTGTGATTTTACGTATTCTTGCAAGATTTAGAACTGTATTTTTGTGAATGCATTCTTGTGAAACACACTAAGTGTTATTTGCTTAATTGTGACCAGAAAGACAATCTGCAATATTTAGATCACCATGGTCAAATTGGAATTTTTTTCCAGTTTAGGTCATTTCCAGTGTAGCTATTTGTGCCTAAAGATTGCTATTCTCTGATCAATTCATAACAATTTCTGGTTTTGTGAATTACCCTACTAGAGTTCCTAGTCAGTTTTCTGTGATAGCTTTTTTGAATTAATCACATTCGCAAATGCAGTCACTTTTAGTATTTTTTATTTGTTGTCTGCCAATTCTTAAAGGTTACTTGAACATTGTCTCCTCCATCCATTTCCCCTTTCACAGCGGTGATCCAATACTCATGAATGGCTGTTTTATTGTCTCTGGCTTGTGTTCCCAACATCACTTTTACAATAACCAATCATCAATGAATAGCTCTACCAAGACCAAGATGGGTGGAACTATTTAAACCAAATCATTAAACATGTATCTGTCGCGTTCTATTCTATGTCACTATTTTATCTAACTCTTGGCATTGATTTTTATTTTTAGTGTCTTGTGCTCCCTAATCACTTTATTCTTAAATGTAGCCCTTCAGCAATGAGCTCTTTTTATTAAAATAAATATTTGAAACCTAAACCACATCATTTCTTCATTGATGTGGAGCAAAACAGAGATTTTGTGGGTAGTTTGCATTTCAAAAATATTTGAGCAAAGATTTACATTTTATTTATTTATACAACTATTACATAAATATTTGGTTCTTTATTATTAGAGATTTTATGGCATTCCCCTGTCTTGCAATATTTTTTGTAGTTTTAAATAAGAAAATAATGTGTAGAAGCACAAATACCATTTAGGAAGGTGTAACAAAAAAATATATATTCCAATCCAATTCCTATCTTATGGGTAATCAAGCAATCTTTGGGGTTTGTGAGTATGGAATCCCAGGATGCTTGCAGAATGCAAATATTGTCACACAGTGCCCACATAAGGTAAACACAGTTGCCTGGCAACAACCACTGATCACCATTTCAAAACATAAAAATGCTGATGGTCCTCACTACTTCTTTTTGCTGTGGGTGCCCCCCTATCTATACTATGTCCATTCCCTCTACCTAGTGTCCACCTTGCTCGCACGTCTGTGTGTCCTGCCCATCCCCCCTCTCATGGCGCAAAAAGGGTTAAAAACCCTTTTGTCACTTACCTTACTCCAGCACTGATTTGCCTCAGCACTGGGTCATGCTCCACTTCCGCTCCTCCTCCCCTGATGTCAGCTGATGTCCGAGTCCTAATATGTATGCGCGGCAAGTGCCACGCTTGCATTAGTACTACTCCATAGGAAAGCATTGAATCAATGCTTTCCTATGGGGTTTTAGCTAATGCTGTATTTGCTCATGCAGAGCGTGAGGACGTCCAGCATCAGTTGGGCAAGCAGAAATAGTCTAATGACCCGGAAGTGCCTCTAGTGGCTGTCTGGTAGATAGCCTCTAGAGGTGGAGTTAACCCTGCAATGTAATTATCACAGTTATCAATAAATGCAATAACTACAATTGCAAAGTTAAACTGACAGGGTCACTGCACCCAGACTACTTCAATGAGTTAAAGTGGTCTGGGTGCCTGTAGTGTCTCTAATGTCCAAAATATCTTTCACTATCAAAAAAAACCCAAAGCATATTGTTTCCGACCGTTGCTTTGTTTTGGGCAACAAATTTTGTAAATAGCTTAACAAATGTCTTGCTTGTATATAGTGTGTTACAGTAAGAGGCATACATCCTGGTTTTCTGTCTAAAAAAATGAGAACAAATTATTAATTTTCCTGTTCAAAGCGCTATTATCTTGTAATTAGTTTAAGACATTTGAAATTAATTTGAAAGCTCTGTGAACTGGCTAAAAGTGAAGAAATTAAATAATGTCCGTGTGGTGTCCAAGTGTAACAATATTTATTGACCCATTTGCTAAGGCAGCATTTTAAGCAGTAATAAGCAATATTTATATTCTAAAATGCCTGCATTCATTAATTCAAATCATCATACGTGCATTATAAGAGATCAGAAGATAATTGCACATCACCATGTATTGCTCAGTTATTTGGAAGGACAAGTGAAGGCTTCAATTAGTGTGATTTTCCTATATTTGCTGATTATACTGTTCTGGATCCTGAACCTTTACCAGTCCCAGCGAATGCATTACTCGCTACAACCTGCCTCAAAATTCTGCTTATCTACTTGTCTGCTGCCTGCTCAGAACTTTAAACTATTTCCAGATTGTCTACTGCACCTAACAATTAATACTAAAAGGAACACTGTATGATTGTATTACCTAACATTGTTCTAAAAATATGTGCAGTTAAACGACAACCTTTATACTTAAAAAATTGCGCACTGTTATTGCATACCCCATTGTTATAATGTAATGGAACTAGTGTGTGGAGTGCCGTTGGGGTACCACACGCATGTTTGTTCAACCCATATGCACTGCAAAAATAAAGAATTTAAAAAATAAAAAAAAGGAATACTGTAGTCACCCAGACAACTTCTTAGGGCTAGTAAATGGAGCCTAGCAAATTCATGGTTCCAGTGCCACCGTCTAAACCTGGGGCCCTAGGCAGCTGCTATAGTTTGGCTTATGGCTAGTCCTGCTCTGGCCCTGGAGAGAAACTACATTGGCATGCACACATTTGGAAGGCAATGACACAACATGCCCTCTGTGCCCATCCCTGCTGCTGGGCTACTATGCCTATAAAGGCTGCCCCTGGATGTTATAGTATTTCTTGTCTTATACAGGATTAAAAAAACCTAAGCTAAACACTGTTACCATAATCATTACATCAATGTTTTATTGAAACTTTTTATTTTTGTGAAATCAGATTTAAAAAATGCCAGCATAGTCAAATATTATTACCGTATATTGTCAAAGTACTTACCTTTTTTTCAGAATATAAGACTCATTGGCATAAATAATGCATATTTATATTGCATATGCTTCATTGTGTGCCGAAAGCCCTCCATACTGTCATCACCCCAGATGTTATAAAGGACATATTGATCTGCGCAGGCCCTGAAGAGCTAGATGGAGTGACCAGAGCTCTGGCTGAAATGTTTGTTTTTCAGTCCGGTGGGTTTCAGCAATAGAATGGATCTGCATGTAAATATTGTTTATTGCAGTATATTTCCTTTGCCTTGCAGGGTTATTTACCAAGGTTAGTATTGCTGGGAATTCAAAGTGTATTTCAACTATAAGGAAGGCCAAAGTCACAGAACTGGAAGCATAATTGACTGGGAGAATTTTCCAATTTTTACCCTAAATTTAAAAATCACTTTGAATTCATGGCAATTGTCACTTTAGTAAATAATCCTGTTAGTGTATGTGTAAATGTTTTTATTTTATTTTATTTTATTTTACCCATTTTGCCTTTTTTCAGCTTTCTCTGTATTATCTACCTTATATTTTTCTCAAGATATTTTCAGCACTTTCTCTCTACTTTTTCTTCACACACCCCATCAACCTTGTATTATCTACCTGTTACCATGATATGTACCTTTTCCTATTAAAGGGACACTATAGTCACCTTAACAACATCAGCTTAATGAGGTTGTTCAGGTGAGAACTATAGCTCCCTGCAGCCTTTCTCATGTAAACACTGTATTTTCTGAGAAAATACAGTGTTTACATTGAAAGCTAGGAACACCTCCCATTGCAGTCACTCAGAGTGAACCAGAGGGACTTTGGAGTTGATGGAGTTATAATATGCCTCCACCCACTCAGATCTGCTGTCAGCAGAGCACAGGGCAGCACTGTGCACAGCATCCTGTGATTCAGTATCTCCTCCCTCTGCATGCAGACATTGAATTTTCCTCATAGGAGATGCTGATTGGCCAGGGCTGTGTTTGAATCATGCTGGCTCTGCCCCTGATCTGCCTTTTTATCAGTCTCAGCCAATCCTATGGGGAAGCACTCTGATTGGATCAGACTACCACGTGTCAGCAGACTGCTTGTTTTTCTGAATCTAACAGCATGCAGATTTACAGCTTCAGGCTTGAATACAGTAAGATTTTTACAATATATTATGGAGGCACGAGATGCCCAGAGGGGCTAGATGGTGGTGTTCCTGACCCTATAGTGATCCTTTAACTCATAAAAATTGTTTGATGCATCTAATGGTTCTGCTATTTGGACCAAAGAATTACAGATCCAAATGATTTGTCAATTCCCATTTAACGAATAGTATAAATTTGGCATATATAGATTAACAGGGCTAGTTACTAAAGTGAGATTTCAAAGGGAATTCAGCATCATTTCTTTTTAAATTTAAATCCAGAGTAGTTGAATAGAAAATATAGTTGATTTATAGAATGTTTCCAGTTTGGCTAATTTGACCTTAAATTTGAAATTCACTTTGAATTCATCTTGAATTCTCACTTTAGTGAATAACTCTATTAATGTCTATATTCTATAATTCTATATTCAAAATAAGAAGAGTAAATTAATATATATTATATTTTGGACACGTTTCCTTAGTTGCAAATTATCATAGGTAAACCTAATTTCAGTATAGTTAATATTTTTAATTCAATTGATTAAATATAATTATGACAGTAAAATAAATCCATGTCAGAAGACGATATATTTAATGTGTGTAGTTTCCCTAAATGTGTATGGTGAAACATGACTGAAGCTGAAAAAAAGCTCTGCTCTTTTGAGCAAAAATGTGCTTGTCAAAACATGGAGCAATGAAATGCATATTAATAGTGGTAAGAGCATAAGAACTGAGTCATGCTGCCATCTATGGGGAGAATATGGAACTGCAGTATTATGAAGCAAACATTTCTTGAGGGATACTATTTGCTAAGTAAAGAATAGAACTGTGTGTTCTGCATAAACTTTAGATACCATAAGATCTCCATACAAAAAAGGGCACAAAAATGCAATGATAAAAACAACCATACAAAAAAATATATATACATTTTTCTTAAGATAAAATAAAGTTGAGCTATCACGAGTCAAGTCCCATGAGAAAAAGTGTGGGAACTCAACCAAGATACCCCCACACAAACCCCTCCTCCCCCGCTTTTGTCAATCTCCATGGATTCCTACAGACTCCAGGAGATGATACCAGCAGCAGCACATGGCACTGCTACAGATATACATTAATGTCTGCCTTCTATGAAGAGTTAACCTGCCAAAATAATGGCACACTTGTTGCATAGCTGTTGTGTGTAGAACTTTCTTTTTGTGGGGTAGTGTCTGTGTAAAGAAAGATTCTGTTTCTAGTGCTCTAGGTGTAGCTAGGGGCTATAGTGTGTGCGCAAGTACACGTATATAGGGCTGTTGTGCTTGTGTATTGGGGGTATAATGTGTGTATAAGATGTTTACTGTGTATAGAAGGGTGAAGTGTGTGGGGGGGGGGTGCACTATTTGTGTGTGGGTGTACTGTGTGTGTGGAAGGGTGCATTGTGTGTGTGGGTGCCCTTTGTGCATAGGTATGTCCTGTGTGTGTGTGTGTGTGTCTTGTGTGGGGAGGTGGTTGTGTGTTGGTGTGTACTGAGTGTGTGAGGTTGTACAGTGTGTTGGTGTTTCCTGTATGGGGGTGTGCATTCTGTGTGTATGGGGTGGTGTACTGAGTATGTGTGTGGTGGGTACTGTGTGGGGCTGGGATGGGGAGCCAGGATGTTTATGCCTGCCATGCACCTCTATCACTCTTAGAGTCCTGGCACTAACTTACTGTCAGAGCATTGCTGTGGGTTACCATGTGAATGCTCTGACACTGTAAATGCAAGAGCTAGCAAGAAATAGACATCAGTCTCCCTTATTGCACAGCATTATGGCCATTGCACCCCCACCCCATACCTGGCGTAAAAGTGTGCTCTCCCTACCGGCCCATTAAGTGACAGAGAGCTCTATCTGGGCTAATGCTGAACTGTGGAGGTCAGCTGGGGAGATCATTGATCTCCTCCGATGGCCCTGCAGGAACAGGAATAGCATTCCAATTTAGGAAAAAAGTACAGGAACTCCATCCTTATGTGGTCCTGCAAGACTCGAGTCCTGGGTGCTATATGTATGGAATACAAAGTATATTTTTAACATCACTATCCAACATGATTTCTTCAGTACCCAAAAGTGAGTGACACTAACAGCATCTCTATTACTGAAGCAGAGGACTCATGGGAATCTCTTTGTTTTGGTCTTTGAATCCCCTATTTATTTGAGACAGTTTGTGCTTAAAGGGACACTGTAATCATTGTAACGGCTTCATCTCATTGAAAGGGCTAGATTATCTGTAGTTCCCTAGATCCAGCCTTCCAGGACTGATCCTGGGTGCCCTGGTGCCAGGGAGCTGAGACGGAAGGGGGGCGCCGACAGAGGCAGCTCTCTAATTAGGTGAGTTAGACAACATCACGGCCTCTTAACTTACCACGGAGCAGACTGATCCGTTGGGTCCTTGGTCCATGACAGCACAACTGTTGAAGTTTCTGCATTCCTGCAAAGATCTGGAATATGTACTCACCAAAGTAGGAAGTGACTCAGTCAGTCATTAGCGTGTCATTAGCGACGCCCATTAAGGGTGGACACAAAAAAGAGGTGGGCCCCAAAAGGGGTCAGACAGGCCCGCCCACTGACAGCCAGCCTGGCTAGCACCCAGCAATCAGAACCATGCAGGGAACACTGCGGAATCACTCCTAGCATGGCCCTAATGCCTGCTGCATTGCTCAACCATGTTTAATGATGCACTGTGCTGCTTGGGGACAGTTCCCTGATGACACCAGATGTGGGACACCAGGGACCTTAGGCCGGACGGCAACTAAAATTTTGACTATCCAGACAAAAGTGAGACTGTTGGAAAGCATGCATTAGATCATGTACAGTAGTATTTTTAAAGCAAAACAGAAAACACTACAGGTTGGAAGGGAGTAGTAGAAGTGGTAGGTTTAATCACTATTTCAAACAAATTATTAAAGACAGCATAAAAAACATAACTTATAGAATGGCAGCCCATAGAGGAAGAGAGAAAGAAGACCGCTAGTCGTGTCCTTTATGATTTTAATTAGGCTCATGAAAATCCAAACACTTTTTTTTAATTTATTTCTCTTTTCCTCCCACTGAATACCTGATTTGCAGTCCTTTTAACATTAAGGCAAAGCTGTTACTTGTCTCGATACAACAGCTTTTCTTGAAGCATTTACCAGGTAAGTGATACAACTCAGTCATGTTCAGAGTGATGTCATGATGCCTTGGGGTGAACTCATGTTTTCTTAGTCAAAAAATTCTATATAACTGTATGCACGCTAGGTCATTCTTCCACGATGCTGCAGGTGTGCATGCATCAAAATGTACAGATCCCTCGGCTGATAGCTTCTCCTTCTTTGGGCCTCGTCAGCAAGGTGTAGCTGATACCCCTCTAGGCACAGTGAGCACTGTCTGGATAGCCCTAAAGTGCAAAATTGATGACAGTATTCCTTTAAATTGTGTTGATGCCTGGAGTACATCTTTAAAGGGTTACTCCAACCTCCATGAGTTGAAGTGGTCATGGTAGTAGGAGTATCTTTGTGCAGTGTTTCATGCTGAAAAACTGCACATACTGAGTGATATGCACTTATGTGTCGGGGGGGCTAGTTACACTCCCGGCACACATGACTTAGGAATCCCAGAACTCTATTCCAGGCCACCTAATGTCAATTCTGTCCATAAAATATGTCTATCATCAGCACAAACAGCACGCTGGCAACTGACATTTAGAACTTCCCTTGGCAGACACTGCCCCGCCTCCAAAGAAAATTGCTTGTTTTAAAATAAAAAATTTGAAGTAAACCTTTAATTTCCATGACATAATCTGGCTGATCCACAATTTAATTTTAAAGAAAAAAAGCAAAAGGTTGTTCAAATATCTTAGGTATAACTATTTAGCTTTAAGGAAATCTCATGACTTTTAAAAATCATATCAGAAATGTTACTGCAACATGTTAATGGACCATACTTCAGATTTAAAAATAGGTACTTCCTACTTTACAGAATCTCATAATAAAAAAAACAAGACTTTAGTGTTAATGTTTCTAAAAAAAATTTTTTTTAAATAATAAAAAATAATCTTTAAGTCTCATAAATGATATACATAAAAGCCAGACAATGAATATCATATATCTGTGACTGATTTCGTTGGGATAATTCAACCCGCAGGGAACATATTAAAAACAATTAAGTGAAAAAGGGAAAAGATATTGCATTAATTAAAATTAAAATATATAACATTTGTTCCAATCCGGATATTAACTATAACTTAACTTACTGTTTCAGTACCAGTCAGTCTGTATTTACAAATTTAGACAATGTAGTGTTTTTGAATGCATTGTGTTTTGTTTTAAAAGGCAGCTTCTGCATTTTCAAAAACTTTTTAAGAAAGCAAACTAACCAATATTGACATTACTGTCATAAAGGCATGTCACATGGTGGTAGCAAAGATGCAAGGTCAGATCTGATTCAGCCCATACATGCGCCATAGTTGAGCCCATATTTATTAAAGTGACCCTATCATTCTTTTTTTTTTTCGTTTCCCTTACCTTATGCCATTTGTGTTGTAATGATTATACTTCATCCTTGCCTCTTGCCTTTATTTATATTTATTATATCTTCTTCCTTGCTCTAGATTTCAATATGTGCCATTTTGTTTCCTTTAGTACAGTGCTTCCCAAAGACCCTCCAACAGGTTTTGTCAGTATCTCAAAAAACTACTCTGTATGTGGGATTAAATGTCTCACATACAGGGTAAAACTGGAAGATAATGTTGCAAAATAATGAAAACACATAGAAGAGGGAAATACATAAATCTGGGATTGTTGATGGGCTATGAGGGCTGGTTTGGGAACGACTACTTTAGTACATGATGTCTGTAGTTTGCCCTTCTGTGGGATTCCTTTGTCTGTTGGATTGTGGATACATTAGCGTAGCAACCAAAATGGAACTGTGCTTAAAATACAACTGTTACGGTGTTACCTCAGAACTGTTTTAATATAATTACCTGTTCATCCAGTATTGAAAGAAAATAAAAAAAAATATATATTTTTTTAAATAAAGTGCATTTAAAACCTCATCCCTCCCTTTTGTATATGACAGAATCCTTCAGCCATATACATAAACCTTGGGTCAGACAGTGTTTAAAAACCGACATTTAGTCTCCGTGGCCTTCCCTGCTTCTTTGCTGGAAGTGACGCAGGGGAGACCATAGAGACTGTCAGTTTTCGAACACTGTCTAACTCAAGGTGTATGTATATGGCTGAAGGTTCCTGTCATACACTAAAGGTAGGGATGAATTTTTCTCATATTTTTTACATACACTTAATTTAAAAACAATTCCATTTCCTTCCTAAACTTGAGGAAAGGATTATTATATTAAGAAATAGTTTTGATGTGACAGTTTTTCTTTCTAAAGGAACGCTCTGGACGCCTACACAGTGCAAATGATAGGTATTTATGCTGTAATATTCTTCCTGTTCCGTTTAAAAAAAATAAAAGACAAAAAAGAAAAATATTTTGCAACTTCTTGTAAAATAACTCCACCTCCTTAGCCATGCCTTCCTTTTTTCACAAAACATCTTCCTGATTGGAAGGTAGACAGTGCAGCTCATCCAGCGAGAGATGCTCACACTGATCTAGATCATTGGCTGAGCTGACTATGTACTCAGAGTAAGTATAAGAAGGAATGGCTAATAAGGTACATGGCTAGAGAGGCAGAGTAACTCTACAGAAAACTGCAAAAGCTTTTTAATCTTTTTAAAGGACCACTATAGTGCCAGGAAAACATACTCATTTTCCTGGACTATAGTGCCTTGAGGGTGCCCCCACCCTCAGGGTCCAACTCCCGTGGCGGTGAAGGGGGAGGAAGGGGTTAATCCCTTACCTTTTTTCCAGCACAATGGCTCCCTCGGCACTGGGACTCTCCTCCCTCTTCTGACATCCCTGGCTGAACGTGCATGCGCGGCAAGAGCTGTGCGTGCATTCAGCCAGTCCATAGGAAAGCATTCTCAATGCTTTCCTATGGACGCTGGCGTCTTCTCACTGTGAAAATCACAGTGAGAAGCGCGGAAGCGCCTCTAGCGGCTGTCAATGAGACAGCCACTAGAGGCTGGATTAACCCATATGTAAACATAGCAGTTTCTCTGAAACTGCTATGTTTACAGCAAAAGGGTTAAACCTAGCTGGACCTGGCACCCAGACCACTTCATTAAGCTGAAGTGGTCTGGGTGCCTATAGTGGTCCTTTAAGCAAAGCTAAAGTGATTTGAGGGTGGAGAAAAATACTACATGAACATGAGGCTAAAATCTATCAAGTGACACTACAAATTTAATGTTGGTGCCTGGAGTGTACTATACTTGCTTTCACATTGCTTGTTAGGTAGTTATTATAAGTTTTTTGTGATAATTGAGGGCTACCACCCCTCTATTGAGCTCAAGCCAACTACACCTCTACCGAGAGGTAGAGCATACTGAAGACTTACTCACAGGACTCAACAACCAGCATTGCAACCTCTACCAAACCCATACTGACCCAAGCAAAGAACCAGAACCCCCACCAGCCCGCTGATAACACTCACACTGGGCCAGATCTCCGCAACCGACCCACGACCTAGGTAACAAAACCACAACCTTACTCAGACCTTACTAGACCTTACTCACCAGCTAGGATTATCTGCTTGTTATAACTAAAAGAAAAATTTGTTCTAAGCTCTGACACATGCATTGTATAATCATTGTTGAAATCTGTTAATACCTGCTATTATGCATATGGTAAACCTATTGTGGGTTTGCAGCACGCAAAAATAAAGAATAAAATAGAAAAAACGAAATGAACCAACCACTCTAAAATGTACACAAAGGTGCCGGGCAGATTATAAACTCTGGTTTATTTCTTGTTCCAAAATAAATGCTTCATGCTGGGCTTTGATTTAGATATGGTGACCTTCAAGTGTGAATTTGTTTCCTGTAATTATTGAAGATATAAAATACATTCAGTAGAGAGGTTAGAGGTTTTGTTAAGGTCAGCATTAATTTGTCGGTGGATATAAAAAATTTAAAGATCACGCTTGAAAAGTAAAGGTATTGAAATAATTTACAAGATTTCAAGCATAAAACATGCATTATCATATAATCACAAAAATCAAAGGGGAAAAAAAACAGATTTGTAAAACTGCAAAGAAAACGTATGACTCTTGTTAAAAAAAAATAAAAAAAAAATAAGATAGATGTAAAAACAATTCAAACTCAAAATGCAAAATGTATTTTTGGTTAAAATGCAAGTAAGACCTGGAAGACCTACTGTTGAGACAGCAGAAAACTGACAAATTTTCAATTATATTGTTTAATTAGCACCTGTCAATTGGTGGGATATATAAGGCAGCAAGTGAACAGTCAGTTATTAAATTTCATGTGTTGGAAGCAAGAAAAATGGCCAAATGAAAGGATCTCAGTGACTTTGACAAGGGCCAAATAGTGATGACTATATGACTTGGTCAAAGCATTTTCAAAATGGAAAGTCTTGTGGGATGTTTCCCTGATGCAGTGCTTAGCACCTACAAAAGAAGTTCAAGGAAGCTTGACAAAGGCCCTAAGGGGTCCAAACGTTGCTTTTTGGTTCCTGGTTCTTAAAAAAATTGCCTCTGCTTTGGAATTCGTTGGGAGTGCCTGGATTATTTTCTATACTTAAATTCTATGTTTGGTCCTTCCTGGTACTGGGACTTATCCATTAGAGCACCGTGAATTCCATGACGAAGGGTTAAGCGCACTTCCATCATCTACATTTACACTCACTCACTGACAGACACACACACACTCACTGACAGACACACACACACAAACTCACTGACAAACATACACTCACTGACAGACATACACTCACTCACTGACTGACAGACAGACAGACACACACACACACACACACTCACTGACAGACACTCACTGGCATACATACACTCACTAGCAAACACACACACAGGCAGACACTCACTGACACACACAGACACACACTCACTGACAGACAGACACAGACTGACACACACACTCACTGACACACAGACTCAGACATCCAGCCTCCCTACCTCCCTGGGGTCCAGTGTGGGGCAGCTCCTTACTCCTCCAGCGCACCGTTTAGTATTCCGGCTCCCAGCATCACAGAGGGTGCGCGAGGGAGGAGTGGGAATCTGCAAGAACAGCCACCCTCGCCACCCACAATAGAGCAGCCTGCCTCCTGTCCCCCTCTCCGCCGCTCACCAGTATTTCTTGGCAGAGCAGGCACCTGCCATCAAGGTAAGCCTTACCTAGCAGAGCTTTGGGGGCAGCCTGAGGTGGCCAGATGGCCGGTCCCCCTGTGACAGGGATTCTCTGGGCACCCCAACTTCGCCTAACGGTGGCGCTGGCCCTGATTGCTTAGCAACAGTGCACACACTCTGTGCTGCACATAGAAAGCCAATCACCAGCCCCCACACACAAATACATATTATATATCCCCAGCTCACAAGACAAATATTATATATCCCCAACACACACACACAGACACACTACCTTTCCAGCACACACACACAAACACACACTTCAACCCCAGCACCTACACATATGATATATCCCCAACACACACACACACAAAGACACACCGCATTGCCAGCACACACACAGACACACACTTCATCCCCAGCACACACAGACACATTGCACTCAAGCATAAACACACATACAAACTACATCCCCAGCTCACACACACTGCATCCCCTTTCTAATTCCCAACACACACTGAATCATCTTGAGCAGACACAATCTATTCCACCCGTTCAGAGTGTGCCTATATTGTTCACCTGTAATTTTGTGCAGGTTTTGCTGGACAGGAGTGATAGGAATTGATCTCCCCTGTGCACTCCCCGACAGAGCTCCTCAGTGGCAGGAAGACATTCTCTAATTTCTCTGCATTCTCTCTGTGTGGGAGTAGAGAGACAGAGCATAACTCCACCTCCCATGACTCATTCTGCTTCTGCACTAAACTCCTGCAGGGAAGTGTGAAGTCAGGAATCCCCCTGCGCATTCTGTCTCTAACTTTTACAGCAGGGAAGATACTGCAGGGAGCGATCAGCTGGTCCTGTATCTGTGAGGTGAGAGAAGCCTCCTCACACCAACCAACCCCTAAAACATCCTGTTTGTCAGTAGAACTTGCCCGCTGTGTCAGCCCCATAGCGCCCCTGTTGCCATGGCGCCCTTTGCGGCCACACAGCTCGCACACCCCTAAGGCAGGCCCTGGGTGCCCAAGTCTCATTGATGCACGTGGGGAGCAAAGGCTTGCCTGTCTGGTCTGATCACACAGAATAACTACTGTAGCTCAAATTGCTTAAGTCAGGGCTTGACAAATTTGCTTGAAATCTAGGAGACAACTAAAAAAATGAGGAGCCAGATTTTGCAACATCAAAAATACAATTCTTAAAGGGACACTATAGTTACCAGAACCACTACAGCTTATTGTAGTTGTTCTGCAGTCCATAAACTGTCCCTGCACGCTTTTCAATATAAACACTGACCTTTCAGACTAAAGGCAGGGTTTACATTGCTGTCTGGTAACACCTCAGTGACAGTCATATTGACGGCCTCTAGAAGTACTTTCTGGGTCAGTGCTCCCTAAAGGTATGCATTGATTCAATGAATCTCTACGAGGAGAAGTTAATTGTGCAGCATGTCAATTTGCTGGGCATGCGCAAAGGTTTTTTATGGGGAAGCATTGGATTGGCTGAGATTGTCAAGATTGATGATCTTAGCCATGGAGTTGGGGTCAGCCGCAGTGTCACCAGCACGGCGTGGGAAAAAGGGTGAGTAAAAACACCTTTCCCGTGTGATTGGAGGGGGGCAGGTCACCTATACATACACATTCACTGACTTACACACACACTGATTTGATACAAACACTCATTGACAGACACATTCACACACATACACACACTGATTTGATACACACACTCACTGACAGAAATACACACACACTGACAGACACACACTCACTGATTTGACACACACACTGCAACACTCACTCACAAATCATTACTTTTTTATTTTAAATCCAACTAGCCTCCCTACCTTTGGGAGTGGATCAGTTTTCCCTGGAGTCCCGTGGGGCTGCTGTCATCTGCCTGCTCTGCTCCCTAGAGTGCTGTTTAGTAATACGGGGCCGGAATGACATCATATTCTGGCTCCCGGCATCACTGGAGGGCTCGCAAGGGAGCTCTCAATGAGCCAACCGTCCATCTGCCCGCCTCAGGCCTGCATGAGCCAAAAGCCCGCTTCCAATCTCAGGCAGCCGGTAACCTCAGGGGCTGAATAGGTTCACAAATCCCAGGTGCCAGGACAAATTTCCTGGTCTCCATGGCAACCTGGTGACTGGGATTTATCGAGCCCTGGCTGAAGTTAAAGGGACACTATAGTCACCAGAACAACTACAGCTTATTGAATTTGTTCTGGTGAGTAGAATCCTTACCTTCAGGCTTTTTGCTGTAAACACTGTCTTTTCAGAGAAAATCCAGTGTTTACATTACAGCCTAGTGATAACTTCACTGGCCACTCCTCAGATGGCTGTTAGAGATCCTTCCTGGGTCATGGCTGCCTAAAATGCATCCAAACATTCAGTGTCTCCTCCCTCTGCATGCAGACACTGAACTTTCCTCATAGAGATTCATTGATTAAATTCATCTCTATGAGGAGATGCTGATTGGCCAGGGCTGTGTTTGAATCATGCTGGCTCTGCCCCGATCTGCCTCTTTGTCAGTCTCAGCCAATCCTATGGGGAAGCACTGTGATTGGATCAGGCCACCACTTCTAATGATGTCGGCAGACTGCTTGTTTTTCTGAGTCTAAACGTATGCAGAGTTACAGCTTCAGGCTTGAATACAGTAAGATTTTTCTATATTTATGGAGGCATGAGAGGCCCTGGGGGGCTAGATAGTGACACTATAGGGTCTGGAATACATGTTTGTGTTCCTGACCCTATAGTGACCCTTTAATGCTGGCCATGATAGAAAGCTGTCAGAACACACAGTGCATTGCAGTTTTATGAGTATGGTGCTGTGCAACCGCAGACCAGTCAGGAGTGCACTTGACAACCCCTGTCCACCGTTGAAAGACCATGGAGCAATGGAAGAAGGTTGCCTGATCTGATGAATCATGTTTTATTTTAGATCAGGTGGATGGCTAGGTGTATGTGCATTGTTTACCTGGGGAAGTGATGGCAGCAGGATGCACTATGGAAAGAAGGCAGGCCTGCAAGGCAGTGTTATGATCTGCACAATGTTCTGCTGGGAAACCTTGGATCCTGGCATTTATGTGGATGTTACTTTGACACGTATCTTATACCTAGAGATTGCTACAGACCATGTGGACCCCTTCATGACAATGGTGTTACCTGAGGGCATTAACTTCTTTCAGCAGGAAAATGCACCCTGCCACACTGCAAAAATTGTTCAGGAATGGTTTAACGAACATGACAAAAAGTTCAGGGTGTTGCCTTGGCCTCCAAATTCCCCAAATCTGAATCCAATTGAGCATCTGTGGGATGTGCTGCAATAGCAAATCGATCCATGGAGGTTCCACCTTGCAACATGCAGGACTTAAAGTATCTGCTTCTAATGTCTTGGTGCCAGATACCACAGGACACTATCAGATAGACATGTGCAATTTGTTTTGGTCCGAATGTAAATTCAGACGAATTTCGGCAATTCGGACATTCGGATGCTTCCGAATGTTCGAAGTGCCAAATTTCGGAAGTGCCGAACAGAACCGAAGTGCCGAATTGCGAAAGTGCTAAATTTCAGAAGTGCCGAACCAAACCAAATTGCTGAAGTGTGAATTTCGGAAGTGCTGAATTGCTTTGGATTTCTGAAAAGTGCAAAACAGGAGAGGGAGGGTAAATTAAGGTAATGATGACAGGAATCTAACCCTACCCCTACTCATAACCCTAGTAGGGTTAGGGTTGAGGTTAGGGGTAGGATTATGGGAAAGGTTGGTGTTAGGGGTAGGGTTAGGCTTAGGGATTTGCTGAAGTGCAGAAGTCCCGAATTTCGGAAGTGCTGAACTGAACTGAAATGCCAAATTGCCGAAGTCACGAATTTCGCACATGCCGAACCAAATTTTTTGCCCATGCCTACAATCAGAGGTCTTGTGGAATCCTTGCATCGACACATCAGATCTGTTTTGGCAGCACAACTGGGACCTACATGATTTTAGACAGGTGGTTTGAATGTTGTGGCTGATCACTGTGTATATTCTACATGTTTAAAAATTTACTTCAATTTGTAATCTGTGTATTTTTTTTAACTCTGTGTTTGTTCATTTTTAAGCAGAATGAAACACATAAAACAAGGTAACAAGTTCAGAAATAGAGTCCACAAAAAACAAAAAAATAACAACAATAATACAAACTGACAAATGTGTGTCAACATTTTTATGATCCTTGGAGACTGTCTATTGTGTACAGACACACAGACACAAACAATGCAGATTTCACAGGTAGAGGAAGTCCTCTTCTCTATATCAAGAAACCTAACCCTGAAAAAAAGAGTGTGTCACAATACCTACCCGACATCTCTGCGAACGTGATTACATTCAGACCTCCCAAATACACCAAATGCACCGATATCAAGGCAGTCACATGGAAAGTAGTTATGGGCAGCAAGAGGGAAGCTGCACGCACCCTCTCTGCTTATGTTAAAAAGACGCACTATGTCTCACATTTTTTTCTCACTTTTGCTTTTCTATTGCAAGCTACTAAAGTTATCCACGTTACTAACAGGACCTGCAAGTCCTATATAACTGGTTCATGCTGCTACTATGCATTGATGGCTAACCTATGGCCGCGTGCCCACAGAAAGGGCCCGGTGTGCCACCTTTAATGACCAAGGCTTTTTTGAGATGCAATGCATTTGTGACCAAAGCCTTATTGGCACCTATGCCATGTGTTCATTCTACCACAATTTCTTTCTTTCTTTCTAGTTATGTACACACATGTCCTCCCGTGAGCAAGCTGTGTGGAGCGTTGCCGCGCGCTACCATGGCAACGCTCCACACAGCATCGCACGGGAGGACAGGGGAGCTGCTTCACCGATCCCTCCCCCTGCCTCCTGACACGGAAGCAGTGCCACCGGACCACCAGTGATGGCTGTGTCCCTCCCTCCTTCATTAAAGGTAAGAAGGAGGGAGGGGGGGATACTGATTTAGCATACTTTTTTTTTTTAAAAACACCTTTACCCCAGCCCCATCAACGAGTGGTGGTCCAAAGAAAAAAGGTCCATGGCTTTATAACTTGCTGAATGAGTCCCCTGTGATTCTCAATAATATTCTGTGATAAACAATTATTTAAGTATTATAATAATGGTCTTTTCATAAACCAGCAATCATAACCCAGGAAGCAACTCTCTTATATTTGTCAAGTAGATGTCATATCTTGTTTGTTCATTTGATCTATCACTCATTATTAAATATATTAAGGAGATTTGCTCAGTTATGCCAGTAAATTGAATGTTGTTGGGGGCATATACATTGCACATCATCTGTCACTGCAGAAAACAAACAACCACACTACAGTTAATAGATACTGCCAAAAGATTTACGTGTATGTGTAGACATTACAAGGTCAAATGACATACGGTAGGAGTGCAGCAATCAGGATATGAATTAGGAGGCTGCTACAGCCATGTAGAAAAACAAGCTGTGTAGCTACTTTATATATTAAACACACACACTGTTTCATACCTCCCAAGTGTCCCTATTTAGAAGAGACAGTCCCTATTGTGAGGCCAAATCCCTCCCTCTGTCCCTCTTTTCTACAAGCTTCATATTGTTGATGTGTCTGAGTGTATAACAGAGCTCCAAAGCAATAATACTCATAGTAATCTGTCTTTAATGTGTACATGTGTTTAGAAATCAGTTTGTGTTAAAAAGAGCCCTGTTCTTGGTCACACCCACACTCACACCCGTAAAATTGAAGTGTCCATCTTTGTCCACATAAAATGTTGGGAGGTATGCTTTTTTTATTAACAAAAAAACTAAAAGTGAACATTGTAAAAAAAAATTAAAAAAAAAATCTGCCTAATCATTCTAAGAGGGCTATAAGACGCTATAGTATTTTACTATTCTTCTATATGTGATACTGTTTATTGTCAAATGGACTATTGAAAACTCTAGTAGTTATGTCAGTGTCTGTCGGTTTTTTCTTCCTTTTCTCTGTATACATTTACACTTTTCCCCCCATGAAAATATATGCACTAAAATGTGTCAAGTTTGTTTTGCATATTTTTTTAGGTTTCATTAAGACTTTTATTTATCATATACTGCCTGAATGTGAATTTAAAAAAAATTTCTTAGTGTACTCCTGTCCTCTGTTTGTTTTTGCTTGAATTCCTATGAACACTGGGCCTTGAACAGTGGCTGAACTGATGCGGTCACAGGGGTTGCAGTTGCGACTGGGCCCGTCACTCCAGGAGGCCTGGCCGCCCTGCGGACCCCTGCGACCGCCGTGCCCTGCAGCCATGTAACGCGACCCGGCCAGCGCGCTATAACCGGGACCACGTGTTCAGGAGGCCATCAGGTGGCCTATGGTGTTAATGCCACACGATGGCAATATATTTCCAGGGGACCCGGCCAGCCCTGTGGCGCTTTAACAGCGCGACCGAGCCTCCTGTGATGATGTCAGAGCTGGGATGAAGTGACTGCCCTCCCAGCAACCATCAAGAGCCACACGGGAGAAGGAATAAGAGGAATGTCACCCTCCTGCACCTAAAAGGTAGGAAACAGGAGGGTGACTAAAACATTTTGTATGTGTGTGTGTGTTTGTGTATGTGTCTGTATATAAGTGTCTTTGTATGTATGTGTTTCTGTATGTGTATGTGTGTGTTTTTATGTATGTGTCTGTATGTGTGTATGTGTGTGTATGTATGTCTGTGTGTCTGTATGTATGTATCTATGTATGTGTGTGTCTGTATGTATGTATGTGTCTGTATGTGTGTGTGTATGTCTGTCTGTGAGTGTGTCTGTATATTTGTGTCTCTGTGTATGTGTGCTTGTATGTATGTGTCTGTATGCGTGTTTGTATGTATGTGTATTTGTATGTATGTCTGTTTGTGTGTGTGTGTGTGTGTGTGGCTCTATGTATGTGTATGTGTGTTAGTATATGTGTGTGTATGTCTGTGTGTTTTTATGTGTGTGTATGTCTGTGTGTCTGTATGTATATATGTGTGTGTGTCTGTATGTATCTATCTGTATGTATGTGTCTGTATGTATGTATGTGTCTGTATGTATGTGTGTGTATGTCTTTCTGTGTGTATGTATGTATGTTTGTATGTATGTGTGTGTATATATCTGTATGTGTGTGTCTCTGTATATGTGTGTGTCTATGTGTGTCTGCATGTGTATCTGTTTGTCTGCATGTGTGGGGGGCAACATATGGGAGAAGGGTAGATGTATGGGGGGGTGTCAGGGATAGACATATCGGCCGGACCCAGTGCAATTTTCGCACCAGGGCCTGGTGGTTTCTAGTTGCGCCTCTGGCCTTGAAGGTCCACTTCAATCTTCTGTTGAGGCTCAATGAAGGCTGAAACGATTGTCCCAGTTGCCATATTTGTCAAGCAGAGGGAACTTGCTTGCATTTTGGCTCTAGACCACCCATACGAGTGGAGTTAGTCTGAATGAAATGTATCTCTCCTAAATGACACATGAGTAAAAACCTTTTCGAGACCTGAGTGGGGACTCAAAGGGCAAGCAATTAGATTATTGTTAGCTCTTAATGTTCGTCAAGCCTCTTTTTTCCTTTTAAACATAATTTTGTCTATTTTATCCCCTTGTTATTGAGCTTTCTCTGGTATTTAATTTTTTGTTCATTTTTGTGCATTGTATAATAGGTGTTTCACAAGTTTATTGGCTTTTATCAATTCTTAATTTTTCTATTTCTGTAGGCTCTCTTCTTGGCATAAACCAATAAACTCCTGAATACCAAGGAGAGTGCTTTGGACCACTCACAATGTTGTCTGTCACAGTATTTTACTACTGTGCAGTCCCATGGAGATTTTGTCAAGGTTCCTCTTTCTGGCAACAGTTATACAACGACCAGGGTGGATAAGTGTTGTTATAACTAGGGAAGATCGAGACAATGCTGACTGGTAATTCAAGCTTACATGACTATAAACATGTTTTAATACATACTGGGAAAGTGCTGCATTTTTATAATAAACATATGACCAAGTATTCTACGGCTCCTCTAACTGCTCTACCACAGAATTTTCAAGGAGGATTCATTAACATAACAGTTCAGTTTATCAAAGCCAAGCAGACGTTTCCCATGCTTATATGAGAGAGTTTTGGCACGTGATGGATTCCCATCCTGGGGATTAAGAACCACTTATATAGAGACACTATATATGAAAAGAGACATGTCAAAGGTAGAGAGAGGTAGGAAGGATCAGCTAGCTGCATGAACTAATAGCATAAATTAAAGGAAAGTGAGAGAAGCTGAAAATGGGTTTGAATGGCAAAATGTCTGACAAAGAGAGAACCAGAGAACATAGACGAAACAAAGTAATAAAACAGAAGAAATGTTAGCAGTTATATAACTATATTTATCTAGTTGTCACATTAGATTTTCAATATCGAGGTATCAGATTGACCATCAGAGGGCATTTGTACTCTAAAATCCAGACATGATTAATCAATGTTGAGATTTTGCATTCCAGCTTACAAATGAACTTGAATGTTCAACAGATTCGACCCTCTGTATACCCTCTGGATACTACTGTACAGCTGAAATCCAGAAGCAATGATGAGTATACCCATGCGAACACAAAAAGCCACAGAATAAGCCCTAAGGGAAAAAAATAAAAAATTTGGCAACAGCAATAGCGGAAGTGTTTAGCAGCCCAAGTATATAAAACAATACAAAAAATGGGCATTGCAGTGGAATTAAAAACCTCTGTTACTTGAACGTGCAAAGGGTTAGGGATAGTATGCAGGGTTTTTTTTTGTTTGTTTTGTTTTATTTATATTTTTGGCTGATTAAAACTGTAGCCGTTGCTACTGTGCAAAACTAGTGGTTAGAGTTTGAGTGCAGGACTTATTTATGAATTTATAAGAAATTGATGAACATTTGAATTGTACATGACAAAAAACTTGTCTTGGGCAATTCGGGGTTTTATCCATGTGGCATTTCAGTTCAGACAAATTTTGTCCATGCAATAATTTTTAGGAAAATGATTCGGTGAACCAACATGGTGAGAGAATTGGCCAATCAGTGTACTGCAAAATATATACATAACACACATTTTATGTCTATATTGTGCAATACACTGATAGACATATTTGTGTGCATATTTTGATTCACAGCTCAGTTGAGAAGAAGTAACCAATAGGGAAAAAAGGAGAAGCAGTAAAATAAATCTATATTTACAGTATATATATATATATAGTAAATCCAAGCTTTTGCAGTCCTACTTTAAAAATACAAGAGTTACCCGGTGCTCAGTAACACTATAAGCCATCTAGCAAATATACCATCACTCCAGGATTTCTGATATTTGTTACCTTTATTTTATATCCAATACAGTCAATGTTTAAGTTCCAGACAGGAACTTTCATCAGGACAATATTTCATCAGGACTAATTACATATTGTTCCTATTTAGAACTGAAACGTTGACTACTTTGGAAATTTTCAAATAAAGGGAAAAATCCTGGAATCCTGGAGTGCTGGTATTTTTGCTGGATGGTATATATATATTTAAATAAAGATTTTTACTGCTCTACTTTTTTCCCCTGTATTGGTCAGTTCTCACTTGTTCCGTGAATAAAATATAAAATTAACATTTTAGTAGATTTTGTCTAACCATCAATCAAAAATTTTTTTCCCATTAATATTTTTCTTTTTTTTTCGCCAGAACTCTAAATCACAAAACAAATGAAACGGTTCGGGTTCGGCCATTGTCCATTTTGTTTGCTACGTAAATCATTCATATAGCGTTTTGGAGTTTGGGATTTCAATCAACTCACCGATGGCCCAATATTTGTACGAATCACAAATCGTTTCAAACTGAATGCACTGTGAAGTCCAATAAATACTTCAATTAGTACAAAATATACTGGTCAACTTCTGATTTAGCTCTATGAGAAAACAGTCCCTATTCATGCTGTACACAGCACTAAAGGATGGAGTGTTATGTGAGGATAGGTCTCTGGGCAGTACATGAACTTACATACAGGTTGAAGTGTTAATGATGAAAGATTTGTAGCTTACACATCTCGTTAATAATTAAAAGGCTGAGGAGGAGCTCTATAAGTAGAGTACAGAGCTCGTGGATTCATACCTATATTTGTCCAATGCAAGCATTTAGTTCCAGAAATAGCCTGACATGTCAATGAAGAAATTTAAAAAGTGCTTGTGATTCCCAATGTGTGCGTGTATTGTATTGTAGAAGCTCTCTGCTTTGTAGGTGTATGTGTGTGTCACAGGAGCTCCCTGCATGACAGGTGTGTAATAAGGAAGGCCCCTGCCTTTGAAGTCTGCATGTTTTACAGCAGCTCATTGTCTTTAGGAGTGTCTTTGTCTTTGGAGGAAGCAATAAAGCAACACACACAGCTTTGAGGTGTCTACATATATAGCCAATAACAAGTTCCACAGTGCATAGAGTCAGCATGAAATTGGCTGAGGGTGTAATGGGCCCTCCCTTCCTTAAGACCACTCAGTGCTCACATGGGAACTTTCATATCGCTCATTAAGCCTGTTTATTGTTCAGGGCTAATTAAAATGTTACACTCTTCTGCTTTTTACATCCGTACTCCAGCTAATGAATCTGCAGACGACACTCCACAGGGTGCTCAGTGCAGGGACATAAAGTGGATGTGGTATTTCCATGCAAAATGGGGAAACGGCAATTACGCTTGGCACTGCGCAGCAATGATAGTGTACAACGTACCCCCCTCCATACACTTTACACTCCCACAGTATTCCTGTTAATTGTATAATGCGCCCCACTGGGAGCCTGCCATAAATGCTGGCAATATATTTGATGTTAATTGGTGTGATAAGTATATCAGTCTGTCCTTATTTCATTCCACAGCCAGATATCCCGGCAGAACCTGCCACGGATAACGTCTCAGACAGCCGTGCTGTTCCTAGTATCTAGAAGGTAATTCCCTTAGAGCGGAGTTCACCTACGGTTTAAAGGCCACCTCATGCGTTCAGAGTATTGGATTGCTGCAGAATATGACAGGAGACATCATATTATTAATCCTTTTGCTGTACAACTGTAAGAATACTTTGCAGAGTTTTGTGATATCACCTGCAGACGAGAGGTGAAACATTCCTTTATTTGTGAACTTGTGCCTGTTATCGTCATCCTACTATTATCCCACCGCCTGCAGCGACAGTAACCTCAGAGAACCCAGTTATTGTCAGCACATGGCATTTATCTAGATATACTGCCTGGGTGGGGCACATAGCATTAACTTTTCAATGTCTTTCTACTACATGGTAATTTTCATACCTGACACATTCCCCCCCAAGTCATTTTATATTTATTTATTGAAATTTATTAAAATTTCAGTTTCTTAATATTTTATCAAATCTATTTGTCTGTCTGTTTATACTTTTATCTGTCTGTTGCAGCTGTCTGCTCCCTCTATATGTGGATCCATCCAAACCCAGAATGACTCTGCCATCAGATATTGTGCATCGATTGTCATGAGCAGGTAGAGAGTAACTACTTATCTATTGTATCAGATCATTTTTACCTTATTTTAGACATTTGGAATTCATTCTTGAAAATTACGGATTTAGTGAAAAGATCATACAGGAAAGACACAACATACATCAAGTTTAAACAAAGCAGAACTGTTGTTTGTAAATAAAATATCCACATAGCCTTAGTGACGTAATCCTCCCTCCTTTTTTGGAATCATCTTCACTATAACCTGTGTCCTAAGACAATCTAAATTAACATTGGGGCATTTTCAGGACCTACACCTGGCATGTTCTAAGCAGATAAGCGATTCTTCCAAACACTATTACAACATGTTATCTTTTATATTCAATAATAATAATAATAATAAATGACTGATGACAATTTTCTTGAAATTTGCCTCACCATAGTATAAATGAATTTTGGTGCAGATTTCAAAGGAATTGAGTGAAATTATAATGTAATTTTAGTGAGATCAGATTTTAGTGTATATGGTAGAAATGTATTAGATATTAGAGTATGAAGTCAATGAGGCAACTATAGTATTGAGGTTGTGTATGACCAAGAGGATTCCTCTGGACTGACAAGGAAGGGAAGGCATGACTGCTCATAGTAAGAGGAGGGTTAAATGGGGATACAATGTTGCAAAAAGGTGACAAAATAAAAGGGTCTCAAATGGAAGGGTACTTACCACTTAAAAGAAGGAGCCTAAGATTTAGGAGTTTTCCCTGCCCTCCTTCCCTTGGTTTTTCGTGTTTTTTGTAGGTTTGGTGTTGTTTCTAGGGCTGATGGCAAAAGGCAGTCTGTCTAGGACTCTGGAAAACATAAAGATTATCTGTCTGTTGGTCAATCACCCCAACAGCAGACAAGTGAAAGGAATGTTGGCGCAATATTAGATTTAAATAAAGCTGTGGCCGTAGCCCTTATCCAGTACCCATGTGTCTTGTCATTATTGGGGCAACAGATGAATGTCTGGGCCATGCAGAAAATCTACAAGATTTAATTTTTGCTGTTCAGGTGTGGGATTAGCAGTTTACTTTTTTTTACATTTACTTTTATTGCAGTTTCACTGTAATTCAGTTTTCATGCCAATTCTGAAACATTTTAAATTCTCTTTGGTTTGTGCAAAGCTGTTTAAGTAATCAGTAAATGAGACATTTTTTGTGCAGGAACACAAACCAATTCAGGCCATTGTGTAGCTGATTGTAAGATTCAAATGGTTTTCAGCCTAGAGTCTAATGTTATTATAGCCGCTGATACCAGTTATATCTGAATCCCAAATAGTATTGCATTATACCTGTCACTACCCTGTAGCGCCCTCCATTGGTTTACCTTTGTTGATTTGCATAATGATAGTATGCAAATGAGTGCAGCCAAATAAGCACATATGTTTATTTATCTTTAATTTTTAATTTTGGAAAGTTATATTTGTATCATAGGCGTGCGCCTGGGCACACCCTAATCCCTGTGGCATGCCTATGGTTTGAGTCCCGCAGGAACAGCATTCCTGCACTTTTTTTTGAGCAGGAACGCTGTTCCTGCAGGCACTCAGCGCCCCACTCACCTCTTGCCCCTGTCATGGGGGGGCAAGAGGTGATGGATCCCCCCCCTCTCCCCTCTCCAGCTGAGCCGCGGCGAGGGAGCTCTCTGCTCTCTGCTCCCTCTCGCCGCGCGCTGATGCCGGGAGCCGGAATATGACGTCATATTCCGGCTCCCAGCTACAGCAGACAGCCCGCGCTGCGAGAGGGAGCAGAGAGCAGACAGCAGACAGCTCCCTCGCCGCGGCTCAGCTGGAGAGAGGCGCCCGCCCCACTGGACCCCAGGGAAAAGTCCACGCTAGCACTCCAGGTAGGAGGCTGGGTGGACATTGTTTTTTATTAAAATATAATCATTTGTTCTTGTGTGTGTGTGTGTGTGTGTGTCTGTGAGTGTGTGTCTGTGTGTCTGTGAGTGTGTGTCTGTGTGTTTGTGTGTGTGTGTCTGTGAGTGTGTGTGTTTGTGTTTCTGTGAGTGTGTGTCTGTGTGTGAGTGTGTCTGTGTGTCTGTGTGTGAGTATGTCTGTGTGTGTGTGCGTCTGTGAGTGTGTGTCTGTGTGTGTGTCTGTGAATGTGTGAGTGTGTCTGTGTGTGTGTGTCTGTGAATGTGTGTGTGTGAGTGTGTCTGTGTGTGAGTGTGTCTCTGTGTGTGTGTGTCTGTGAATGTGTGTCTGTGAGTGTGTGTCTGTGTATGTGTGTGTGTGAGTGTGTGAATGTGTGTGTGTGTGTGTCTGTGAGTGTATGTATGTGTGTGTGTGTCTGTGAGTGTGTGTGTGTACACATATATATATATAAATATATATATACACACACACACACACAGAGCCGGCGCTATCTGAGTGCCGGCTCTGCTCTAAGCCTCCATGGGCCGGCGGGGAGACCAAAGATCTACCTCACCGGCCCACAGCAGCATGGAGGGAGGCAGGAGAGGACCCAGGGAGCTCTAGACAGAAGCTCCGCCAGGTTCCTCTCGCGATATCTGAGCGTTGCTGCGGCAACGCTCAGATCTCGCGAGAGTTAACTCTAGCCCCGCAGGCTAGAGTTCACTCTCCACTGGACCACCAGGGATGGCACATGGCAGCAAGGATTTACTAATCTGCCAAATCCCTCCAAACATACAGCACACACACATACAGCACCTACACACATACAGCTCACACACACACAGTACACTAACCGCACCCTCACAAACACACACAGCACCTTTAAAAAAAACACAACACCCTCACACACAGCACACTAACAGCACCCTCACACACACACACACACAAACAGCACCCTCACAAATACACGACACTCACACAAACAGCACCCTCACAGGACAAACATACACACACAAACACCCTCACACACAAACAGCACAGTCACAACACACACACACACACAAATACCCTCACATCACACTAACAGCACCCTCACACACACATCACACTAACAGCACACACAGCAGTGTATGTGTTTGTGTGTGTGTGTGTATGTATCTATATATATATATATATATATATATATATATATAGATACATACACACACACACGGCGGGTGTTTGTGCTTTAGGGTGCACACCCTAATGCAATAGGCTGCGCACGCCTATGATTTGTATTATGTATTTGATGTGTTATTGACTGTGCTTAATGCTAACGCTTTTCTCACTTTGTGTTTAAAGATTAGTAAAGGCAATGTCTTGGCAGAGAGGACCATACAAGTTATGTTGAAGGAAGCCTAGTCATAAAGGAGTATGCCAGCCCAGCTGTAGTAGATATGGTGCTAGCTTAACCAGTCTCAGCAGCATTCACTCTGGGTTGGCATATCCCTGTGTCTGGCAGTACATCCTGGGATTGGGTGAGCTAGAGCAAGATGTGTTGCCACAATACTAGACTGCACAGGTATCCTAATTTCAGAGTATTGCTAAATTATATTATTTAGCCTCTTGGTTCCACACAGGTTTGCCATTGGGAGTGCAGATGGAGATACAGTCAGTCTTTTAAAAATGTTTTGGGTTTATGAAAGTCAAGTAAGCTTAACCTCCATCCTTCTGTAGCAATATTTAGCTATGTATGTTATGTTGAATTTTATGCATCGTTAAACAGCAACAAGGCTGCACAATATGCTGACTACCTATGAGAATAATAATATTAACGAAAAAGTAACTGGTCAAAGAGTATCAATTGTAAAAAGTTAATTTTCTAGGCCTTGATTCACGTTATGTTGAGAATTGCATAATGTTGTGTGTGGAGACCCTGTAGTTGAAAAACAGAAAGAAAGGGTGTGTTCTGTCCAGTGAGAAGTACGATCTTGATGGAGCATTTTATATCCCAGAGACTCTGATAGTCAGTAAATGATTAGAATGTTCATTAAGAGGAGTTCAGAGGAAATGTCATGTGGAGAATCTCGGCCTTGAAAAAACTTGATAGATGGCATACCGTATGCTAACTTGTCTCTAGTGACTGCTGTGGGAATAAGGCATTATCTCACGTATCACAAAATAATATCTATGTAGGCTCTTGCATTCATGCATAGATATATTAGTGTTGTACTCTTTTGCATGCACAAGAATAACACAATGACACTGATTCCTGGTGGAGGAAGGGCAAGTAGCTGAAGATCAAGATGGCGGCACCCTTGGCAGACAGCATCAGTTACGTATAACACAGATGCACCCTGTATTGGCGCCAGAGAAAAACAATCACGTGGCCTTGCCCAATTGGCACTGTCACACTAAAAGTAATCACTCTACCATACTTATTGTGTGGCGGATCTCAATCTAATCCTCTCCCTAAGCAACTCCTGGCCAAAACTGCGTTCAGAAGAACGCCAGCCACTACAAAATCACGTGGCTATATAGCCCCAAGCATGTCAAAAAAGTACGTAAACATACGTGCATCGTCGTGTCATCTACAAGCGCGCACATTTTGGTGTTACAAGGCCAGTTCTGACCAATCCTTATCCTCAAAGGGTTATTTAAACTCAAAAGTGTTTTTTTTTAATCAGTTTTCTTTCATGGTTTCCATTTACTGGTTTTCAGAGCGTGCATCATCTTCTTTTTCTATTTGGTATTTTGACTTTGGCTTGTTCTTGACCATTCTTATTTCTGGTATCCTTGATCTATTGGCTTGTCTACTCATTACTGTCTCATTCTGTATCCATGACCTTGGCTTGTTCCTGACTATTCTTTATTCACGTTAATCCAGCCATTCTAAGGCCTAGTAATACGAATATATCTAAGAATTGTGTTTTTTACTTAGACACCGCTTGTTGGGTCATAGCATATCCTGACACCTGAAAACCGCCTTGGAACCCTGCTGAATTAGTAGTATATTTTAAACTAACTCTGCAATCTTTGTAAAGTGCTGGGTGTCTAATACTGCTTTGTTTTTTGCCATTTAGCGTGGGTAAAGTATCCAAATTAATTTACTATAAGGGCTGTTCGTATTTATAGTTAATGAATTTGATAAGAAATGTTACACTACATAGCCCAAAATATGTGGAGTCCATATTGTATGTTGGGTTTTTTTTTCTACTGGCAGATAAATAGTTCTCTAGAATAGAATCAGAAAGAATAACACTTGAATACTCTATTGCAGTTACAAATGTGAATTTATGATTTATTCATGGTTATTTCTCAGATGCTAGAGGTGTTTATGACTACAACAGATGTGTTTAGGGAAGCAATGTTGCATAATCAAACCACATACTGAGAGTTGCTTTCGGAGGAAAAATGCCAGTGAGGTTGGTAAAGGTCAAAGGCATAGCTAGGGCATATGGCACCAGGTAGAAGCATTGTTATGGTATATGGTTCCATGCAGAGGCATAGCTAGAGTTTATGGCACCAGGCAGAAGCATTTATATGGCACCCAGGACAGAATTGTCTCTGGGTACCCCTAATTACTTTTTTCCCCTTAGACTCATGACTCATACTCTCATAGTATGTTTCTACTGACCTCTCTCACCCACATGTGTGTGTCCAGCCTCCCCCTCACCCATCGTATGTCTCTCGAGCCCTGCTTGTCTGCTTGGGTTTCTCTTCTGTGCCCATCCCTAACCTTATGTGTCTGTTTGGCACCCCTCCAACCTGTTAAGTGTCTCTTTAACTCACCCCACCACCCGCTGTGTGTCACTTCACCCTTGTTCCTACATTTTATGTGCGTCTTCATTTCTCTTTCACTACCCCTTATGTGTCACTATGGATTCTACCTCTTGTATCTTGTGGCAGAGCAGGACCACAGCAGATGGCATGCACGTTTCTTTGCCCGGTCTCTTATTGCAGCTATAGTGGTGTTTTGAGTTATATGGTGTCTTAACAATTAGGGTCACTAGTCTAAAAGTTGTAATTCAGACACAAGAATGAGGATTGCTCAGAGTCTGAGGATTAAACAGACTACCAGCATTAAAATTATTGTAAAGGTAAAAACTGACCTCTTATATTTAATGCAGTAGATAGATAATGATTAAAAACATTTTGCCAAAAAAATTATTATAATAGATAAAGTAACTCACCTCACACACCAGTTCGAGATGCTCCAGTTAGATAGGCTTCAATCCAACCCTTCTTCATGGGATAAATATTTATCTCCCACTCGCAGTTCAAATCACAGATGATGGGTGAAACTGTTTTATATGAGAGTAGCTAAGCCAAGGCAGCTATGTATCATTTTGTACAAAGTGCAATTTACTACTTAGTAAACCAGGCTGTGCTTTACCATCAGCTTTGCATCTGGTCCGAGGATTCCTAATTGAAGCCTTGGGAAATTCTAAGGTAGTACGATTGGGCACTAGCTTGAACACTTTGGGGTTAGACCATTTCTTAATGGTTCAACCCAAACTGTTAAAACGGTGCGTGGTACATCCTCGTCCTCTAACAACTTAATTCCAATTACATTTATATGGCTCCTGGAGTGGTCCTTTAACACTTAAAGGGGTTAAGAATCTTTTGATAAAAGCAGTTGTATTAGAGAAAAATATTTAAAAAATATACATGAAAATCGTAAAGTCTTTAACATTTTGTAATAGAGTCCGTGGTACATTCAGACCAGGATAATTTACAAAAGTCTGAATTCCAAGTGAATTCAAAGTGGATTTCAAACAAAAGGTCAAAATAGCCAAATTAATAAGGAAAAAAAAAAACGTCTAAGTTAGCTACAATTCCAGTTTGGCTACTTTGGACTAAAATTAAAAATTCACTTTGAATTCTAATTTTAGCAAATAGCCTGCAGGGAGAACGTTCATTATATCCATTAAAAAAAAAAAAAAGAGAGAAAGAGAGAGAACATTTATTATATCCATTAAAAAAAAAGAAGAGAGAGAGAGAGAGAGAACGTTCATTATATCCATTAAAGAATACACAAAATAAAACAAAAGAGAGATATTCATTATATCCATTATAGAATACACACAAAAAAAGAGATATATTCATTATATCCATTAAATACTCTTCATTCACATACCATATAGTAGAAAGACACACACCTATTTTTAAGCCAATAATATGGTTCACCTGTTTTTTGCACTACATAAGTTCTTGATATACCAATTACCAAATCCTTGGTATTTCTCATCATTGGATGAAGCATAAGACGACTGTTATATGTCACATATCATCTGAGCGTATTTTCTATATTCTGTCTAAGCTCCTGTTAAGGCTACTAAAATTTCTGGTTCATAGTTTCCTAATCTGTATTTCCCTGACGGGGCATATTTTTAAAATAAGTCTTACTCATTTAGAACCACATTGAATATTTTACAGGCAAACTAATCACAGGGGTGTAACTGAATTGATGTTTAATTCCAAGCAAAGCAGTCCGTTTAGATGGAGAGACAGCTGTTCTTTGATTTTCGGAGCATGCAGAGCAGGGAGATACAAAGTGCAGACTGAGCCGGGTTATGTATGTATATAACTGAATAAAATAGTTTCTTAATGGGAAATGGAAAAATATGATGAAGTTAGTGTTAAAAAATACCATTGTGTGAACTTAATTGGATCTGGTTCTTGAATATACCTGTCTTGAATAAAGTTTAACAAATTCTTAGAATAACTAGGCTTTACATCAATATTGCTATGCAAATTAATGTAACAGATTTTGTTTTCATGCTGAATGTGGATTGCAATCATTCCCATAATATATTTTTCACTGTTCGGTTTCCTCTGCATTATATGATTTTCTAAAGATTTTTCTGATTTCCCATATGGGAAAATTTTGTAATATCTACAATTTATCAATTTACATCTACCTATTATTATTATTATTATTTTGTTATTTATATAGCGCCATCAGATTCCATAGTGCTGTACAATGGGTGGACTAACAGACATGTAATTGTAACCAGACAACTGGACGTACAGGAACAGAGGGGTGGAGGGCCCTGCTCCACGAGCTTACATTCTAGAGGGAGTAGGGTATAGTTACACAGAGGGTGAAAGTAGGGGTACAAAGTAGGTTGTTAGAAAAGTATTAATTGAGGGCTTAGTAGGTAATTTTTGACAGTTGCAGGAGAGGAGTCATGGAGGATAGGGGATGAAAACCTGCTAACAGTTTAATTGATATGCTTTCTTGAAGAAGTGAGTTTTCAATGATTTTTTGAATGAGTGGAGACTGGGTGAAATTCTTATGGAGAAGGGAAGGAAGTTCCACAGAAGAGGTGCAGCCCTGGAAAAGTCTTGGAGGTGAGCGTTAGAGGTGGGAGTATGGACAGAGGATATATGTATGTCTTTGGCAGAGTGTAGGGGCCTCGACGGGAGGATAGGTAGGTTGGAGCAGCATTATGTAGGGACTTGTAAGCAAGCACCAGAATTTTAAATTTAGCCCTATATCTAACTGGAAGCCAATGCAGGGACTGACAGAGCAGGGAGGCATGAGAGGTGCGGGCGGACAGGAAAATGAGCCTCGCCGCAGCATTCATTATAGATTGCAGCGGTGCAATCTGGGAACACGTAAGACCACTGAGAAGAGTATTGCAGTAGTCCAGGCGAGAGAGAACAAGAGCATGGACCAGCACCTTAGCCGCATCCGGGGTTAAATAGGGGTGGATGCGTGCTATGTTTTTGAGATGGAAGCGACAGGATTTGACGATTGATTGGACATGAGGGGTGAATGAGAGGTTGGAGTCAAAAAGAACACCCAGGCAGCGCGTCTGCGAGGTAGAGGTGCTGGTAGCGCCGTTGACTTGGAGGGAGACAGACACAGGAGTAGTAACACTTGAAGGAGGAAAGACCAGAAGTTCTGTTTTGGACAGGTTGAGTTTAAGGAAGTGAGCAGCCATCCATTTGGAAATTGAAGAGAGGCAGTCAGAGACATGAGTCAAGATGGGCGGAGAGAGATCAGGCGATGACAGGTAGATTTGCAGGTCATCTGCATAGAAATGATAACGGAAGCCAAAGGAGCTGATGAGTTTACCAAGGGAGGCAGTGTAGATAGAGAACAATAGGGGACCAAGAACAGAGCCTTGAGGGATGCCGACAAGAGTGGTTGGGGGGAAGAGGCAGAGTCAGAGAAAGAAACACTGAAAGAGCGCTGGGTGAGGTAGGAGGAGCAACAGGAGAGAGCAGTATCCCGTAGACCAAAATTACGGAGAATGCGAAGAAGATGTTGATGATCAACAGTGTCAAAGGCAGCAGAAAGATCAAGGAGCATTAGGATAGAGTAATGGCCGCAAGATTTATTTATTTTATTTTATTTATTGTTCCTTTGTCACTGTGTAATTGTCTAATTTATTGTAAATCCTCCCTTTCATAATATTGTAAAGCGCTGCGGAATACCAATAAGAATAATAATACAGTTCTTATTTGTTCATAGAGAAATTTTTAAATATACTTCAAAGGACATTTCAGGCAGAGAAAGATTAACCGTAACGTAATCCTAGGCAGCTGCCTAAGGCCCAGGGGTTTAACAAGGGGCACAAAACAATGAATTATGATTGGCCCTATTTACCATCCCTATATGAAGGATGAAGGGTGGGGGATAAGACTGGAAACACGCTTAGGGTTCTGTGAGATCATAATCGTTGTCTGATTCCAGGCATCCAAAGATCAAGATTGTATTTGAAAAAGAAACAAGAATGACATATTTTTTTTCTGTATGATGCCATTTGCATGTTATTAATATAAAATGCAATAACTTCTTTCTCCATAGCTCCACACTTTGTCTCGCTCTTCCACTAAGAAGACAAATACAAACTATAAGGAATAACATAGTTTTACATAAACTTGAAACCCTGAAAGAAGGGGTAGACAAACACATTTGACCAATTCACTATCTAGTCCACCATCCAATGCTTCACCACCCACCACTGCCCAGGATATTATTAATTGAAGAAAAATGAATAGATACCACTTGCATAAGATAATCGAATCCTTTTTTCCAATGAGTAAAATACTTGATGTGGTGAATTATGCACGTATGGAAAACAACCAGCTCACAAGTTCTCCCATTGGTGGCAATGAAAAATCAAGGGTTGTCTGGTAGAGCTCAGCCAGTTCCTGGTTTCAAAGGATGATAATATAGATGGATACAAATTTCAAAAGAGGGACATTTTAAAATAATTTTTCTTTTCTTTTCCTAGTTAGTGGTGCTCTAGGCACATATACCTACATTATCCCTGTACATATTTATTTCTTGCTCACTGTAGTTTTTTTGAAACCTTTCCAACAAAACCTCTTTTTTTTTATATCAGTTTTCGGAGAAATTGTAGCCAAACTGAACAGACACATCTCCAAACATTCCAGGTAGCAAACAAAATTTTCCATTTGGAAATTTTTGCTTGGAAGAATCAATATTTTTTGCACAAATCTAAACTGCATAAACTATAACCACTTCAACAAGAGGAAGCAGTTACAGTGTCTACTGTGTCCCTTTAACACATGGCATAGGGTTTCTCTTTCATTGATTTAATATTTGAAGCTGCAGAAAAGTATCGGAAGTCTTATTACGATTGCGTTAACTCATCAGCAACCGTTAACATGTCAATATATATCGGATAAGAAATTGCAATTTCACTACATGTTTTTAGTACATGACCCATACTCTATTTTTTTTTAGTCCTTCTACCCTGAACAGAGTTTTATGTCTCGTTTAGAAATCAAAATATGGCTAGCCAACATACTCTCATCAATCAATACATTATAATAACCTCCGTGTTTACCACAGATATTGAAGATTCAAGAGTATAAATCAAGTCAACGAAAATGGATGCTTAACTTACATGAGTGGAGAGGGAAAGATAAACATTTAATGGAGCAAAATATATTTCAAACTGAAAATTAGAGCATGTTAGCACAAGCTCAAACACAGAAAATAGAAAATATTATTGATGAAGGAAATATATTTCATCATTTAGCTGAGACATTGTGCCAAAATGTATGATCTTAAACAGAAGATATGGCAATATTTGTGTCACCTTTCTTTAGGTTTTAATGAAACAGAGGCACATATTATTTAAGAATGCATCACACTTGTATGGTAATTAGTATGGAACTTACTTAAAAAGAGGAGAGATGGTAACTTGCGGTATCATCCAAATAGTTTATCTTCAAGGTGTTTCTAATTCCTTAAGTTGATTATCATGTGGAAAGATTATTGAGATAGACTGGACATGAACTGTGTACAATACAAGTCACAAAATCAGGAGAACATAGAGACAGTTAAAAATATTTAAAGGGACACTCAATTCACCAATACAACTTTAATGCATTTTATAAGTTTTGGCCTCATTAATATGCTTTCTTTTTTTACATGTTTATATTTGTATTACACCTTTCTCCTTAGCCACACATTGTCAAGCAGGAAATGTTTCCTTATCAGTTTATGTACAAAGCTCACCCCCTAGCAGCACTGAGAGAGCTGCTTTTTATTCATTACCCGGCTGCAAACAGTCTGAGAAAATAAAGACCACCTGACAGTGATATCCTCGCTATATGTCTCCCTGGGTGTCCTCTCCTTCTAATGGAGGCTTCTTTGTAATTGAGATTACTAAGTACTGTCAATAGATGAACTGTGTACATCCATTGGATAAGGAAGTCTTTTTCTGGAGTGAGTGGGTGTGGCTAAAGAGGAAGGTTTATGGTGCAGCATTCTGCAAAACTTTTTTCTTTTTTTTTTTTTTTTTTATAATTCTTTATTTTTCTTGTGCATACTTTTACAAACAGGCCTGTAGCGCCACGACAGCGAGTACAAGCTTTACATTGGTATACAATATCATGACGGAGTTGTCAGCACATTTAATTTTATAAAATATCACGCTTAGAGTACTAGTGTAACATTCATATATATTAATTAGACTATGCTTACACACATAAGTAGATTGTCGTTGCTTCGTTAGCGAGTTTACTGACTGTTTAAGCTAGCCTCAGTCACATTCTAGTGGCTGCAGTAAATGAGAATGCATATTGTTCCCTGCTTAATACAACATTACCATTCAAGTGGTTGATAACTGCTAATGATAAAGTTTTGCATGTTGGTTAATGAGCTCTTATTAGGCTGATTACAATAATGAGTAGCCATCTTTCTTAGCTGCCTAAGCTTCGTGAGAGTGGTTGCAGGTTATGCTGGGCTAGAGCATGAGTGGCTATATCAAACTCTAAAGCAGCCGTAACCCTTATGATTAGACTGTAAAATGTCCACCCCAGGTGGTTTCCACGTCGGTCAGGCGAAGGGTCTGTGTTTGCCTGTCAGGAGACCAGTCTTTATTCAGTGAGAATAGTTTCTTTGGTGGGAGAAGCTTAGGTGCCTGCTGCACTTCTGATATTCTCTTGTTAGCTGGTCTGTCAGGTGTTTGTCGTGGGCTGGTGAGAGATCTCAGGCATCCCGTCTGCTGTGAATGATCAGTCCATGCATTTCGACTCCCTCTCGGTGCGCTGCTTAGTATGGTAGGGTAAACCAGTGTGCAGTGACAGTTCTTTTTGTTTTTGTTGTTCTGCCGCTCCGCTCATGGGATCCTAGCACCCACTCTGTCGGCTCTCACCCCGACCGGCTCGGCGATCTGTCTGTGTGGCTGCAGGAGAGGTGAGTGCGCTCGGCTGTTATCAGGGTCACTTGCCATGTGGTCTCCGCCATTTTGGACACGGCTTTCTCTGCCTCAGCTTCAAGCGCCGGCATTGTTGTGGTACGATGGGTCTCGGGGTGGGGACCGGGATCACTCCCAACGGTCCAAAGGCGGGGGGGAACGGAGCCGGACCCGCCTAACCCCGGATTGCTGCCTTACCACTGGTGGGCAGGATAGCCAGGCAGCGGCCGTCCACCTCGCTCACCGCCTGAGCGGTCCGCATCGTGTGACTTGGATCGCCCCTCCGAGGGACTAAAACTGCTCAGCAAGCCTCTCCTCGGGACCAGGGTGGCCTCTTGCACCGGTGCTCGGCAGCCAGTTGTCAGGTAAGCTTGATGCCGTTTTTTGGGCTAAAACTGGAGGTTTTTACAGGAGCTACTCCATTTTGCGTCCTTTCAGCCTGGCGGTCCGGCCCCGCCCCCTTTTCTTTTCTTTTTTAACAATCACCACAAAGGTTTGAACATGTAAAAATCTAAAATATTTATGAGGTCAAAACTTCCTTCCAGCCCCATGGCCAAACTGCCGATTTGACAGGGCCCAACTGAACCCCTGATCACACATACGCATTGGGTAGCCTTAAGCTTGTGGACTACCTAATTGGCCCCCTAGCTTGTGTGCTCTGTTGGTAGCTCCACTGCTGAGCCTGATAGGACTAATTGGCAGAAAAACTATCATTCAATGATCCCAGTGTCCAGCTCTTTGTAATAGGTAGCAAAAAGCCAACTAATGACAATTTATGTGGAGTTGATACTACAATATAGTCAGCTATGCTTTCATCCGAGCTACTTTTGTCTTAACTTCACTTTGATTCAACTTTGAATTATCACATAAGTAGATATACCTGACAATGTGCCACACTCAGACTTAAAAAAAAAATCATACTCTACATCAGGTGTAGGCAACCTTCGGCTCTCCAGATGTTGATCACATACATACGTATCATTTTTATGAATGGGGGAACTACTGATTAGCTTAGACTGTCAACTGATCGCTCTACCCAATTAGTGGAGCACCTGCATGGCAGCACTTCACACTTCTTGTTACTCAGACTCAGAAGCCAAATGCCCTCTTGGGTCCTTGAGATTGGCACTGAAGGCAAATTTGTGGTTAAGCCCTAAATGTAAGAGTGTGCCCAAGGGACTCCTGACACAATAACAACTTAATTTACATGATGATTTAGATGTAAATTTGAAATTCTCTTTGACATCAGTTTGAATTAATTAATTTTTCCTGTGGAACCCTTTGACATAGTGTATCACCATCGTGGAACCCCCTCGCAAATAAATTTTAAAAATTTGTGCTGTTGCTTAAACCTTTTTTTTGTATGTGCCAGTATGTGTCTGTGTATCAAGGTATGTGTATCCGTGTTTGTATGTGCCATAGTGTGTATCTGTGTGTCAATATGTATGAATCTGACACACAGATACACACACCTTGACACACAGTGTGTATCTGTGTGTCAAGGTGTGTGTATCTATGTGTCAAAGTGTGTGTATCTGTGTTTTTATGTGCCAGTGTGTGTATCTGTGTGTGCGTATGTATCTGACTGACACACAGATACACACACTGGCACATAGTGACACACAGATACACACACTGACACACAGATAAACACACCTTGACACTCAGTGTGTATCTGTGTGTGTGTATGTATATGTGTTTTAAGGTGTGTGTATCTGTGTTTGTATGCGCTGGTGTGTGTCAAGGTGTGCGTATCTGTGTGCCACTATGTGCCAGTGTGTGTATATGTATGTCAGTGTGTATCTATGTGTGTGTATGTATCTGACACACAAATACACACCACACACACTGGCACAAAGTGGCACACAAATACACACACACTGACACAGATACACATACTGACAGATGCACACACCTTGACACACAGATACACACACACTGGCACATACACACACTGACACACATATATACACACATACACACACACCTTGACACACAGATACGCAAACTGGCACATACACACACAGATTCACACACATTGGGAGATACACACACTGACACAGGTACATACATTGCTGTTCACTTACCTTTTATCTGCAGGAGGATCGTCGGTGCTGCTGGCTGAGATTGGTGTGCTGGTCAGTCCCCGCTTCTCCCTCTAGGCGGCGCACTCTGTCTGGGAGGAAGTGCTGTCACTTCGTCTCAGCACCCAATACTACAGGGGTCCGGTCGCGGTTTTAGATGACCGTGGCACCTGACCGGACCCCTGTTTAGCGATATCCATCGGGTGGCCCTAAATGCTTGGGCCACATGACGGGCAAATCGCTGCAGAGCCCCAATTTTGTTCTCACGGAACCCTAGGGTTCCTCGGAACACTAATTGGGAAACGCTGTTTTATATAATTTTATTGTAATAATGTCCTTTTTTTTGTGGTCTTTTTATCTAATTTGTTTAATCTGATTTGTAATGAAATGGTTAATTTATTCCAACCTAAGAAAGGCAAAATGTTTATTCCTTTTAAATACGGGATATATTTTGATAATTCCATTGACCATAAATTTTCATATTTCATTACCCAATCATGAGTTAGCACTGCATACCCTAACAATAATTTCACTTTGATTTGTTAACATGTTCTACTGCAAGAATATATTACCCTGATCATTTGTAAATTTTCAGAGTAAGGATTCTGAAACTAAAAAGGGGGGAGGTTAAATGAAAAAAAAAGGAGCAAGGGTGAAGGAGCAAACACCAAACACAAATAACAACTACATTGCGCTATAGTGGTTATGGTTATTAGCCCAATTTACTGATTCCTGGTGGACTTGCTACCCAGCACATACTCCTCCTGCTAGATTTCTGCCCCCCTTACTTGACCCAAGATGGCGTATTCCGGGCATTTTACCACAACCATGTGGCCTAATGGAGATGGCTCTCGCAAGGTTGGATGCCATTTTTGAAGACTTCTGGCACAACTGACGAGAGGCTATGGAGTGCTAATCAGTAACTGTGATGAATTGCACTTTGCCACTGTGTTTTGGAGAGGCCTGCTTGCTAGCCTCTTGCCCTGTGACTATGGACCCTGGGGTATATTGCCGTCTAAAAACCCTATTTGGGTTTATGGGGTTTTAATACACTGTTTCTGCCCCTTTAAATCCTATGGGAAAGGATCTGCACTTTTGAAATGGCACTTCGGATGCAGCCGAAGTAGTTGAAGTGGCCGCCATTCGAACGCGTGGCGGCGGACATTTTAATTCAGTCAAACGCATTCATCGGTGTCGTCGAGTTCATGGAAATCATACCGGATACGCGACGGCACGAACGCCGCTGCACTTTACCTTCTCCAGACTTCAACACTTTGACTGGAGTTGAATGCCATTCGACAATGCGAACGGCACTTTAACATTGACGGTTTGCATGAACGGTTGCCGTTCATCTATTTGAACTGAATTTAACATTGGAAATAGACCGGCCGCACAGCCTAATTCTCTGGAACTGTTTTGGGCATGAAAATGTGAGTGCAGTCAGTCAAATGTGACTTCCATGGAACTTTGGAACCTCTGCTTTGATCTGGGTGATTTGTGGATATGTTGTTCACCCAGATCAGGGCTATCCAGGGATATAACATTTATGGGGATGTGGTGTTTTCTGTGTTTTGTGAAACATTTACATTTTCTGCCTGTGGATAATTAAGTTATTCCATTAGCTAGCTTAATTATATCACAGACAGAGGGGAGGTCTTGCTAACTGTATGTGGGAGTGTCGTTCCTTGTTACACTGTGTTTATTGGCTTACATGTTTTGTGTCTCGGTGCCCAACTAGGTCCACATGGACGGTACCTTTGCTGTAAAACTTGTATAAAAGAGCAGCTGTACCATTGGGGAAAACTGCTTCCTCCTCTCTTTCCTCTTGCGCGGGAACCCCGTTTAAGCTGGGAGGCGTGACTGATGCAGTCAATTCCTACCATCTGTGATGTCATCCCATGGGGCCCAGTCATGCTGTTAAAGCATCACAGCACTGACCAGGCCCCCTGGAAATGAATTTCCATCAGGTGGCCCTAACAACATGGCGGGTGGCCCTAGCAGCATAGCAGTTCTAACGGGCGTGCCAGAGCCACAGCACATGGAGGCGGGCACCACGGTTGCAGGGGTCTGCAGGGCAGCCAGGCCCCCTGGAGTGGCTGGCCTGGTCACAGCTGCGACCCCTGTGACCGCTGTAGTTCCGCCCTTGTATGCAAGTATGTATATATGACAGTATGTATGTATGCATGCATGTATGTGTCTGTATGTATGTATGTGTCTGTATGTCAGTATGTATGTATGTCAGTACGTATGTCTGTATGTATGTCTGTCTGTTTGACAGTATGTATGTCTGTATGTATATGTGGGTCAGTATGTTTGTATGTCAGGACATATGTATGTCAGTATGTGTGTGTGTGTGTGTCTGTATCTATGTTAGTATTTTTCTGTGTGTCTCTATATGTGTGTGTGTCTGTTTCAGTATGTGTGTATCAGTATGCGTGCATGTGTGTATGTCTGTTTTAGTATGTGTGTATCTTTCTGTGTGTGTGTCTGTGTTTCTGTATGTGTGTGTATTCCTGTGGGCGGGCTTGGAGGTGGACACCCGGGGGCCCAGACTTTGAGCTGTGTTAGGGGCCCCAAAATTTCTGATGGCAGCCCTGGTGTTACTCACCATAGTTACTCTCCAGTCTACACAATCTATGCTTGTCTGCCTGCGCCGGACCGAGATCATACCCATGCAACGTAAGAAACAGGTGAATAAATCCTGAACACTCCCCACACGCATGTGTCCAAAGACATCAAGGACTCGCATCCGCGATCCCGGGCTGAGGGCCTTGAGGGGGATGATCCCGGAGCACATCCCACACCTTCGGAGGCTGCACCACCGACACCACAATCCTCAGAGGGAATTGCTTGAGGGCTCTTACTATGGTCTGGGGCTGGTGGGGGTGACACTGGACCACTGGGACTCAGATTCACTATGGGACTTCTGAAGAAAGCGAGGTTAAACCCTATCAGATTTGAAGCATGAAGCACACGCTGTATTTCAACAGTTTACCCTCCAGTGATAACCCTTAATGGAGAGCCAGCATCACTCTTTATTTAGCACACCATGGGCAATATTCTTATAAATCCGTTGAGTTGATGCTTACTTGTCAGGAGTCTTACCTGATGGGGAGTCCGGCTCACAGAGTTATACGCTCACCCTTGCAAAGTAGACACAGACCAGGGTGACCAGGTAAGACGCCACCTGATCTGTGAGTCTGTGTGTGGCGGAACCAACCTTGCCACTGTCCACTGGAGAGGCCTGGTTGCTCGCCTGCTCCCTTTAAACTGTATTTATGTGATCTGAGCGCCATTCGGTAGTAATGTGCACTCAAATCTAAGCTATCTGGGGATATGTAGAATGTCTATGTTTTATGGAATAAATGTAAATGTATGTAATTTTATGTCTTTTATTGTATTGTTACTGCCATGTGGTTAATGGAGTCTTGCCTCTGTCCTGGGAGATAATTGGATTACTTCACAATTATGTCCAGGACAGAGAGGAGGGATTGTGATGTAAATGTGGGTGTGTTTTATGGTTCTCCTATAAATGATTGGTTGTACTGTGTCCCACCCTGTGGGATGTCCCCTTGCATGGATACTTGCATAAAAGCCAGTGTGTGGCCATTACAAGTGAGTTCCTGCTTAACCTTCAAAGTGAAGTGTCGTCTCATTATTGGGGGAGGATTTATTGTATGCTGTTCCAGTTTGACTGCTAGGAGTGTAAACCTATTCGCATGGTTTTTCCTATTCGGCTGTTTCCAGTATTCGTGTGTTTGCAGTTCGGGAGAGTGGTGACTGCAGTAGCTGTCTGTGCATCTGAAAGGGGAAGGTCGCCTCAACGGTTTTTAACTGCTTGTGGGCAAAACGGTCCGTTACACTGTGCACGGGGGCTTTCCAGGAATAGTGCTCCAAATAGCAGTACAGCAGGGATTAGCAGAAGCGTAGTCAAGGAAAGCCAAAGTCAAAAGCCGGAATCAGACAGGAAATACTGGCACGCTGATATGGCATGACAGGAACCAAACAAGGGGACCAGAGTCAATGAACTGACACTGCCCTCAGGGAGAGGCAGTGTCTTATACCTGGCTAATTGGTGATCAGCCACAGGTGTGCTGAGATTGTTGGAGCAGCCACAGAATAACGTCCAGCCCCCAGTGCTGGGTACAAGGCAAGATTATACTTCAAGCAATCCTAGAGCTGTATAGTGGCTCAGAGGCAAAAACGCAGGTCCAGGATTGCAAAGTACCCAGGTTCAAGTCTGTCACCAGGCACTTCTGGGGCAACCTCGTCTGGATGTCGCGGTGAGAACCGTGACATTACTTTTGTGTAGGTGGGTATAACTAATCTACCTTGTGTTTCAATTGTTTCTTTAAAAAAAGAAAAAGAGGCTGAATTTAGTGGTGCTGAGTCTGGTGGCGCACACCTACTGTACTCATATCCTGCATATATTAACCATAACTCATTATTTTTGTTTCTGTAATGTACCTTTATATGCCTCAAATAAAATACAGATAAAAAAAAAAAATTAACAATGTTGGACATAAGAGCATGGAATGGGGACAATTCCAGTGACTGGGCACCAATAGCTGCCTAGTCACCAGTTTTAAATGTTTAGTAAATATGGGACAAATGAAGGTAGAATACCTCCTTTATAGTAATATTTTTATTTATTTGTTTATTTATTAGTAACAATTTCCAAGTGGCTGGTTAACAAGCACTGCCAGACACAACATAATTAAACCTCGCACTTCCAAGGGTTTTTAACCATTGCTAGTGCGGCCAGTTGGAAAATCATTTGTTTGTTTTTTAATCTGGAGTTGAATAATCCAAACCTGGATTTGCCACATCCTGCCCAGATTTCAGCTGTCCGTCAGAGATCGACCCTGCTGAACCTGGACCAAATTCAGGTCTGTTGAATTCCTTCAACAACGTGTGGATTTTACAGTCCAAATGGCTCTGATGGTTTTGCCCCATTTGGTCCGGGGGCATTCGGAATTTGTGAATAACCTTGAAAGTAGTACTAGGCATTGAAGGCAAGCACACACAGAGAGGGCCAACACACATTCCTCCCAACAAGCACATATGGCAGGGATGCTGATGGTATATGAGTAAAACTGTTAGCTGAGAGAGGTTCTAGGAGGCATGAGGGATGGGGGTATACTGTGAACCTGGAGTCCCATTTATCCTGTGTAAAACATAGCTGTGGACTCAATTAACCTAACCTTCATAGCTAGAGTTATAAATAAATATATATATATATAAATGTTTACAGACATCCTGTTAGTTTCCATGGTGTAAAATGCTATTTTTTCTCTTGTACCCACTCAAATTGCTTGACTATCCCCTGTGTTAATATGTTTGATACTTCTTAACAAAACCACATGCAATTTAGTCAGAGCACATATAACTATTTTGTTCTTAATACATAAATCCTGTTTCAAGTGAGAGGAATGATCATTTATAGGAGATTATACTTGTCAGTAAGTGCATGTAAGCCATATCCTGGCTTCAAGTCAAGATGCCTGGAAATTGATTTTTATGTAACAGATGTGGGAAGTGAATGTAAAGGCACATGCTAAGAACCAAAATCACTACATCTTATTTAGTGCATAGACACTGCTTTTTTGTCTGTTTCCCGTTCACATTTTGCAGAAAACATGCCTCTAGTGACTGTCTAACAATCAGCCAATAGAGCTGCTTTCTCCATAAGATCCTTCGACTTTTAAAGGTTTTCACATTCAGCATGATTATGCACAGCATGATGGCACAGCTAATGCTTCTCATAGTGATGCATTGAATGTAATGCTTCACATACAAAAGCACTGGACTGGTGGATTGTGGTAATTGCAGCACCTGTGCCATGCATCACCAATGGCTCTCTATGAGAAACATCTGATAGACAAAAACAATCATGACTGATGACCTCACAAAAGGTGGACTGACACAATAATGACCAATGACCTCACAAAAGGAGATCTGAAACAATAATAACTACTGACCTCACAAAAGTTAGAGTGGCTTCAGAGAGGAGACTGTCTCAGCACTGTATTACACGCATCATAAAAGTGATAACATGTACTTGTAATCTAATGATGATACAGTCTCCTCTCTGCACCCCCATCCACCTTCTGTGAGATCATCACTCATGAGTGTCACTTTCAGCCATATGCTTCTCATAGAGAGGCATTGAGGACACATGGCACAGATGTCAGGAATGTATTTCTGTGTCTGTAAGTGTGTATGTGTATCTCTGTGTCTGTGAGCATGTGCATCTTCTGTATTTGTAAGGTGGGGATGCTTGTAGACTTGATTTGTGCATTGTTTTTATGGTGAGGCTGTGATGTGTGTTAGGGTGAATGTGTTGGTGGGAGAGAGGGTGCCTGCGTATCAAGGTGTGTATGTGCGTGACTGTGGGAGAGGTGAGTGTGGAAGTGTGACTGTTGGAGGTGAGGGGTGACTGTGTGTTTGTGTCCAGCTTTCCTACTATATATACTTGTTTTTTATTTTTTTTAAATTGCAGCCTCTGCTCCTCACCTTTTGGGTAGGGAGGGAGACTCTAATCTCAGCCCTTGTGGTCCAGTGCAGCTTTTTAGAAAACCCAGTGGGCTGAGTTGCTGGTCTCCATCTTCTGTGGATGCAGACCACTGAAAACGGTTCTTTCCAGTTTGTGGCTGCAATGAAGCATCGCACCGTGATCTGCACTTAGTGAAGTAGCAGACCTGCAGCTCCCTGGTTGATGCGAGCAGTGCAGGCTCAGTCATGGTGGAATTTAGATTCCAACTGACTTTGGCAGCGGCACTCTAATAGTAGTGCTGATTCTGCTGCCTAGGATCCCAAAAGGGCAATTTTGCCAAGTTTGTTAAACAGATTTAATTTGCAATATTAATAATTGCGTATACACAATTACAGGGTGTAGATGTATACACTTTTCACATAGTGAAGGAGTTAATAATCAGATCCATTTCATTCAATATGTCAATGAAATATCAGTGATCTCTGGTGCCATTCCAACTCACAAAAATTGTATTTATCCATCTTTTTCAGTTTTTGCAGAATCTAAACAAGGGCAATGTGAAGACTGTAATCTCTTCCAAAATACTCATAAGGATGTTAGAGTTGCTTGGAGGGACACTTGAGACAATTTTGACGCCTTTGCGCTTTGATGCAAAATGTAAATGCTGAAATGTTTGAGTTTGCATTTTGGGGCTTAGACTGCATTCTATATCATTCCTATCCTACATGTATATATCTTAAATACCTAAATCCAGTCTGTATATACAATGAATAACAGTACAATTGATGTTAACTGTAATACATTGGTGTTTATATCTTTTACTTATTTAAGTTTTTATAAACTTGAAGATTCTGTTTCAGCAGAATCGCGATTCGGCCAAATTTGGGCAAACTGGCAATTTCACCCCTCCAAAAAATAATTCCAAACTGCTACTTCCAATAATCCTGAAACAACTGGATTACTGCAGGAATCATTATGATCCTCACATTAGTACAAGGGAGGTTTGATACCTCCTCATAGCAAGAGGAGGGGCATATCTGCTAAATAGAGAGCTGCAAGTGGCTGCTTGTCATAATAGAAGATGAATGTGCAGTGGGCAGAGCTATAATATTGATAACGGGGTGATCTAGTGTCCCCCCAGCTCCAATCAATGGGCAGTGGGTGGGGGTTCTAATATTGATAAATGGGGGGGGGGACCTTATGTTTCCCTGGCCACCATCTATGGGTGGTAGGTGAGGCTCTAATACTGAATTCATGGGCACAAGTGGGGGCTTTCAATAAATATAGAAGGGAGAGTGGACATGCTATTGTCCACCCCCAAAATTATGTCCACCCCCTGTCTGGCTAGGGATCCAAAAGCCTCTAGCCACACCACACCCCAATTAAAAATTTAAACCTACCAACCACCCTCACCCTAATAATATTGAAGCCAATAAAACCAATAACCAATAAAATATATACTTACATTCAACATTTTCTTTTTTTCTTAAATCTTCTTTTTCAGCCCCACAAATGGCCAAATAAAATTCCATAATAACCAGCTGGACTAATAAAAAAAAAAAACTAAAGACCCGATTTATAAAAATAAAAAGAAATCAAGGGAAAAATTCTAAATTGGAATGCATGAAAAAAAATGGGCTCCACACAAAATAAGCTTGCATTGCATGGTTATGCGGCTTCCCCACATTATGCAACCTCACTCAGAGTGCTGTGATTGGCTGGTTTACGAGCACACTCTGATTGAGATTACATAGCGTGGGGAAATACCTCAATATTCGCGTTGGTTATTATGGATTTTTCTTTCACCTACTGTACTTGCTGATTAGTGGACATCCCCCTACATGTGGCATAGCGAGTATTGACATGGAGAAGTTATAAAACCTCTCTTGTACAAATATGGGGACTTATATTATATTAGTTAATGTGGCAGCTGGCTATCAAGAGCATTTACTATTACTGCTTACTATTTTAGATTTTTTTCACAGGCTAATTTTTGACTACTCTTTTTTCTGTACTCCTGGCCTTGGCTTGCCTTATCATATTGTTGCTCTTCTGGAATCCTGACCTTGGCTTGTTGTGTCTTTGTTTTACCTGCCTGCAGGGATGTTTTAGAACCGTTAAGGACCATTAACATGCTCTGTCCTATCTTTTCCTGTTACTGTCTAAGGTTTACCGTGTTCGGTTAGTATCTATCCTGGCCATATGATAATTATATGATACGATCAACCTGGATTCCACTGGAAAATTATTACACATCCTTATCACATAACCGTTATTTTCATTTATAATAAATAATTTCCTTCCAAATTCTATTTTATTAATTATTCAATTTACCATCTTTTTTTAATAGGACAATTCCATTTACCCTTTAATAAATGTATCTTCTAGCTGTCAGGGCTCTTATTCCATATGAATAGCAATTTGAGTAAAAACAATAGGTAACAATATGTTTGAGTTTTGTTTTACAGTAAATTCAATTATAAATTACTTTAAATACCCGGTACGAAACTAACCACTGTAAATGCCAATAAAATGTAATATGTAGGATAATCCACTTGTCCTGGCTTTACTAAAACAGGCTGATCTGTTTATTTCAGTAGCTTTGTGATAGTGATTCCAATAATACCCTGCGTGGTTTTAGCAACAACATTTTCTTACAATATACTGCAGTGATATTGTAACAAGCACAGGCCACATTCAGACTACATCTAATTTTACAATGCAGCATTACATTTCTGGAATCGTTCAAATCCTAAATGCTTTCTTTGTCCAGCTCATGTTGCATTCCGTTATTCAGTAATTTCTATAATTGTATCCTTTGTTGTCCTGAGATCGCCTTCTGATGCCATAAAATGATTTCCTATTGCCGTGGAATAGCTAATCTCCATTTAAATGGCCAGCATTGGCGAGGTACCTGTACTAAAACCAAATAGAATGCCTGTCTTCTCTCCAATAACAAAAACAGAAAACACTAAATGTTCTATGTTCATATAGTTAACACCATTACATTACATTGTTCATTTGTTTCTATCATCATCTTTATTTCACTTTAACGCCCTCTTCCTTAAAAACAAGCCTTCCAATTTCCAAAATCAATCTGCTTCCTTGTACCTTGGATCCTTTCTTTTTATTTGCCTTTATATTTCTTTGTTTTCCCCGCTCTCTTTCTTTTCCACTCTCGTTTTACTTTCTCCCTTCCCCACTCCCCAGCAGCTCCATTCCCCTGGCCAGACTCAGCGCTGACAGCTTTAAGCTGCTCTGTGCACAGAGCGTCTGGCTGTGTTAATATGATTTATTTGGACAGTATAATACTAGGCACATTGCAGTCTGTCACTGCAGTCTCTCTGATTAAAATTCTGCTCCCTCCCTGACTGCAGCAAGCCACAAATGGAATATTCTACATAATTTTGGAACATGCTTGTTTTTATCGTCCATTTCTCCTGCATCAGGTGACCCCGAGATTCGCAGATAGTGACTCCCTTGCTATTTCTTAGCTTTTTACAGGGTTACATTTAGCATGCCCCAGACCAGTTTATTGCCCGCCTCTTAGACATTGTGATGCTGAAGGGAATTTACCCTGGAAAGCTCTGCCGAAAGATATTGAAAAGCTAGACTATTAGAAAACTGGCGTTCAGTGTAAGGGAAGGTGAAATACAGAGTGGCCGAGCACATCAGTATAATTACTTCGTAGAGCTGAAGTTTAAAATAATATATTATTTGACAAGTCCGGTAATTGCAGTCATTCTTCTAAGGATTCCCTTTGAAAAAAAAAAAAACATATAAACTGCCACTTGTAAAATATTCTCATTAACTTCCAGTGCAGGTTAAAAGACCGTGGAACACCCAATTTGATCGATATAAATTGGTATTTTTGGCAAACGCATGCTTTAGGTTTGATTTAAATAATTTCTGCAGAATAGAATTTACAGATGTCCTGCACCACTCCTCATTTTTTACTGTCTTCAGTGCTGTGCTGGCCATAGTAGCATTTCTCAGCAAGTGTCTGTGTTATTCCTGGGGAAGGAAAAATAGAAAACAATATGTTGGAGGTTCTTGTTTTTGCTTTTTTTTCTCCCATGTTAAGCTTGGCAATTTGTATCCAGGCTTTCTTTTCGGATCATGTGGTATGTGCTCCATTTGCCCTTGGATCAGATAAGGGGCACTCTTTTGATCCTCCTCCTGTGAGCTGCTAGCAGTTTGCTCAGAACTTTGGGACAACAATCCAGTTATATTGAAAGATTAGAAAGGCTTTTCTTTTTTGACTTCCACTTTGAAGTATTGACTTAAAAGTGCTCTCTTAACTTTATTTTTTGTTCAAAATGGTTTAAAGAAAGACGAGGACTGGAATTAATTATATGTAACATATTTTACTAACAACATGATTAATAGTGCAGTAATAAGAAGGGCATAAACATTAGTCATCTCACCTCCAGAAAAAGAATGTGATTTTTTTACTCCGCAGCTTGTGTGGGGAGATGGTACTGCTGCTGCGTGGTATGGGGGGCATCTGCCATAAAAGGTCAGACACTTCCATACATATACATAAAGATGCTTTGAACAATACTTAGAGAGTTATATACTACACAACGGTGAAAATGGCCAATTTCCGAACCAGTTTTCCTGGCACTATATGGTTAATAGGTCCCCCCTGCCGCGGGGCTCATGGGGTTAAAACCCCTTCAACCACTTACCTGAATCCAGCGCCAATGTCCCTCGGCACTGGGCCAGGTTCCACCCACACTCCTCCCCTGCCGACGTCAGCCGGCAGGGGAGACCTAATGCATTATTCAATGCTTTCCTATGGGGAACATCTGACGCTGGAGGTCTGTGAGGACGTCCAGCGTCAGATAATGGACGAAAAGTCCGTTAGAATCCCAGAAGCGCCCCAGTGACTGTCTGGCAGACAGCCACTAGGAGCAGACTTAGAGCTGCAATGTAAACATTGCAGTTCTCCGGAACTGCAAAGTTTAACATTGCAGAACTAAGTGCAAAATGGTCACAGCACCCAGACCACCTCAATGAGCTTAAGTGGTCTGGGTGCCTACAGTGTCCCTTTAAACAACCCGCTGGTTTTATTTACTGTATCACTTGTGCTCTCCTGAGGCACAGACTCTTTTACGTAGGTATTTTGGGCCCTGGGTGGCATGGTGGAATACGGTGGACTCCATTTCACTCAGGCACAGGGTCTCTGCAGGTGGGACCGAGCTTATTGAAATCTTGGAAGGCCTGCTCTCCTGCGTCTTCCACTGGTCTACTTGATTTCCCAAATTTGTCCTCTTTCCTATTGATCTGAGATCTCTGATTTCCTTCTCGTTATTGGTTTGTTTATGAACTTCCTTATTTCCCTTCCTCCTTGACATGGCGGTGGGTTTTTCCCCCCTCTGCTTTTGCTTCTCCTTTCATACTTTTCCTCTCCTCTTCTTATTTCCTTCCAGTTAATGCTTAACTTGTTTATGTAATCACATTTGCACACAATTTCTTTATATTCCCCTCCAATTGCTCTTTTTTGCACTCTGTCTTTTGTTTTTGTTTTTCTTCACTCTCTCATCCAAAGTAAATATTTTCCATCCTTTTAACTTGTGTCTTTTATTGTTTTATTGGACAGATGTGTGCATATTCCAAATTGTGGTGTCATGACCTCTGCATCAAAGTTCAGGTTTAACTTACATGTGTATTTTTAATCAGAAATATTTCAGACCAATGGCAATCAAAAAGCAGCCTTCTGCTCCCCCCACCCTCCAACTGTGATAAAACTGCAACTTCAATGATTCCTTAATGCCTTAAGGCCTTAAAGGACCACTATAGTGCCAGGAAAACATACTCTATACACTATAGTGCCCTGAGGGTGCCCCCACCCTCAGGGTCCCCCTCCCGCCTGGCTCTGGGGAGAGGAAAGGGGTTAAAACTTACCTTTCTCCAGCGCTGGACGGGGAGCTCTCCTCCTCCGATCCTCCTCCGTTCCTCCCATTCGGCTGAATGCGCACGCGCGGCAAGAGCTGCGCGCGCATTCAGCCGGTCTCATAGGAAAGCATTTACAATGCTTTCCTATGGACGCTTGCGTGTTCTCACTATGATTTTCACAGTGAGAATCACACAAGCGCCTCTAGCGGCTGTCAATGAGACAGCCACTAGAGGCTTTGAGGGCTGGATTAACCCATTTATAAACATAGCTCTGAAACTGCTATGTTTATAAAAAAAAAAATGGGTTAACCCTAGCTGGACCTGGCACCCAGACCACTTCATTAAGCTGAAGTGGTCTGGGTGCCTAGAGTGGTCCTTTAAGTTTAACAAAGTATCAGGAGTTGTAGGTGTTCTAGTTGTACTTACATTTTTTTTTTTTTTTTTACAACCACCTGCGTAGACTGCTATTTTGGCATCGTGGAAGACTGGGGCACATGACAAGGACCACATGACAATACCTTTATCTGGTGTTAATTAGGAGTATTAAGGTTAATGCTTCCACCTTCTCATTGGGTTCATCAGTATTAATATTGTCTGCACTAGCGACACTCTAAGTACCAGAACCACTTCAGCCTAAGGGACATGCATCACTTTGACACAACTGCTCATTCAAAAGATTTGCTTTGAATGAGACAGTTGCCTCACTCTACAGCCTGAAATTGGCAGTTAAATATGATTTGTCACCTGCTTCTTCTTGCTTATGTTTTCCACACACACTCCAGGGGGACACACTGATCTAACTAATCAGTGTCCTATCCCTAGGAATGCTATAAAAAGGAATTGGGCATACCTGACAGATTTACACATGTGCAGCTATAAGAGTTCTTCACCCTGCAACACGCTGACAGGGGGAGTAGAGAGTGAGTCTGATCAATGTGATCATGTAGAGCTGGATGCAGTGACACGTTCCTCTCTTCTACTGCTGCACAATGATGCCCTGTTTCTAACATTGGTGAATTAGTCTAAAACTGAGAAGGGTGGGTAAGAGGGTAGGAGGGGGAGGATGAAGAAACTCTCCTAGCTCAGAGGTGTGCCCATTAATGCAAGTTGGCCTAGTTTATAGTAAGTTTGTAAATGTTTATTACATACTTTTCATACTTTTCCTGCTTCATTTTGGTTTGTATGTTTGTTTTAAAATGTTTGCTTGCTGGTTTAAAAAATATAATTGCCAAGTGATGCATATCCCTTTAATATAGCGATTCTGGTGCAAAAAGACTGTCCATGCAGTCTCTCAGTTATAGACACTGCTCTCTCTCTCTCTCCGAGAAAGGGCAATATTTACATTGAGCTGCAAAAACATGTATGTACGTAGTGGGGAATTTTCCAATGCTATCTAATACATACATTAACCCCATTAAACCCTCCCAATAACGACAGACAACTTAGTATGGATGAAACAGGCCACAGCATTTATTATAACATAAGTAAATAAATACTGCATAACATATACATAACTATTTATTTAAAATCTTCTTTCTGTAACCAAAATTGTTAAACATAAATAAGCATAAATTAACATATATACATATATAACAACACACAGTGTTATACAGTAACCCAACCGTCCTTGCCAATAAACATACCGTGGTTCCTAATCACCACTTCCTCTCACCTCCCCCCTCGTCATAAATCATACCATTCCAATGCCCGCCATCAGCCGACCTTATCCACGCTCAATGGGCACGATACCTCAGGCAACCTAAAGTTAACCGTTTAAAGCAGGGGAGGTTGACACTTGCCAACTTATTAACTTCCTCCAACCATAAAACATAACCCCACAAACTTAATTGGCAAGGACATACCCCCAGCTAGCTGCAACTAACTACCAAAAAAAGGGGTGGGCGGGCGGGAAGCTGTCTGCTGGCCCGGTTCCCAAGTGGCACTGAAGTAAGACCACTCCCCCCACTAACTACATAGAAACTTAATCCCACCTACACATACTTCCTAAACCACTCCCCCGCATCTATCCCCACACTCCTACATGTGCCCTTGTCCGCTTAGCTGCGCTTTGTCCCCAGGGCCTCATCTAGTTGCTGACACACACTCACCAGTAGTTTCCGATACATAGTAGCCTCCTAATTCCTTTCTATAAAAAAAGCATCTGATTGGCTAAAATCATCAGCAATAGAGTTGAGCGAACCCGAACTGTACGATTTTTCGACCCTGAAGCCATCCTGGACATTTCAGTAACAGTTCAAGTTCGAGTTTGGTGTTCGGCGATTTAATGGCGCGTTTTGAAAAGCTGCAGGGCTGCCAATCAACAAGCGTTTGACTAGTGTGCCCTTAGAAGCCATCACAGCCATGCCTACTAATGGCATGGCTGTGGTTGGCCAGTGCAGCATGTGACCCAGCCTCTATGTAGGGGCATGTCTATTAAACATTGAGCAACCTGTGGCTGCTCACTGTTAAATTTTTTTTTTTTTAAACGGGGCCCCCCTCCTGAGCCCCCACTCGTGATGTGCGAGTGGGGGCTTTTAATCTAAATGGGGGACCTATTGCCCTCCACCCCTGAGCGGCAGGTGGGGGCTGTAAAATAATGGGGGGGGGACACCTATTGTCCTCCCCCTCTGCCCCCACCCCTGAGTGGTGGGTGGGGGCCCTAAATACCAATAAGGGGGGGACCTATTGTCCTAAATTAGAATAAGGTGGGGGGACCTGAGCAGTGGGTGGGGGCCCTAAATAAAAATGGGGGGGCCTAATGTCCTCCCCCCTGGCCCTCACCCCTGAGCAGTGGGTGGGGGCCCTAAATACCAGTTGGGGGGGACCTAATGTCCTCCCCCCTGAGCAGTGGGTGGGGGCCCTAAATAAAAATTGGGGGGGGACATAATGTCCTCCCCCCTGGCCCCCACCCCTGAGCGGCGGGTGGGGGCCCTAAATTAGAATAAGGGGGGGTGACCTAATGTCCTCCCCCTGGCCTCCACCCCTGAGCCTATAGATGTAAGATTTTATATAGTTTTTGGGGGGGGTTTCTGTCTAGTGTGAGCCCCAGATGGCGAGGGATCACAAATGTCCCACTTTCTCTGCCTGGTCCTGTAACTTGGAGGCCTGCCAGGAAGCTGTTGGCCTAGTTTGCTTGACACCAGGTTGACATGCCCCTTCAGAGGACAGGTCCGCCAACTTCCCAGAGGAGCCCATCCATTATGGGTGTCATCAGTTATGTAAGTTGAGTCACTGATGATGCGCCCATAAGGCCCACCCACCCATCCATTCTGATATCATACCAGCCAATGTTTTGAGGTATGAATTGTCCAACTCTAATATTTCAGAAGTTAGACAAGTTGGTAAACACACTTAGTTGTGATTGGTTTATGAAGGCTCTTGGATAATGTTTTCTTGGCTTAGGACCTAAATTAAGCCTAATTAATACCTCTTTTATGTTTTGTTTAGATAACTTTAAGGACAGTATACAGATTGCAGTTTAAATGATGAGTATAACATAATTTTTGTGAATTGCTAAGATGGCTGGCACTAAGTATGGCCAAAAAAGAACAGCTAAAATTAACTTTAAAAGGAATGCCAAGTTAATTTTGCATTCTAAGCTGGAGCTGTTTTTGGCGACCAGATGACCAAACTCAAATAAATCCCCAACCAGCAGAATAAATAGGCATCCTAATTTTTATTTCATCGGACTACAAGTCTACCATCAACAGAGAGCAGAACATACAACTACCACCCCCGAATGTGTATGCAGTTGAACACCAGGTAAACATGTGTAGAACATGAGGTTGGACCAGACAAACATGTTGCTCTGTAAGATTGCATGATTGACAACTGAAAAGATAATGAAAAAGAAGCATGGAGTGAAGAGATAATTCAGCAGAGAACTAGTTATTTTAGCGTTTACAGCATTCAAGATTAATACACAAGGTCAAATCTATTCCGATGTTATTAGAAACATTAATGTTGCTGAGAAAAAAAGTGCTTGAGAGGAGGGAAAGCTGAAATGGGACTCTTTTTGTCAAGCTTCAGAGCCCTGGGAGTGCTAGCGGATACATACTCTCACAGTGCATTAGTTTTTAATTAAGCTGTTAAGGTCACTGCCAACAAATGGGGCATTGGATAAAAAAAAAAAAAGCACTATAAAAAGTAAAAAAGGATTCATGCGTGTAAGATAAATCAAGTTGTTGGGTTTATTTTAAAGCCTTACTTAAAGCACAAAATTTGGTGGCTCTATTTCCGTAACAATATGGCTGATAATGTGGCTGCCATTTATGGCTCTTTCCTGAAGCACTAGAACAGCATGAAAATCTTGGTCTAGATTAGGTTTTTTAGCTTTCTCATTGAAGGAATCTTGTAACATCCCATTTTATTCGATGTGATATGAGCAGAAGGATTCAGTTCAATTGGACTTTTAACCACTGTTTTGGAAAAGAAGAATGGCGGATTACTAATAGTTTCATTGGAAGAAATTAAACTGAAGTTAAACGGTTCCTAAAAAAAATCTCAGCATCAATCCAGATCAGAGATAGTAATATTTTCCCAGTGAAGTTCTCTCATAGTTAAATGATGAATGTGGACTGATATGCCTAAATGAATAATAAATGATTTACCCAACAATATATATGTTTTCTCATTTCATATTTAAGCCACCCTGGGTGCATATCTAATAACCAGTAACTCAAAACTGTAACACGAAACTAGTGACTGTCATTGCTGCCCAGTCGTGAGAAAGGCCTATAAAATAAAGGGGGGAAACCAGAGACAGGTCCTTGCAAGCCTTGCACAGATCACTGTCCACCATCCTGCTCCCATCCATTGTCAGCGAGTAGGAGATATTACATTTATATTAAAGGGGGGAGGGGACAATAGGATGTCCCACATGGTCAGTTGGTTGGGGCTAGTTATTACAATAAAAGGGGGGACCATAGGCAGTGAGTAGGAGCTGTTAATGTTATAAAAACAAGGAGGGTGACCTAATGTCTTCCATAGCCCTCCAACTATGGGAGATGGGGGTGCTACTAATAAAATACAAGTGGACATATCATTGACCACTCACCCACAAAAAATTGAGCCATTGTCCATATCCCAAACCCTCTTAGGGTAGTTAGGGTTCCCCAAGCCTCTAATCAACCCCCAATGCGGACCGAGTGACCAGGAGAGGAGAGCGCACAGAACAGCACTCCCCTTCTGCCAGCAATGGGGACAACTCAAGAAACGCCAAATTACAAATGAGAGGACTTGCTTTCCAAGCCTCAGGCCACTGCTCAGCGCACCACCTGCCCTCCAAATATGCCCCAAAATCTATGAAGCATCCATGAACAACTCAATATCCTCAGAAGAAGCTGCTGCTTCACGAAAGAAGACCCGTCCGTTGAAATCATGCAGAAATGATTCCCAGACCCACAGATCTACTTTCATGGCCCACGAACCTCTGACAAAGTGACGCAGAGACCGAACTCCACAAGTAGCCTTCACCAAAAAAATGGCTAAAATGTCACAGCCACTCCCACCTGGCAGCAGACCCCACAACCAACTAAATTGTGACTCCTGTGTATCTGCGCCAGCCCAAAAGAAAAGATCTCATGCTATCCAAGAGATTTCCAGAGTGTACTGCAGAAGAAGACTCACCTCCAGGACCCCCTGTCGTCGAAGACCGTGGAGCCACCGTCCTTCCATCCACCTCGAGAGGTTCAGGAGTAGCATCATAACTTCTGCATCCAGCCACCTGGTCCTGCCTCAGGACCGTAGAAGAAGGAGTTGCTGACCTGCGGGGAGAAGACAACCTGGGTAGTCAGCTCTTAGGAGCCCTCACCCGTCCAGCCTCCCCACGTTCCTGACCATGGTCTATATCATCAAAACATCCAGCTGCCTGGCCCGACTGGCCATACGGGGTAGGCCTATCCTTCTGATACCTCCTGTCAGGTGACCTGTAAGCCCTGCTCCGGCTCCTTGCCCTATCCTCGAATGATGTTGAACACCCCCTGCTGCAATGCCTCCTAGAAGGGGTCCTAACCCTGCTGCGCTGATCCGCTGTGGATGGCCTATCCTCTCTGCGCCTGGTCCTATCCCTGGTACTTCTCCGAAGATTGGCCTGGCCTGGGACACCCGGTGACCCACTGTATTCTATTCTAGAGCGGTGCTCCCTGCGCTCCCTGACAGCATGACTCCTCCAGTCTGGCTCCATGCAGCCGTATGCCTGCCCGCACTGCCTTAGCCCCACCCATGACTGTGGACTCCACCGCATCTGCCCTGGCACCAGCCGGGGCCGTACCAGATTCCCTCCTGCTGCCTGGACCCCACGCGGCCCGTTCCCTTCCGTGCCCCTGGGCACCCACGTCCTGCCCCACACTCCCATTGGATATAAGGCCCAAGGGGGGCGTCTCCATCGTCAGTTGCAAGCCTGACGGCACTCCCGACTTCGCCAGTGCCAGCCGCTTTCCGCACCCGACTTTTCCCATCAGCCGCCATCCGACGGGGTTGCAGCCCGACCTCGATGACGCAGACATGCTGCCTCCCACCCCCGACCTGCTCCAGCAACACCACCTGCCGTAGACCGCCTGTCAGGGGCCTCCGTAGTCAACACCTCCGACCCAGCTCCAAAACCGCCAATCGCCGCCTCGACCATGCGGCCTGCTCCAGAATCGTCTGCTGCTGGATCAGCTCCTGGGGATGGGCTCCTCCATGCCGGTGCCGAACCGGGACTTAGACGTTGTGGGGGCCTCATCCTTTGCGCAGGCCATCACTCCAAACCCACCACGGGCCCACCCGAAGGCCCCGGGGCTCCCATCAGCTCTTGCAACCACGCAATACCGTGTTCCCTTACTGCCACTCAACACCTGCAAGAAATTCTTCAACCGGATTCATCTGAAAAATGAAGACCTAACCAAACCTGAGAGACAACAGACAGGTAAGTTTAGGTTCAGTTAAAATGTCCACTTCATAAGATGGTGGGTATAAATACTCCCATCGTGGCTCCGCCCCACCCAGCATGCTAGCTGTCACTCAGACTTCCTATGGCTGCTATGCCTACCTCCTGGCTCTGTCAAAGCCCACTAGCTGTGCTGATACATGGGCTACATTCATGAGGGAGCGTCAAAATGTATTGTTGCCTAGGGCGGCAAGAATCCTTGCACCGGCCCTGGGGGAGAAGGACACAGTAACCAAAAAATTAAGATAGCACAGAACAGAGATGGGCTTTAGCTCAGCACAAGGGGGTGGAGATGGGGAGGGGGGGGGGGTCAAGATCAGACCAGAGGAGGTATGTAATAGTAATAAAAATTCACATAAAGTACAAGTGACTCAAGATAATATTAAATGTATGCTTACTAAAGCAGGGAGCCTAAATAACAAAATGGGGGAACTAGAGGCAATAACTGAAATATAGTGGGATGGGACACATGACAGGGCAGTTAACTTAAGTGGTTATATATTATTCAGGAAAAAATTAAAAAACTGGAAAGGTTAAAGTCAAATATTAAGCAAGTGAAAATGTGGAAGCTTTACGGGTAGATATCTGTTTGGGGCAAAAGAAAGGAAATCAATTGTTTAGGATTTGCTATAAACCATCTAATGTTAATATTGATGAGGAAGAACAGCTGTTAGAGCAAATTTGGAATGCTGCACATCTGGGTAACCCGTTAATTATTGGCAATTTTAATTATCCAGACATAAACTGGAATAGAGGGACTAGTAGTTCAGCAAGGGGAATCAGGTTTTTAAACCTGTTAAATGACACCTTCGTGTCACAACTGGTAGAAGCACCAACTAGAAAGGATGCTTGTCTTGATCTGGTTATAACAATGTTGATCTTTTGTCAAATAGTGATCACAATATGGTGCCTTTCAAAATAAACTAAAAAACAAAAGTAAAAGCACATGAGGTATAGTAAAATATATAATTTCAGTAAGGTAAGGGCAGCTTTACAACTTATTGACTGGCATAAACGATTTAGTGGGAATAAAAACTGAGAATAAAGAAAGGCTGTCACTTCCTCCCAGACGGCCCGCGACACTTGACCGGGCTCCTTTTCAGCAGTAATGTTTCCCCATTGCTATAATCATAGCACCATATAGCACCAGGGAAACATTCCATGGCACCCCGGTTTGCACACAGTTTGGGAACCGCTGCATTATACAAATATATTCGGGGTGAATTGTCTGGAAATGCTTTGAGTCTGGAAGAATGGAGATTTAGTCTAAGGCAAAGGAAATGTTTTTTTTTTACAGTAAGAACAATAAGGATGTGGCCTGAAGAGATGGAGTCATCATAGTCTCTCCATATGTTTCACCAACAAGTGGATAAATACTTGCAAAAACATAATATTCAAGGATATCAATTTTAATTTGTGGGGTAATAGCTTCTTGATCCAATGGGAGATCTGATTGCCATTATGGGGTCAAGAAGGAATTCTTTCCTAGATTGTTGCAAAACTGGAAGTGCTTCAAATTGTATTTTTTGCCTACTTCTGGATCAACAGCAAAAACATGTGAGAAAGGCTGATCTTGATGGACGCATGTCTCTTTTCAGCTATGTAACTGTTAAATATCTAATATACACCCACCTGGAAAACATAAACAAACAATGACAAATGGCTATACACACACACTCAGACAGAGTATAGACAAACTCAGACAGTATATCTGATACAATGACATACACTGCTTATAAAGCCTTCCCACACAGTGCAATTTGACCCAGAGTGCTCTGATTGCTTGACTTAAACCAACCAATTAGAATTATCTGGCAGGTAAATCTTGAGCCTTGCAGGTAAATTGCACGATGTGGGAAGGCTTTTTAAGCCTCACCAGGTGAAGATGGATTGGAAAAACCATTTAATTCTTTATTTTTGTTGTGCAAAAGTTTGACAGGCAGGCTTGCTATGCCACCACGGTAAATACAGGCATTTCAAAAGGCATAAGACTGTGGCATGTAAGAAAACTGCACATTTTATAAGTAATAAACAGGCTGATAGAAGTTATGTCAGATAATGGGAAGGCAGTAAGCATAATTGAGGCATATCGTGTAGGCTCACATTAACGTTGTCAAAGAAGAAAAATAAATATAACATGCTAAACTATTGTTCGTTCTGTAGCTTAGTAGTTGCTGGGTACTATTCTTAAGGTAAAATATGGAAATACCACATTCTAAGATGATGGTTTAACTAGCATGCCCAACATGAGCTAAAAAAGTATCCAAAGCAGTGGGAGGAATGTCTGTTAGATTGGCTGGTATGATCTGGCATGTATGTCTCCAAGGAAAGGATCCCGCGTGGGCCAATCTGCAGGTACGATACTGCAGGTACGATACTGCAGGTACAAGATTAACTGTTGTCATGGAATTACAGGTTCCCCCGAAGTCATATTGATTGAGAGGGGCACAGCCTTTCAATGGTGGAGCTCAGTTTTATAGTTTAGTGTGATAAGCATGTTTAGGCTACCCTGTCATGTTAACTGAAAAGGGCAAAACAATCTCACAAAAGAAAAATACTAGTCATGGTACTAGATAGTTATGAGCATCAAATGGCTTGTTAGAATAACTTGACTGTTAGAAACCTTGACAATTAGAAAAGAAACAATACAAATTAGAGAATAAAGATTTCCCCTGAAGCTAGAAGCAGTGTTGTACAGCTGTATTGCCTTAAAGAGGGGGTGAAATTAAAATGATCCTGAACTAGTGAGAGAATTTAAGCTTATTATGGAACAGCAAATCAAACAGATTAAGCATTGGAAATAGACTGTGCATTGAGGTGTCTGTTGCCTTTTCCTGGGACTACTTAACCAATGCCTATTAATGGCAGGCTGCAAACCCTGGGGAACATGAGTCCATCTTTCTGCAGGTCAGGGCACCACCAGACTTAAATGCCTGGGTGCTTCTGTTCTGCGCTGACAGAATAGCCAGTTAGTCCAGTAATCATACTACAGCTTCTGGGCCATCTCTGTGCTCTTGATCTCTGTTTCCAGGTGCCAACCCTCCGACAGACGGCTTGCAAGTGGGGATTCGGCTCCTTCCTGAGTGCCGGGAAGCGGTGGTGAAATGGTAAGGTGAGTGTTCGATGGTGCAGCATTGAGCTTCGGTGCAATAGAGGAGTCCGCTGGCAGGTCAGTGGGCAAGATGGACTCGTCTCCATGTGGAGCTGCAAACTAGCGCTGGATCGGTGAACTGCTGCTTCAGCCGCAATCTCCTTTGTGACAGGTAAATCAGGGCAGGTGGGTCTGTGTTCCAAGCGCTTCCAGGATTCATGGCAGATGTCATCGAACCGAGCCTCAGGGCGCTCTCTCCAGGTCTGGATCTCTGGGCCCCCTCGAGACTGCAGGGGTTTTTGCTCGGTGGCCATCTTGGTGCGATTGTCTGCATCTATGTAAGTGCTCCCTAATACCCAGTGGCATGGCCTGCGGCACGCAATACAGAATTAGACTAGCATTAGAGCTGCTGCTAGCGCCCTCCCTTGAGCAGCGCCCTAGACGGCCGCTTAGTTGGCATATAGGGAGCGCCGGCCCTGATTTTAGGTCATGCAAGGAAACATGCTAGCTGTAGATAAAAGCTATTTGAAAGGTGAAAATTTCATTTTTATATATAGTTGTGGCTTCTGAGTAAAATTAATGTATAAACAGGATTATTGAGCAACTTTTAGCCCACTTTTCATTCACTTCCCAAGATCTTGTCACTCATTTCAAGATCTATACTATCAAAAATGACCTTCCTTGTCTTCAGACCACATATAATACCAAAGCCCATTATTACTCCTCACTCATTTGTCATCATACCCACTATGGAATTAGCGTGCGCTATATAAATAATAAAATAATAGTAATAATAATACCCAGCAGCTGGGTTTCCAAGAATCCAATCCTGTTCGGGAGAAATATGTTTTCCTCAGAGGAAGAGGATGCATCAGATTACAATTATTTATATATCTCCAACATATTCCGCAGTACATTAGATAATAGTGCAATTGATAAACAACACAAACAGAGTAGATGAAGAAGGCCCTTCCCAAATGAGCTCACAATTTAAAGGATGCTCTTGTTTACCTAGTCGCATCCTCTCCTGCCTGTAACTTAAACATCCTTCCTGTGAAGAGAGATTACAACATACAACAGTATACAGTATAACAATAAAAATAGCATGTTCCTAGTGACAGGAACAGCCAATCTGATTCCAATCTCCAGCATAATAGATGGTGCCCAATAAACTAAATCCTATTTCTTTGCTGCTCCCTCGGTTAAGTAACACCAGGTCCCATGGTTTCTTAACTGGGGAATCTTTTTTCTATGTAATATTCTTAATTATTATTATTAGATATTTCCTAACAGTATTAATATTATTGATTTTAGTATTTGTAATATTATTTACATCGAAACACGAACTCTTAGTTTCCTTCCAGAAACCGCATCTGCCAGTGTCTACTTCTACCCTGGCTCGTTGGGTCAAATGGATTTTGTCTCTAGCTGGTATTTTAACCTCATTTAGTTCGAGGGGCAATGGCCTCTAAGGCCTCCACGATTGGTTGCTGCCTAAAGGACATTTTGAGGCCGACTGGTCCTCGGAGTCTACCTTTCGTGATTTTTATTTTAGACCTATCCAACACTTCGCGGGGACTGTAGTTTCCCAGCTTTAAACCAGCATAATAGGAGCCTCCGTGTCTAAATAAAATTCACAGATTTTACTATTAACATGACATAAAGTCATGATTTTATTAACAACATGGAGGCGAGTATTATCCATCCCGAGGATTGATTGGATATGGGTTAGTTGACTTCACACTAAGTCTTTGAGTATGGGATTATCCTGTTTATGATTGTCTGAGTTCAGTTTAGACTATTTCCATCTACTTTCGTCTAATTATACTTGATGACATGTAATATGACGTACGCATACGTCCAGTTTTATACTAGGATATTACCATATTTCTCCTCTCTATTACATCTTGATTTTGACCTTTTATCCTTATTGGCATTCTCTTTTGTTGGTGTTCCTTTTTCCGTTGGATGGTTGTCCTTATTCAAGATCGCAAGAAAGAGGAAGTAGTTTATTGGACACCAACTATTATGCTGGAGAGTGGAATCCGATTGGCTGTTCCTGTCGCTAGGATGATATACTTCTAATGCTATTTATTGTTACCACACTGTTTTCTGTTATATTTTTTCTTTGCTGCTGAGAGAAATAAAGAAAGAGTGCAGCATAATACTTCATGTTTAAAAATCTGTGAATTTCTTACCAATGATAATGACACACAGTTTCCTACAGACAATACGACAATCTGCTACATTTAACAAACTCCATATATTTTCCTAGGTTACCATAAATTACTCGAAAATTAGAGATTTGCAATGAAACTCATTTTGGAAAAAAAAAGTGGCCAAAGTTAGAGACCCACACCGGTGGGTGGGGATTAATTGTTATACAGTATGATCTACTCATGGAGTTCCCTAAATATAATTTTATTTGTTATAATATGTTTCTGTTATATGAGTGCTAAGGAAATGGCTTAACATATCTGACTGGGGTATCAAGTGCTTTCTAACTTCTTTTTTTTATTACATTTACTAAACTCACTATACATTTTTTTCACAGAAAATATACAAAAAGGATGTATAAGTTTCACATTGTTGTTTCTCTTTTTTTTTTTATATTGTTGTTAATGCTGATGTTTGCTACACTTGACATCGCTCAGCTTTCTTCCAGGCAAGCTATACTAGCTTAATGTCTCAACTCTTGATTGGAGAAAGACTTTTCAATGACAGTAGATTTAGCCTCTCACTGTAGTGATAGAAAATGTGTTTTTGCAACCAACGAAGGGACAAGTGGGGGGAAAGGTGAAACAATTATAGGACAACTCTCATGTCCACCTCTCGTTTTTAAAGATTTATTAAATTTAATGAAACTTAAAGGGACTCTCCAGGCAGCCGTTTTTACTCACCTGGTTCCAGAGCTGGGAACCTCGTGAAGCTGCACCCCCTATTTCGTCAAAATGATGAAATAGGCGGGCGCGAGCAGGGAGCAATCAGACGCTTCCATTCATGCCGCCCTATGAAGTCCTGAGTGCACTACCGCGCATGCGCACGGTGTGCGCGGCCGCGAGCTGACTGACAGCTCAGCTTGCGGTCTTTGCCCGCCCCCTCTCCTCTGCTGACAGGTTACCCCCTGCTGACGGATGCTCCTAGTGCTTTCTGAGGGCTCCAAGCACTCCACCTGACGCCATAACCACTGCAGACCCCACGAACCGCTGCAGCTTGGTTGGGGTCTCGCCGTCTCCACCCAATCTGGACCCAAGACCAGGGTCCAGCTTCCAGAAGGTCGACCTCCCCGAATTCCAGTGAGCAGGAACAAGCTCTTAGCAGAGCTTAGTGATTATACCCTGGGGAGTATAGTGATTATAGCAATCCCAAGAGTGTAGTTGTCCAATCCCCCAAACATGAGCCGAAACTTCAAGAAGGTACAAGATGATCTGTTTAATCAGCACCAAAGGGCTTTCTTGTATGCAAGTTTTTACACACAGTTACCACCCACATGGTTTTATGGAACAGCCAATCAAACACATAATAATACAGTCAGACACTCCCAGTTAGGCTACACAAACCCTCCCCTCTGCCTGTGATATAATTACTGTACACAGTGGGTAAATTAATTATCACAGGCAGGAAAATACACAGTTTCATACAATATTCATAACTCATAAAGTATTCATACAATCTCCATAAAATATATTTTGAATCAGCATACTCTAAATACAAACATACCCAAAAATCAGACAATTCCCGCCAGTGGTTAAAAAGTTAGTTGGAAGACCTATTTGACCGACTGCAAGCAAGTCTTTCATGCCCAAAACAGTTCCACAGTTTTAGGCTGTGCAGCCAGTCTATCTTCTCCTCTATCTTCTCCTCTATCCTGGAGATAATTGGCTTAAGTGGGTGTGGTAACTTAATTATCTCCAGGTACACAAAATATCTCCATTTACAACAACAGTACAAATACATAAAAATACATAATTCCTATCATACTGAACAGAATCCCCACATTCAACCTATCCCCAGATAGCTTGGATCTGAGCGCTCAATATGTCCGAACAGCACTCAGATCCCACGAACAGAATAAAATCGCCATGGGGTTAAAGTTTAGCAAGGGCTGATGAGAGATTGAGGAGGGACAAAGCAGCCAGTTTAAACTGGTCTGGCAGTGTCCCTGGGACAGCGCCCTGCTGGGGAACAATGGGACAGTTAAGGGGAAGAGGCACATTCTCCCATGGAATCAAAGGGGCAGAAAAAGTTTTTCAAAATCCAATAAGCCCAAATAATGTTTTTTAAGGGCCATACACCCCAGGGCCATAGTCATAAGGCAGGAGGCTGGCAATCAGGCTCCTTCAAAAGCCAGGAGCAAAGGGCAGTTGGTCACATAAAAAGCCAGTGACGAAAGGCAGTTTGTCACAATAATGTTTTCAAATCATTTAATATTTTTAGATAAACGTTTAAAATCATCTAACAATATGAAAATTTTTTTGTGGTAGAATACATTTTTTTTTTTGAATTCTTTATTTTTGTTGTGCACGTTATACATCGTATTGATATACGCCCCAACGGCGTGTCTGAAATTGTACTTAAATTAAACAGTGGCATGAAATCTTGCACATTTTATATAGTTATAGCAATCATCCGATAGGCTAAACAGTAATGATTTTAAAGTAAAATGAAATGAAGAGGTTAACGCTTAACAGTGCTAAGGTAGGCATGTTATCACAGTTGTTCACATTCTTGCTAGGCCAGTGTATGCATTAATTAGACATTATAGGCAGGCTCTCTGGGTTTCGTAGGGGTGTGACAGCATGCATTAGCGAGTCAGATAATATACTTAAGATAAAATAATATAAACTGTGGCATGGGTTCTCGCGTAGTTTTATAAAATTATGACTGCCATCTTAAAGGTTAAACAGTGAGGTCAATAGGATAAATGAAAAGGTCAACATTTAACAGTGCTAGGATAGGAGTATCGGTCAATAAGGTGTAACATTAACATCTTAAACCTATGTTACGCTAAGGGTCGTGTGCAGTGGGGAAGACCTATTTACAAGATGTGGCACAAGAAAGAGCAGTTTTATGCCGGGTAAGTCCTGGTGCCTCTCATATGCTCCATAGGTAAGACAGGTGTCGGCTATCCCGCCCGGAGAACATTAAGAGGGGTAAAGACAAAATATTTTTAGGCCATACCCCCAGCAATAACGGGGAGCCGGAGGGTTAGTCTAGCAATTTCGGATCCGTGCCCTCACGTGTGAGAGGGTTTGCAGCATTGATAGCAGAGCTGTGGTGGGATGTTCTGCCAGTTTCAGCCGATGTCCGTGCAAAGTGCTAGCCCCGGGCGTGCGTGCGGGTGGAGGTTGCAAGCTGTTGAGAACTTGGGTGTCGTTGGCGGTGGGTAAGAGGTGCGCCCTGCAGACTCTGGTCCCAAGTAGCTCAGGGCGGCGGGCTGGTCGGTGTCGGTCCCAGGGGGGCTCTCGGGGTGAACTCTCGTATGGTAGCTGGGTTGATCCTGGACAGTCCTGATCTTTTTGTGTGTGCTGCCTGAAGTATACCCGCAGACGTCAGGAGTGCTTCCAGTTCTTGGTAGCTCTGTGCTTTGTGGGATGTCTCGTTAAGGGTGAGTAGTACTGCCCGTGGGGTCCCCCAACGGTAGGGCATCTCCCTGTTGCGGAGATGTTGTAGCAGCGGCTGCAAAGATTTCCGCCAGGTAAGCGTACTCCTGGTGATGTCCTGGAAAAATGTAAGTGTGCTGCCCTCAAACAAATATGGGGTTTTGCCCTTCAGTGTATTTTGAAGTGTCGCTTTGTCCGATATGCTCTGGAAGCGTATGATAAGGTCCGCAGATGCGGTCACTGGGGCCCGGGTCGGTTTTGGAAGTCGAAACATCCCGTCGAGCCGCAGGGACTTCGCCTGTTTTGGCGGGAGTAGGGCACCCAGGAGGCGCCTGATGTAGTGGGGCAGTTCAGTGAGGCTCACCGAATCAGGTATCCCCCTGATTTTCAGGTTGTGGCGTCTCCTTTGGTCCTCCAGTGTGTCTAGGCGGTCTGTTGCAGCTTGCTGCTGCTTTACCAGTTCTGTCACCTGGTGCTCCACCGCTGTCAGCCTGGAGTCCTGGGTGCTCGCGCAGGCCTCTAGTTGGGTGATCTTCGTCTGGGCCCCTTCTATGGCTGCTTTATAGTAAGCCATATCTGCTGACAGGTCTTTGCGTAGTTCGGCCAGCATTTCTTTAAGTTGGCTTGCGGTTACCGGGTCTCCGGGTGTGTTGGTCACTGTGTTGTGTTTTGGTGACGGCCTGAGGGCCGCGCCCTCCATCAGGTCGGTGTCAAAGTCCTGTGAGGAGTAAGAGGCAAAATCGTCCTCCAGCGCCATCTTGGACCATGCGGCCTGTTGCGTGTTCCGCAGCATTTCGCCAATATCCCGTCCGGGAGGGCTTTTGTCCGCCTTTGATTTCTTGGACTTTCTGCCCATGTTCTGTCTGCCTTCCGTGGGCAGGCTAGTAGGTAGGTTTCCGTGGATTTTGCTACTTAGGGCTCTATTTAGTTGAGTTGGTGTCAGAGCTCGCTGAGATGCGACCGCTCCGTTGCGCTGCTGGCTCCGCCCCCCCCATGAAATTTTTTTTAATATTTTGATTTTTTTAAAAAAAATATTAGTATATTTTTATATATATTATATACGTTTTTGATACTTTATGTTTTGGAAACAAATATTTTAAAAGTTTATTTAAAAAAAAATATTAAATCATTTGGAAAGCTTCTCCAACAATATTAAATTGAGGCCTAAGTGTTAAACTGCTCGAAAACGGTTTGACATTGAATGGAGGAACAGTGCCAGAGGACTCCGGGCACTTTAATTGCTTCAATTACATAAAATGGTTATAGTGCCTAAAGTTACCTTGTTACTAATCACTCACAGGAGCCTGTTGCAGGCTCTAGCAGGTTATTAAGAGAGCAATCGATAAGACACTGTGAGTTAAACACACTGTGCAATCAAGGCAGCTAAAAAAATGTAGACTCGTTTTCAGAATGTGTTTTATTAAATGTAATTTAAAATTGATCACAGTTGTCCTTTAAGTGCTGTCATTTTCTGAGTTAATAATTGCAACTGTGCCGCCTTACTCCTGAGCAACATACTCACAATTCCTCAATAAAGGCTTCAGCCACATAAGTCCAGCTCAAGTAAGCATTCTAAAATTATTATTATTTTTTACTTTCAATTACTTTCCTTTACATTATGTTTTATTTGTTTATTGTCTACATTAGTCTTTGTTAAAATGCAATAGTGCAATGACTATATATTTCTGGATTGAGTGTTCCCTAGGTAGTGGTATTGTTCAGGTTATGGAATGTAATCATCTACAGCTCTTTCAGTATGTCATACACTATTGCATTATCTACTTGATTTTGTACAAGTGGTATTCAATAATGTATGTTTTTATTGTGCTGTGTTTATCTCTCAGTTCTAGTGAGACATATACTCTTATTTCCCTGTTAAAAGATTTAAATAACACGCATCACAGATTTGGAGTCTCTTTCCCTTTGTACCGTACTGCGAAATGTGTTGCTACTAAATAAATGGGACTAATTCACTTTAACTGTCCCTTGGGTACCACAGTGCACATTCAAACTTTGTTGCATAGACATATTAGACTATAGTAGACATATATCACATTAAGTTTTGTATTCTACAGCCCACACTGCTAGAACCAGGTATTTGCCAATGTTCACACCATGTTAGGATATGTATTGAGGTATTCATTTTTCCATACCAAGTTCAGTTACACATTCAGATATAACTCCCAGCTATGGTTAGTGATGGAGGCTGACTTGTAGACTCATGGCCCAAATCCCCTAAATACGAAGCTCCATATGGTGATGTGACGAACAAACGTATCATACAATGGAATACAAGGCTGGCTTTGTTTGTGATTCAGAATTCGGAGAAACAGATGATTGCTGAAAAAATGATAATTGGGGGACAACCTCTAATTGTAGATTTTATCCACAGATCAAATGCTGGTTTGTATTCCTTAGCCCACAATGCTAGTACCAGGTATTAGACAGTTTTCACATCATGTTCAGATACATTTTAACAAAAACATTTTTCCAAACCAAGCAAGTACAGAATCCTGATCGCTGGTGGTGCAGTGGGAGATGTGGCTGTCTGCACCCCCTGTGATGCAATACATCCGGGCCGGTAAGGGAGTTTTAGTAGGGTCGTTGGTTTTGCCACACTGCAGGAGAATGGGCTGGCCGGTGAAGGAGATCTTTGATCTTGGCACTAGCCGTGCTGTCCCTCTCCTACCTGGTGCAACGAGGACATGGCCTTGGTGGCCTTATGGCAAATCCAGCCCTGATTAGGAGTTCCAAAAAAGAGATGTTTAATGGGTAAAAGAAAATTGATGGTTAGCGGACAGCCATTAAATGTTGATTTTATTCACAGATGAAGTGAAAAGTGGCCAATAGAAGGAGAAAAAAAAATAATAATTATATATATATATATATATATATATATATATATATATATATATTTCCCTTTTCTCCCTTTTTTTCCTCTATTGGTTACTTCTCACTTGATTTGTGAACCAAAGGGTGGTAAAATGCATCAGTCTACTGCAAAAAATATTAACACACCATTTATATATATATTTATATATTCCAAATTGTTTTATCGAACTCCTTTACATGGCCAAAAATCATCTGAGCCGAACGTAGCAGATGGACACATTTCAGACTACCTGAACAAATTCTTTTGTATGAAATATTTCGGCCAAACTAAATGTTCTGCTCTGCACATGTATACTGGCTTGCACTGTGTGAGCAGGCTATGCTGCTCCTTCTGAAAAAAACATAACAAATATTTAGTATTTAGGTGATGTGCCCCACCTCCCAAACACTCATTCTGTGCAGTATATTTAGGAGCTAAAAAAGGGGAATATAATTCTCAAAGTGGCATGTGTTGGTAGGTAGGGGAAGTTTGGGTACCACTGATTTAAAATAAAATAAAATGAAAGGCAACTTCAAGATCTTTTTCAAAAGCAACTTCATAGCACCATAACCACTAGAATAAGCTAAAGTGGTTATGGTGCATTGAGTTTTCCTTTAATGTATAAACAGACATGGCTGTTATAACTAGGAACCCGTTTTAGAAATTACACAAGTATATATGCTGTCACATGTATGGTATGTCAAACACATATCTACGTACAACACATACTATAAAAAAATATTTATTTTTATTATAATGCAGGTGATAGACATTACATAGTTTCAGTATTTGCATATGACATAACACAGGAAATCATAAGATAAAAACAAATTACATGCGAGATATCCCCTGCTTTTTAAGAGTAGATAGCCCTTAACACAGCCAGTTGCCCTATATGAACAATGTCAGTAGAGCTACTACAAGCTAAGAGTACTGTTAATTTGCACATTCTTTCACAATTTAAAATCAAGCTGGCGGACCTAGCTGCTGGGCCGGATTAACATAGGGGCTGATGGAGCTTAAGCTCCAGGCCGCCATTTCTATGGAATAGGCCCATTGATTTAAAAAAAAAAATGTTCTTTACATGCTCTTGTTTAAGTATGTTAACTTAAGAGGGATGCAGGGGAACTGGCTGATAATTAAATTAGTTAAGATAAATGCAAATGCTATGCTGCTTCAGTCTCTCTAACACTGTTGCATGTTCCCTTTCTTCCACACTTCCTACATACACATTTTCTCTGTCCCAAACTGTATAACAGGAGCTTCTGTCTGCTAGTAAGAAGGTTAGGAGAGGAGTGGACCAGCGAGTGCTAGAGGACAATCCTTAAAAAGCATAGAGCATCATTAGAGGCATTTATGCCAAGCTCAGGGTGCTGTCATCCTGCATGATTGGCAGGCAGTCTGATGTTTATTCATGCCAGGCTGACCACCTAATTCTTCGTGCAGACACGCCTCCTTTTTGGTCATGTTTGTCCCTTTGGGCAGTTCAGAACAAAGGGCAAAACATCACATCAGTGGCCCACCCTTATACCACACCCACCGGCATTCTGCTTCACCGGACACTGCTGTTATGGGTATAGATTTACTTGAAAGCTGAAATCGAGAGATTAGCATGGATATATGTTTTATTATAGCTATATTCTGTGAGTTTCCCAGCACCACCTCCACCAGATACATGACGCTTCGCGGGTATGACAGGTTTTTAGTGTTTTCTGTTGACAAGATTCTGTAATTAAGCCCACCATAACTGTCAGCACCAGGCCCACCAGGCTCTTAATCTGGTCCTGTCTAGCTGTGATGGTTACACCTTACCAAAAAGGGCAACGGGGGTGGGGGGAGGAATGTTCACCAGTACTGGTAATCATAGATGAGCTAGACTGTGCACCATTTTGCGTGTCATTAACCCCCCCCCCCCTCCCCCCTCCCCGCCCCTACCAAGGCATTCCTGTGGATGCTGCATAAGTTAACAAAGAAAACACAAGAAAACAAATGAGAAATTGAACTAAGCAATTAAGTCATATCAAAAGACATGGCATACTCAGCAATGTCCCCAGCACCCCTACCAGCAACCCTTGTCAAGTTCCCACCCAGGCTTAGCTCTCCCGTCTTCAAACAAATGGCATCACTTTGGTTGGATCCCATGCATGGGTTTGAGATTGAGCTGCTGTCCCAGTATTGATGTATATAAATTAATTTATACTCAATAACTCATTGAGATACATATACATATATTACAAACGCATATATCAATTCATTTACACACATTGTACTTGCCTGAAATGGAAATGGTAAGCTGTATATAGTATTGGGAGACATTCAGTTGGCTGGGCACAGGCAGCAAACAGTAAAACCGCTAAAAAACTGAAAAATCTAAATAAGAATGGTATGTATCATAGGATTCCAACTAGCCTTTCAAACATGTCCACCCATCTCACATTTGCCCAAGACATCATAAATGAACAAGATGTACTATGGGCAGATGAGCTGAAAGTGGAACCTAACTGTACAAATTAAAAATTACAATGGTGATAACTTGCTACTGCTTTTTATCAAAAGAAGGTAAAACATGCTGGGGGTAACATCTCTATTGCAGCCTTAAGATCGGAACAGAAAAGCACACAATGCAAGATAAAACCAAGTCCACATATACATATATAGGACTCGATTTAATAAGCTTTCCAAAGGATTCAATGCTGTTAAATAATTTATCTACAAATATTCCATTGTGACAAACTCCCCTTTTACAGGAGTTTGCCATCCTTGGCGGATGTACCCAGCCAGGGGTACAGGGAGCTCCGTCACACCCATAGACACCCAATAATTAGACAAGTGATAATTATTGCAGTTTCTGAGAAACTGCAATAATTACCACTCAGGGTTAACTCCACCTCTAGTGGCTGTCTACTAGACAGCCACTAGATGGATTTCCAGGTGGTTAGGTGACCAAAAGTTGCCTAAATGACACTGGACGTCAGCATGAGGACATTAGGTGTCAATCAAATCCCCATAGGGAATCCTAATGGGAGTGCGACGCATGCCGCGCATGCACATTCGTTTTTTCTTGCCAGCTGACAGCAGGGGAGGAGCATGGGCAGGGCCTGAGCCAGCGCCGAGGATTCAGGTAAGTGACTGAAGGGGTTTTAACCCCTTGAGTGCCGTGGGAGGGAGCCATGAGGGGGGGAGGGGAATGTAGGAATCTATAGTGCCAGGAAAACTGTTTTGTTTTCCTGGCACTATAGTATCCCTTTAAGCATGGTGCCAGTAGCAGTCAAATTTGTAACAGAAAAAATAAAAATAAAATTGTGATTTCTGTGGTTTCTAATAGAGTGGTTTTCTTCCATTCAGAAAATATTTGGTTTTCTGCCAATGGACCTCAGATACAGGTATGTCACCTAGTAAATCAAATTTTCATGTAACTTTGCTGCAACAGCAGTTTTGTGGCTGCACTCCAATTAATCAACCTCAATATGTTTAACTACCCATTAATGCAAAATAGAAATATATAATGGGCCAATACTACGTTGCAACATTAAAAGAAGGTGAATGACTCCTAATTGGTAATTAGTGATTAGTTACCCAGTTTGCAAACACACTTATCTTCTTGCTTGAATATTTCAAAATCGACTGAATATAAACATGACACCCTATTGCAGATTTTAACTGCTGGGCTCTCTGGAAAAATGTAATGAAGATTATTCAAAACAACTCTGCATGTGTTTGAGAAGTAAGGATTTCCTTTTCAAAATTGAAATTGATCAGTTTAATGGTAAGCATTCCTCCAAAATCTTACAATGAGACAAAGAGTTTTAGAGAAGTAGTTAATGCTGGTTTATATATAATTATTTCCGGATTAAATGAAAGGGAAACTGACACTTGTCTGGAAGTTACACATTGAATAAAATATTGTAACTTTGTAATGTGTAACTTATCTAGATATAGGAGACAAACAAACATAATGTAAAAAATACTGGGAAGTGACAGTTCCTTATTTATTATTTTAAGGGACACTATAGGATGAGGAATACAAACGTGTATTCCTGACTGTATAGTGTTAAAAATACTAATTAGGTGACTGGCCCCCCTTAAATAGTGATAAATCTTAAATCTTACTTTTATTCCACCATCACACCAGTGGTGTATTTAGGTTTTGTGCTGCCCTAGGCATGACTGAACCTGGGCACCCCCCTAATCTAAACTTGCCCCACCCCTACCGTTCAAGGCCGCACCTCTTCCTCTTTAGACTCCTTTTCCTATTCCTTTAAAGTAATACTATAGTGCCAGGAAAGTTTTCCTGGCACTATAGTTCCCTATAGTGCCCCCCTCCCTCGTGCTCTCCCCCCCTACTCGGCACTAAAGGAGTTAAAACTCTTTCAGTCACTTACCTGAATACAGTGTCGATGTCCCTCAGCTCTGGGTCAGGCTCCTTCGCGCTTGCAATAGGCTTCCCAGTAGGAAAGCATTTTATATCAATTCTTTCCTATGGGGACTTAGCAGATGCTTGATGTCCTAATGCACAGCATGAGGACGTGCAGCATCAGTTAGGCCACTTTTGGTCACCTAACCACCCTGTAGAAGTTAACCCCTCAAGGTAATTATTGCAGTTTCTGAGAAACTGCAATAATTAAACTTGCAGGGTTAAGGGGAGTGGGACACTGCACCCAGACCACTTCAATGAGCTGAAGTGGTCTGGGTGCCTATAGTGTCCCTTTAAGCACACACTCTGACAGTCACACAAACACACTGAATGACAAACACACAGATGTCACTGATAGACAGACTCACTGATTTGACACACACACATTCCCCAACAGACACTCTGGCAAATATGCACTAACAGTCACACACACACTCAATGACAGACACACTGATAGTTACACACAGACTCTCACTGATTTGACAGACACTCACAAACACATACACTCACAGACACACACACATACACTCACTAAGTAGTAATATTACTAAAATACTTTACATTTTCCACCCAGCTTCCCTACCTGGAGAGTTGGCATGGATCTGTCACTGGGGTCCAGTGGGGGTGCTGAGAGGCGTGCGGCCACCTCGGAATCCAATACAGCCACACGCAGGGGTCCATATAGTGGCCAGGAGGTCAGGTCTTGGACCCCCCCCCATGACAGGGGGGAGCAAAGGGGATGCCCAAGTGGGCGTTTGGGGGCGGCATTTTGCCGCCCCCTTGTTATTGCTGACCAAGGCAAATGCCTAGTTTGCCTTGGGCTAAATACAGAACTGCATCACACGGGTTCCCCCGGCCCTTGCTATGCTGGCGCTTGCACCGCCCCCACCTCGCCTCCTTGGCTGATGTCATCACAATTGACAATCTAAGCTAATCCAATGATTCCTCTGGAGTTGGCTGAAATTGTAAATTCAGATTATTTCAGCCAAAGAGGTAGGATGGGAGGCAGAGCCAAATGGCTGCTGGCCAATCAGCATCTCTTCATAGAGATGCAGAGGGTGGAGACGTTGAACGTCAATGGTGCAGGTTATGCAGCACTGACCTAGGAAGCACCTTTAGTGGCCGTCTAAATAACTGGAGGTGTTCCTAGGCAGCAATGTAAACACTGCCTTTTCTCTGCAAGGACTGACTATACCTACCAGAATAAATACAGTTGCAAGAAAAAGTATGTGAACCCTTTGGAATGATATGGATTTCTGCACAAATTGGTCATAAAATGTGATCTGATCATCATCTAAGTCACAACAATAGACAGTCACAGTCTGCTTAAACTAATAACACACAAAGAATTAAATATTGCCATGTTTTTATTGAACACACCATGTAAACATTCACAGTGCAGGTGGAAAAAGTATGTGAACCCTTGGATTTAATAACTGGTTGAACCTCCTTTGGCAGCAATAACTTCAACCAAACGTTTCCTGTAGTTGCAGATCAGACGTGCACAACGGTCAGGAGTAATTCTTGACCATTCCTCTTTACAGAACTGTTTCAGTTCAGCAATATTCTTGGGATGTCTGGTGTGAATCGCTTTCTTGAGGTCATGCCACAGCATCTCAATCGGGTTGAGGTCAGGACTCTGACTGGGCCACTTCAGAAGGTGTATTTTCTTCTGTTTAAGCCATTCTGTTGTTGATTTACTTCTATGCTTTGGGTCATTGTCCTGTTGCAACACCCATCTTCTGTTGAGCTTCAGCTGGTAGACAGATGGCCTTAAGTTCTCCTGCAAAATGTCTTGATAAACTTGGGAATTTATTTTTCCTTCGATGATAGCAATCCGTCCAGGCCCTGATGCAGCAAAGCAGCCCCAAACCATGATGCCCCCACCACCATACTTCACAGTTGGGATGAGGTTTTGATGTTGGTGTGCTGTGCCTTTTTTTCACCACACATAGTGTTGTGTGTTTCTTCCAAACAACTCAACTTTGGTTTCATCTGTCCACAGAATATTTTGCCAGTACTGCTGTGGAACATCCAGGTGCTCTTGTGCAAACTGTAAACGTGCAGCAATATTTTGTTTGGACAGCAGTGGCTTCCTCTGTGGTATCCTCCCATGAAATCCATTCTTGTTTAGTGTTTTACGTATTGTAGATTCGCTAACAGGGATGTTAGCATTTGCCAGTGACTTTTGTAAGTCTTTAGCTGACACTCTAGGATTCTTCTTCACCTCATTGAGCAGTCTGCGCTGTGCTCTTGCAGTCATCTTTACAGGATGGCCACTCCTAGGGAGAGTAGCAGCTGAACTTTCTCCATTTATAGACAATTTGTCTTACCGTGGACTGATGAACAGCAAGGCTTTTGGAGATACTTTTATAACCCTTTCCAGCTTTATGCAAGTCAACAATTCTTAATCGTAGGTCTTCTGAGAGCTCTTTTGTGCGAGGCATCATTCACATCAGGCAATGCTTCTTGTGAAAAGCAAACCCAGAACTGGTGTGTTTTTTATAGGGCAGCTGTAACCAACACCTCCAATCTCATCTCATTGATTGGACTCCAGTTGGCTGACATCTCACTTCAATTAGCTCTTGGAGATGTCATTAGTCTAGGGGTTCACATACTTTTTCCACCTGCACTGTGAATGTTTACATGGTGTGTTCAATAAAAACATGGCAACATTTCATTCTTTGTGTGTTATTAGTTTAAGCAGACTGTGATTGTCTATTATAAACCACAAAAGAAGATTCGGGATATGGCTGTGTAAATCTACAGAAGGAATATAAAACAGAACATAGTGTGATATTGTTAAAGATACAATATTATATGCGCAACAATCTTTTGCACTCACAAGATGTAGATGATAAAAGAGCTCTTAGGGTGCCTCCCCTAGAATGATGGGGGGTTAGCTGATATTGCTTGTCACCTCTGGATCCTTGTTCCACCAAAAAGACATCCACAGGTCAGGGTTCAGCAATAAAAAATTAGTTTATTTAAATAAAAGGTGTAGTCACCATATTAAGCATAGGATATAAATAGCGTAAAAAAGTCCTACGCGTTTCGTTCTATAAGAACTTCCTCAGGGACCACAATTAAAAACAATCAGCATGTATCAATATACAACGTACAATATCCTAATAGGATATGTTTATTTATGTATTGTATATTGATACATGCTGATTGTTTTATATTCCTTCTGTAGATTTACACAGCCATATCCCGAATCTTCTTTTGTGGTTTATATTATGCATGATACAGGTTGCTCGTTTGGGTAGCGACCTAGGGAGGCTGTTACACATCTTTATAAGCTAAGTATTATTGCTTTTTAATTTGTCATTTTGTTTGTATATTGTTTAAGTTAGATTTGCAACCTGTGATTGTCTATTGTTGTGACTTAGATGATGATCAGATCACATTTTATGACCAATTTGTGCAGAAATCCATATCATTCCAAAGGGTTCACATACTTTTTCTTGCAACTGTACATTAAGCTGTAGTTGCTCTGGTGACTATAGTGTCCCTTTAAATAATCAAGTAAGTTATTTGCTAAACACAAATTAATTTGCAAGCTTAAAATACTTTGAACACCATAGCAACTTCATGGTAATTAACTTGTTATGGTGCCAGAAGGTTAAACCACTTGTGAATTCTTGGATCCAGCGCTAGTTTGCTGTGCCCATGTCATTCCACTTTCGTGAGATTTTTAAAAGTGGAAAACTATCAATCAAAAAGCCACCGCATGCATTGTTAATTTATAATTGTATTGTATATGTCCCCTATTATATGTTCATCTTAATATTTGTATGTACTCTCCAGGACATATCTAAAATGAGAGCAATCTCTATGTATCTTTAATGGTAAAATATAAGTAAATAAAAAAACAAATATATGTAAAGAACATAACTCCCTTCCAGCCTGACCATGTGTTTTTACTATAGTTGACCACTTGGTGGCAGCAGCAACAATTCTTTTGTCTGTGATTCTGACAACAAATGCTTTATTACTGTATAACAAATATAAATTTTCCTGTAGCTTTTTTCACCTATTGTAGTGACAATATTAACCATTTCTCTCCAGGACAAAATCTGTGTGAATTATAGGTCAGTTTCTAAATACCTTGTAATAACTGTGTGTTTTAACTAATGTATGTTTTAGCTCACACAGCCATTACCCTTTCCAAATCTGCCCAAAAGGAAATCATCATGTGATCCATTTTTAGTTATATTTTTATACTCCTAAAATATTTATATTTACTATAACTTAATAAATAAAAACATTTACAAGCTCACGTGCTATGAATAAAGATCACTGATTACTAATTAAGAAGAAGAGAGCAATGTTAAAAAGTGTCACCATCATATTCCTGGTAACACAGTTAATTGAGAGCAATTAGTTCCTGGGCTTCTTATCAACAGGGTAGTAGATCATATTTATAGAGTTGCTGCAGTGGGAATTGGATAATGGAATATTTCTGATGAAGTGGTGCTTCCTGTTCATTATATGCCCCGAGAGATTCTGAGAGCCTGAGTTTAAAGGGGAAGCACCACCCAATAAAAAATAAAAACGATATATGTATGTTTGGTACTACTCCTATCTGAGTATCTTCTGGTTCCTTTTGTGTTTCATTAACCCCAATATCATACCCTAGAAACACATGGCTTATATATACCATCCAACACCTCATACCTACGGTTTAAATGGTGACAGGATCACTCAAGTGTGCATATTCGGCTATAGTCAAGTCATGTAGACCTCCAGGTCATTTAAAAAAAAATCTCTTTCCTGTAAGTATAGTAGTTTCACTTTAAATGCCTATGGGAGAACATTTCATTGCAGAGAAATGTCTAACATTCCTTTAGAACAGGGGTTCCCAACCCAGTCCTCAAGTACCCCCTAACACTCCAGGATTTAGGGATTACTTTAGAGAAAACTTTAGACATACCGGGGTAATCCCTACACTTTAGACATAACTGGGTAATCCCTAAATCCTGGACTGGTAGGGGGTACTTGAGGACTGGGATGTGAACCCCTGTTTTAGAGTACTGAAAAAGGTACTACAGTGAGACTACAGATAGCACTGCGTGAGCTTATTGTACTCAGTTTCATGATTGATTTTGTTTTCGTTTTGGTGCAAGATATCATATTTGTAGTTTTGTTTTGTGAAGTCATAGAAACAATAACTAGAATTATATCAGCTCACCAGGGGCTGTCACTGACTCCATTGCAACGAGAACATTGAAGATTAAGGTTTAAAAACTACAATCACAAGCATTATGGGAGATGTAGTCCCCTGCATCTAGAGTGCCAGAGATTGCTGGTCTCTGTCTTCGTTAATACTAATTTTAAAACCAATGCTTGCCGTGTAAATTTGTTTGGTTATTTTTACAGGTGCTGACATTTAATTTGTATTTACATACCCATTGGTGTGCCCAATTGCATGAACCAACAATTAATCCCAACACCCTTTTATAGTTTACAGCAACTTATTGATCACGGATCTCAATGCTTTGCATCATCTTTACTTCAGGCAATTAGAATAAAAGCAACAGATGTTGAAGATCTGACTAAAGGAAAATGGACACGGGCCTGTGACCCTTAAACTATATTATATGCCACCCTGACAGCTAATTGTTTAAAGTGAGCCTGTCATGACAAGTTCAAATTAAGTGATAACTTCTCCTTTTGTACTAAATATATAGTTTATCAAAGTGATAAATGATTTTACTTTAGGAGATGTTAATTAAATACGTTAATGAAATAATTACTCCTCCACAGAGCTGCTGTTATGAAGGGGTTATGAATCTTACAGTGACGTAATACCTACCTTCTGAGCCCACCTATATGCTTCCCCCGTAACCTATTGAATTCTCACTGGTTTTGAACACATCCCCAAGCAGGATCCATCCTCTCATGATGCCAACACTGTTCATTGTCTGTTTATTTCCATCAGAACCGAGTGACATCACACACAGTGTGCTAACAATGTTAGATGATTTTTCCCCCCTCTGTTATTATTATTATTATTATTGGCATTTATATAGCGCCAACAAATTCTGTAGCGCTTTACAATATTACAAGGCAATTTAACAATAAATAATACAATTACAAGAAACTTACAGGAACAATGGGTTGAAGAGGACCCTGCTCAAACGAGCTTACAGTCTAGATCCCTTTAAAATTATACTGTGTAAGTGTGATCAATTAATCATCATCATCATAATAAGCCACCAACATTCCACATCACTGTAAAATAAGTAAACACACATGAACATAAATGCTACAAAAAGTTTTAAAACACAGAAACACAAAGAGATGTGATCCCTGCTAAAAACAAACTAAAATTAAATGGAATTAAATCAGTGAATAGCTCCATCTAGAATTGTTCCAGTCACTAACATCTGCCTCCTTGTTCCTTTCTTTTAGGAAGAGATGAAAATAGACAGACTGTTTATAAGTCTAGTAGCCTTTATGTAACCTAGTCCTTACCTGCTTTAGCATATGCACAGTTGAGCTTGTCGCTAATCCGTCAAAGTAGGACATCCATTCAAAAATACTTAAAGGGACACTCCAGTGCCAGGAAAACAAATCGTGTTCCTGGCACTGCAGGTTCCCTCTCCCTCCCACCCCCCATCCCATGTTGCTGAAGGGGTGAAAACCCCTTCAGTGACTTACCTGAGACCATCGCCGATGTCCCTCGGCGGTGGTTTAGGGTCCATCCACGCTCCTCCCACGCCGACATCAGCCGGTGGGGGAGACCGATTTCGCATGCGCGGCTGCCGGCGGGATAAGACCTAATGCGCATTAGACCAATGCTTTCAAGGCTTTCCAATGGGGATTTTAGCAACGCTGGAGGTCCTCACATAGCGTGAGGACGTCCAGCGATGCTATAGCACAGAAAACCTGTGCAACAGAACAGGAAGTCTAGTAGACAGCCACTAGAGGAGGAGTTAACCCTGCAAGGTAATTATTGCAGCTTATAAAAACTGCAATAATTACACTTGCAGGGTTAAGGGTAGTGGGAGTTGGCACCCAGACCACTCCAATGGGCAGAAGTGGTCTGGGTGCCTGGAGTGTCCCTTTAAGAACTAGTAAAACCTGGCAAATAAATTCATGTGAACTACATTGTCTTCTACAGGTCTCAACTTAGCCCATCAGGAAAAACAAACATAACAAAAAAAAGAAAGGGCTGATTTGGCTTGTTTCTAAATCTCTACCCCATAAAAGGAGGCAAGGTGAATTGCACGGCTCGTTCATGCTAAGATTTTTGTCTGTAAATACTCGGCAGCATTGAACTGGCAGCATGCACCTTAAAATGCTAATAAAACCACCAAAGAGTACCATAACCTTTCTTTTTCCCTTAGTATTTATTTTCAAAACTAAACCACATATATCTCAGCCAGCAAGCAGGTGAACATTAAAACTAAAAGCCCATGTGTAATTGCATCGTGTTTGTGCTCTTAAATATCACAGTTTATCAGTCGGAAATGTCAACCCATTTTCCCTCCAATTCCTAAGTACGATATTTCAAGATATATGGTTCTCCTCTTCGAGGTATGTTGTTGCACACACATTGTTTGTTATAACTCTTAGATTTTATATTAGGTTTTCTTTTATTTTCTCTCTTCCTCATCATGACCATAATCTAGCCTTTTTACTGAGGTATCCAGCAGTTACCTTTAATAGCAATGAACAGCCGCCAAACGGTTGCTATGGTGTCTGGATCTAAGTAATCTGATGGACTGTGAAGTGTTAATTATTCCCCGGTGACCAATCCTGCTTAAAGCTGTCATTTATTTTCCTGAATTATAACAATTGCAAGACATTCTTTATGGATAGATAGTGTGGTGGACATTTATATCGACGTATGTGCTGTGCTAAGCAGATGTGTCTGTGTGTCCCTACCCAGCTAATACCCAGCTCCACGCTCACCAGAATGACTGAGGTAATTTCGATACATGCACCTGGGTTTTGACACAAATACACCTGCAAGTTTGACATCCTTGCTGGAGATGGAAGGCAATAAACAATCACTTTAATGTTCTTTTGAGATTCGTATCACTGAAACCAAAATTTGGCTGCCAAAGATAGAAACAGGCTTTGACACAGATCTAGCTTGCTCATGTCGTGTGATAAAGGACAGCGTTGTTTGTGATTGTGTTACCTACTCCAGACGGTAGTGTCAATCTCAAACTTTTTCATTCGCTCTGTGTGAGAGCATAATGGACGGTGGGGCCTCTGTCAGAGGAGAAGGGGTTAAAAACAGAATTTGGGAAGTTTGATTAAAAGTTGGTGTTCTTCTTTAACTACGAGGAATTTGGTCCCAAAAAACAATGGGACATTTGATGTATTGTTTTTCTTTGTATTATTATATCACTTTTTAAATTGCTTAATTGGTGTATGATGTTATTGCTGTGACCAAAATTCAGATTTGGTTATAGTTATAAAAAACAGGGGCGGGCTGGGACAGGGGGGCGCCCTAAACCCAGGGCCGCCCGCATCCAGCAAAAAAATAAAAATCCGAATCCCCTGGCTCTACTTCTGGCTGGGGACTCGGATTTTTCAACTTACCTCTCTCCCTGCAGCCAGTGGACTTGTCCGGCCTCTTCTGATGATGTCAGGACGAGGGGGTGTGAATTTCACTGCTCTTCTCACAGGACTGCTGGGGAGTCTTAGAGAAGAGCAGAGAAAGTCACGCCTCCTCCTTCTGACATCATCAGGAGAGGCTGGCCGAGTCCACTGACTGCTGGCTGCTGCTCCTGCCTCCTGGCTCCTGCCCACCCCTCCTGCCCACAATTTTTTTGTTTTTTTATTCCCCTCTAAGCCCATGTCCCCTCTCTCAGCTCCTGACCCCTCCCCTCTCAGCTCGTGTGTGTGTCACTCAGCTTCGGTGCCCCCCCTCTCAGCTCCTGTATCCCAACCCCCTCTCAGCTCCTGTGTCCCCCATTCAGCTCCTGTCCCCCTTTCTCAGCCCCATGCCCCCCACTACAGCCCCCATAACATCCCCACTACAGCTCCTCTCCCCCAATTTCAACCCATATCATACACACCACAGCCCATTTCCCAAATTGTAGCCATCAACCTACTTAAGCCCCGATACTTCTACTACATTTCCTAACCCCCCAATTACAGCTCATATCCCCCACTACAGCCCCTATCCCTCTACCACAGCCCTGTCCACTACCTCAATCCCTGTCTACTGGCTTTAAAAGTGTAAAGTTTGTGTGTGTATCTGTCTGTGTGTGTGTGTTTCAGTATGTCTGTGTGTGTGTGCGCAATTATGTCTGTCTGTGTGCGCCAGTATGTCTGTGTGTGTGTGTGTGTGTCAGTCAGTATGCCTATAACAGTGTGTCTGTCTGTGTGTGTCTGTCAGTGAGTGTGTGTGCCTGTCAGTGAGTGTGTGTGTGTCAAATCAGCAAGTGTGTGTGTGCCTGTCAGTGAGTGTGTCTGTTTAGGTGACTGCCCCCCCTTTCAATCACATGGGAAGGGTGTTTTTACTCTCCTCTTAGTGCAATGGGCCACTTGACTGGATTTGCCCCCTAGGCTTAAGGCTGCAAGCCCTCCCCTGATAAAGAAGATGATTGGTCATATGAGTGGCCTATTCTAAATTCTTCACCTTAAACACCTTCTCTGAAACAATTTGTTAAGAACATTATGTAATCTGACACAGATGTCCACGCGTTGGTCATCTACCACATTCAAAGCAAGTTTATCTAAAAATCAAGATGATACAGCAAGCCTATTACCTTCAAGGTGCCCTGAGATTGCATACATTTGCATTTACTTCACTATTGAACTGTCTTCCAACACATATTTCCAATATCTGCTCATCTGTGTCTCTGCTTTATTTATAATTATTTTAGGCATTTTGGTTTTTAAAGCCTATAAAAAATATTTTGTTGTTTTAGCACTTGTTTTTAAATGCCCATAAAAGTAAAATGAGTTTAGAACGCTTTGTAGGAATGAAATTATGGCATACACCAGTAGACCTGTGTACTACCTAGAAAGTTTGAAGTCCATACAACACATAGTGTGGCAGCCATGGGCGTCCCCAGACATTTTTGGGGGGGGTGAGCATTATTGTTATGACATCCATGCTCTGCCCCTGTTTGATAATGTCATGAAGGGGAAGAGCATTGACATTGTCACATAAAGCCCAGGCATGCAAAGAGTTGAGAAACCTGATGCAAAAGTTTAACAGAAGAATCAAGTTGCAATTTTCTGATTTCATATATACACTGACACACATACAGATACACAGATACAAACACTCACATACATACAGGTACAGACACAGACACACATATAGATACACGGTTACAAACACTGCCACACATGTAGATGCACAGACATACAGATAAAAACACTGACACGCGTAGATGAACAGATACAGATAGAAACACTGACACACATCTAGATACACAGAAACACACACTGATGCAGATGCACATGCACATGCAGATACACAAACACACATATACAAACACTACCGCTTTCTGAGGAAAGGGATTTATGGTTAATAATTTCAGATTACTTAAAGGTAGGCAGACAATGTAATAGAGCAGCAGGAAATGCTAGCAGAATGCTTGGTTGTATAGGGAGAGGTAGCAGTAGAAAGAGGGAAGTGCTCATGCCATTGTAGAGAACACTGGTGAGACCTCCCTTGGAGTATTGTACGCAGTACTGGAGACCGTATCTCCAGAAGGATATTGATACTTTAAAGAGAGTTCAGAGAAGGGCTACTAAAATGGTTCATGGATTGCAGGATAAAACTTACAAGGAAAGGTAAAAGGATCTTAACATGTATAGCTTGGAGGAAAGACGCAACAGGGGGATATGATAGAAACATTTAAATTCATAAAGAGAATCAACACAGTAAAGGAGGGGTTGCCATGAATAATGCGGAAGTGAAAGAAGCGTGTGGCCCTGAGCAGTCATTCCTAAGGATCATGGAATCTGCCGACACACAGAGCTTGCAGGACGAGATCAAGTGGAAGGATGAAGAGATTTTATCCCTCAGAGAGAAACTTGGAGCACTTCAAAGGGCCAGCATCACCCAGTACCATAGAGAGACTGCCTGGGCTGTCAAAGGTTGAGCTCTCCAATGCAGACATCCTGAGATTCAGCAGACAGCTGGTCCTGCCAGAGTTTGTCGTTAAAGGCCAGCTCAGTCTTGCAAACACGTCTGTCCTGGTGGTTGTGGGGGTTTAGGATGCCCTCTGGACCAATATTTAACAGCAGCTGGAGAAGGGCGCCAGGGACTCCTAGATCATGATGTGGTAGAAATGAGCAACCTTCACAGACAGGTATTGCATGCTGAAAACAGACAAGGCATGTCCAAATCTCTATTCGTGGTGAAATCCCTGCAGAAGCTGACTCCACTGTGGAGTATGTCCCTTATCACATGATGCTTAACCTTGAAACCGCTTTGAACTTATTAAACTTTATGACATAGTTGCAGATTACTCTGATAATGTCCCTACCAGATACTTGGTCAATGGTGCTTGTGTTGCTGCTGGAAAACCCCTTGTATCAGCCAGTGCCCTAAAGTGGGATGGTCAACTTACTGTCTATAACTATCAAGGTGAGCCATGTTATAGATGTCTTTTTCCTAACCCACCTCCACCAGAGACCATCACAAACTGTGCTGATGGTGGGGTACTTGGTATTGTTTCTGGAATAATAGGAAGCCTGAAAGCCTTGGAGGTTCTCAAGATAGCATCTGAGATACCATCGTCGTATAGCGGAGTGTTGCTGATGTACAATGCTTTGGATGGTCAATTCCGCAACATCAAAATTCGCTCTAAGAAACCTGATTGTGTGGTGTGCAGTGATAATTCAGAATATGTTATTCTTAAAAACTATGAAACATTCTGCGGCTTATCCGCTTCTGATAGATCCAGAATGTTAAATCTGCTCTCCAAAGAAGAATGATTATCTGTCCAGGACTACAAGAACATTCTTGATAATGGACATTCACAGATTCTAGTTGATGTTCGGCCCCAGGTAGAAGTGGACATCTGCCGCTTGCCACATTCTGTCCATATACCTCTGAGTCGAATGGAAGAGTGTAACAATCAGTGGATAAACATTGTGAAGGACAACATGGCTAAACTGAAGCAAAAAGAAAATGAGAAGGAAAAAAGTATGGTGGTCATGATTTGCAAAAATGGAATTGACTCTCAAAAAGCTGTAAAAATACTTCAGAAATTATCTCGAAAGGAAGTGGATCTGCTTATTGCAAAATATGTGCAAGGTGGCTTAATAGCTTGGTCTAAAATTAATGATCCCATTTTCCCAGAGTACTAAACATACCAAGTGTTTACTGGTACATGTATTAGATAAACTCCAAATCGTAGGAGATTAAAATCAGAATGGCCAAAATAGGGGATTCTGAGAAATTCGGTTGTATTCACAGAAAAACTTGTTTACTATTTATTGCTTTAATTTGTTTAGTAAACCTATTTACCTTAAAAAAAGAAAAACACACACAATAAAGGAGGAGACTATATTTAAAAGAAGAAACACTACCACAACAAGAGGACATAGTCTTAAATTAGAGGGGCAAAGGTTTAAAAATAATAGCAGGAAGTAACACTTTACTGAGAGGGTAGTGGATGCATGGAATAACCTTACAGCTAAAGTGGTAGAGATTAACACAGTGAAGGAGTTTAAGCATGCGTGGAATAGGCATAAGGCTATCCTAGGCTTAAGATAAGGCCAGGGTTTAATGAAAGTATTTAGAAAATTGAGCAGACTAGATGGGATAAATGGTTCTTATCTGCCATCACATTCTACAGTATGTTTCTGTGATGCACAGACATACATATACAAACACTGCCACACATGCAGATACAGACACTAACACATACACACACAGATACACACTGACACATACCCACTAACACACACAGATACACACTGACACATACAAACACATATACACACTGACACATACACACAGATATACAGATGTACACATACACACAGCTACATACATGTACACACACTGGCACACATATACATAAATGACACACATACACACACACAGATTTTACATTTACACACATAAATATCACAATTTGCACATTTTGTGCCACACCACTGCTACCATACCTTTTTGGTGCTGAGGGGTGGCTTCCTTGGGGTCCAGTGTCATCTGGCTGGGTGTGAGGGGAGTCGGGTCAGGACTCCAGGCTCTCCCTCTCCCTCCAAGACACCGCAGTATCACATAGACCGGGCCTCTGGTTAAAGATGGCCAACAGATGGACCCATCTGATCGCGGGAGGTCTAACCACACGACGCCCCCTCACCCCGATTTTTGTGGCCAGGACAGCCACACTGCCGAGCCCCCCGAGCCACATTCCTCAGCAGCTTCTCAGTCCACCCTTTTTAAGGACGACCATGGTGGCAGTTATATTGGTTTGTGTGTGGTGTCTGACTGTGTGTGTGTGCCTGTAACTGTGTGTGACTGTGTGTGTCTGTAACTATGTGTATACTAAATACAAAAAGGAATTGGGGGACACACCCGGAACATTTTGCTGGAATGGTGCTGTCGTAGAAACCAAAATTTATACATAATAAATATTAAGGAACAGTACACACATAAACACACTAGCACTATTTAATTTGGCTCTCAAGTTGAAATTAGTGTAGGACCCACCCATATTGGGGTACTGTGACGTAGTGGTGGTTTTACCATGCTGAGATATGTGATTTTAAGTAGCCTATAAAATTTTTAAATAATTTATTTGTGCACCGTTCCTTAATCTGTATTATGTATAAATTTGTATAAATACGGCAGCACCATTCCTGCCAAATGTATGTTCCAGGTGTGCCTCCAATTCCTTTTTGTCTTTACTATGTATGTTTGAAATCCAGATTCCTTTTGAGTTGAGCACCCTGCCTAGCCCCCCCAGCTTCAGAGGCCCCTTTGGAGGTGATCACAGGAAGGTATATATTTGATGAGGTTTTGGATAGTAATGTCACTTTTATTATAATTTTCATAGAGCAGATATACAATGTGCATTGTGAATGTATACATCAAAGCACTATCGCTTTAATTTTTTAGTTTTGACACTGCATGTCTTAAAATATATATATATATATATGTACACTGAAAAAAATAATAAACGCAATGCTTGTTTTTGCCCCCATTTTTCATGAGCTGAACTCAAAGATCTAAGACTTTTTCTATGTACACAAAAGGCCTCTTTCTCTCAAATATTGTTCACAAATCTGTCTAAATCTGTGTTAGTGAGCACTTCTCCTTTGCCGAGATAATCCATCCACCTCACAGGTGTGGCATATCAAGATGCTGATTAGACAGCATGATTATTGCACAGGTGTGCCTTAGGCTGGCCACAATAAAAGGCCATTCTAAAATGTGCAGTTTTACTGTATTAACGGGGTCGGGGGGAGGGCGAAAACCAGTCAGTATCTGGTGTGACCACCATTTGCCTCACGCATAGCAACACATCTCCTTTGCATAGAGTTAATCAGGTTGTTGATTGTGGCCTGTGGAATGTTGGTCCGCTCCTCTTCAATGGTTGTGCGAAGTTGCTGGATATTGGCAGGACTGGAACACGCTGGCGTATACGCCGATCCAGAGCATCCCAAACATGCTCAATGGGTGACATATGCAGTGAGTATGCTGGCCATGCAAGAACTGGGATGTTTTCTGCTTTCAGGCATTGTGTACAGATCCTTGTAACATGGGGCCATTAATTATCATGCTGCAACATGAGGTGATGGTCGTGGATGAATGGCACAACAATGGGCCTCAGAATCTCATCACGGTATCTCTGTGCATTCAAAATACAAACAATAAAATGCACCTGTGTTCGTTGTCCATAACATACACCTGCCCATACCATAACCCCACTGCCACCATGGGCCACTAGATCCACAACATTGACATCAGCAAACTGCTTACCTACATGACACCATACACGCTGTCTGCCATCTGCCCTGCACAGTGAAAACCGTGAAGAGAACACCTCTCCAAAGTTCCAGGCGCCTTAGAATGTGAGCATTTGCCCACTCAAGTCAGTTACTACGACGAACTGCAGTCAGGTCTGGAAAGATGAAGGGTGCGTCTGGATTCCAGCAACAGCCAGTTTAGTTCTTTTAGCATGTCACAATGGTGGGTCCTCTAATTACATTGTAGCACAAATCGGCAGAGCGAGTTGCAATGTATTGAGTTTATTAATGTGGGATTGCGGTGCACTTGCATTTACTACATCCCCATATATGTACACATACACCTATTCACATATACATACATGTATATATACACTTTATGCATACACACACACACAAATACACACATGTATACGCATACACATAAATACATGAACGCACATACATACATGCACATGAACTTATATATACAAATATAAATGCACAGTCACAAATATAAGCATACATGCATAAGAGTATGGGAAAGCATAGGTCTACACACATTATTTTGTATATTGATAGAATAAATATAATGGGATGCATTTTAAAATGTTGATACGTATGATAGAACAGTAAGATAATACTGGGGGAGTGTTCATGTACTTTCAGTACTTTGATTTTTAGGTCCTTCATTGAGTGGCCAGCCTGAGTAAAGTGGTGTCCCACAGGAGTGCAGTACAATTCTTCTTTGTGGTGTATAATGGAGTGTCTGTGCATATTTATTCTGCCATTTAATTGCTGGCTGGTTTCCCCAATGTAGCATCCTACACACTTGGTGCATTGACTCATGTATACCACATTGCTGGATGTTTAGGAGTATGATCCTTTAATGCTGTAGGTTTTATTGTTGTATGTGGCTCTGTTGTCTATGCATATGTGCTGACACAGTTTGCAGCAAGGTTTTTTTTTTATTCTTTATTTTTGTAGTGCATATGATATAACAACGTGCATGGGGTACCCCAACGGCATTCCTCATGCTTTTCATACATTTATAACAGTAAGGGGTATGTTCTTGCGTGCACAATTTTATGTTAAATATACAGTTTAGTATTATTCTCAATGTATTGTCTATTATATATAATGCCACGACAAACATTCATAGACCACGAATATGACTGCTTAGGTATGAACCATACGTTAAGGTACATGCTAGTTAAGTCACTGCTGTGGTTGCTTATTTAGTTGCTGTTCGGTGATATGTCATTTGTTAAACTTAAAATATTAGTTGTCTAGTGGCATTCTGAGGAGATAGGAGTAGTTTTGTATGCAGCTTCCTGTTGATTAATTTTTGTTGGAGGTTTGGTGGTTGTCTGAAAGCCAAAATGGGTGTTTCAGAGAAAATGTTTTTCAGAGTATCATCTTCTGTTAACATTGGTTGTAGGTCTTTAATGATTTTCCGTATTTCCGTATAACATTTGGGTTGTAGGTGACCACAAGTGGCACTCGTGCAGATATGTTTTTTCTCTCTGTACTGTGGCAGGCGCGTGCGTGGCGTTTTTACAGCAGAGTTGATTTGTTTGGTAATAGTCTTTGGTTTGTAGCCTTTCTGTCTCATAGATTGGGAGAGTACATTTAGATGGGAATTAAGGTCATTAGGACCAGAACATATACGATGGTACCTAGTGGCTTGGCTGTAGATGATGCCCTGTTTAGTATGTGAGGGGTGGAAGCTGGAGCTGTGAAGGTAACTGCACTTGTCTATGGGTTTTCTGTAAACTGAGGTGTGGATTGTGCCATCGTTACATGTCACAGTGGTGTTAAATTCACAGATCTAGAGGAATATTCCATTTTTAGTTTGACTGATGGATGGAATGTGTTAAAAGAGTCATGGAACTGTATCAGTTTTACTTGGCTTTCAGTCCAAATTATGAAGATATCATCGATATAGCGATAATATTTGTATGGTTTGGTGAGCTGTATTTCTAGGAATCGCTGTTCAATATCTGCCATAAACAGATTAGCATATTGGGGTGCCATTTTAGTGCCCGTAGCGCTGCCTATGGTTTGTAGGTTAAAACTGAAATAGTTATGTGTGAGGACAAATAGTGCCAGTTCTGTGATAATTCGTGGGCTGTATTTTTGGTTGTCAGCATAAGAGAGGAAATGGAAGCTAGCACTGATGCTGTACAGACATTCCACATCATGGTTAAAAGGTGTTAGCAGGGAGATTGGTGATTTGGCTGAGTTTGTTGAGGAAGTCGGTTGTGTCTTTTATGAAGCTGTTGGTGTTGGTGACTAGAGGTTTTAGGGTATTTTCTACCAGTCCTAAGATCTGTTCCTGGAGAGTTCCGAGTCCTGTAATTATGGGTCTTCCAGGATTACCGTCTTTGTGGATTTTGGGAAGCATATAGAAATTGCTCATGCGGGGACTAGTTGGTACGAGTGATTGCAATTCTAGATGCAAATTCTCAGGGAAGGGTTTAATGAGCTCCCTAAATTGGTGGGGTCTTCATTTAGTTTTCTATAGTATATGTCATCTGACAATTGCCTGTCACCCTCTTTTAAGTAGTCCTGGGTGTTCATTATCACTACTGCTCCTCCCTTGTCTGCTGGTTTGATGGTGATAGCATGATTATTTTTCAAGTCATTTATAGCCGTTTGTTCCTGTACTGAGAGCTTATGAAACATTTACTTTTGGTTTAGCTTGGTTGTCAAGGATACTGTTCTTAGACAGAAACTTTCAATGTAACTGTCCAGTTTGGTATTTCGTCCTGGTGCTGGAGTGAAATTAGTGTTCTTTTTCCTGTTGTAATCCATTGTGATTTCAGTGTTCTCTTTGTTATGGAAGTATTCCTTAAGTCGCATCCTTCTGAAAAATTCTTCCATGTCAGAGTAGAGCCCAATGTCATCAAGGTTTGAGCTAGGGCAAAATGATAATCCTTTGGAGAGAACTGATGCTTCTGAGTCAGATAGTTTATAATCCGAAATGTTAACAAAACCAGATTGTTCATGTATTTATGTGAATACATGTATGTACTTGAGTGTGTCTATGTATATAGTGTATATATACATGCATACATGTATGTATATGTGAATAGGTGTATGTGTACATATACATATATATGGGTCTATGTATGTGTAGGCACATTGGTATATGTGTAGGTACATGTAGTGGTGCTTGTGTGTGGGTGTATGTGTAGGTGTGCATGTACATATATTTGGGCATTTGGTTGTATTTATATGTATATTGTATGTACTTGTGTATAGTCTTGTGTATACTTGTACATATGCACTAGTTGTGTATATGTATATGTACATAAGTGTGAGTGTGTACGTGTGTCTGTGTATGCTGGATATGGGCCTTCATGCATATCCTGTAACTCTTGGATGGGAATTCAGGCATTCTTTATATTAATACTCCCCCCTTCTAGCACCGTTTTCTGCACTGTTCGCTTGTTTTTTTTCCTCTCTCTCCCCCTTCACTGTGTGATCTTCGCATAAGATATTTATGGCCCTTTGCAAGAATGGTGTCTATGTTCTATCAAACCTGTTTTATCTGCAATCATGTTGATTTAACCCCTGTATCACAACTCAACTTTGAATTCTATGTGTGGTCTTGTTCAGAAATGCTTCCAACTTGAGAAAGGGAGGTTCTCCCGAAAGCTTCTCACTAAAAAAAAATTCTGTTTGTCCAATAAAAAACTTATTACAAGATATGAATATTATCTGTTTTTTACATCTACATCACTGGACTCATACGGCTACAATCTCTACTTGCATGAGACAGGGATAGACAGAAGTAGAAATATGATGAAAAAGAAAACAGAAATAGAAAGACTGGCAAAGGAAGAAACTAGGGAGGTAAAAAATACCAGGGAAAAAAATGACTAAAGGGAGTGCGGGATACCTAATGGTGAAGTAAGCAGGATATTTGCACATAGCAGTGAACATCCTTGTACTGGCCCTGGGCAGCTCCTTTGCACTGCCAGTCATGATTAGACACCAAGGAACATGTGGATTTCACATACATTCATCCAAACACATGGCAAGCAGGCAACCTTGACCTTGAATCATAAATCTGCGTTAATCTACAAATACATGGTAATCAGGACATGTTGTAAATATTAACATTGTGAAAATATTGAAATCACATTGTATAAAGGGGATAGTTACACATATTAGTGCAAACTGGATACTAGACATCACCTTTATGCCATATGCAAAAATGCTTTATTGTTATATAGGATTGCTGCAGCTCCTTTTAACACAGGCATCACGAGGCTTTGGCTTGCTATCAATCTGTCTGTGTACGATTGAAGAATTGTAGTCTATTCTATTCGGTCTGTTACATTAGATCAAATTGACACTTCGCGGAATAGCTTTCGATACATTGTCTTTGCTCCATGCTCATGGTTAAGAAAGCCACATTATAGCATAATGCTCCAACACCTCAGTCTCATTGTCCCCCTTCATCCAGTTTGCTTTCTGCATAGCATGAGGTATACAAGTGTTCATTCGGGACCTTTTATAGGGTTTAATATCATCAATTTGCCAAGTAGAAGCAGGTGTTAAAATCCAATTGATTTCCCAGTAACAATCCTACATCTGCATCTAATATGCCTGCAATAAATTATCCATTGCCATACATTAAGCATCATTAAACCACCTTTGACAGTGATGGCTAACCTTGTTACTATAGATGTTTGTAAATTACTTTTGTTACAATGCACGGCCAAGCTGTGCAGCATGGGAAATGTAGTTCAAACATCTGCACTTCTAAGTTTAGCCATCATCTAAACATGACTTCAAAAAGCAAAACCTTGTATTAGAATTGGCCGATTTGTGAAACTGATCATGTTTTTAATTATTACTACATCAGTCATGTAAAATCAGATTTAATGCAATAATTTACTATTATTATTATTATTATTGCGCCAACATATTCCACAGCGCTTTACAATTATAAAATGGTGATATTTGGCAACAAGTAATTTACATACAGAATATAACAGAGAGAAGATGTGAAGAAGGCCCTGCTTAAACAAGCTTATAATCTATATAATCACTCTGATGTCTTTTCTGATGACTTTACTTGCCCAGCGTTTTGATGACAATTACTAATTAGTATATGGGGCTCTGAAATGCTGGGGAGATACCAAAGAATTTACAGTTACTTCCTTCAGCAGAAGGTATGCCTGGGACAGGAATATTATACCACTGACCTGTCCTTTGTTGTCAGGAACACTGTGAATTCATAGTTCTTGTACTGCTGTCCTGTGTTTGTCAAAGATGTTCTCAATCAGCGCAGAATGAGCACATGCCCTGTGGGGCGGCAGGTAGAGAGAACGTTAGCTTGCAGACACAGATGTCCTTTTTTTTGGGCAGGTCAGTCGGTTTTTGCCACCCCCTTTCAGACCCATATACTGCGAGTCCCAGATCCCATAACATCAGTATTGGGAGATAGTACGCAATTACATTTCGTAGTTAAGCCTCAAAATTGTATGAATAATTATATTTTTATTATATTAATCAATAAATTGAAGAACATAATGAGAAACTGCTCATAAATATCTGCAGAACAATGATTTAACATTAGTTTGGCAGTGGTATTAAATCTATAGCCTGCAAGCTGAATGTGGCGGGCTGAGGGCAGGATACCGGCCTGTGCGTTGCCACTTTCATCTCCTTGCATTAACAGATCTGTGGTGGAATGAAAGAGGCAAGAACCACAAGTACTTGTAAAACAACCATAATATAGGTTACTATTGTGTTATAGAACATTTATATCCACTCACCACTGCAGCTTACAGGCAGCGTTTGACACAAGTTTACTGGAAATCCTCTTTGGTATTGATTCCATATATTATGTAAAAAAAAAATATTCTTTTATTAAAATGATAAACCAGATTGGATAGTCACAGCCTTGCGTTCAAGATCTATTTTGTAGAGAAAATAATCCAAAACAAAATAGTGGGAAAGGCACACACACACAAAAAGAAAGTGCAGCTACATCACCCGTGAACTAATCACTAAAAACAATTCACATAAAAAACTATTATAACTCGAAATAAGGTGAAAACGCACACAACATATAAAAAGCTTTACCCTCCTTTTTGTTTGTGGAAGGTTTAGGTTTTTCAATGTACAAGGTGCATTTTATTTAAGACCAGAATAAAATAAAAAGAGAACTTTTCATAGGTTAGCATATCATTACACAATTACAGATTCAGCCAATCAGTGACTCCCTATTCACTGGCATGGAAAGAAACGTGCCTTTTCCAAGTCAGTTTTGTGAATGGGGTGCCACTGATTGTCAGCTGACCGCTTTCAGCAAATCAGCGGCACACCTGCCAACGGCACTCTATGCTTCCTGAAAGTGACATTTTGGAAAGCTGGATGCCGCACTGGGGAGGAGTTGAGATTGCCGCTGGAGGCAAATTTGTGGTTAAACTGTTCTCCCAGGTGCCTCCTGGCACCATAACAACTTAATTTAAATCAAGTTGGTCCCTTTAATCTGAATTAATTAAACAATAAATAGAAAGAACCCATGTACGCTCAAATAGCGTTATTTCATCGATTTTATTATACAGAAACATTAAAAACCCTTACATCCAAGTTGTAAGTTCACAGCTCCAAACAATACAAACGCCAAATCACAAGCGATTTTCAACCTCATTTGAATTCACTCCACCCGTATCTGCAAGCCGTAGCGCTCTGTTCGCATTGGGAGGTGCAGGTCCACCTTCTGCAATCGTTACGTGACACGTTTTGTGCGATCATGTGGACATACAAAAAAATTGCTTTTCTGGCCACACAAGCGCCAACACAGACCTGCGGGGATATACCTGATTTTCATTACTATAACCAGTTTAGTGTACCATCTAGAAACCATTTTATAGCATTGTTCTTGTAAGCCTACAGAAAAAAAAAGTTCCTGGGGGATGCTTCAAATATTCACCCTGTCAACACCCTCCAAGGCCTTCCCTATATCTGCCCCCCATCTGCTCATGTAAATCAAGGGAACACAAGAAAACTGCTAAGTAAGGAAGATTCCAGATGCAAGCAAGTTAAGCAATCTTACAAAAGCAGTAAGGGAGGAAAGGGCTATTATCCTAATCTGGAACATGTCTGCAAAGCTTATGATTTGTAAAAAAAATGGAAACAGGCCTCGATTTAATATTATTATTATTATTTTATTATTTATATAGCGCCATCACATTACATAGTGCTGTACAATGGGTTGCTTGCAAAAGCTTTTCAAATGATTTTTTCAAAATATTAAAATACCAAAAATGATTTCATGGGGGGTGGGGCTTGGACGCCATCCTGGAAGGTCGCAGGATTTTTATTTTATTTTTGTGAACAGTCCGAGCCTTGCACTCCCCCCCATTTGGGTCGGCGGGGGATATCCCGGCCCCCACCAAGCGAGTACTTACCTCCGCGGTGCTCCTGGGCGACACTAGTAAAGGTGACCTACACGTGGCCTCCCAAAGATGGCCGACGGTAAAGCTGCACAAGTTCACCTACAACCCAACAACTGGGAAACACAATTCTGTCAAAGAGTCGACATCATGTGCCAACAGTATTGGAGAGGCTGGGAGCAGTGGCAAAGACCATCTACAAAGCCCACATCCATGGCGCAACCTCCAGACAGAGCTCCGGTTCAACTAGTCAATATTTGTAAAAGTTCACCTCTATCAACTGGATAGAAAGTGCCTCAGTAATACGTTCATTTTAATACAATGAACTCTGTCAGTCTATGAAATCAGATTTCCCCCATTTTTGCAGGTACAAGTTCAACTGAAGACCGTGTCTTCAGAAGGATATTGATACCTTAGAGAAGGCTCAGAGAAGGGCTACTAAACTGGTTCATGGATTGCGGGATAAAACTTACCAGGAAAGGTTAAAGGATTTTAACATGTATAGCTTGGAGGAAAGACGAGACAGGGGGGATATGATAGAAACATTTAAATATATAAAGGGAATCAACACAGTAAAGGAGGAGACTATATTTAAAAGAAGAAAAACTACCACAACAAGAGGACATAGTCTTAAATTAGAGGGACAAAGGTTTAAAAATAATATCAGGAAGTATTACTTTACTGAGAGGGTAGTGGATGCATGGAATAGCCTTCCAGCTGAAGTGGTAGAGGTTAACACAGTAAAGGAGTTTAAGCATGCGTGGGATAGGCATAAGGCTATCCTATCTATAAGATAAGGCTAGGGACTAATGAAAGTATTTAGAAAATTGGGCAGACTAGATGGGCCGAATGGTTCTTATCTGCCGTCACATTCTATGTTTCTATTTAAAATAAGGGACCATCATTTATGTCATATAGATTCTAACGTTTGGCGACAAGTAAACACGGAAATTTTTAAATGTATTAGATTCAGATTTGAAGTTAGAAATCCTTTTAATCTCTGCAATGTGAGAAGAGACAAATAACTTCACCTTTGTCTAATTAAAGGAACACTAAAGTGTTAGGAATACGCATCTCTATTCCTAACACTTTAGTGTCCCTGTCTCTAGTAAAATACAGGTGCCACCCACATTTGTGATAAAAAATTTATAAAATTAAGATTTGTTTACCTTTTTCCAATGCTGAGGCTGCCATGGCCCTGCTCACCTCTCTGCTTCCCGTGACTTCATGGTCAATGCTTTCCTATGGTGGTTTCCTTGCAATGTGACAGAGTTTTACTTTCTCAGTGCGCGGAAGCATCTCTAGTGGTTGTCAGTACTTAACGCTAAAAAATTGCAATGTTGGGGGGCGGGGCCTGGCAACCAAAATGGCCGGTCGCACACTCTAAGAGCTCCTGCATTACAGAGCACAAACAAGCTACCACATAGCGATCCTCAAACGCTAGAAACTCACAGTGACCAGGGATCCACTCAAGATACCATGAGTAACAGAACGGTACCGGTCCGGCACCGATACGTGGCGAAACGCCCTATATCGACTATGCGGCCTACAACGGAGCGGAGCCTGAGGTCTGGGGGAGGCGGCCGATCTCCCGACACAAGACCCGCTCGCATGCGTGAAATCAGCACAACCCTGTTACCCCCCCCTCTGGACCGGCGGGGGATATCCCGGTCCTCGCTGGGGACGATCACCCCCACACCAACGTCTGACCAAGCGACTACACCCAAAGCAACACAGGCATATCCAGGCCCACACAAGATGGCGGCACTGACACAGCCTACCACTAAACGTACTCTAATCAAACCTCCCAAGCACTCACGGGAGTTCTTCGACCAGATCTGCGCCAGCCTTTGGATAAAGCTCCAGGCTCAGAGACGGCCCTACATGAGGGCGATCAAAGAGGTGGCGGCGTGGATCCGCCCAGCAATCCGGCGCCACTTAGGCTGGAATCCCCCTCGTGTCCCCAGAGTGGCCCACCAGCGGAGCCGGAGACCAGCACAGAGGGAAACAACGCCAAGTATCCTAGGCACCAGCACTGGTGCTCCCACGCCTCGGAGGGGATCCTGCAAATATGCCAAACCCGCCTACACCTCAGCGGCCCCAACTGCCATCACCCAGCAGGGCGCAACCCCTCGATATGACACTCACAATACCGGCCGCACCGCAGTTCGGGAGGCAGAGAGGCTGGATGCCGGAAAGGGACATGGACGGTATGCCCCTCCGCGGCCCATGGGGGAGAGGACATCGATCCACAAGCACAACAAGCAGATCCTGCCTGCTTGCAACTCACCAAACCCAAGCCCGTCTGACCAGCACGGCACGAAGCACCAGCTCCAGGATCATGCTGCACGCCATGAGGCCGCACAAGACATAACCCCGCTGACAACTGTAAGAGCTGGAACCGGGCCCAGGCACTTCACCGACGGGACCAGTTGTACCGGCTACAGAGACATTCCCACACTGGGCATCGGCTGAAAGGCCTCTCACCCTGCCCCACAGCTGACAGACCTTGAACCACCCCATGTGGGCACACTCCACGGCTGTCTCAGCTGCTGCCGGCATACCCTGATACCTGCCGGGTAATGCTGGCAACGGTCGGAAACAAGAGCGCAAGAGTGGCTGTGAAAGTCATCAAGAAAACACGGATGACGGCAGAAAGGATTCTCGAAGAGAGGAATGTCCTGAAGGCGGCAGGTGAATGCCCCTTCCTCTGCCCTGGATTAGCTGCCTTTCAGACACCGGCCCACGCGTTCTTCGTTATGCCACATGTGAGTGGAGGCAACCTGAGCATTATTCTCAAGAAGGAACCCTGCCTCGATCGCCACAAAGTAAAATTTATGTCAGCAGAAATGGTCTGTGGCATCCAATTTCTCCACAGACATGGCATTATTCATCGAGACCTAAAGCCGAGTAATATATTGTTTGAGAGAGATGGCCATGTTAGAATTGCCGATTTTGGACTGGCGGCTACTAATATATTTACAGGAGACAATACCACGGGTGTGACTGGGACTCTGCCCTACATGGCCCCTGAGGTGCTTTTAAACCAGGCGTACGGCCCAGCAGTGGACTGGTGGTCACTTGGCACGATTGCTTTTAAGATGCTGAGTGGAAGGCACCCATTTTACACCAGTCAGGACCCAAAACTTTACCGTGACTGCCTAAACACAAAGGAGCCCAGTTACCCACATTCGTTTTCTGGAGTAACACAAGACTTCTTGTCTGAGCTCCTCATAAAAGAGCCAAAATTGCGCCTTGGGGTATATGGTGACATCAGGGCCCATCCATTCTACAGCGGGATAGATTGGAAGAACGTGGAGGCAGAAAACATTCATCCTCCATACCAGGCAATGGTGGAGTCATATGGCGACCTAACATCTGAGTGCCGGGAGGAGACCCTCTCGTTTCTGAATGATAGTAACACATCAGAATACACCGAGGACATCCCTGGCTTATCTTTCACCAGCCACAAATGGAGGGACTAAGCTATCGAAGCAGAAAGACGATATCTCCTGCTGTATTCCATCAGAGTAGCTTCTCTTGCTGCATTTCATCACAGCAGCTTCTCGTTGTATTCCATCAATGCAAACACTGTCTTCTGCTTCATTCTATCTATAAGAACTTATTCTGATGGTTACTTGATCATTGAGACCCTATTTTCTCTAATTATTAAACATGTAGATACATACTGAAAAAAATAAAAAAATTTAAAAAAAATAAAATTGCAATGTTTTACATTGCAGGGTTACAAGGACAGGACCACTTCACCCAGGCCACTTTATTGAAATTAAGTGATTAGGCTGTCTGTAGTGGTACTCTAAACTAAATAGTGGGAGATTGACAGATCACTGTCCAACCTCCTGCTCCCACCCATGGCCAGGAGTCTGGGTAATGAATTTTATTTTTAAATATGTGGGGACATCATAGTGTCCCCCCGCATCCCTACCCATAATCAGTTTTAGTGGTCTTTTAATCTTATAACCTGAAATCAGCTAAATATTTTATAGCAAAGACAATTTAAAAAAAGCAAAACATCATACTCATAAGCTGAAACTTTAGATTCTTTCCATACAACTGGCCACCCCTTCATTCTATTCTTTTTAACTCTACCTTCAAAAGATTCAGCAGAAACAAAAAAAATGTTTCCTTGCAGTCAGTTCTGCTAAAGAAAGTTCCACTGGTGGCCTAATCTATAGACATTTTCTAACACAGGCCTCAATTTCATATTTTTTTATCTTTTCAAACGATTTCATATTTTTTGGATACATTTTTTAAATGATTTATTAGTTTTAAAAATATTTTAATAATTTTAGATGTTGATACTTTTTTTATATGTTTTTTTTGTTGCTATTTTAATATTAGAAAAAAAAACTAATTAAAATGTTTATCTGAAAATGTTCAATAAATTAAAAAGCCTATCGAAAAATATTAATTGACACAATATTCAGTGAATTCTGGATCAATTAGATCAGTAATGTATTTTTTGTCAGGTTCTCTATCATCACTAACACTAAATGAAGATCAAAAAACATTCTGGGTCCAATTACGAAAGGATAAAGATAATTCAGAAGTACAGTAGTTTCCACAACAGTAAACATGTCCCATACAAAGTGAAATTTTTTATATTGTTCTTTAAAAAGTCAGAGCATCTGCAGGACAATGGCATCTGTCAGGGGCAGACAGTTCCATGATTTGTGCACATTAAGCCTGTTGAGGGCTGGTGGGGAGGCTGTTATTGTCCGTTCTTCCTGCAGTGGCAGATGGACCTTTGCTCACACATACAGCCTGGCTTTGCCAGAGAATTCCAAACTGGCAACATTGACCACAAGCATGTGCCTTAGGTACACAATGTTCTAGTCCGTAAGGAAAGGAATGGATATATGTAACCTCTCCGGATCCATCTGGCCCCTGTGTCACAATGCCATTTTTGCTGCAGGCCATATGCAACAAAAACCTGTCTGTCTCTATTTTGTTGTTCCCAAAAAGCTGTTCGCCATGAAAAGAAAACCAAAAATACTGCGCAGACATACATATTTTCTGCATGAATTTTCACACAAACCTATCTTCCTAATTTATTGTTAATTAGACATTTTAATACAGGTGCATTTATGTTTAAAAATACTGCACAAACACAAATGGTTCTAATGGTCATTTTCATACGTTTCATTATTTAAAGACAATTGATAATATTCTTGGAGCCCAGAATAATCACATCAATTAAATAACTTGGCAACGAAACACTTTTTGCCAGTTTAACAAATTTATGAATTCATTACGAAAGTACAATAAATTCTGTACAGGTGCCCTTATTAGCCTTTTAACAATGTCCCTTTACAGAGCCACTATAGTTTTTTTGTCATTTTGTTTACTTAATCAAAGCTAAGGAGGTTAAATCCGAATGATCCTAGAGGGAGGATACAGCAATATTTTTTAAGTTATGTGTCATATTCTTTGGTGCAGGGTATATCAATGCTCCACAGATAACTAGCTACCATCAGGGCCAGATTAAGAGCCCAGGGGGCCTGGTGCTGACAATTATGATGGGCCTAATTACAGAATCGTATCGACCAAAAACACTAAAACAATCATACCTCCCAAGCATCATGTATCTGATGGAGATGGTGTTGGAGGGAAACTCAAAGGATGCAGCTATACGAAAAAACACACTCTATGCTAATCTCTCTCTAATTTATGCTTTCATCTTTCAAGTAAATCCATACAGCAGTCTCCAGTGAAGCAGGAAGTCAATGGTCAGGGTAAAAGGGTGTGCCACTGGCGCAAATCACGTGACCAGCCCTGCCAAAAGGGGTGAACAAAAAAAGGGGGCATGTTTGTCCAAATAATTGGAAGGCCAGCCTGGCATGAATGCATGTCAGGCTGCTTGCCATAGGCATGCACACAGGGTGTGCCGGGTGTGCCTGGGCACACCCTAATTCCCGTGGCACGCCTATGGTTTGAGTCCTGCAGGAACAGCATTCCTGCACTTTTTTTGAGCAGGAACACTGTTCCTGCAGGCACTCAGCACCCCCTGTCTCACCTTTTGCCCCTGTCATGCTACAGCAGACAGCCCGCGCGGCGAGAGGGAGCAGAGAGCAGACAGCACACAGCTCCCTCGCCGCGGCTGAGATGCAGAGAGGCGCCCGCCCCACTGGACCCCAGGGACTAGTCCACGCCAGCACTCCAAGTAGTGAGGCTGGGTGGACATTGTATTATTAAAATATAATAATTTGTATGTGTGTGAGTGTATGTGTGTGAGTGTGTGTCTGTGAATGTGTGTGTGTCTGTGTGTGAGTGTGTGTCTGTGAATGTGTGTGTGTGTGTCTGTATGTGAGTGTGTGTGTGTGAGTGTGTGTCTGTAATTGTGTGTGTATTTGTGTGTGAGTGTGTGTCTGTGAGTGTATGTGTGTGTGTGTGAGTGTGTCCGTGAGTGTATGTGTGTGTCTGTGTGTGAGTGTGTGTCTGTGAATGTGTGTGTGTGTGTGTGTCTGTGAGTGAATGTCTGTGTGTCTGTGAGTGTATGTGTGTGAGTGTGTGTCTGTGAGTGTATGTGTGTGAATGTGTGTGTGTCTGTGAGTGTGTGTGTGTGTGTGTCTGAATGTGTCTGTGAGTGTGTGTACGCCGCATATATATATATATATATATATATATATATATATATATATATATATATATATATATACACACACACACACACACATCCCGATCTCCCCTGTCGGCTCACGCAGAGCCGGCGCTATCTGAGTGCCGGCTCTGCTCTAAGCCTCCATGGGCCGGCGGGGAGACCAAAGATCTACCTCACCGGCCCACAGCAGCATGGAGGGAGGCAGGAGAGGACCCAGGGAGCTCTAGACAGAAGCTCCGCGATATCTGAGCGTGCTCTCAGATCTCGCGAGAGTTAACTCTAGCCCCGCAGGCTAGAGTTCACTCTCCACTGGACCACCAGGGATGGCACATGGCAGCAAGGATTTACTAATCTGCCCCCACCTCCACAATCCCTCCAAACATACAGCACACACACATACAGCACCTACACACATACAGCTCACACACACACAGTACACTAACTGCACCCTCACAAACACACACAGCACCTTTAAAAAAAACACAACACCCTCACACACAGCACACTAACAGCACCCTCACACACACACACACAAACAGCACCCTCACAAATACACAACACTCACACAAACAGCACCCTCACAGGAAAAACACACACACACAAACACCCTCACACACAAACAGCACAATCACAAACACACACACACAAACACCTTCACATCACACTAACAGCACCCTCACACACACCTCACACTAACAGCACACTAACCGCACACACAGCAGTGTATGTGTGTGTGTGTGTGTATGTGTATATATATATATAAACACACATGCGGCGTGTGTTTGTGCTTTAGGGTGCACACCCTAATGCAATAGGCTGCGCACGCCTATGCTGCCTGCCAATCATGCAGGCTGTCCAACTAAGGGCATACTATGCAGGCAGTACCTTGATCTTGACATAAATGCATAAAATTATGCACCTACTCCATTCTTTCTAAGGACTCTCCCCTAGCACTCACATGTCCACTTGTCTCCTTACCTTCTTACTAGCAGTTAGAAGTTCCTTGTATATGGTTTGGGAGTGTAGAAGAAAGGGGACATGCCACAGTGTTAGAGAAACCAAAGTCTGCATTACCTAAACTAATTTTATTGTCATTCCAGTCCACACAAGTTTTGTTGCCATACATCCCCCTTAAGCTTCCAAACTTAAAGCGACACTATAGTCACCAGAACAACTACAGCTTATTGTATTTGATCTGGTAAGTAGAATCATTCCCTTCAGGCTTTTTGCAGTAAACACTGTCTTTTCAGAGAAAATAACGCCACTGACCACTCCTTAGATGGCTGCTAGAGTTGCTTCCTGGGGCAGAACTGCTGTAGAATATTGCATATTCTATATGTTCCTATTCAAATAGATATTAAGGTGTGGCTGTCTAATGGGTTAAACAGAACAGATGGTGTTTGCTATTCTGTACCATGAGGTCTCTGGAATTTGCTCTATAAGAGATTTGAGGTGGTCTTTATATAGGGAATTTCCTTATATGGCAGAGTCTAAACTAAACGTTATGACGTAATTTGGGCTATATAGAGCCAAGGACAAAGGACCACGCGCTCTTCCTTCTACGATCCGTTTTGCTCTCCTCTCTGATGTCTTGAGTTGCTGATACAAAGACGACTCTCTGTAACATCGTTAAGAAATACCATCTGTTAAGTATATTATTGTTTGCTGTTGAATGTAGAATAAATACTTATTTTTTAATAAAGAACGTCAGATTGCGTATTAGTACTTTTCAATAATATAGACATATATTATTGTGGCGAGCCTGACCCAAAAGAAGAAATATATATATATATATATATATATATATATATACATAAAAGACTTATTCAACTAAAGAAAAACACGGCCAGATATTACAACTGCCTAGTGTGCAGCACTGTCATTCAGTGTCTCCACCCTCTGCATGCAAACACTGAACTTTCCTCATAGAGATGCATTGATTCAATCTATCTTTATGAGGAGATGCTGATTGGCCAGGGCTATGTTTGACTTGTGCTGGCTCTGCCCCTGATCTGCCTAGTTGAGAGTCTCAGCCAATCCTATGGGGAAGCATTGTAATTTTCTCAGACCACCACTTCTGATGATGTCAGCAGACAGAGTTAGTTCAGAGGCAGAGCCAGCAGCTGCAGACTTGAATACAAGTAAGATTTTACTATATTTAGGGAGGCAAGAGGAGGCCAGGGGGGCTAGATGGTGGTTTTTACATAATAGGGTCAGAAATACATGATGTTCCTGACCCTATAATGTTCTTTTAACCCCTTAAGGACACATGACATGTGTGACATGTCATGATTCCCTTTTATTTCAGAAGTTTGGTCCTTAAGGGGTTAAGCAAGAGTATGTGAAGAGTAGTTAGGGTTATCCCATGTCAGTAGGATACTAGGGGACACAGTGAGACATGGGGACACTGAGAGACCTGGGGACACAGACATTTGGGGGCACTGAGACACTTGGGGACACTGGGAGACATGGGGGCACTTGTAGATACAGACATGGGGACACTGGGAGACATGGGGATACAGACACTGGGAGACATGGGGACACTGGGAGACATGGGAACACAGACACTAGGGGACACTGGGAGACTAGGGGAGACTAGGGGACACTGGGAGACATGGGGACACTGGGAGACATGGGGACACTGACAGACATGGGGACACTGAGCCACTAGGGACACTGGCTGGGAACAAGGGGTGACATGGGGACACTGTGTCCCTAGTGTCTCCGAGTCTCAGTGTCTCCCAATGTCCCTATTTATCTCAGTGTTCCCATGTGTCTCAGTGTTCCCATGTGTCTCAGCATCCCCATGTCTCACAGTGTCCCCTAGTGTTTCAGTGTCCCCATGTTTCCCAGTGTCCCCTAGTCTCTATGTCACCTAGTGTCTCAGTGTCCCCATGCTTTCCAGTGTCCCAAATCTCCCAGTGTCCCCTAGTGTATGTGTCCCCTAGTGTCTCAGTGTCCCTATGTCTCCCTGCTGCCTTTCCCCCCATCCCTTACTTACCTGAGCTGTAGAGCTGCTGTCTGGAATCTCTGTGCTGTGTAGCTGCTCCCCCACAGAGCAGTGAGTAGTAGAGAGAGGCAGGGATATGCTGTAACTTCCTATCCCTACCTCTCTCCACACACAGTAACCCCTTCTGGTCGGTGCTGGTATTGCACAGTAATCTCCGTTTATATTGAGAAAAATATCTGCATTTGTATTGCCGGTATTACTGCAATACTGGCACGGCCAGGCAGCCTCAAATACCAGCTGTGCCAGTAAAATACCAGTCAGGTGACAAACCTAAGAGTAGTGTGTAAAAAAAAAGTAACATTTTTTTTTTTTCATGGGTGTATTCTATGGGCCTGGGCCTGGAGCTGCAGCTCCATCAGCCCCTATATTAATCCCGGCCCTGGCTACCATGATAACCTGTTTATGTGTAATCAACACAAAACCCTGACAACGTGATTGTCAGCATCTTCAGAGTACCGCTTTACAAATACATGGACAGAAATGTGGCTATTTCACTGCATAATGAACCGACTAAAGCAAAAATACAAATTATCACAATAAAGGGATACTCCACTGCACCAAATAAAATAAAAAGTTTTTTAAAAAATAACTATTTAGTACATATACATACTCCCAATGAAAATGTTTTATGTATTTTTTCATTCGGGGTATTTCTAAAACAGCATGCACAATCGACAGATCCCTTTTCTGCAGCCTTTGCAAGGACTCCCCCCAAGGTTAATTTATAAAATTTCTATTGAAATCTGCATTGTTAATGTAATGGTTCTGGTACAATGCAGTCTGGCATTATAACCATTGCCTTTTCTGGGAAAAGTTAGTGTTTACATTTCTCCCCAAGGCCAGCTAGTTTGACCATGGCCCTCGTCACCTCATGTCTGTCATTACTACTTCATATGTCAATACTTGTGATAAATTATTGAAAAGCACTGTGGAATATGTTGGCACTATATAAATGCTAATAATAATAAGGACACCTCTCTTGGTTATCACACAGACAGCAACAGGATGTCCTTCCTGGTGCTGTCACAAGATGTCCTTCCTGGTGCTGTCGGACATTTGAAGAGGTTTTGGATATTATTGTCACTTTTATTATAATTTTCATAGAGCAGATATATTATATATGCATTGTGAGTGTATACATCAAAGCACTGTCACATTAATTGTTTAGTTTGACATTGCATTATATTGAATTGTTTATCACATTAATTTTGCATTATATACACACTAACAATGCTTTTACAACAGATTATTAAAATACATTTCATCCTATTTAACACTAGCACTATTTGATTTGTCTCCCACGTTGGAATTAGTGTAGGACCCACCGATATTGGGGGTACTGTGAAGTAGTGGTGAGCTTAACACAATATGGCCATGGGATGGAACTGAATCCCCATATTTGTTTGCTGACATAGGCGATTTTCAGTAGTCTTATAAAATGTAAAACTGTATTTGTATGTGTGCTCTGTTCCTTTATCTGTATTATGTATAAAGTTTGATCTCTACAGCAGCATTCCATTCCTGAGAAAAACATGTTTCTGATGTGCCCACAAATCCCCTTATTATATTTACTATGTTAATATATACCTGTCTTACTGTCCTAGTTGCACGTTAAATGGACAGATTTTCTGAGCAGAATGACGAGATTCCATGCAACATTGGAAGGGGGCGAGTTACTGTACATGGTATGTCTGTCCATTGTCTACTTTTCTCTCTTAACAAACTGCAATAATTGTAAAAATGGAAAATTGTGCTGTATTGCACTTGGACATGTGTTGTATGTTATGCCTATTACCGCTTACAACGGCTATCGTGGCTGAGTAAGCATGCTGTTTATTTCATGCACAATACAAAATAAAGAATTTTTAAAAAAAAAGAATGACGAGATTCCCTGTCAATCCTTATATTTCCAATGTTTTATTCAATGGTGTACTTTCCAGCAAAGTTAAAATTTGACTTACCGTAAATGTATTTTTCCTTAAGTTAAGAAGCAGTGCACTACAACAGGGATTTCCTCTAATCTGGATCAGAAAGACAGGCAGGCAACCAATTTTTAATCCTGAAGACTCATCCTAGAGTCCTTCTCCTATAGGTCTAAACCACCTGGAATCCCCAACACACCAGTAAATACAAAAGCCAAATAACTGCAAAAATATCTTTAATAAGTAGGGTGGGAAATATGTGCATTATCTGCCTCTAATCGTAAGGAAAAATACATTTACAGTAAGTAAAATTTAATTTTTTTCCTCCAGATTAGACCTTTATTTTTACCCTGGAAAAGGATCAACAGTCTGTCTGATCTCCAAAATGAAGTAGACCTTTTCATGTAAAATTGTAGGCAGCGTTTAACTTCCAGGCAATGGAATTTACGTTCCCAGCATTCTGAGGATTCGGGCAAAATGTAAGGAGAACAATTTCCTGATTTATATTAGTTGAGGTGGCCACTTTAGGAAGAAAAGAAGGATGAAGTTTCAGGACCACCTTATAAAGGTGAAATACTAGTATAGTAAGAGAAGAGGCCAAGGCCTGAAGTTCACCCAGACGTTTAGCAGATGCCACTGCAGCCAAAAATACTGTCCTCAATGTAAGATTCTTCAGACTGACAGACTCCAAGGTTTCGAATGGTGCCTCACAAAGAGGCCAATATTTAAATCATTAGGGAACTAATTCCTTGATGGTAGGAACGAGTCTAGAAAGTGCTCTAAAAAATCTGGAAATAAGAGCATCCGAAGCCAATTCTCGAATACTGAAAAAACTAATAGCAGAGATGTGGACCTTCAGAGTAGCAGGACGAAGGCCTTTAGCAAACCCCAATTGCAGAAATGTCAAAATCTGAGGAACTGAAGCCAAAAGAGGATTGACCCCTACATTATAGCACCAAGAGCAGAGCTTTTTCCAAATTCTAGTGTAAGCTAGACCCCCACATTATAGCACCAAGAGCAGAACTTTTTCCAAATTCTAGTGTAAACTAAAGAAGTGGAGTGTTTTTTAGTTGCTAATAGAATATCCACTATTTCAGGACTGAGTCCCCTTGATCTAAGGATCTGGTGTTTAAATACCAGGCCATAATTGGAATGTTTGTAGGGTGTAAAGCGGAACCAGCTTGTGTTCCAGAATTTTCTCCGACATAGGAAGTTTCCAAAACCTCTTGTTGGATAGGTGCAGTGGAACGGAGAACCAAATTCTTCGAGGCCAGAAGGGAAGTATTGCTATCATCTTTGATTTGTTCTGGACGATTTTTTGTAGAATTCGTGGGATGAGGATAACCGGAGGGAAGATGTAAGCCAGTGGAAAATCCAACTGAATTGACATCGCATCCAGGAAGTCGGGCTTGTCCATTGAATTTATGGAAGCAATCAGGCCGTCTTCTTGTTTTCCTTGGAGGCCATGAGATCTATCACTAGAAGACCGAATTTCTCTATAATTTCCTGAAAAATCAGAGGAGAAAGAGACCAATCTCCTTGTTTCAGATTATGAGAGCGTCTACAAGAGTGTTTCTTTCTTCCTTTATGTGAACTGTAGATACTGAGGTGAAAACAGGTGAATTTCTGACCAACACATTATGTTGGAGCATAACTGTTACAGAGGAATCGAATGAGTCCCCCCTTGACGGTTCACATAGGCTACTGCGGTAGAATTGTCTGACCTTATCTGAGTGTGATGGCCCATCAGATGCGAGAAGTGCCAACCAGATGGCTTTCAGTTCCCTGAAGTTCGAAGACATCCTTGCATCTTGCAGGTTCCAAGTACCTTTTGTCAGATTTGAACCCATGTGAGCACCCCATCCAATATTTGATGCGTCTGTTGTTACCAGAACGAAAATCTTGAGTCGGAAAGAAAGACTTTCTGAAAGAAAATGTGAAATCATCCACCAATGGAAGCTTAGTCGAGCTGAAGAGCTCATATTTATGGACTGGTCTAGGTATGTAGTTTTCCTGTTCCAGGACGAGAGGATATTCCTCTGCAATGGTCTCATATGTGCCTTGGCCCAGTTTATAACTGCTATTATGGCAGTGAACAGATCCAGAAGTCTCATAGCTTCTCTTATAGTGCAACACGTGTTCTTTTGCAAGCTGATAATGGTGACCTTTATCTTGTGTATCTTCTCCTCTGGAAGGAAAATCTTCATTTGAATAGAGTCTAAAATGAGACCCAGATAAAGGATAGAATGAGATGGGGTTAACTCTGACTTGTCTTCGTTTATAATCCAGCCATGACTTCGGAGGGTCATGGTTGCCCTTCTGATGTCTTTTATTATTTGTTGCTCTGAAGATGCTATGAGTAACCTGTCGTTCAGGTGCGGTAGTAGCGAACCAAACAGTCTACCTTGTTTAAAGGGGAGAACACACAATGCATTTTTAGAAGCAGAGTCAGCTGACCAACTTCTGAGCCATACTGCACGTCTGGTGACAGAGAGCCCCATCATTTTTGTTGCCAATTTCACCTCTTCTGATGAAGAGTCAGCCAAAAAATCCACAGCCATCTTAACATTCCTCAAAAGTTTAACCGGATCCTCTCTGGATTCACCCATATAAATTTTCTCCAAAAGTATCCAGCCAACATCTTTGAGCTTTGGCTACTGAAGAAGCTGAAATGAGAGCCTTATTCTGGGCCGCTGCAGTGGATTTTTTTTTTATTTAGGCAAGATTCCGCTTGTTTGTCCATCGCATCCTGGAGCCCACTGGAATCCCCAATAGGGTGTGTAGTTTTCTTCCTTAGCTGTGCAATTGGTATTTCCAATTTAGGAATGGTCTTTAGTTGCTTATCGGGTTCTTCTTTAAAGGGACACTATAGTCACCGAGACCACTTCAGCTCAATGAAGTGGTCTGGGTGCCAGGTCCCTCTAGGGTTAACCCTGCAGCTGTAAACATAGCAGTTTCAGAGAAACTGCTATGTTTACATTTGGGGTTAAGCCAGCCTCTAGTGGCTGTCTTCTGGACAGCCACTATAGGCGCATCTGCAACGCTGGAGGCATATTATGCCTCCATCACGCAGAGCGTCCATAGGAAAGCATTGAGAAATGCTTTCCTATGGACACTTTGAATGTGCGCGGCACTGCCGTGCATGCGCATTCTGCTCCGCTGACGTCAGACAGGGGAGCTGACATTGCCGAGGTATAGAGGTAAGGGAGCCCGACGGTGGAATAAGGTGAGTAACTGAAGGGGTTTTAACCACTTCAGCGCAACAGGAGGGGGACCCTGAGGGTGGGGGCACCCTCAGGGTATTTAGTGTCAGGAACACCGATTTGTTTTCCTGACACTATAGTGATCCTTTAAGTGAAAAAATGTTTTTTAAATGTTTGGATACAAAAGCTTTCTTGGCCGGAAATCTCCATTCTCTAATCAGCAACTGCTGAACAGAAGGGTGAATAGGAAAAGATGTAAGCTTTCTTTTTTCCTGAGTACCTGAAGGAGATTTCTCCAAAAACATGAGGCTATAGACCTCCTTGATGAGTTTAGGTAGGTACTGTTCTTGAAAGCAATATTCCTCGTCAGACTAATCACTGAAATCTTCGGAAGAGTACTCATCAGACGATGAATCAGAACTAAATTCTGGAATTTCCCAACTCGACTTCTTCCTTTTAGAAAGGGGAGAACCTGGTTCGGCTATTTTTTTAGGGTTTGACTGAGCGGCAGCCTGGGTTGATAACAGAGCAGCTTCCTTTAACTCCAAAAAAGTTTGCTGCAGGCTATTCTGGAACCATGACATGAGAGATAAAACCTCCGTCTTTTTAGCTTCCTCTGAAGCCTCTTTACAGCAATTGCCACACGTTTTCTTTTTGTAGCCATCTGGTAAAGGCTGGGAACAAGTGGCACACATCAAATGCTTCGTTTTCGCTAAGCTTTTCCCTTTTTATCCAGTTTTATCTGTCTGCTCTAAGTTAGACATACAGGAAGAGAAGAAAAGAAAAATTAAAATCTATAATAAAATAGAATTTAATAAGTCGGTAGAATTGTCTGACCTTATCTAAGTGTGATGGCCCATCAGATGCGAGAAGTGCCAACCAGATGGCTTTCAGTTCCCTGAAGTTCGAAGACATCCTTGCATCTTGCAGGTTCCAAATACCTTTTGTCAGATTTGAACCCATGTGAGCACCCCATCCAATATTTGATGCGTCTGTTGTTACCAGAACGAAAATCTTGAGTCGGAAAGAAAGACTTTCTGAAAGAAAATGTGAAATCATCCACCAGTGGAAGCTTAGTCGAGCTGAAGAGCTCATATTTATGGACTGGTCTAGGGATGTAGTTTTCCTGTACCAGGACGAGAGGATATTCCCCTGCAATGGTCTCATATGTGCCTTGGCCCAGTTTATAACTGCTATTATGGCAGTGAACAGATCCAGAAGTCTCATAGCTTCTCTTATAGTGCCACACGTGTTCTTTTGCAAGCTGATAATGGTGACCTTTATCTTGTGTATCTTCTCCTCTGGAAGGAAAATCTTCATTTGAATAGAGTCTAAAATGAGACCCAGATAAAGGATAGAATGAGATGGGGTTAACTCTGACTTGTCTTCGTTTATAATCCAGCCACGACTTCGGAGGGTTATGGTTGCCCTTCTGATGTCTTTTATTATTTGTTGCTCTGAAGATGCTATGAGTAACCTGTCGTTCAGGTGCGGTAGTAGCGAACCAAACAGTCTACCTTGTTTAAAGGGGAAAACACACAATGCATTTTTAGAAGCAGAGTCAGCTGACCAACTTCTGAGCCATACTGCACGTCTGGTGACAGAGAGTCCCATCATTTTTGTTGACAATTTCACCTCTTCTGATGAAGAGTCAGCCAAAAAATCCGCAGCCATCTTAACATTCCTCAAAAGTTTAACCGGATCCTCTCTGGATTCACCCATATAAATTTTCTCCAAAAGTATCCAGCCAACATCTTTGAGCTTTGGCTACTGAAGAAGCTGAAATGAGAGCCTTATTCTGGGCCGCTGCAGTTGAATTTTCTTTTTATTTAGGCACGATTCCGCTTGTTTGTCCATCGCATCCTGGAGCCAACTGGAATCCCCAATAGGGTGTGTGGTTTTCTTACTTAGCTGTGCAATTGGTATTTCCAATTTAGGAATGGTCTTAAGTTGCTTATCGGGTTCTTCTTTAAAGGGACACTATAGTCACCGAGACCACTTCAGCTCAATGAAGTGGTCTGGGTGCCAGGTCCCTCTAGGGTTAACCCTGCAGCTGTAAACATAGCAGTTTCAGAGAAACTGCTATGTTTACATTTGGGGTTAAGCCAGCCTCTAGTGGCTGTCTTCCGGACAGCCACTATAGGCGCATCTGCAACGCTGGAGGCATATTATGCCTCCATCACGCAGAGCGTCCATAGGAAAGCATTGAGAAATGCTTTCCTATGGACACTTTGAATCCGCGCGCGGCACTGCCGCGCATGCGCATTCCGCTCCGCTGACGTCAGACAGGGGAGCTGACATTGCCGGGGTATAGAGGTAAGGGAGCCCGACGGTGGAATAAGGTGAGTAACTGAAGGGGTTTTAACCTCTTCAGCGCAACGGGAGGGGGACCCTGAGGGTGGGGGCACCCTCAGGGTATTTAGTGTCAGGAACACCGATTTGTTTTCCTGACACTATAGTGATCCTTTAAGTGAAAAAATGTTTTTTAAATGTTTGGATACAAAAGCTTTCTTGGACGGAAATCTCCATTCTCTAATCAGCAACTGCTGAACAGAAGGGTGAATAGGAAAAGATGTAAGCTTTCTTTTTTCCTGAGTACCTGAAGGAGATTTCTCCAAAAACATGAGGCTATAGACCTCCTTGGTGAGTTTAGATAGGTACTGTTCTTGAAAGCAATATTCTAGTCAGACTAATCACTGAAATCTTCGGAAGAGTACTCATCAGACGATGAATCAGAACTAAATTCTGGAATTTCCCAACTCGACTTCTTCCTTTTAGAAAGGGGAGAACCTGGTTCGGTTATTTTTTTAGGGTTTGACTGAGCGGCAGCCTGGGTTGATAACAGAGCAGCTTCCTTTAACTCTAAAAAAGTTTGCTGCAGGCTATTCTGGAACCATGACATGAGAGATAAAACCTCCGTCTTTTTAGCTTCCTCTGAAGCCTCTTTACAGCAATTGCCACACGTTTTCTTTTTGTAGCCATCTGGTAAAGGCTGGGAACAAGTGGCACACATCAAATGCTTCGTTTTCGCTAAGCTTTTCCCTTTTTCTCCAGTTTTATCTGTCTGCTCTATGTTAGACATACAGGAAGAGAAGAAAAGAAAAATTAAAATCTATAATAAAATAGAATTTAATAAGGCATTAAGGAGAAAACTAGAGCAGTCGTAATGGCCTCTGAGTGTGCTGGAGGGCAGGTGAGAGCACACTGCAACAGGATTGCAAGCACCTGGCAAGCAGGGAGTTGCTGCTGAGTAATGTAGTTCCCACGTCCTGGAACGCAACTCTTTTTTCAAATTTTGCGCCTTATTTCTAAGAGACTGCTTCGCGAATGCGCAGAGCATGCCGCAATCTCTAGATGGAACGCAGCCTGTGCAATGCGTTCCATCTGCAGGACCTCTCAACACGTGCGCAAAATGCAACTTTGCCATTTCCGGCACCCGGCTCGCATGATAGGCGGTGTGACGCAACCTGGGCTGTTCATGGTTTTCCCCTTGTATTATGTGTTTCATGTATTGTGCCTGTATATACAGCTGTGGGCCCCCTTCCTTTTGGGAATGTAGTGTCTGTCTGAACCTTTCCCCCCTCCCTTTTTTCTGTCACAGCAGGACGTTGCCACAGAGACATGGCCAGCCCAGTTTAACCTAGATGTTTTGTCCTTTCTCCCTCCCCCTTCAGCTTCTTGGGATTGAAACCCCTGTTGTTTTTGGGTTGGAGACCCCATGTAGGGGTCTGTGTCTGTAAAAGCTGTGTGTACAAAATAAATAAAGTCATTCCTGCTGTACCTCCAGGACTGTGTTTCGTCCAGTTACTGGGGTGCGGGGGGAGAAATGGATGTCTGCTGAATGGCTGAAGGAAGGGAAATAGTGGAGGTAACCGGTCGGGTTACCCGTGGTCCGCTACAGGCAGTATAAAAAAAAAAAAGCACAGAATTAGCCACAGGAATATGACGGACAGAGGTCTGATGAGACTAAAATTGCACTTTTCGGCCATCAAAGAAAATGCTATGTCTGGCACAAACCCAACACATTTCATCACCCAAAGAACACCATCCCCACAGTGAAACATGGTGGTGGCAGCATCATGCTGTGGGGATGTTTTTCTTTAGCTGGGACTGGAAAACTGGTCAGAGGTGAGGGAAAGATGAATGGTGCTAAATACAGGGATATTCTTGAGCAAAACCTGTACCACTCTGTGCGTGATTTGAGTCTAGGACGGAGGTTTACCTTCCAGCAGGACAATGACCCCAAACACACTGCTAAAGCAACACTGAGTGGTTTAAGGCGGTTTAAATGTGTTGGAATGGCCTAGTCAAAGCCCAGACCTCAATCCAATAGAAAATCTTTAGTCAGACTTAAAGATTGCTGTTCCCAAGCGCAAACCATCCAACTTGAAGGAGCAGTTTTGCAAGGAGGAATGGGCAAAAATCACAGTGGTAAGATGTGGCACGCTCATAGAGACTTATCCAAAGCGACTTGGAGCTATGATTGCTGCAAAAGGTGGCTCTACAAAAGTATTGACTTTAGGGGGGTGAATAGTTATGCACATTTACTTTTTCTGTTATTTTGTCCTATTTGTTTGCTTCACAATAAAAAATAAATAAAAAAATCTTCAAAGTTGTGGGCATGTTCTGTAAATTAAATTATGCAAATCCGCAAACAATCCATGTTAATTCCAGGTTGTGAGGTAACAAAACATGAAAAATGCCAAGGGGGTGAATACTTTTGCAAGGCACTGTACACACAAACACATACTGCTTCTCTTACACACACAGAAACGCAATCCATCTCTTACACACACACTCAATGCATCCCTTGCATACACAGAAACACACCTTGCATCCCTTACACAAACAGCTGTGCAAGTGGCCTAAAAAAAATGGAGCTGCTTCACGTTCCCCCAGAACATTGACTTTTGTGACCACCGTTACAAACAGCCGCCAGAGAGCCTGAGCCCATCATCAACCTCATCTGGTTGTAAGTAGGCAATCTAGTATATTATTAGTGGCACTAATCTCTTAAAGGAGCACTATAGGGTCAGGAACACAAAACATGACCCTGTAGGGTTAAAATCACCATCTAGCCACCCTGGTCCCCTCATGCCTCCTTAAATATAGTAAAATCTTACTTGTATTAAAGTCTGGAGCTGCTTACTTTGTCCCTGTTTAATTTTGACCTGCCTGCTGACATCAGGCATCAGACATCAAGTCTGGAGCTGCTTACTTTGTCCCTGTTTAATTTTGACCTGCCTGCTGACATCGGAAGTGGTGGCCTGATCCAATCACAATGCTTTCCCATAGGATTGGCTGAGACTGACAAAGAGGCAGATTAGGGGCAGAGCCAGCACAATTCAAACACAGCCCTGGCCTCCTCATAGAGATGAATTGAATCTGTCCTGGGAAGGATCTCTAACACCTATCTGAGGAGTGCCAATTTTCTCTGAAACAAACAGTGTTTACAGCAAAAAGCCTGAAGGTAATGATTCTACTCACCAGAACAAATGCAATAAGCTGTAGTAGTTCTGGTGATTATAGTGTCCCTTTAAAGGGACACTATAGTCCGCAGAACCACTGCAGCTTAATGTAGTGGTTCTGGTGTCTATAGACTGTCTTTAGACTGTCTTTGCAGGCTTTTTAATGTAAACACACACTGTGTGCAGCACCGGTGTTAGTTCATATGGCAGATCATATGGGTGGGGCATTGTGATGTCACATGGGGGGGATGAGAGGGGGCAGCAAATTTTTATTTTGCCTAGGGCGGCAAAAATCCTTGCACCGACCCTGCTAACATCGAAACATGGGAACAAGATAAGGTGACGCAGGAGATATGGACAGACCCCAAAATTTTCAATTTTTTTTTTATAAAATAAAATAATGATCTATATACTTGCCAGGGTGTGAGGGGGAGGGGGAGACAGAGGGTTAAGGGGGGGGGGAGTCTATTTTTCTTTTTTCTATATTTTTTGTGTGTGTGTATATTGTTAAAGGACCACTATAGTGCCAGGAAAACATCCTCGTTTTCCTGGCACTATAGTGCCCTGAGGGTGCCCCCACCCTCAGGGACCCCCTCCCGCCCGGCTCTGGGAAGGGGAAAGGGTTAAAAACTTACCTTTTTCCAGCGCTGGGCGGGGAGCTCTCTGCCTCCTCTCCTCCTCCGATCCTCCTCCTGGGCTGAATGCGCACGCGCGGCAAGAGCTGCGCGCGCATTCAGCCCGTCGCATAGGAAAGCATTTACAATGCTTTCCTATGGACGCTTGCGTGCTCTCACTGTGAAAATCACAGTGAGAAGCACGCAAGCGCCTCTAGTGGCTGTCAATGAGACAGCCACTAGAGGATTAGGGGGAAGGCTTAACCCATTCATAAACATAGCAGTTTCTCTGAAACTGCTATGTTTATAAAAAAAATGGGTTAACCCTAGAAGGACCTGGCACCCAGACCACTTCATTAAGCTGAAGTGGTCTGGGTGCCTAGAGTGGTCCTTTAACTATTATTTTGCTCCTGACTTTGAAAATAAATAACATTATTTTAACATTGTTCAGTTTTTGCTGCAAGAAAATGATGGTAAATAAAAGCATTAGGATTACTTATTATCGTTCTGAATAAATAAAAATAAATAAAAAAAACTCACCCATAAAATGAAGCTTATCATTCGCTTTATCTAAAGGATCCCTTGTATTGTAAAACAACCAGCCATGTCTGTTTTGATCAGTGACTTTGGACAAATACACGGTTTATAAACTACTAATCGATATGATGACTGTTTTATGATATAACAGAGAACCTAAAGAGACCAATAATTTTTTTTAAAGTATAAAACAAATCAGGTAAAGAGGACATAAGAGCAATAATACAAGTCATCAATGAGAATTCAAATGTATACAGAGACACAGCGATGGAATCAAATGTATTAACCCAATAGGTAAACCTTAAAATACTTCACGACATTCTTTGAACGCATATGCATACAGGAACGGATGCCCAAGGGCCTGATAACGATCTTATATAAGCACCTAGCCTTAGAAACTAAGGAATGGGGCAGCCTTAAATATATAACCCAATGGGAAAGAGATCTGGGGGAAGAACTAGAGGGAGTAGAGTGGCAAGAAATATGGCAGGCCAATCATACCTCTTCGATATGTGTCACCATGCAAGAACAATCCGTGAAAACAATGCTCCGATGGTACACCACCCCCACCCAGCTGTACCATATGAGGAAGACTCCCACGGACTTGTGCTGGAGGGGGTGTGGTATCAGGGGAACATATAGGCATATGTGGTGGGACTGTCCGGTGATACACAATTTCTGGTCGCAGGTTAGAGGGATGATAACCCAAGTCTTTGCCCGAGCCCCAGAGCTAAACCCATGGGTTTACTTATTAAGCAGATCGTTAGAGGGGTGGACCCGGAGGGAACAAAAACTCCTCCATAAAATTACATTGGCAGCACGGCGTGCCATTGCTGCAAGCTGGCTAAAACAAACGGCCCCCACGACACAAGAGGTTCTCAATAGAATTAAGGAAGTGCACCTGATGGATGACCTAACCGCCCGAATAAGGGATACCCACCAGTCCTTTCTGAGGATCTGGGAGCCATGGGAGAATTCCCCACTAGGAATGTAGCGTGAGAAGAGGAATTTGGCCTCTCATGCCCTACCGCCCCCTTCCCCCCCTCTCCCCCCCTTGTATTGTTCTTTCCCTTCCAACTTGTCACCCTACCTTTCTTTCTCTCTGTCTCATACGCACCAACTGCTTCGGTACCTTGCTTCCATGGGGCGCACTGGGCAGATAGGGGGAGTTGATGTTTCCCGCTGACTCTACCGCAGGGACTCTAGTAAGCTTTCTCTAGAACACGATAGGGGTAGTCCGTGAGAAGTAGAGAATGCCATAACGTAGGCAAAGGGGTGGCCACGGTCATGAATGTAGGGCCACTAATGGGGTATAGCCAAACAGTGAGCTGTCCTACTGGGGGGACTAGGCGGGAGGGAGAGATATCAATGGAGGGCCCATCGCCCGGGCGGAGCAGACTGGCTTACGTTTCAGGAATTGGAGACAATTTATATTCTGTCTTTGTTTATTTTTTTGTTCTATATGTTTATCTTGTGTTTGGTTAAACCAAGAAAACTGGCATTGGCAAGGAAAGTGAAAGCGGAAGAACCGGGGGGACTCATGAGCAATTCACAGACTCGGAGCTATGCACAGGGGGGTATAAGAGTGGAGAGGCGATCTGCCCTAGGGTGGATAGTGGGTTTGGCATGGGATGTGAATGTTATGTCTGTACCGGATATGATTGTTACCTCTGCAAGTCAACATACTCTGTCAATGCTAATGGTTAAAATAAAGAATTTAAAAAAATAAATAAAAAAAAATACTTCACAACAGCAGGACATGAAAAGTGCAGCAGTACCTCGCCTGAGATAAAGCCACCACATACCTCACTGGGTTAGTATATTAAATGGGCATCATAAAAAAACATAATCTCAATTAAATTAATATTGTGCCTGGATGTACTGGGAGTCAACTTACCTTATTAGTTTACTTTGTGAACCTTGTTTACAAATTGAAGCCCATGGAGCAACGCAGGGGGGGGAGTGGGCCTTGACAGGGCCAGAGAGTTGGCAGGTGAAGTTAAGGTCAAGGGGTGTGGAAAAGTAATGTCTGGACAGGGGGGGGAGGAGAATAAGGGTTTAAATAACGGCTATTTTGGTGAACTGGCCTTTTTAATCAAAATCACACTTACTTGATACTTGTCAGGTTTGTGTGGTCTGTTCTTTTTCTTGCAGGGATGGCTTCTGCCGAAGAAATCTTGGCCGGTGTGAGAGAAGAGAAGGGGATGGCATGGCTGCAGGATCAACTGGGGGTCCCGAGCACGTCTGCTCCCCCCACTGCGGTGTTAGAGAAGAGACCGACCAGGAGGGCACCTCCGCCCCAACGACTCAACCCGGGAGCACCGCCGGCAGCGAGGAGGAGGAGCCCAGCGCCGCAAAGTGGGGAAAAGGCGGCCCAGGCGGAAGGACGGGCCTCAAGAGTGAGAGTGCGCCGGGCGGGCGCTAGTCGGAAGCCCGCCGGTGGGAGAAGGCCCCGCCGCAAGTCCGCGGGCGGGAGACAGAAGGACAGGGCTGGATCCTGTACAGCTGGGATGGCAGCCAGGCAGCAGGGCCGCGACGGTCCGGAACTTCAGCGCCCCGGTGAGTCCGCCCCTAGTGGCAATACTGAGGGGCAGGAGGATGGGGTGCTTGAGGACAGCTCAACGTCAGCGCCCCCTCAGGTGACAGGTGGAGAGGCAGATGGCAGGTCAGGGACGAGCTTAACCCTCACAGGGAATAGGTCCAGGACAGGTAGCAGTGACAGGGGCAGCAGCGTCTCCGGGCAGACGGGAATTGCGAGGGGGGGTGAATCCCTGCCCTCAGGAAGTTGCCGGGATGACAGCAGAGGAGACGACAGGTCAGCGACAGGAGGTTGCAGGGACATGGAGGAGCCGCAGGGGCTGAGGAGGAAGGAGCCATGCAGAGGGGTTAGAGGCGAGCGGGAGCCCCCTATGGGCCGCTCTCAGGTGCAGCAGGACAGGAGCTGGGCCAGGAGGCGAGGAGTGAGTAGCGAGCGGCGCAGTGAAGGGGACAGGAGCAGCACCCAGAGGAGGTCAGCAGATCAGGGGAGGAGCAGGGACAGGAGCCAGTCCAGGATCCACCGGAGCAGGCAGAGGTCATGCACCAGGGAACGGAGGCTAAGATGTAGGCGCAGTGCTTCCAGTTCATCGGGCGGGAGTTTAAAGGACCAGCAGAGGAGGTCTTACGGCCGGGACGGTCAGGCAGCGAGACAGCGTAGCGATAGTGACAGGAGGAAGGAACGCCGGGAGGAAAGGCGGGTAGGACAACACGTGGACAGACTACCCAGGTTATATTTTCCCGGCAGGTCAAGGAGTGTGACACCTACGGTCCCGAGGAGAGGCCAGGCGGAAAGGAGTCGGCGGCAACAGGAGTCGGCCGGCCACGGTCGGGGGCACTGGCGTTGAGTCACGAAGTACACCACACACTGGGTCCTTATTGGGTTGCTTAAAATCTTTCATTAACTCCTGGGCGGGAGATGAGGGGTCAACCCCACAGTTTGGAAGGGTATGGTCGCCAGAGGACGGGGAAGATAAAGAACAAGGGGCGGAGAGGATGGTGACACACAAGTCGGGTGCCGTCGAAACGGGGGACGGTGAGTCAGGAACCGGAAAAGCAGTCGGGTCTGGCCAACAGGCGGTCAGGGGTGGTGAGATAGCGGACGTGGCACGGCAAAACGTGCATGTGTCCTTCGCGGGACCACTAGGATGTCACCTGAAAGCGGAGGTAAAAGAAAAAATTGGGAAAGGGGAATTCATGGAAATCTTCTCCTTACTTCCACTCGAGGAATTTCTCGACTTGAAGGAAGAGGATAAGAAGGACGCCAAAAAAGAAGAAGAGGAGAAAAAGCGGCGGTATCGGAAGATACCCAAGACTTTTTGGAATTGGCTCAGAGCCTTCTGTATTTTGGCGAGCGTAGTCGGGGAAAAGTACACAGAACGATGTTCGCAGCTGTTTTGTTATTTGGACGGGATAGGGGACGCTTACAGGACTTATGGGGGATTAGCATGGTGGCGGTACGACGAACAATTCCGCCAACGGTTGGCAGCGAATCCTAGTATGAGGTGGGATCAGATGGACCTGCCTTTATGGATGAGAATAATGATGGCCCAGAAAAATGTGCCCTTTCATGGGACGGCCGGTACGGCCACAGGAAGCGCTGTACCGGCCGGACAGAAGAAAGGGTTCTGTTGGCTGTACAATGAAGGGCAGTGCAAATGGGGGGCATCGTGTAGATTTAAACATGAATGTTCCGGATGCGGGGGAAATCATGGAGTCAACAGGTGCTTTAAGAAAGGAAAATCTAACTTCGGGGGTGCAGCAGGGACAACAGCCACGGCAGTGGCGACTGGGAACGTCGCCGGTGAAGGTCGGCGCGATGCTGCCGTGGTTAAGGCAGTACGGTAATCAGGAAGAGGCGAGGTTCTTATGGCGGGGGTTTACAGAGGGTTTTGTTATCCCATTCAAGGTCAAAGGTCCGGGAACCATGTGTGCAAACCTTAAATCAGTCCGGGACCACCCGGGGGTAGTGCGGGAAAAATTAATGAAGGAAGTCCAGATGGGGAGGATGGCGGGGCCGTTTCCATCCCTGCCGATAGAAGATTTAAGGGTGTCTCCGCTGGGGGTGGTCCCTAAAAAGGAGGAAGGGAAATTTCGCCTGATACATCACTTATCGCACCCACGGGGGTCATCGGTAAATGATGATATCGACGCGGCGCTGTGTTCCGTATCCTATGCATCATTCGATCATGCGGTCGAGTTGGTTCGGAGAGCGGAACACGGTGCACTGATGGCAAAGGTGGACGTGGAGGCAGCATTTCGGCTGCTCCCCATTCATCCGGGTTGTCACCACCTTTTGGGGTGCTTCTTCGAAGGGGGTTTCTTCGTAGACCTGTGTTTACCGATGGGCTGTTCCATCTCGTGTTCCTATTTCGAAAAGTTTAGCACCTTTTTGGAATGGGTGGTACGACGGGAGTCGGCTGAGGGATCAATCGTGCATTACCTCGATGATTTCTTGTGTGTAGGGCCGGAAGGATCTGAGCGGTGTGGCCAGATATTGAGGATGGCAGGGGATAAGACGGTTGGCCCCACCTCATGCCTTAGTTTCCTCGGCCTGGAGATTGACTCTGTAAAAGGAGAATGCAGACTGCCCGCGGACAAGCTACTTAAAGGACCACTCTAGGCACCCAGACCACTTCAGCTTAATGAAGTGGTCTGGGTGCCAGGTCCTTCTAGGGTTAACCCATTTTTTTATAAACATAGCAGTTTCAGAGAAACTGCTATGTTTATGAATGGGTTAAGCCTTCCCCCTAATCCTCTAGTGGCTGTCTCATTGGCAGCCACTAGAGGCGCTTGCGTGCTTCTCACTGTGATTTTCACAGTGAGAGCACGCAAGCGTCCATAGGAAAGCATTGTAAATACTTTCCTATGCGACGGGCTGAATGCGCGCGCAGCTCTTGCCGCGCGTGCGCATTCAGCCCAGGAGGAGGAACGGAGGAGGAGAGAAGGAGGAGAGCTCTCCGCCCAGCGCTGGAAAAAGGTAAGTTTTTAACCCTTTCCCCCTTCCAGAGCCGGGAGGGAGGGGGTCCCTGAGGGTGGGGGCACCCTCAGGGCACTATAGTGCCAGGAAAACGAGTATGTTTTCCTGGCACTATAGTGGTCCTTTAAGCTTTGTCAGCTAGTGGACACGGCGTGGCATGCGAGAAAAGTGACTTTGCGAGGGCTGCAGTCGCTATTGGGGAGTTTTAATTTTGCATGCAGAGTGATTCCGATGGGCAGAGTTTTTTGTCGACGGCTGGCCCAGGCGACGAGCGGTGTGTGGTTGCCGAATCATTTTGTGAAAGTTTTGGCGGATATGAGAGCGGACCTGGGGGTTTGGAAAAGGTTTCTAAGGGAATTTAATGGTATAGTGTTTTTTCGGTAGCCGGGAGTATCCTCCAAGGACATAGGCTTGTTTACAGACGCCTCCGGGACAATGGTGCGCCGAGTAGTGGCCGGCGGAGTGGAAGACGAGCTCGCGTTCCTAGAATTTTTGCCGGTGGTGGTAGCGGTGGTGTTATGGGGAAAACAGCTCGCAAACAAAAAAGTAGTATTTTACTCAGATAACATGGCAGTGGTCCAGGCTATCAATGGGTTGTCGGCATCATCTCCTGCAGTGATACGGTTATTAAGGCACTTGGTACTTCTATGTATGGCTAGCAATATAGTGTTCAAGGCAAGGCATGTTCCAGGTTTCTTGAATATAGTGGCTGACGCGCTGTCACGTTCACAGTGGAAACGTTTTCGGGAAGCAGCGCCGGAGGCACAAGAGGAAGGATTGGCATGTCCGGCGGAAATGTGGCAGCTCGGGACATCATGCTTGGGGAGTTCATAAAGAGTTCCCTGGCACCGGGCATCTGGGCAGCATATGTGAAGGTTTGGCACGAATGGGAAGAGTCGGTGGCACAAGTGGGAGGGGACTGTTCAGAGGAACATCGGTTAGATATACTGTTATGGGTGCTGTGTCGACTTTTTTCCAGGAAGGCTTCACCAGCTATGGTTGACAGGCACATGTCGGTGTTGGCCTTCCTATTTAAGTTTAATGGATGGGAGGATATAACGAAACATTTCTTGGTCAGGCAAGCCATAAGAGGTTTTCGGAGGGGTAAGAAATCGGTGGATACGAGGAGGCCAGTGTCATTCGCGGTGCTGCAAGGACTAGTGGAGGCTCTACCGGCATTATGTTACTCCAAATATGAAGTTGTGTTGTTTTCCGGGGCATTTGTCTGGGCATTCTTCGGGGCATTCCGTATTGGGGAGCTGCTTAGCACCAACAAGGCACGGATTGGTGGGATTCGGTTGGGGGACGTGACCGTTGGTGAAGACAAGGTACAGATTAAGTTGGGCTGCTCAAAGACGGACATATTCGGCAAAGGAAGCTTGGTAACATTGTTCAAATTGCCAGGGTCTAAGGTTTGCCCAGTGGCTTGTGGTGCCGAATTCTTGGAAGTCCGCCCCGAGAAGGAAGGCTGTTTCTTCATTCATGCTGATGGTAAGGCTTTGTCCCGTTTTCAGTTCGTTAGGATATTTCGTGCAGGATTGGGTAAGCTGGGCTTGGAACCCATGCATTTCGGGACACATTCGTTTAGAATTGGGGCCGCAACAGAGGCGGCTCGGTTGGGTCTGGGGGACGAGCGGATCAAACCAATAGGAAGATAGGAGTCCATTTGGTTCCGCTCATACGTTAGACCGGACAAGTTGGTGTAAAAGGGGACTGGGGCGTTGATTGTTAAGGGCTCTGCTGTTCACTGTTCTATTTCTTTTAGGTCATTTGGTATGGCTGATCGGACATTCCTACATTTATTGGGCGCGGAGGAGGGCCGCGATGAGAAGAGACGGAGCACAACTGGGCTTCCCTGTGGAGACGGTGGTTCTCACTTGGTTGGGTTTCCGGGGTTTCGGTTGGCAGAGTATCAGTAAGGAACTATTCAATAGGCTGGCATGGGGGTCAGTCCCTAACGTAATTCTGGTTCATGGTGGGGGGAACGACTTAGGCGTGATCCCGCAGCGGGAACTGTTGAGGAGGATGAAGAGGGATCTGGATCGGCTACGTAAGCTGGTTCCTGGCATGGTAGTGGTCTGGTCCGAAATGGTGCCTCGCTTTAATTGGAGACACGCCAGGGATTCGGCTGCGATAGCGCGAAGTAGAGGTAAGGTCAATAAGACCATGGCGGTTTTCGTGAGGCGGATGGGTGGCGTAGTTGTGCGTCACAAGGAGTTGGAATGTATGCTGCCCGGGTATTTTAGGAAGGATGGGGTTCATCTATCCGACGTGGGTTCGGATTTACTTAATTTGGGTTTTCAGGATGGTATTGCACAGGCCCTGTTTTTGTGTGGTGGGGGTCGCTCATGTTCTTGAGGGGGTCAAGTCGTGCTGTGGCGGAATAGGGCCTGGGTTAAAGAGGATTTAGGTGGAATAGGAAGTGGGCAGGCCAAGGTCTAGGCTGGACTATGCCGGAGTGGAAAATGGTTTGTAGGTTCTGGCTCGTTGGTGGCTACGAATCTGGGGGTATAGGGGTGTCTGGGTACACCCCTACAGTTAAACATATGGTTATGGGGCCTCTTTGGTAGGCCATGGGTTAAACGTTATGTATTATTGGAATGTTTTATTAATGTTATTTGGTAGGGTCATTGTCGGGGGTATTGGGCAGGAAGGTCGGACATAATTAATACTTGTGACAATGACCCTAAATTGTTAAATTGTTGAATTAAAATTTTTAATAAAGCTGTGGACTTTATACTCCAACAGAAATGGTGTCACAGAGTTATTTTATTAAGGTTTTAGCACATGCCGAATAACGACTGTGCACATGTCATGAAGCCCATGGAGCAACACAGGAGGGGAGTGGGCCTTGACAGGGCCAGAGAGTTGGCAGGTGAAGTTAAGGTCAAGGGGTGTGGAAAAGTAATGTCTGGACAGGGGGGGGAGGAGAATAAGGGTTTAAATAACGGCCATTTTGGTGAACTGGCCTTTTTAATCAAAATCACACTTACTTGATACTTGTCCCTCCCACCCTCCCTTTGTTTTAGGTTGTCTTGTTTGGTAAGGTAGTTTCCCGTTTGGTCACAGCGGCGGGAATAGGGCCTGGGTTAAAGAGGATTTAGGTGGAATAGGAAGTGGGCAGGCCAAGGTCTAGGCTGGACTATGCCAGAGTGGAAAATGGTTTGTAGGTTCTAGCTCGTTGGTGGCTACGAATCTGGGGGTGTAGGGGTGTCTGGGTACACCCCTACAGTTAAACATATGGTTATGGGGCCTCTTTGGTAGGCCATGGGTTAAACGTTATGTATTATTGGAATGTTTTATTAATGTTATTTGGTAGGGTCATTGTCGGGGGTATTGGGCAAGAAGGTCGGACATAATTAATACTTGTGACAATGATCCTAAATTGTTAAATTGTTGAATTAAAATTTTTAATAAAGCTGTGGACTTTATACTCCAACAGAAATGGTGTCACAGAGTTATTTTATTAAGGTTTTAGCACATGCCGAATAACGACTGTGCACATGTCAAGTCTAACACACAAATTTGTCCAGCTCATGCCCGCTAGTTCAGCTGCTACATTCGCCGTCTTCAATGAAGGAGCCTCGTACTTAGCGTCGTTGATATTCTCAGAGCCTCGGCTGATTCTCTCAGCCTATCACCAACTTCCCAAAAATATTAAAAATGCATGAGAAAGGTATGTACCGTTCATCTGATACTCTTAATCTATCATCACGGCCCACTTCGAAGTTTCCTTATTATAGCCGGGCACTGAGGTAGAAAAAGAGGGGCCGAGCTGATGGGCACCATCTGGACAACTTTGGGGTTAAACAGTTCATAAAATGGCAACCAGAACCTTCACTGAGATGAAGTTGTCAAGGTGCTCTGGAGTGTTCCTTTGTGTTTGTACACTGTATTGATTAAAACAGAATTGTTATGCCAGGGTGTTTGTGTACTCGGAAATTTTACACTAGTGCTTTACCAGGAGAGAGGATCATAGTGCTACCAGTACGGTCAGTGCCTGAGGATTTTTTAGTGATGGATTACACAGCAATGCAGAATTTATACACCTTTTATAAATAGTAAATAATTATGTATGTTTCTTTTCTTTGTATAGTTTCATATTTGTCTGTTCTGTTTAGATAGACACAGATAGAGACTATTTTTGTCAAATAATAAAAAAGAGAGACATCCAACTTTCAAAATATATATGTAGTAGGTAGTCCAGGATTTTGCACCTTACAAATCCAGTGATAACTTAATAAATTTGAGTTTTAACAGCAGTAAATGTGTAATTCTTATAGTGTTACTATAACAAAAAGCCAATGTTTTCATTAAAGAATAAAGATAAAAACTAATCTGTGTTTCAGCTCCAAGGTAAGTTCTCCCTGCATCCGATCCTCCATGACACACCTCATTCCCCGTCCCCGGAGGGGGAGGCAGGTCAGGGAGCGTAGGCTGATGGTGAAGGTGTCGGTGGTACAAGGGGACAGGGATCTTCTGCCATTGGCTGTCTAGCACCAATATACTGTGCATGCTGATGTCAAATTTGCACCAAATTCACATTAGTCATCAGGAGCTCTCTAAAGTCACCCCAATGACGCAGCAGGGGGGTTAAACTCTGTACAGCTTTCATAGTGAAAATGAAAATGGAGACAGTATGGCGGCTGTATAGGAATTATAATTGCTTAATGCAACTCCTGAAACATAAATATTTCATATGTAGATTTTTATTATTTTTTTAAATCAATTTCCATGCTCGTTTTCTCAGTTTAGTAAGAACATTTGCCCAATCAGTAATTCTGTTATTTGAACGAGTGATCCTTCTTACTGCATAAATCTTCGCCAAACATCGCTAATTTTGTGGTTTCTAGGCATTACTTATACACTGATGTTTTCTGCAGAAACAAACTATTTCAAGATTTGTTCAGAATGAGAAACATTAATGGTTAAGCACAATCTTGAGGGGCCCTCAGGCCTAAGATTTTACATTTTAATTAGTTACTTACAACAAACAGGCTGCGGGTTTTAGCACTCCAGAGTGTCTTGCTTCCTTACTGCTAATCCTGCCTGCTCAGCGTTTTACCCCATCTCAATCCCCAAGAAGATATAACACGAAGTTAATGATATGCCCCTGACCTCCTCTTACCTGATTGCACTGACAAGGCAGAAAGGCAATATGTTCATGTCCACAATAGGACAGACTGGATTGAAAGTCTGTTTTATAGCATCTGTTAAAGTATGGTTTGCGTCTCAAAACTAATTACCTAGCATACACAGTATGGTTTTTTTTGTTTTGTTTTTCAATTTCTGGTTCTCTGGCAGTCATTGTATTTTTTTTATGAAAAGAACATCTTTATATTCACCATACAGAAGACTCAAATTGTGATAGAAGTATTTTTGATTTCCAATTTCGGAGGGTTTTTACCTTTGTCTGCAGTTTTTTTCCAGGATTTTTTAGTTGAATGTATTGTCCTTAAAGATCTTTGAATTTAGTCTGAAGCTTTTTTTAATCCAGTGGTTAGTAGTTATCTATTGATAAATATCTATCAAAAAAATCTATAGATATGGATATCAGATTTGATAAAAATCATGGAAGGATCCTGTATAAAAACAATGAAAACTCAATTTTACATAATAGATGTACTTGATACAATTCTGAATATGCTGGCAACTGCTTTGACCTTGCCAAAGATAAAAAAAAAGAAAATCTGATCAGAACTACCATGGTCGCAGGGGTCGCAAATGCGACGTGCCCGTCACTGCAGTGGGCCCCGACTGCCCTGTCGACCCCTGTGACCGTGGACCACCCACATCACTTCAGGGCTGGTGCACAGCGCAAACAGCCCAGGGCCCGGTCGCCTGTATCACTGTGGGTAGCGTGGCAGAGTGGATGCACCGTCTGACAGGAGGTGTTCACTGAGTGCCTACTCCTGGCAGACTGGGAACCGCGTGCGCCGAGAAGGTAAGAAGGGAGGGGGAAAGAATCATGGAGGGGGAGGGGAGCATCATGGAGGGGCGAGAGCATGATGAAGGAGGGGCATCATGGAGGGGCTGGGGATCATGGAGGGGCAGGGAAGGTGGGACAGCATGATGGAGGGGCTGGGAAGGGGGGAGAGTATCATGGAGGGGCAGGGGAGGGGGGAGAGCATGATAGAGGGGAGGGGGAAAGGGGAGAGCATGATGGAGGGGCTGGGGAAAGGGGAGAGCATGCTGGAAGGGATGGGGAGAGGGTGAACATCATGGACGGGGGTGGCACCATGGAGGGGCTGAGAAAAGCATTATAAAGGGGGAGGGAGAGAGCATGGTGGAGGGGCAGAGGAGGGGGGGAAAGCATGAAGGGGCTGGAAAGGGAGGAGAGGGGGGCCCAGGGCAATTTTTTCCCCCCAGGGCCCTGTGGTTTCTAATTACACCTCTTCGCAGTGGTATGTTTTGCCCAATACTTTCCTAAGGGACAACACTGGATTGGATGAAATAATCATGACTGCTGACTCCTTCGCGCACCAAATCCCGTTACCTTTCCATTCCCAGTAAGTAATGCAACACCATGTTAAGTGGGTACGGTCAACGGCCACAGCTTTATTTAAACCAGCACAACCAAATACTGTCAGCTGCTGGTTTTACCCATCCGACAGGTACACTTTAAACTTCTTCCAGAGCCTCTTCAGCCTGTCCTTCGTCATCACCCAAATTCAGGCTGCGACTCCCCCAGCCCGTCCGGGCATTATTTATTTACCAAACTTGCTGGCGCAGGAAACATGCAGCTGTGATAAAATTAATTAAAAAACAAAAACAAAGAAAACACAACACAAAGCAACAATTCCAGAACAGAACCATTGGGGAGGGAGGGTGGGTGGGGAAAGACACTGCCAGGCTCCCTCAGCATTGTTCACCAGTAGTCTGGTAATTTTCCCAGAATTCCCTGCTTCCAACTGTAAAACTAATTTTATTACATGACAGGAGGCTTCCTATTTTGCATAAACTTTCTTTACTTTATGCCTCCAGCAGCACAAGTCAATCAATCAGAAAAGAAAAAGTTTAACCAATCAGAGTCCAGCACCTCTTGTATATAAGTCCCTGACAGGCTTCCCATTTCCTCTTTCTTTGCTGCTTCCAGCCGGGACACAGGTCAGAGTGATTTTACCTATAACTCTTACAGTATATATATTGCCTTTAAATAATTTGCTTATATTGTTATCTTTGCCTAGTAGAGTTTTTTATTGTTATTTTGAGGGTTAGCCCCCTTTCTTTGCGCCTCTCCCCCTGCCATTACCCCCCCCCTCCTCATTTCTGCCCCTAGCTTTTCTCGACGGTTTTACCGCGACCGCGGCTTTAAATTGCCGTGGTCGCGGCTGATTAGCGCGGCCGGCTTCTCCGGCGCTCGGGCAGCTCAGGGCGGGCGGGTGGGGGCCGGGGTCTGTTATCACTTAAGCGGGCCGCGATCAACGCGATCACGGGCCGCGCTTAGTTTTGGCGCGAACGGCCATCTTGGATCTCGCTACTCGCGAGATCCAAGTCGGCCATCTTAGGTGGGGAAACCGTGATTCACACGGTCCCCCGTTATCATCCCCACTCCTATCACCCTCTGTCTGCCAGGCCCCTCTATAGAGGCAGGGGACCTGGGAGGGAGAGGGTGCTTGAGTTGTTCATACTTACCCCTTCTCTGTGGTGATCCTGTTCTAGGGAGTATCTCCATATATATACAGTATTGTCCCCCCCTACCTGCCGTTTTGGGGTACTACACCAGAAGCAAACTGAATAAATAAATAAAAGGAATAAAATAAATATGAAAAAAAAAATAAAAAAAATTATAAGCTCTTCCAGAGGTGACCCCTCTGAGTGGGGTGACCCCCCACTGGCACACTATTATTTGTTATCAAGGGGTGACCCCCCTGCGCTGGGTGACCCCCAGGCGTGTGCCGTACTATCCGAAGAGCGGGGTGACCCCCCTACTATTTATGCTGATACGTGTGGTCGGCACCCTTCATACTACGACTGGGGTGTCCTGCTCATGCCTTTTCCACTGGGAAAAATCTATCATACTACTTCCCCACTGGGCTTTGAATTAAGGGCACGACCCGTACAATATCTAGGCACTACGACCTAGCCGAGATTTCTATATCTCAGACCGCTCAGTCCGGTCAGCCGGAGGGTGACCCCCTCGCTAGCCCAGGATTACAGGCAGTGTTAATACCTAGAGACAGGTTGTTTGATCTGGGCCCATTGGCCACACTAGACGACCCCCAGTCGTAGGAGGAACGCCGTACCTCCTTATTACTGCCTTGTACTATTCACGTACTTCGGTACCTGACTCTATCCTGTCTTTACAGACAGTGACCGCAACCATGAACATGGGTGAGCCTTCACAGCAAACTCCACCCGATTTTCATGCACTAATTAATTCAGCGGTGGCGGCCTCAATGGAAAAGGCCATAGCGAAACTATTGGTCCAAACCCCACATGGGGACCCGGATACCAAAGGCCATGACAAGTCTTCAGGGGATAGTGCCCCCCCTAAGAGACATTGGAAGGGCAATGGCCCAGCCCCACGGACGGCAAAGGGCAAGGCCCCACTCAAGAAGAGCCGCCAATCAGACCGCCTAGGTCCGTCAACCCCCTCGCTGACATCCTCCGATGACGAGGGAGGTAACTCACCAACCCCGCTGGAAGTTATGGACGAGTGGAGAGCGGGGGACTCCCCATCTGAGGAGGAGGACTGGCTCGACATACCCCGCAGCCACACGGGTTCGGAGCTGGTCGAAGAGCAGGACACCCGTCATGGGCACTGAAAGGCCGATACACAGACGGACGACCTGGAGGACGGCACCTTCATGGACCCCCAAGGCACTCCGATGTTTGATCCACGTGCGATACGTCACCCGAGATCATTGGAATGGGGCCTACCGGACCACTTGGCCCAATTTATTCATTTTTGGCTACGACAACCTATGGACAAAGAGGTCCGGGCGAGACTGAAGGCCGAGTGTCCAAGACCTAGCCTACCGGACAAGATTGCCCACACGCCTGAATTCGACACCACGGTAGTCGTATTCATGTCACGGACGGGACGTGACCCGCGTAAGGGCATTGAGAAAGGCCTCAAAGCTTCGCAAGATAAGTTACTAGATATGCTTGGCCCACTCGCCAAGATCCTGTACCTCGCAGACGGAGCGCTTACCCAAGGGAGTGCCTTGGACGCCCACGATGTGAGAGAATGGGCACAACGCGCAATCTGCTTATTGTGCAACACCAACGCCGCACTCTGTGCGGAGAGACGTAAAGCCGCGCTTCTCAAGATGGACTCCAAGCTCCTGGAACTCGGCAAGAAAGAATTGGGGCCACGGGCCAATGGCCAACTATTCGGAGAGGCCTTCATTGGAGAGCTAAAGAAACATGTGAACTTATTTACGACACTGAGCAAGGCCCAGACTTCCATTAAACAAGTTTTTCGTAACCCAGAGGGGTTTTCGGCAGGGCTGGTCGCCATCGGGGCCGAGCCACCAGCCGTTTCTGGCCAACAGGCCCCAGGAATCAAGCTTCTCAGTCGTTCTTCCCATCGAGACCACCCTTCTCGAGAGGAACCTTCCGACCCAGAGGAGCTCGTACCCGCGGACGCGGGCGCTTCAATACAGGTGAGCACCCCTCAAGTACCATTGTGCCTCTCCCCTGTTACTGCTGGCAGACTGTCTCTTTTTTCACAGCACTGGGAAAAGATATCCTCCGATGCCTGGATCCTTCAAACGATCAGGGGCTACGAGATCGATTTCGCGCACACACCGACCCAATCACGTCGACCACAACCGATACGAACGTCGGTGGAACTCACCAAGCTCATAGACGACGAGGTCCGAGCGCTATTCCTCAAAGGGGCAGTCGAATTTGCCCCCGACGACACGGGTTTCATCAGCAACATATTTCTGGTCCAGAAAAAGACAGGAGATTACCGACCTATCATCAACCTACGCGAACTGAATTCATTCGTAGCCTACAGACATTTCAAAATGGAGGGCATACATCTCCTCAGAGATCTACTACTGGAGCACGATTGGTTCACACGTCTGGATTTAAAGGATGCCTACCTGTCGGTTCCGATGGCACAGGCCAGTCGACCTTTCCTTCGATTTCACTGGAAAGGACGCACATGCCAGTTCACGTGCCTCCCATTTGGTCTCAGCTCCGCCCCTTGGTGCTTCACAAAGCTACTGAAGCCAGCCATGGCGCATTTACGGACAAGAGGGATCCGATGCCTAATCTATCTAGACGATATACTGATTTTCTGCAACAACGACTCCAAACTGCGTTCTCAGACGAAATTCATAGTGCACTTTCTGGAATCCTTGGGGTTCATCGTGAACATGGAAAAGTCAGCTCTCTCCCCATCGAAAGTGGTGCAGTTCCTCGGATTCGAGATCGATTCAGTAACATGCACACTTCGCCTTCCCAAGGCGAAGATTGCGAATATTCGGAAGGAGATACAGCGTTTTCTTCGGAAAGACACGGTCCCTCTGAGATTACTGGCCAGGATTGTCGGCCTACTTTCATCCTCCATTCAAGCAATTTTCCCAGGACCCCTCCACTACTGAGCCATGCAAAGGCTGAAAGCTCACCATCTGCGACAAGGTCACTCATACGATCAGGCGATCAGGATAACCGCGGAAGTTCGGACGGAACTCCGTTGGTGGCTACTCCACATGGAGGCTTGGAACGGCAGAGCCATATTCGGTTCGAACCCGGATTTCATCCTGGAATCGGATGCCAGCCTGTGGGGCTGGGGAGCCCACTGCGCACACGCATCCACGGGGGGTCCCTGGTCGGAGGAAGAAAAGTCACTACACATCAATTGGATAAAAAGAGGAAGTTTTGCGCACACGCTGGAAAATGTGATAATCTGTAACATAAATAGCTATCATAGGGTAATATGTAAACAATACTATGCATAAATGATAGTAACTGGGAACACTCACAATTTAGAGAGCCATATAAGTCGGCTCTCTACTTGTAAAAACTTGTAAAATGATGCTTAATTTTATAATATCTTCATTGGAATAAAAGATTTTTCTACTTACCTTGAGTTCCTGACTGTATCCAGACGATACTTCTTATCTGCACTTGGTGGGACCAGTTGGTATACAGCTCTGCTTGGAATTATTTGACGAGTTTTTACAAGTAGAGAGCCGACTTATATGGCTCTCTAAATTGTGAGTGTTCCCAGTTACTATCATTTATGCATAGTATTGTTTACATATTACCCTATGATAGCTATTTATGTTACAGATTATCACATTTTCCAGCGTGTGCGCAAAACTTCCTCTTTTTATCCAATTTTGTACATGTAAGTGTTTTGTAAGGTGACTGCAACACTGGTTTGTTTTTTGCTGCACTGGGATTTATACATATAATTACTTAGCGCCATTTCACCTCTTTTTTTCGTGTTACTACACATCAATTGCCTGGAGTTGATAGCCGGCTCATTCGCCATCCGCAGCCTGGCCAAGCATGTGTCCAATTGTTGCATACTGCTACGCATGGACAACATACCGGCAGTCCAATACGTGAACAGACTGGGAGGAGCCAGATCACGGACATTGACGGAGGCTACCAAGGACATCTACCAGTTTTGTCTCCCTCGCAACATAACCCTCAGAGCGGAATACTTACCAGGCCTCAACAACTTCACGGCGGATTGGTTCTCTCGTCATTGGCGGGACTCCAGCGATTGGCATCTGGACACAGAGATCTTCAATACGGTGAGATCGATCAGGGGACCACTCCACATAGACCTTTTTGCCTCACGCACGAATACGCAACTACCGAGGTACTACAGCTGGTTGCCGGATCCCCAGAGCGAAGCAGTGGATGCCTTTCTACAACACTGGCCTTCGATGGGAGTGTATGCCTTCCCACCTTTCTCGATGTTAGCAAGAGTGCTTCACAAACTACGCACATCCCAGACATCGCTGGTCCTGATCACACCCTTGTGGAGAAGCCAGGCATGGTTCCCCGACTTGCTCGCACTATCTCACGACCACCCGCTGGTCTTACCGACGTTCCCCACGCTCCTTACGAATCCGGATGCGGAACCTCATCCTCTTATACTTCAAGAACGTCTAGAGTTGGTAGCCTGGACGCTTTCAGGGGATCTTGGGCTATCCCAGGCTTATCGCAAACGGCTAAGGACCTCCTTTGGGACTCTTGGGCACCAGGGACTAGACGTAACTACATGGCAGCATGGAATGTATGGGACCGCTGGTGTTTGGGAAGGAGCCTCGATCCCTTTACAGCACCTGTATCAGCCATACTGAATTTTCTTTCCACTTTGTTTTCTAACGGGAAATCATACCGATCCATTAACGTTACACGATCCGCTATATCTGCGGCTCATGTTCCAGTTAACGGGAATCCAGTGGGTCAGGAAGCCTTAATATGTAGACTATTACGAGGCATCAAATTGGCTAGACCACCGACACCAAGGTATCGCCAACTGTGGGATGTGGACGTGGTCATCCGTTTCATTCAGAACTGGCCGGATAACGCTGCCCTATCACTCAGACAATTAGCAGCCAAACTTACCTTGTTGTTATGCTTAGTCTCTTTCCGACGGGTATCGGATGTTCGGGCTTTCGACGTGGACGGATTTACTATAACGCCCGTCGGTGTTACGTTTTTGATATCCCGAAGGACTAAGACGGACTCCAAATCCGTGTCCTACCCGTTTTTTCCGGCGGTTCCTCGTCTTTGTGTCGTCTCCACCTTACTCCGCTATGTGGAGGTTACGGCGCCTCTTCGGGCTACCGGAACGGGGCAACTGTTAATCTCGTATACCAGACCATACAAACCAGTGACCACTACTACGTTAGCTAGATGGATACGATGGTTACTGTCACTAGCCGGGATAGATGCTAGTTTCGGGGCCCATTCGGTTTGAGGGGCGGCGGCTTCTAAGGCCTTCTCGGCGGGTGCCTCCCTTGCGGACATTCTACGTTCGGCGGATTGGACCAGAGAGAATACCTTCAGGGTGTTTTACTTTCGCCAATCATCACACGCGTCCTTAGCGTTTTTACCCCAGCGTTAAAAATGCAAAATAGGAAGCCTCCTGTCATGTAATAAAATTGTAGATTATGCTAGCGTAGTGTACAGATAATCTTAATTTTAATAAAGACAGGAGGCGAGTATTTTCCCCCCCTTATTTGTCATTCCCTCCCTATACTCTGAGGATTCACATACTATTTCATTTAGCTATGGGTAAAAACTGTGACAAGGGACGTTTAAACCAGATGTCATTTACTAATTAGTTCAGCTATCAGATCAGACTATAACCTCTCTGTGTACATAGGATTGTATGGCTGTTAGAGATGCTAACGTTGAGGTGTTAATTTTAGAATTTAGATACTAACATGAGTTTTGCTAGAGTTAAGACTAGACTTAAAGGTTGATATGCGGACAACAGTCGTTTTCCCACGCCTTTCACCTTATTTCTATGTCTTTCAGCTTAACTTCACTTCGTGAGACAGAAGTCGGACCCTAGACATTCCCTACGTTTCCACAAGTTGACAAGTTGACAAGTTATTCCGTTCAAGTTTTCTTCATTTACGAAAGAGTTGTCGCTTTCCGGCATGATCACAACAAAGAAAGAGGAAATGGGAAGCCTGTCAGGGACTTATATACAAGAGGTGCTGGACTCTGATTGGTTAAACTTTTTCTTTTCTGATTGATTGACTTGTGCTGCTGGAGGCATAAAGTAAAGAAAGTTTATGCAAAATACTCGCCTCCTGTCATTATTAAAATTAAGATTATCTGTACACTACGCTAGCATAATCTACAATTGTATGCAACTGCAGCCTCCCTATTCGCTCCGGGGAATGACCTAGATTGACGATTACAGCCATGGAGGCTGGGCCAGCCACAGCGAGGGAAAAAAGTTAAGTAAAATCATTTTTTCACTGCAATCTGAGGGGGACGTAGACCAGGGCTATGGTGTTAGGAACACATGTTTGTATTCCCAACACTATAGTATTCCTTTAAGAGGAAGTTGACTGGAGATAAAACATGTCATTTTAAAAAGCCAATTTCTATAAGAAAAGGGCAGCTTTACAATATATTGACTGGCATAAACTCTTTAGTGAAAAGAACACTGAGGATAAATGTGAGGATATCAGAAGGATACATTTCTCAGTATTTACCATTGGGTAATAAGCATAAAAGAAACAAATTGAAACCAATGTGGCATAGTAGAGAAGTAAAACAAGAGATTAAAAATAAGAAAAGGGCATTTAAAATCAGACAAATCAGAGACATCCTATAAAAGATAAGGAAACCAATAATGTGTGAAAAACGGCGATTAGATTCGCTAAACTTCAAAATGAAAAAATGATAGCCAAAGAGAGCACAACCAACCCCAAAGCATTTTTAAAGAACATAAATTTAAAAAAAAAATGAAAAATGTAGGTACACTAAAATCTGGGATGGGGGTGTTATTTAAAATTTCTGCCTTTTCCTGGTCTTCATTAACTAACTATTTCTCCTACGTATATATTAAGGAAGAACCCATGGCAATAGATGTGCAAATGATTGCTGCTACAAACTTGCAGAAAAACTGTAATTGGTTAAAGGACCACTATAGTGCCAGGAAAACATACTCGTTTTCCTGGCACTATAGTGCCCTGAGGGTGCCCCCACCCTCAGGGACCCCCTCCCGCCCGGCTCTGGAAAGGGGAAAGGGGTTAAAACTTACCTTTTTCCAGCGCTGGGCGGAGAGCTCTCCTCCTTCTCTCCTCCTCCGTTCCTCCTCCTGGACTGAATGCGCACGCGCGGCAAGAGCTGCGCGCGCATTCAGCCCGTCGCATAGGAAAGCATTTACAATGCTTTCCTATGGACGCTGGCGTGCTCTCACTGTGAAAATCACAGTGAGAAGCACGCAAGCGCCTCTAGTGGCTGTCAATGAGACAGCCACTAGAGAAAATAGGGGAAGGCTTAACCCATTCATAAACATAGCAGTTTCTCTGAAACTGCTATGTTTATAAAAAAATGGGTTAACCCTAGAAGGACCTGGCACCCAGACCACTTCATTAAGCTGAAGTGGTCTGGGTGCCTAGAGTGGTCCTTTAACTCAAGACAAGGTGCTGCAGCAACTAAAAAAAGTTAATATAAACAAAGCTCCAGGGCCTGACGGTATTCATCCACGAGCACTTAAGGATCTAAGAGTAGAAATAAGTGCACCTTCCTATATTCACAAATGGTTCAAAATCATTGCCTGGAAATTATAGACCTGTAAGCTTAACTTCTGTGGCTGGAAAAGTAGTTAAAGGTTATTAAGGGATAATATTCAAGAACTCCTGGAGAAAAACATGGTTATCAGCAAAAATCAGCATGGTTTTATGAAGATTAGAACACTATAGATTATTAGTGTTCAAATTCAATGAAATCGGTCTTGATGAAAATTCTTGTTCTTGGGTAGAACATTGGCTTAAAAATAGAGTACAAGGGGGACGTGGCTTGGGCGCCGGACGGAATGGCGGCGTGAACCACGAGCTCCCGGCTGGCTCAGCTCCCATACCCGCCTAATCAGCTCCAGTAACAAAAAAATGGGCAAAACTAACAAGCCACAACAGGCTGCAGCGGTCGCCAACACACCGAGAGGGTCCCAACCAACTGGCATGCGCCAGTATCTCACAACCCAGGCCGAACATGCTTCTCAGGCCTCCGGTGACCATGAAGCCTTGGGCCTGGGCCGCCTGGCCTCACCCAGAGACGGACACCACAACCAGGTACAACACCCACCTGACACCCCCCTACCCCAGCTGGACTGGGTATCACTCATAAATAACCTACCCACAAAAAATGACCTGAAGGAGGCCAATGCCGCCCTCCATAAATCTATCATGGGGGAACTCCAGGCCCTGAGGGAAGACATGCAGGGGATCCATCATAAATTGGCCCTGTTGGAGGCAGATTGCAACCACGTGACGTCGGCGCAGAACGCTACCACGGACACCATAAAGCGGCAAGAAACACAACTGCGCCAAATGGCCCTCCATTTGGAGGACTTAGACAACCGGGGGAGGTGACAAAACATCAGAGTAAGGGGCCTACCCGAGGAATGGAACCAGACTACCCCAATACGGGATACCTCCTACAAAGGCCGACCACAGCGCCCATCGAATTTATTAGGGCGCACAGAGCCCTCAGACCTAGGGGCCCACCTGACTACCCTCCTAGAGACGTAATATGCTGCCTACCACACTTCCAGGTGAAGGAAGACATTCTGAAAAGTGCCAGGGATAAAAGACAAATCACCCACAATGGCACTGAAATACAACTGTACCCGGACCTATCCCCTGCAACGTTGGCATACCGACGAGCCATGCACCCACTCACGCGAGTACTACAAACTAACAAGATCAGATACAGGTGGAATTTCCCCACCGGAGTACAAGTCACCACAAGTAATGGCCCCTTCATGGTGAAGAACGAGGGAGACCTGATGGATCTAACGAGAGAACTACAACTTCCACCGATACAAATGACATGGCCGGATCCAATGGCCTTCTACGCCTTCTCACCAGAGATACAGCGCCAGACGCAGCAACCCCCCAGACCCAGAAGAACGAGACAGCAGACTACGCACCCTACGGGCACCAACATGTGACCTCGCACTACCTGCCCACCCTCCCGGGAACCCACATGGCCCAGCAACGGACTAGATAGACACTGTTTGTCCCGATCGACGAGACCAGAATCCCTAAATACACAGTGCTGAAATCCTCAAAACCGCAAGTATACGGCCCAAGGGGCGGCACACTCAACAAGGTCTTACACAGATATAAAGGTTAAGAGACATAAAGAGATACACCGAACCTTGAGACCCAAGCGGCAGGATTGGCACAGACGCTTAACCCCGCAGAGCCCCTCGGCCTGTCGGGCTACTCCTGGACTAAATGTACTTAAGCTAGGGGTAGGAGGAGAGGTACCAGGGGACCATACCCTTAGTCCCAACATTGCAATGAGAGGGAACGGAAGAGGGGATGCCCGCCCCCCCCCCCCGGCTGGGCCCAGCCGCCAGAGCCCATCGGCACTGTGACGAATCTCGGGGAGCAGGCGGGGGCGCCGCTGACGGGGCACACCCGGGGTGGGGGCACCAGCTCCACACCCAGAGTAGGAGGGAAGCGACAAATTTGTGATGACCAACCCATAACCATCCACCGAACAGCCACGCACTACTGGGAACAGGGGGAGGGAAGCACGACACATGGGGAAACATTACGAAGGGTGCACCCAACATAGCCGCAGAGACAGAAAGAGGACACGCCAGTTAGGTCCAAGCCCATGGGAACAACCTTCACACTCTAACCCTTACCAGGGACACCCACACATCTCGAGAAAGCTAGTGAACATGGCGCAAAGACACAAGGGACACAAAAGCACACACTAGACAGGCGGGCCAGTGGGAACCTGGGACACAGGGAGATGGAGGTAAACTGTGCATGAACTTGAAATAAGAGCTGTCGGAATTTTGTTTTCATCTTAAACCGAAATGTTGTGATCTTAAACCGAAATGTTAATACTACTGTTACTGTTTATGTCTTACTACTCAGCCACAAACAAAAAGACCACGTATAAAGACATACATCCATACAAGCCCGAGAACCACCACACCCCGAGGCGGGAAAAACAGACACACTCCCATGGAGTAATCACTAAGGAGCCGCATAGGGAAGCCACGAGACAGGACACACCACTAGGACACTGTCAGGAGACACCTGGACGCCCAACCACTGCCCAACAGGCGAGGCGTCACCCAGAAGGTGAGCATCCCACGTGCATCACTGGTGGTGCCGTGGACTGACGCTCCCCGACGCCACTACCTAGTCGTCACGAACTGGGACGCAAACAAACAAGGTCTTTGGAAATCTCCAAGACTACTCCACTACCTCAACCCCCTAACCCTTACCTAACCCCATCCCCTGACTCCCCAACCCAACACTGACAGCAGAATGTGAGACCTCCTGAGACTACACACACCACAAAGACTTAGGGCAAAGACACCTCCCCAACACCCATCGACAACAACCTGACTCAACGATATGACACTGACCCCAGACCACCTACTTATCCTCACAATCAATGCAAAAGGCCTAAATAAACCAGAGAAGAGATCAGAAGCACTGAGAGACTTCCACAAACAGAGGGCCTCTATAGTCATGATACAGGAAACCCACTTTAAAAAGAGGACCAGACCCAAATTGACTAATCAGCACTACACGTAAGGATACTACAGTGACTATCAAGGGGGTAAGGCTAGGGGGACAGCAATACTTCTTCACAGGAGGGTGCCGTTCCAGGAGGGGGAATGCAAGTCAAGGGAAGATCGCAGACAACCAATACACATTCGCAAACATCTATGCCCCAAACAAACAACACTATCGCTTCCTCAAACAGACACTCCACAAACTCCAAGAATTCACAGAAGGGACTCTCATACTGGGGGGAGACTTTAACATAACACTCGACCCATCATGGGACAACTCATCGGGCATCTCCCACGTCCCCACACAACAACTTCAAACCATTAAATCCCTACTCCGGAGCCGACGACTCGTGGACTGCTGGAGAGCCCATCACCCAGACGTAAGAGACTACACCTTCTACTCCCACCCGCACAACTCTTACTCCCGAATAGACCACATTTGCACTACACACTACGACCTCTCCCTAGTGTCCGATGTAACAATCGGAGTGGCCACATGGTCAGACCACGCCCCAGTTTTACTCAAACTTAAATCACCACTCTACCGCCCCAAGACCTCGAAATGGAGATTGAATGAATACTTACTATCCAAATTAGAGGTCGCAACCCTCATAGGTGAAAAAATCAAGTAATACCTGACAACCAACACGGCAGAGCAAACATCCCCGACGATTCGATGGGAAGCACACAAAAGCGTGATAAGAGGCCACTACATACAACAGGTGGCAATACTAAAAAAAACAAGCTGAAGCTCGGCTACAGGAACTGCTGACCAACATACACAAGACAGACGACCAAAACAAGCAAACCCCGAACCACACACACCAAACTCGACTCCTACAACTGAGATGGGAGCTAGCCACACTATTGCACTCTAAACACCATAGGGACGTGACTAGGCACAAAGCCTTCTTTACACTACATGGGAACAAAAGCGGCAAACTCCTAGCCGCGATGCTGGAGAAGCAGAGGCAACACACATACATTGACAAAATTAGGGACAAACAGGGGACCTTACACCGACTCCTGACAGCCATTATGAAAACGATCCGCACATACTACACAGAGCTATACACGCTCCCCCAACTGAAGACCAACGCGGCGATGACACGCCTCAGAGACTCTATCCGAGACTACCTGACAAAATACCCAACACCGACACTCGACGCGGAGATAGCAGAGTTAATAGATGAACCCATCACAATAGAGGAGAGGAACTTGCACACTACTCTACCCTTGAGAAAGGCGGATTTTACCGCCGAAACGCGCGTTGGGCTTCTGCTACAACTGTGGGGGGCCAGATTTGGGCGATTTGCCCTATACTGAATTATACTTTCACTACCTTCCCACCTTTATTTTTCGATCTCCTAACTCTATATCTCTCTGTCCTTTCGATTTAACCACTTGTCATTAGACTGGCTGAGGCCAATAGTCATATTTATACCCCACATTAGGACGCTATATTATACTTTATACTCCTAACCCTGATATGCAATAGTGGAGATTTTTGTTTGTGTGTTTTTCTAGGACCGTAAGTGTAGATCTCACCTGTTTTGCTAGCACAATTATCTATGCACATTATTGCACTGGTGCCTATTACGAGTAGCTTTTTTGCTACTTTTACACTGTTGCTACTTTTGTGGCAACGTAGTATCCAGGCACAGTATATAGTTATGTGCAGCCCAGAGTGACTCTCCAGGTCCTCTTTTTTTATCCATTTGTAACAGTTGAGTGTATTACAGACTTTTATTATTTTTGGACTACATTAAAACTTTATTATTTTTTGTTTAATCTGTTTAATACACAGGAGTTAAGTGCACTGTTTATTGCTCCACAAGGGGTACTAGCTGTGAGTTGTTCTGTCTCCCATGTTTAAGGGATCCTTACTCCTCACCTTCTTTTTGTTTAATTATTGTTATAAGGGTTAGGCCCTCTTTAGTACCCCTGTAATCCATCTTGGTGTATCCTTTTTGCTGAATTTGTCAGCTAAAGGAACACTGTATCTATATTTGTCTTTTGTTATTGAAGGTTTTAATACCAGGTTTACTGGAGCAATAAAATATATTAGACTCTTATATAGAAACTATACATACTATTTTTCATCCATATTAAGAATATGGCAGGTTTTCTATCAAATAGGCTAGACAGCAACATTTGGTGCAAAGATGCAGACAATGTCTTCTCAAATATAGAACTTAATTCGAGTATATCTACACCTAACATCAACCAATCGTTCAATAAACTTCAAAGTCTATATAAAAAACAAATCCGTACATGCTGGGAGATTTCCTCATTAGAGAACTATATAAAAAAGAGTATGATACCTAGAGGACTAAGGATTAGGAATACTCCATCCTCTTACTCTGAGAATAAGGCTCTGATGGATGAATGGGAAACAGCAGCAGGTATATGTTCGAAAACGTTTATGCAGATTATCTGCAAGTTTGAACATGAACAACTTAATACAGTCAATAGTAATTTGGAGGAAGAAGTAAATGCAATTAAGAAATTCCAAGAGGACCCTAATTTTGCATTCTTAGAATCTAGGTTGAAACAAAACCTGGACAAGTACCAGGACACAATTAAATCAAGAAAACACTATAAATTTTTAAGGGATTTACAGGACTATGACACTGGGAATGTCTATAAATCTTTTAACCGCAGAATTAGACGTACCTCAGAGAATCTACTGACGTCAGATTATGACTCATCCGACACAGACTCTAGTAGTCAACAAACAATATCCGACTCCCAAATCCAACCATCCACCTCTACAAATAACTCTAACCCTAAGGGGATCCTTAAAAAGGGGGTCAATTTTTTAGCCCTAGACCATCAGGAAGAATTCCCAACTCGACGCACAAGGTATCAAACCCGAACCCCAAGAGGGGGAAGGGGTGGGGGGAATACGAGGGGAGAAGGGAGGAGGACACAATATTAAATGAAACCTCAGGTCCAACACGCTCTAAATCCCAGGTTGTTAATTTGTCTTCGTATGGACTATCTGACGATCAAATTAATGTTTTAGAACGGGGCCTCTCTTTTGTGCCAACTCCTTCCTTTGACAGATTTGAGTGGATTAAAGACTTGAACCTTTTTGTCCGCAAACTTGCTCTATCTAAATTTCACTTAATACAAAACGAGAAAAAAGCGAGAGACCTAGGCCTCACATCCAGAGACTATCAATGCCTTACTACACTTTTGTCCCTCTTAGAGGAAAATGATACTACTAATGTTTTGAATCGTACAGACTTGAAACCAAAAAGTAGATATACACCGAACTTTTCTGCTTACCGGAATATTGAACTGTTCCTGGAGGCAGCTAAGACCGAGATTGAAAAAATTTATGCTAAATCCTCCGACTACCATTTCACTAATAATCTTAATAGAAAGGAGAGACTTGCTTTGGATCTACTTAAAACCAATGCTAACATCACCATCAAGCCAGCCGACAAGGGGGGCAATGTAGTAATCCTTGACACAAACAAATATATAGAGATGGTGGAACGCACCCTGAGTGATGACAAAACGTATAGGATCCTGAAATCTGACCCTACTAATGACTACCTTAGAAAGTATAAGGATATTTTGGATGATGGCCGCAGTAGAGGGTTGCTATCAGTTGACGAGTATGAGTTTATCTTCAATCGTCAACCTAGAATAGCAACCTTCTACTGCCTGCCGAAAATCCATAAAAATCTACAAGATCCCCCAGGGCGCCCTATTGTGTCTGGGGTGGACAACCTTACGCAGAATGGTAGTCTGTATGTTGAAAAAATCTTAAGGCCTTTGGTAGAGACTCTGCCATCCTACATAAGAGATACTAAGCATGTCTTGAATGTACTCTCTAATCTTAAATTGTCTTCAAGTGCAAATCTTTGTAGTTTGGACGTTGAATCATTGTATTCATCTATCCCTCATGATAGGGGTTTGGAACATGCAAGATTCTTCCTGAACCAAAAGACATGTAGCGATGATCTCCATACAGGATTTGTGGTACGTCTGTTAGAATTTATCTTATCACACAATTTTTTCCTGTTCAACACCAAGTTCTATCACCAGGTGAGGGGCACTGCGATGGGTACAGCTTGTGCCCCCTCCTACGCAAACCTTCACCTGGGGTGGTGGGAAAAAGATATTTTCTCCTCAGATAGTCTGAAGGACCATCTACCTAAGATCCTATGGTGGGGACGCTATATCGACGACATTTTACTGGTATGGCAAGGGTCCCCACAGGATTTTGCAGATCTGGTGGAATGCCTAAATGAGAACACGGAGAACCTCAAATTCACATCAGAATTTGGGGGACGTTCTATTAATTTTTTAGACATTACGATCTCTATTAATGAGGATGGGACTTTTCAGTCTACTCTGTTCAGGAAACCAACTGCCACAAATTCTTTACTTCACTGGAATAGTTACCATCCAAGACCTCTTAAGGCGGGGATCCCAGTAGGCCAATACCTCCGTCTTCGGAGAAATTGTAGCGATTTAGCGGATTTTAAAATCAAGGCAGACCAACTTCGTCTGTCATTTAAGGAAAAGGGTTACCCAAATCGCTGCCTCAAAAAGGCCTACAAAAGAGCACTTGAAGTAGAAAGGAAGGACCTGCTTAGTGACCATCAGAACATCAAAAACTCGAAAAACGTAGGAGACATTCGGATGATTGCCACATACGACACGGGCTGGTCCGAAGCGAAAAAGTGCCTAAATAGATTCTGGCCGATTCTCTTGAACGATATACATCTAAAAGAGGTCCTAGGTCCATGCGTTCAGATCACGGCCCGAAGGGGACGTAATATTCGTGACCTTCTTGTACCAAGCCATCTATCTATTAAACCACAGCCAAGGGACACATGGTTGGGAAATCCTCCATGTGGTTCCTATGGTTGTGGTAGATGTGTAGCTTGTAAATACATTTCCAAAGAATCAAAAGTTGTTACTGATAGTACCGGTCGAGTCTCGGTTAAGATTAGAAGCTTCTTTAACTGCAACACGAAGGGCCTGGTTTACCTCCTGTCTTGCTCATGCGGACAAAAATATATAGGCAAAACCTTTAGAGCCTTCAAAGAAAGGATAATGGAACATGTCAGGTCCCCTAAGAACCGCCTCGAAACGCCAATTTCAAGACACCTAAAAGAACACCATCGGGGTGACTCTGGTGGTTTGAAGTTCTGTGGTCTTGAATTGGTTAAAAGACATCAGAGGCGGGGGAATTATGATCGCCTATTGAGACAGAGAGAGTCTAGATGGATCTATAGACTCAAGACATTGCAACCCTTGGGTCTAAATGAGGGCTTTTCTTTTGCTCCATTCCTCTGAGCTGCTATGGTGGATATATGTGTCTGTATATATATGTACATCTATATATGCATCTATGCGAGCCGTATTTTATGGGCAGTTCTTACCCTAAGAAAACCTGTCATAACTATGAATGATTGATGTAATATTTTACACTATTGTCTATACTTTATTTACAAACCTCTCCTATTTTTGTCTCCTCCCTTTTGTCCCTTAATGGGACCATCGATGTGTCCTGTAAAAATATGTATAGACGATTTAGGATTTTCCTCCCTTCAATGGGAATATGGATGTACTGTATATAAATGTATAGCTGTATACTATCTATATTGTGCTTGTTTGTATTAGACCTGTTGGTCAATTCTATGCACTTAGCGCTATATATATACATATGTAATGTGACCTTACATTGAATCCTACTATCCGAAAAGGACGAACAAGACAATAGGATCGTATATATGTATTTTATGCAACTTATATACTTGTATCCCTTGGCTAGATGCCACTTGGATACAAGCAATTGACACTTTGTAATATACCCCTCCGATACCGGCAGACTGCGTACGCATGCGCACAGCACGGACCGAGTGCCGGCATCTGACGCATGCGCAGTAGTACCCGGTTCTACCTACGTAATTGAGGGTTTTCCCACGAATGAGTCACTCAAAGGGCGTTGCAAAACTGAGGTACAGCCCATCGGCGATGGGCGGTCTATAGCTTGGCGCCAAATGTGAGTGTATTTAAGGGAGGGGACGGAGGAGAGGAACTTGCACACTACTCTACCCTTGAGAAAGGCGGATTTTACCGCCGAAACGCGCGTTGGGCTTCTGCTACAACTGTGGGGGGCCAGATTTGGGCGATTTGCCCTATACTGAATTATACTTTCACTACCTTCCCACCTTTATTTTTCGATCTCCTAACTCTATATCTCTCTGTCCTTTCGATTTAACCACTTGTCATTAGACTGGCTGAGGCCAATAGTCATATTTATGCCCCACATTAGGACGCTATATTATACTTTATACTCCTAACCCTGATATGCAATAGTGGAGATTTTTGTTTGTGTGTTTTTCTAGGACCGTAAGTGTAGATCTCACCTGTTTTGCTAGCACAATTATCTATGCACATTATTGCACTGGTGCCTATTACGAGTAGCTTTTTTGCTACTTTTACACTGTTGCTACTTTTGTGGCAACGTAGTATCCAGGCACAGTATATAGTTATGTGCAGCCCAGAGTGACTCTCCAGGTCCTCTTTTTTTATCCATTTGTAACAGTTGAGTGTATTACAGACTTTTATTATTTTTTGGACTACATTAAAACTTTATTATTTTTTGTTTAATCTGTTTAATACACAGGAGTTAAGTGCACTGTTTATTGCTCCACAAGGGGTACTAGCTGTGAGTTGTTCTGTCTCCCATGTTTAAGGGATCCTTACTCCTCACCTTCTTTTTGTTCAATAGAGGAATTAGCACTGGCGGTTAAACTAACTAAACCGGGCAAAAGCCCAGGACCAGACGGCTTACCGACTAAATATTATAAGACATACGCCGAAGACTTATACCCACCCATGGTGGAAGCGTTCAATTCGATAAGAGACGGAAACCACATCCCCAGACAAGCCCTAACAGCCCACATCACTATTATTCCCAAGGACGGCAAAGATAGGGAACGATGCGGAAACTACAGGCCGATCTCACTCATAAATTGTGACATCAAACTACTGGCCAAAACTCTGGCGACTCGACTTACAAAACACATCCCATCACTGGTCCACCCAGACCAGGTGGGATTCGTGACAGGACGAGAGGCTCGGGACAACACCATCAGGGTGCTCACCCTCATGCACGGGAAAGAAAGCACAAAAGGGGGCCTTCTCCTGCTGTCAAAAGACGCAGAGAAGCCCTTCGATAGAGTCTCCTGGACATATCTCTTCGAAACACTAGCCCACGTGGGATTAGGAACACACATGCGACGCTGGATAGAGGCACTGTGCCGAGAACCAACGGCCCAAGTGCTGGTCAATGGGGCGTTAACTGACGCCTTCACAATCCATAATGGCACGAGACAGGGTTGCCCCCTCTCCCCACTCCTGTTCGTCCTTGCCCTGGAACCATTCCTTGCACATATCCGACACAACACAGATATAACGACAGGCAACACACATCACAAGGTAGCCGCTTCCGCGGAAGACCTACTCTTTGTGGTAACCAACCCCGAAATCTCCCTCCCGAACATCCAGAGGGACCTACAGATATATGGAGACATATCCAACTTGAAAATTAACTACAGTAAATCGTTCATTCTTAACGTTAACGTCCCTACTGCACGGGCGGACCCCTTCCGACAAAGCTTCCCCTTCCAATGGGCCAAACACAAAATTAGATATTTGGGAGTCTGGCTGACCAAACAGAGCGGGGATATGTTTAAGGAAAATTTCACAGATACACTCCAGATGTTCCAAAAAGACATGCGGGAATGGTCATACCCTCACATCTCATGGTTAGGGAGAGTACAGGTTATAAAAATGAACTTCCTCCTATACCTCCTCCCGGGCCCCTTTTTTAACACTCTTAGAACAGAAATGACCAGATACGTGTGGAACGGGGGGAGGCCCAGGGTGAAATTCTCCACCCTGACGCGACCTAAGGACAAAGGAGGATTAACCCTCCCAGACTTCCACCTATACTACGTGGCCACACACCTACAGAGAATTGTGGAGTGGTCAAAAGACGGAGTGCACAAATTATGGAAGACGGTGGAAGAGACAGAGGCGGGTAGGCCGCTCTCGGGACTTTCCTGGGGCCGAGACATGGCAAAATGGGGCGAAATGTCCATCTACACAAAACACACTCTGAAAGTATGGAGGAAGGCAGCGGGGAAGGGGAACATGTCGCCATACCCTTCTCCTCTCCTACCACTAACACACAACAAGCCCTCAAAGACATCCTCCCAGACTCACACCCATGCTTACACCATGCCCTGCAGGGAGGGAAATGCAAAAAACTGACAGACATTATGGGAGAGATACCCCCAACCTTTATGCATCACTTTAGATATACCCAACTAATCAACTTCGTCCATACTCTACCACAGGGACCAGCGCTCACTAAAGAACATACCATACTAGAAGTGGTCTGCATAGCACCAGACCCGCTCCCACATGGAGTGTCCTTCCTATACACCATTTAACAAACGGACATCCCAACCGAGACACCCCTATTTATGGGGAAATGGGAGGCTGCCCTCGGATACACACTGACAGACACGGAGTGGGAGTCCATTTGCTACCTCACACACCACTGCTCTACCCATAGCAAAACGCAAGAGACAGCCTACAAATTACTAACACACTGGTACAGAACACCACACCTCCTCCACCAGATAGACCCAGACCAATCCGGCCTATGCTGGAGATGCCAACAAGAAGAAGGCAGTATAACACACATCTGGTGGGACTGCGCAAAGATCAAACCGTATTGGCGGAATATACACAAAATGCTCGAGAAATTTACGGATGAGCCACCCCCCCTGGAACTGGCAGTGATGCTCCTGCATCACTCTTCTGTTCCCCACTCCAAATACAAAAAGTCTATGACCATTCGAATACTCAATGTAGCCAAACGAGTGCTCCCCCAATTCTGGAAACAGAGCATAACACCCCCACTTAATACCTGGTTCAGCCAAATGGAGGAACTCAGGACAATAGAGGAACTGACCTTGACGACTAATGCTACCCCGACGACCTACATGGACATATGGACATATTGGATCCTAGAGACGGCAAAGGAAGGATTTCAAATGGAACTCAGATCCGACGAACGCCACACCACAGACACATAGGACTTAGGAAACACACACTGGATGGCAGATGATGCCAGACAACTGACTATCCTAACACCCCCCCCCACCTCAACCCCGACTTTCCTCCCCCTTTCTAAGGACCCACACGAGACAGCAACCCCAAGCAGATACACATACCAATAAGAGGAGACACCAGGTTTATCTCCCGACCTACAAGGGACACCACCCCCGTGGCACACATAACGAACAGACATGATAATTATCGGACAGCCCGAGGGCAACACCAAAATACACTCACGCCCTCCCGAAATTATGGAACACAAACCCCACAACACAGATGCACCCTTACCCACACACACGACACTCAGGACACTGAGAGGAGAGACGCACGAATCCACTCAGGACACAATACACAACCCAAGATGAAGAGACCTGTGGGCCTCCTAACAATAGAGGTTGGATGAGAGGCCTGCGAGCCCTAGCACATTCTAAACACAAACCACAACTGCTGTACACGAAACGTATAAACCATATACAAATGGCTTGCTCAATAGGCCAAGTTGCAGATAAAAAATGTAATTGAGGATATTCGTGAAACTTGCAAGGGACTTGCAAGTCCGTCAACATTGTGGGCCTGCGAGCCCAACTAAATATCAATGTTTTCTTATCTTATGATAACTCACCTTGGAGACCTGCGAGTCTCAAAATCTTGAATAATCTATATAAATAAAAATTATATTCACAAAAAAAAAAAATAGAGTACAAAGAGTTGTCATTAATGGTAAATTTTCAAGCTGGACAGAGGTGGCAAGTGGAGTCCATCAGGGTTCTGTTCTGGGACCCCTTCTATTTAACATGTTTCAGTGTTTGCAGATGACACAAAACTCAGTTAAGTTATACAATGTGAGCAAGATATTACTTTGCTTCAGAAATTTAGATAGACAGGGGGACTGGGCAATCAAATGGCAGATGAAATTTAATGTTGAAAACTGCAAAATTATGCACTTCGGCATAAAGAATGCACATGCAACGTATACCCTTAATGGAAACAAATTAGGGATAACACACGAAAAGGACTTGGGAATTGTTATAGACAACAAACTATGCAACAATGTGCAATGTCAATCAGCAGTGGCTTAGGCCAGTAAGGTATTGTCATGCATGAAAAAGGGCGTTCATTCTCAGGATGAGAATATAATTTTGCCTCTTTATAAATCACTGGTTAGACCACAGCTTAAATATGCTGTGCAATTTTGGGCACCTCTTCTAAAGAAGGATATTATGGCACTAGAGAAAGTGCAGAGGCGGGCTACAAAATTAATAAAAAGAATGGAACATTTCAGCTATGAAGAAAGGTTAACAAATTTAAACCTCTTTAGTTTAGAAAAACGTCACCTCAGAGGGGATATGATAACATTATACAAATATATATCTGGAGCAAATACAAACCATTATGTGGAAATCTATTCACAAGCTGGACTTTACATAGGACACGAGGTCATGCGTTTAGACTGGAAGAAAGAAGATTTCATCTAAAACAAAGAAAAGTTTTTTTTACTGTAAGAACAATAAGGATGTGGAATTCTCTGCCCGAAGAAGTGGTTTTATCAGAGTCCATACAGATGTTCAAACAGCAACTAGATGCATACTAGATAGCGCTTCCCTTCCTCTTCCAGTCACGTGTGGTGTTCCCCAAGACTCCATACACGGCCCCCTGCTATTCAAATTATTTATAAATGATCTGCCTAACGTCTGCAAATCCTCAACTGTACACATCTATGCAGACGACACTGTAATCTACGCAAGTAAACCCAAGCTACCGCAGCTTGATGCTGTGCTCCAAAACCAATTCACAGATGTAGAAAAGTGGATAGCAGATAACAAACTCTTCCTAAACACTGACAAAACCGTTACAATGATCTTGGAACTGTACCTAAATTACGTAAACAACAAAATCAACTATTGTGTATCAGAACAAATTCAAATAGCACGCTGACAGCAGTCTGCTCTTTTAAATATCTAGGTATGTTGCTAGACCCCAATCTATCCTTTGGCCTTCACATTGAAAAAAATCTCTTCAAAACTTTACCCAAAACTAGATGCCCTGTACAGAAACAAATTCTGCCTCAGCCCTACAGTAAGGAAACAGATAGTGCAAATAATGCTAATGTCGGTCATTGATTATGGGAATGTAGTGTATGCACCCCGACCGCAAACCCACCCTTATAAACTCAATGCGTTATATAATTTGTTTTGCCGCTTTGTTCTAGAATGTAATTACTTTACCCACCACTGTGACATGTTAAAAGAGCTAAACTGGCTGTCGCTGGAATCCCAACGCACTCTTCATCTTTCCAGCCTTGTGTATAAGAGCATTTCTGGGAAGCTCCCACCCTACCTGAGTAGTTGCTCTCCCCGGCTGTTCCCACCTACTATAACCTCCAATCCAGTACTAGCACGATATTTAGCATACCGCAATACAAAAAAAAAGTGGCTCGATCCTCTTTTCCTACAGAGCACCACAATAATGGAATAACCTCAAAGACACAGTTACATCTTCATTCAATCTAAAATCTTTTAAGAGATCTATGGCAACATACCTCAACACAGAATGCACCGATCATGGTTGAATATATTTATTACCTGTTATATATTAAATTTATATATGTGTGTGTAAATATATAGTTTGTATATTGTATTTTTGTAATATTGTATCCTATTGTAACAATGCAATGTTTTGTGGACAAAGACCCAGGACATACTTGAAAACGAGAGAAATCTCAATGTATCCATCCAGGTAAAATATTTTATAAATAAAAAAATAAATACTTGCAAAAACAGAATATTATTTTTCAGTGTAGGGTAATAGCTTCTTGATCCAAGGATTAATCTGACTGCCATTCTTGGGTCGAGAAGGAATTTTTTTCCTAGTTTGTTGCAAAATTGGAAGTGCTTTAAACTGTTTTTTTTTTTTTGCCTTCTTTTGGGTCAACAGCAAAAAACAGATGTGAGGAAGGCCGAACTTGATGGACGCAAGTCTCTTTTCAGCTATGTAACTATGTAACTATGATACATGTGTTATGGCAAAAAAAAAAAATAATAATTGGTAGTGTAGGGTTATGAAGGTAAACAATGGGAAATTAAGAACTGGGTGAATTGAGATAGAGGAAAGGATGAAATACAGGGAAAGGTGAGGCAAACAGCATTTGCTACAATTTAATAAAAAGAGTGGATTGAGCATGAGAGCATGGGAGTCTGTAGCATGAGACAAGAGGAGTCACCCTCTGTCTCCCAAAAACAGGATATGTGATAGAGGACAAAGTGGATAAAGATAGTAGAGAAATGTTTCTGGCATGAGTTAATAATACCAGAATGTAATATCACTAATTAACAATATGTGAATTAATCAATCAATCTCAATTTTGTGTACAGGATCTAATTTACATCTCAAATACCAACAGGTGCAGGATTTTCAGTTTCCCCTACTAAACCCACCTCTTTGTGACTTGCGCCATGATTTGAAGAGTGTACAAGAGAGACCGGCACTATATCAACTCCCTCCCTCTACAAATAGAAAATAAATGCAATTACCACATAGCAGAATTAGAAAGTGCACCTAAATATGTCTGAAAATGAAACAAATGCACGTTTGTCATGATGGTAAACACCCCATGTAAACGGGCTGCCAAATCAAACTCTGCTTCTGTTAATTGGGGTACCTCAAACACTGAAGAAGACGCTTATCTGAGACTTTCAAGAAAAAAAAGGAAACACTAACAGGGATATTCACTAGTGTGAATAAGTGAGAATTGTTGTGAATTTAAATCATATATCAAATCTGAGGAGAAAATAGCTGAATTTAAAAAATTCTCCAAGTCAACTCTGCTTCCACTTCAGGTTCTTTGGTCTTAAAGGGGACACTCTGGTCACTATAACAAATTCATCAAAATTAAGTTGTTACGGTGCCAGGAGGCCCCGGGGCACACTCTCACTCTTACAGGGTTAAACATTTCTCAAACGGTTTAATTCCAAAGTGTTCCTCCAGCACCGATCTGTAGGTTCCCCTAGTCAGTATCTGACTTCTGAATCTCAGTTTCGGGTAGTGCTGAGTGCTGCTGGGCCAGGACGACACTGGTTGATTTAGAGCGGTCAGCTGGCACGCTTCTTGAAATTGAGATTCAGAAGCTGGATGCTGCTTAAGGGACCTGCAGGTCAGAGCTGAAAGCACACTTTGGGGTTGAACTGTTCAAGAATAGTTTAGCCTCATGAGGTAAGAGTGCGCCCAGGGGCCTCCTGGCACCATAACATTTACATTAAGTTGTTATGGTGACCGGAGTGTCCCTTGAAATTCGCCTTGAATTTGGGGCAATTCTTAATTTACTTAAAAAAAAATGTAAATTGTAGTGAACTAGAAAAAGATTATATCAAGGGAATATATAACCTCTCCAAGATTACATTAAATACAATGCAGAATAGGGTATTGGCTAGAGGAATCAAGTTTTGTCCAACAGCCAAGGTGGATCATTTTTCGATTTATATAGATCTTAAAAAGTTTGTTATGAAATTATGTTTAAAACGTTTTTTTCTAGAGAAGGTAGACACAACTGAGGAATTTAGAGGGGGTACACAACATAAGGAAGGGCATAACCTCACCTCACTTAAAAAGAGGTCTACCTTCTTTCCAAGGAATTGTAAGACCAATTCAATGGACGCATTTGAGGAACTAGTTGTCGCATTAGATAACGTCTCAACTAATGTATTGGGTTAAAAGGCTATAACAGTGCTATACACTACAGCTATATTGCGAGCTATAATCACTGACTACTACGCTGAATTGGTTACTTTGAAGAGGAATGGAGAGCCATGGCGGTGACACTCGAGTCCCCTAACAATTGGTCCGCCACACTCGTTTCTATTTTTCTTAAAAACACCAAGTCACTATAACTCTGAGTTCTTGTGCATGAGTATTGTTCTTTTGTTTGTTGACCATCCTCACCATTGGAGGACATTTTTTCACTGCTTTACTTTTCACAAGCTAAGTAGAAAACCCTCAATAAACACTTAAATTACAAACAAAAAAAGGACCAGAGCTGTGTACCAAATAAGTTTAGAAATACTAAATAAGTAGTTATAATTTTTTTGTTGTACATTTAAGTTAATGTGGTGGAACACACCTCGCCACGTGTTCTTGGAGGGGGCTGCTTGCCCGCCTCCTACCTTCTGACTATGGCCCTGGGATATATGGCATTTGAAAACACTATTTGTGCCCTGTTACAAAACTGGAGATTGTGCACAAATATGACTATTGTCCATATTTTTTATGATTCCCTTTGTTTGTTGCACTGTTCCCCGTGTTACATCTGTTGGTCCGGCTGGATAGACTACCAGACAAACTGTGGAGTTACTGGGTGGCCACCATTTCATGTATCAGAGGCACATGGTGAGAACAATGGATGAAGCACATGGTGAGAACAATGGATGGCGGACATTTTAACTCACAGACACTGTTTGGACTTTTCTACACGGTGCCATCGCACCGGTATTTGCTGCACAAAGACATCGTGCAGTCGTTTGAAACTATACAACAGGGGACACATTATACAGTAATTATTTTTCATATAGCCTGTATATGTTCTGCGGAATCTGCATTAACCTGGATCTTCCAAACTACTGAACGGATCTGGGTGAATTTTAGATATGTTGTTCACCCAGATCCCCCGGTTCCGAGGATATACTTTTTATGGGGTTATTGGATGTTTTGGGGTCCCTGTGATATGTTTTATAATACTGTATTTCTCTGCCTGTGATAATTATATTAACCATTGTGTTCAGTAATAATATCACAGGCAGAGGGGAGGATTTTGTGTGGGAGTGTCTGTGTGTATTGTACGGATTGATTGGTTGTATTTCAAAACCCTGTGGGCAGTACAATGTTTGTGGATTGTGAATAAAAGATGCTGTATGTGCCAGTTGTAACGAGAATATACCCCAACACGCAGGATTCAGCTAAACAGAAGACAACAAAGAGGAGAGATTTGTCTACCGGACCTTAGAATGGCCGGACTCGATGTATATGAGAGGAGACAGAGTCAGGAACGATCCGAAGTCAAGGGCACAGAGAGACAGCGTAAACTAGGACTAGCTGGGGTCTGGTACACAGTAAACAGCAAGCCGGCAACCAGAACAGATAAGGATAAAGAGAAAACGTAGTCAGAAACAAAGCCACGATAGGGCAGGGAGTAAAGGGAGAGGTAAGTTTAAATAGCTTCTAAACTAATGTGATTGGCTCCTGTAATATCCACACCCCCAAAAGGTAAGTGTATGGGGAGTGTGGCATGACAGGAGCCAATGGGAGCCTTTTGACAATTTAGGCTCCCACTGTCTCTTTAAGAGCGCGCCCGAGACTCGCAGCGCGCTCTTAGATTCAGGCGGGACACGTGACCGCTTCTCGCAGTCACTGCCCGCCTTCCTATTGAAGCCGTCGGATGAGCCACGCGCGGCTCGTGCAGCAGCAGGACCGCGCGCGGCTCGAAGAGAGGACCGCGGCCGGCCCTTGGATAAGGTAACGCTACACCAGTACAGTCAGTTCTGCTTGACCTCAAAACGAAGTGTCGTCTCGTTATTGGGGGAATTGGATTGTATGCTGATTGCCAGGAGAGTAAACTGATTGTATGCTTTTCCTGTTCAGCTGCTTACAGCATTCAAATGCTTGAGAGCATTCGTATGCTTCTCCGGTTCGGTGGTTGTGGTGTCTGCTGCAGTGCTTGGAGTCCTCAGGAAGCGCTAGGAGCATCCTTCAACGGAAGTACCCAGTCGGGGTGCCAAGTGATCCGTTACAATTAACAACACAGAATTGTTTGCCTATGTCTTAAGTTTAGTGCCTCCTACCTCTTTTCTGTACCCTTTTATCAAAAAAAACAGTAAACTTTAGTTTGCAAAACAAAACACATAATTATAGAATTGGGTATCCCCAAAACTTCCTGCTATACAAGAAAGAACAGAGCAGCCAAATGCACGCCACCAACATTTCAGATTGACAGAGAGCCCAGGTAGAGCTCTGTTATACAACAATATGGAATGCCTAAAATAAAGAGGGTCATTGGGATAGAAAACAGGGTCAGGATTTGGGCCCAAAATAGGGATTGTTGCTACCAAATAGGGAAACTTGGGAGGTATTGATACCGGAGAAACTGACGGAAGCAAAGCACAGAGGGATGGACACAGGTTTCTTCAGGAAGGAAGAGATTCTTTATTGGATCACCGATCGGGACTCAGAGGGACTAATGTCACCAAAAATACAGCAAGTTCTGAGCCCTGAACAATAGTGCAGGCTCCCTATATAGGCACATAACTCCTCCCATATTAAGCTCCACCCGCACATTCTCTTGACCAATCATTACAAATAAGAATTAACTTCCTGCTTGACCGCATGGCTTGTCCAGCACAATGGAGGAGGGGAATACTACATCCTGTATTCTTGCACATGCTCCGTACACTACTGATCGTATCTTGCCTCGTGCAACCAACTGATCGATACGTCAGCATATGCACGTACACATGACACGTGGTAATCTCGGCCTACTAAATTTATTTTTACCGAGATTCCACCACAGTATAATGCAACTGGTTCCTACATAGTAAAGAATAGTCCTGGCACCTCATCCCCTTGGTCTATATACAGGCATAGGCATTGCACTCCAGATGTTTTGGACTACACCTCCCATGATGCTTTATTATTATGGGTGTAAGAGCATTATAGGGGATGTGGTCCATAACATTTGGAGTGCAGAAGGTTGCCTATCCCTGGTCTATTATCTGTGCCATCCAAACACAAAACGTGAATTAAACAGAGTAAACGCCATTTTATTTTTACATTTAAAAGGTATTGAGGCACATATTAACATAACATGTGGCCTGCATTTCATTACTGACTGCTGATGCATTATGTGAACTGTATACAATTCCTGGAGCCCAGGGTGGCATATCTCATGACATTTAATGTCTTGGACAACATGGTGCCCAAACCGCCGAACTACAACTCCCCTAATTCCTCGCGGTGACCGAATAACACATCAGTTGCCCCTAGCAACCACTGTGATTCCTCGTCCTCGTCGCCGATGCTCTGCGCTCAGGTGACCTGGGTAATGTAGTTTTTCACGGCGTTCTTTCCCATTCGCTGTTGGTTTCTTGGAACTGCGAGTCCCAGCGTGCTTTGCGTCAGGCTGCTGTTGTTTTGGGACAGCTGATTTCAAAGTGTGGGGGTAAGAGGTTTTTGTATTTATTTGTTTCACTCTAGCAGAGCCGGTGGGGTAACCGGGCAGGTTGGGCGGGTGCATGAATCCAATTAGGGTTTTTTTTTTGTAGTGAAATGTTGAGTTCAATCTGCTCTGACAGTGCACAGACTGCGCAGCTAGTATTATTCAGCTCTGGGCCTATTCTGATTACTTGTTGCCCTTTCTGCCAAAACTAGCCGGACACCCAACTAAAACAGGGCATATACTGGGTATAAATAAACCCACCTGGCCCTATGCAATTACAGGGATTCAGGGAAGATTAAAATTAAAATATAAAATCCAAAGGGCAGGATATATTATTATTAGTTGTTTGTTTTTGTTTTTTCTCATAGTGTCAAACTAATTATAAAAAGGTAACTTTTATGGCAGGTATTTAATATATATCTACATATAAACATGTCTCAAACTTTGTTGAGATGCTCCACATGATTATATAATGTAAAATAAAAAAAGCATCACCCTGTGAATCTTCATAGCTATTGTGTATTCCGAGATACTGTTACAATTAGTATTAATTTATTAAATTCTGGCAAATTCTGAGTCATTTTCTTGGACGGAAATAAATGCAATGTATTTGGATGAAATAACAGTAAACAATACCAGTAAACACTACATGTGATATTATTACAATCTCTCTCACTGTTGTCCCATATAGATCAAGTCATACCACTTGGGAAGCGTTCGCCTTGGATACAGTAATTGTATTCTCAGTCCTGATATTTTGCAATAATATGGTTTAATGATACTAGGGCAATGCTTGCAAATGAGACAGGAAAACATTCCAAACATTTGAGATGTTAATGCCAATCCTAGGATAATTGTAACAGAATAATCTTTTCCCAGAAAGTGGCAATGAAGACAAAATATTGGTTATTTGAGGGTTTTATCTCACCCCATTAATACTGATAAAATTAGTCTGCACTAATAAACCAGTTGTGCTTTATTGAGATTCTAAATATACATCCCAATGTTTGTTGTTTTCACATTGATATCAACTCATACCTCGTGAAAAGTGTTCTTTGGATACAGTAGTTCCATTACATTTTATTCCCTCAAGTCTCCCCAAATGCTCTGCTAGATGTGCCCATACTTCCTGACTGGTAATATGTTTTAGACTCCATCTGACATTTCTGCATGAACCCTACACTATTGAGCACTGCTTTAAACACTATTTTTCAAACCAGAGCATGGGTTGTGATCCAAAAGGATCAAGTACCAAATGCTACTATGAAATATACAGTTTTGACCTCTTTGGTTTCATCAGCATGGTTTTGGTTCTGGGCCATGAGCTGAAGTCTTTCTAGTAACAGATACCTAACTATTAAATATAATTTTGGGAGTGCTCGAGGATTGTCCTGTACTGGCAGAGACGGTGACGGTCACGGGGCAGGAAACTGGCGAACATGAATAGGGAGGATGTTCCCATGCACGGGACTAGGATTTTAGCAGTATACATGGAGGTTCCGTGCACAAGGGCAGTTACAAAACTGTAACTTCTGTAACTGATTCCCACCTGTATGCTATGACTGTATGTAGTAATACTTCTGAAAAACTTTCAATGAAAAACTGAGTTTGTCAAAAAGAGGGGGAGGGGATTATACAATCGCAGATGTATCCTTAGGTACAGTGATTGCAACATCAAGATATGATTTATGTCTTGCATTGTTATTTTTGTAAACATTGATCCTTTGTCTAGCTACTTTCCGTAAAACAAATGTTGAATAAAGATTGTAAAATTTTTTAAATAATTAATATAATTTTGGTGAGACCAAAACATGATAAAATTCTCAGCTTATGAGTGGAACTTCCATATTAGCTATATGGACAACAAAGGGCTACAACAATTTGTATGTGAAGCCATACTGATGGATTTTTTGCAAAAGGAGATTGCCTAAACCCTTCAAATTATACTTTAGTTGACAGTAAGATGCAATTTAGCAACAACATTTATTGTAGATATACAGTTCTAATGCTGGTTCTCAGGAAAGGCCCAACTTGTCAGAACTTTGAATATAGCCTTTTGCATTTTAGCAGTGGTGTCAGCAATGTTATTCCGGTACATATAATGTCATAGAACTAAAATCACCACTTGGTAGGTTCATGTATCATTTCACAGAATGACAGAATTGAATCATTGCTCACCAGGTTATTAACGAAAGTGAGTATTCAAACTGAATCTCAAATTCACTTTAGTGAAAAACCATTTAAATGCCTCCATTCATCTAGAAAATTTAAATACCCAATGCTAAACCAATACTGTGTCTGGGAACATCATTTACACAATGCATCATATGTTATTATTGTTCATAATTTGCGTAACTTGATGGCATGACCAAATTAATAAACAATTTATATAATATGAATTATTTTCTAAACATTTTGTAAGGGTTTGATTGCTTAAATGTATGGACCAAATAGCAAAATTGACACCAAACTTGCCAAGTGGAAAAACCCTGTTCATGCAGACTTTTGTTAGACAATTTAGTCAAACTGATATAATAGGAATTGAAAACAGAGATTATAACCCTACATCGAAGGCCTGTCAGTCAAAGAGCCAGGAAATTCACTTTAAACCTCACATGCGAACTCTTAGAAATTAGTTGGCAAGTCAGCATGATGTGAAGGGGACTTGCACACACTGCTCCTGAGTAACAAACACGAATCCAATAACTGGCCCTATCTCTCTGGTGATTGGAGCTACACGCAGATGTAACATCATTAGAGAAACAAGGCCCTTCTTAGGACTTTCACCTCCTCACTTCCACGGAGCATCACATGCAAGTACATATGCGTTAGCATGCTATGCGTTCTGAGAGCCAGGTTTTAGTTTCACAGGTATAGGGTCCTGGCACCATAAACATCAATAAACCAAAGTGGTTCCTAAATGGAAAGTATTTTGTGACGCTTCATCATTTTCTAACAATGTATATCACTGTTATTTTTACTTTGCTCTGCTATAGACACATGCACGTGTAAAACATGGAGATTACCAACCAGAGCCTTCAACAAGAGCCTTCTGTCAACTTTCTGAATGTAGCTCACAGCTATGTTCCTAACACCAAGGTGGAATGTCACTATACACTTCCTCTCGGCATGAAAACTTCCACCAGTGACTGGATTGGCATCTTCAAAGTGAGTCAAGCATGTGTGATCTGTAAACCAAGTGATGATGGTTTAGTTTAAAGTATTCAACTTATTAATTCAAATTGGAATGTGCCTTTTGAAGATGTTGCATGTTGTGTTTCCATAACAGGTTGGAGCGGCTTCGATTCGTGATTACGATACCTTTGTTTGGACATCGTCTCCTGAAACCTCTGGTGAAAGAAATTCCCTTCAATGCAGTGTCCAGTTTCAAGGTTAGGACTTAAAAGTATTTGAAGGATTCCTCCAAGCACCATAACTACTATAGTGATCTGAAGTCCTTGTGATGCTTGGAAGGTGTATTGGCCGCGTTTAGTCCCTTTGCTGCTGTATGTGTAGCTCCACCTCCAGCAGGGTCATTGGGGCATCCTTAGACAGCCCTGAGCAAAGGTTTTGGGCTGGCTAATGTCAATTCTGTGTATACTGGATGTCTGTTGTCAGAATTTACAGCATGCTTGCAACAGGCGTACAAATGCGGCACAGACCCCCTCCCTCTTCCCCAGTGCACCCAAGTCCTACCCTCAGCCTTTCCTCCATGACATCACTCCCCTAGCAGCCGAGGGGGAGAGATTTCAGTGGAAGAGGATTGGGCTGCTGGGAGAACTTGGCCTCAATGCTGGAATGGAGGTAAGTTTTAGCTTTCATTTTTGGGAGCTTACTCTAGCCTAAAACAGTGTTTTATCAAAACACCTTTTTGGTTGGAGTAAACCAAAAAGGTGTTAATAATTTGACTTTGTATACCCTGAACACTGAAGATGAGAGCTAACAGAAGCAGGAGGCTTTCTGTTGGCTGTAGTAGAGGCAACGACTGGCACCATGCAAATTCCAAGTAAGAAGTCAAACTATTCTAAATGGCACCCTAACCACATAACCATTGCACTATAATGGTTATGATGTTTTGCGTGTACTTTTTACTAAAATATGGAACTTGGACTAAGGAGTCCTATGCAACTAGCAGGCCTTAAAAGTTACTCTTCACTCAAATCTCCAGCTTCTATTGGGACTGATCCGGGCAATAGCATGGCTTGTACTGGTTAGCATAGAGTACAAGCCTGTTTTTCTACTTGGGGACTGGATCTTGGCTTCCCTCTACTATAAAGCATGGGCCTTTGGCAGTGGTTTCCCTTTTCTTATCCAAGTACACCCAGGCCTCTCAGAGAGGAATAGGTTAGGGTTCTTACCATGCTTAAGGAGTTCACTCCAGTATTTTATAGAGGCCCCATGCTTTCATACAAATGCTAATAGAGAGTAATTATCTAGCATTTATTTTTATTTCTTACCGTAGACCGCTTGTGTGGTTTATTGTATGACTGTGTTAAGTCCTATGGCTTTAAGTTTATTTTATTCTTTTAAAAAATCTCTCACATCATAAGTTTTCATGTACGCATATTTGTCCATCATGATGTCTCTGAGAATGTGTTACATTACTGTGATTTATATTTTTGTTATGTGAGAAACGTAAATTTAAATTTAAAAAAAAATAAAACGTTGCTTGCCACTGCATACTCACCAGGGTGGAATTTTTACTTGAAAGGGCTAAATTTGCACTTTGTATTTGATTTATATAAATCTTATTAATAAAAAAGGATGAAAAAAATAAATACAGAAATCTATTTTTGATAATCTCATATAGTAGCAAAAAAACTAATGGGAGCTGCTTGATATTTAATGCCTGTGACTCATCATATAGAAACTCTTCAACTTAAAGGGTTACTTCAAGGCTGACTTGACACTCGCTTTTACAGAGGCTGTTAGCCAATCCAGTTGCCATTCTTTGGCTAAAAACATCATTTATCATTAATTTGCTGCTCCTTGCTGACTATTGACGCTCCAATGAGCATTAAACCTCCTGCAGCAAAGGGGTTAAACTCCACATGTGCAGCGTGTTATACTGAAATGCTGCACATACAGACTCCAGGCACCATGAGCACTACAAATGATTGAAGTGGTCATTGTGCTTGGAGTAACCCTTTAACATCTGCAGTAACCTGAGAAGACAATTATCTTGTTAGTATATATGTAGAGTTCTTATGTTCTAATGTTTGTTACTTTAATAGCTTATTACTTACCACGGCCTGGGCAGCAGCAGTACCATTTTCGATATGTGGATCGATATGGTATTGTGAGAGGATGTAGTGATCCCTTTGTATTCGGTGACCCAGGGCCCTTGGAAGACTTGGTTACATTGGAGGATGAGGAAACATCCATGGACATGCTTCTGGTAGTCCCAAAAGCCACGTTACTGCAGGTATTGTGTTATGGAAGGGACTTTGTTAACAAATGTGTCAAATCTTTTTCTGATGTTGGCCAGAAGAATTTAAAAAAAGATAATCTAGCAAAGCCAGACAGAGAATTCCTTTCTGTGCCGATGTTACTCAGACATCATTTGAAGGGTTTGCACAACCACAATAGTCCCTTCAAAGTTATTTTTGCCAGCTTACAATTTGCAAATCATGTTAATACTGACCTTGTGTCTGCTGCCCCTTCATGTTCTCATCTTTGGTGGTTGTCACCATCATCAGAGGTGTTTCAGTGGTTTCTGGCATCCCATAAAATATTTTTCATGCCCAGCATCAGTCTTCTATGGTGCTGAAAACTTAAAACTATGTACTTTATATTTTTATGTATCAATAGGCTTCACCAGCCAGGGGGAAAAATGCTCGAAAAATTGTTTAGTATGGAAAGGAGTACCTGGAGTCCCCTGGCACTGTCCCTCATTTCTGTACCAATGCCTACAGTTTTAAGTTTTACATTTTATTATTATCATGCGTCATTGTTTAGTGATTCATTTTTTATACCTATCCCAAGAAGACCTTTCTTTTTATGGAGGGTAGATAGTCTATAATGGACTTTTTTACTTCATAGCTGTCTGCTTGTAACACGCAGTTTGGACGCTACGGCCAATTCGCTGTACTAATATAGTAATGGCTGCACCTGGTAAAAAAGCAAGATAACCTATGTTTGTTCGTTATACTCCAAGGAAGGCAGCGATTTACTGTGATTGATTAATTTTAGCAAACTCAAATACAGCATTTATACCCAGAAATAATTGTGACATTCATTTTTCATATGCTTACATATTTCTGTCACCTTTTCCATAAATTGTTCTTAAAGATGCTGCGTTTGCAACAATGTAACTTGTTGCATCCTTTGAAATCCATGTTTATTTTTCTATTCAGCGTCAGCTGGAAGAGTCCCAGCAGGAACGGAATGCTCTGATGAGGGTCCGACTTGAATTAGAGGAGGAAGTGAACACCCTGCAGAAAAAAATCGATAATCTTGAGGCAGCTCTGAAGGCTGCTGATGAGAAGTCCAATCTTCTTTCTCAAAAACTGATGGTATGGATACATCTCCACAACATACTATTTAAGTACAAACAAAACTTTCCTGGTGTTTAAATGGTACTGGTCATACATAAATGTCATGGCATCTCTTCCCTAGAGAATACAATTCCATTTATATATGTTGCTAGCAAATGCATAGTGTTGATTTTATTCATATAATTACCCCATCAGCCTTCATTAGAAATGCAAATATGTCCATTTGATGTAGGCAGAATCAAGCATTTGTTGGCGGTTTCAGTAGCTTAGTGTATGTATTTTTCCCACATTGACCAAATTTACTCAAAAACTGAAGCTGTATAATTCAGGAATAATTTCTTGAAGAATTCTAGACTATCCCTTACCTCACCATATAAATAAATATGCCAGCTAATCAAAACTAGTGAGCACAGCAAAAAAGTAAATAGAGTTGGGTGGTGTCTGGCAGAACAGGTACATCTTTTTTCAGACATCCTGTTAACATGGAGCTCCTGGATCTCCTCCTTAAAAGGTTACATACATTAGTAGTTGGTTTGTGGGCACATTCAAGATGGAGTCCCAAGTTCTATCCTTTCACACTGCCGGTGAGGATTTCCTTTAGGTTGGGTACAACATCTCCATTACAACAGCCATCAGGAGGGAGCGTTCATCATATAACCAGGTTGCCCTTTTAAGTATGACAGAATGCAAAATTGATAATCATTTAATGTGAAAGGGGCTGTCTGGAAAACGTATATAATGTAATTTAATTAACTCAATAAAACACTGTTGTTAATAAAGAATATAGAAAAGGAGACGTATCCCCCTCAGTTTTTAAAATAAAAAAATCTATTGGCATTATAAAGGCCACTGATTATACCTGCAGTTTCCATTTTTCCCATTATTGATAACTGGAGATGTAGTTTGGTTTGAAGAAAGCCTGGCACCTCTATGATAATCACATAATAATGAGAATAAATATTGCATTGGTTTTCAACATACCATTACCTTGATTTTTTTTGTTTTTGTAGCCTTCAGAATTAATGACGCTAACTAGTTCAATTACCTTCATTATTTGTTCTAGTGTCAGTCATTATATTTGTCTTGTAAACAAAACCAGGAACTTATCAATAGATTACATTTTATTACCCCACATAATCCTTTTTAAGATTTTCATATTTAAAGAAATGACTGGACTAAAATATCGGCTTAGGCCTTTATTAGTCGGATTTGTTTACTTTTGAATTATCTATAGTTTAGATAACCTTTTAGGTAGTCAACCTTTTTCTTCCTACCGCCCACTTATGCATCTTTCTTGATGGAAAAATTTCCTTACCGCCCACCAGTTTTCGCGCAAGTGCAGAATATTTTTTAGAAAGGAGGGCGTTTAAAAAATAAATAAATGTACGTACATTTATCTTTTTATTTCTACTTAATTTAACTTTATAAAGTTTAATGAGAAAACAATGAAGTAAATTGAAATGACCTTTACTAGTGATTAATGAGATCCTTGAGGTTGATGCTGCAAGACTAAATATTTGATATCTGGTTCGATTTTCGTAAGGAACAAACGAAGGTCTCCTCTTTTGGTGATATTCAGACGACTTCTCTGTTTGCGCATAATATGATTTCTCATCTGTGCGTCAGCTCCCCTCCTCTCCCTCCTCAATTCCCCTCCCCACCTTTTTTTTTTTTAAATTCTTTATTTGTCTGTGCACATATGTGAGAGACATGGTGTCGTGTTGCCACGACGACATTTGCATACTGTAGGTAACAGCATCTTAAACAAAAATGCAAAGCAGGTAACAGAGGCACAGTTTTAAAATGAAATCAACTGGTAGATAGAGGTGGTGTAGTAGGGGTCCGTGTTCCGCTCTGAGGGCGGTCCCAGCTGTTGGGGATTGTCCCCCAGATCTGGTATCGGGCATTCAACCTTGTGTGGTGCGTTAACAGATCCAGAGGCCCCGTCTGGTCATCCCGTCTAGCGGGCCATGGAATTTGGGCTGTTAGAAATACATGCTACAGGTTTCGAAGAGCGATTATGGCCGCAGTCAGCTGGTGGTGGGGTCAGGTAGGAGCGCTATCTCGCTAATGGTGGCCGGGCTGCATGCCTCCTAGGACGCTAGGGGGGCCCTCCCCACCTTTTTATTTTCCTTTTTTCTATTTTTTAACCTTACTTATAGCAATGCCCAGTAGGAAGGCTGAGCTAGGTAGCCCACTATAACAGACAGGCACACATACATACAGATACACATAAATACAAAGACACATACATACAAACAGACAGGCACACACATACATACATACATACAGACACACAGACATGCACACACATACATACAGACACACACGACACATACAGGCACACACACACATAGACATGCACACATACACACAGACACACACATAAGACATACATACAAAGACATACACCAAGACACACATACATACAGACGCATACATAAGACACACATACATACAAAGACACATACACAACACATACATACAAAGACAAGACACACACAACACATACATACAAAGACAAGACACACATACACACACGCGCAAGACATACATACGACACACATACATACAAAGACACATACACACACATATAGACACACACAAGACATACATACAAAGACACACACACATTATATTTAAGTCACCCTCCTGTTTCCTACCTTTAAGGTGCAGGAGGGTGACATTCCCTGGGGTCCAGTGGTGGCTCAGGTGGATGGGAGTCAGAGTTTCCACTCTGACTCCCTGGTCTTCCTCCTGCGCGGCTCTCAGTGTTAGCTGGGAGGAGTGACGTGCAGTCACTTCCTCCCAGCTCTGTGATGTAATCACAGGGGGCCCGGTCGCGCTGTTAAAGTGCCCAGCGCTGACCGGGCCCCCTCACAATCCACATCCATCGGGTGGCCCTGACAGCATTGGCCACCCGATGGACCAATAGGACAGCGGCTCCGGCGGTTTGCTGCTTGGGCCGGGGCCGCAGATGGTGATGGCGGTACCCGGTCGCAGAGGTACTGCCGGCTCGCACCCGCCCGCTCGCTCACCCAATCTTTCCAAATGAGGAAATCCCTACCGCCCACCTGGAATCCTGAAACGCCCACTAGTGGGCGGTAGGGACCAGGTTGACGACCCATGGTTTAGATAATTCCTAACCTTTATTGTATACTAGGACTTCTCCTGCATATTTTCTCTTCAAGTATATTTCTTGATCATCGTTTTGTTTTCTACTGTGGAACTAAAATCCAAAAATTAACAAAGGATTTCTGTATTGTGTGGTCCTGTAGTATGCTTCATTGAAAGATGAGTTGGTGAAGAAGGAATATGAGATACTTAGCTCCCGAGAGAATGAACACTGTGATCGGATCGAGCAGTTGCTGAATGACATTGAGGATATGAAGAAGATTGTGCTGGACAAAGACAAAGAGATTCACAAGTAAAAATCTTAGTACTTCACTGCGTTAGTTTTTTTTTTTAATGATGTTACACTTGGATTTAATCAAAAGGCAAGCAGATAGATCATGTCCTTAGATTGTAATGTAAGTAGTGGGCTTAGATCAGCATGTTTTCAGACCTGGCATTACTATGACATAAACAAGTCAGAAGACAATTGTTCTAGTTCTAAATATATGGAGGGGTGGTCCAATGCATCCACTATGTTTCTATGCATTCTAATTCATGTACTTCTCCTACAAATAGGTCATTGTGTAAGTGTGACCTAAATAATGTGATCACTAAGGCCAACTTATCATGTGTGAGAAAACACTTAAGTATTTTGACAAATGTTAAATGGTTGAGAACCGTAAAAAAATCTTTGTTCTTTTGTGGCTTTATTCAGAAATAATATATGTTATCACTCTGCTCTTTCTGTCATTTTAAAGTTTAAAGGTGCAGAAATGTTCCATAGAGGAAGAAAATGGAAAATTAAAGCTACATCTGGGAGATGCAACCTCAGAGAAGGAACACTGCCAGGTCTGTACCAAACATTTTCCCAATGACAGGAAGTAACGGCTTTAGGATTTAGTGTAAAACATGTACAACTGTAGATAAAGTGATGATTTTATAATTATTGCAAACTAATCACACATATATAGTGCAGTCAGATAGCCTCTCACATACTTCCAAGCTGACGTGGATCTGTCAGGACAAACTCCCAAAAGGACAGCGGAAACACATCATTAGCACAGGTGGTAGTCTGGATTGCTAACTGGCAAACACAACTTGCTTGCCAGTAATAGCCCCCTGGATGTCATGGACTTGCTCATTGGAACATTGATGATTTTAAAGGTATAAAGGGTGCAGGTACACATTTTGCTGTTGGTGTTTAGCAATGAACATTGTAAATCAGATAAAGGATGAAGAATAAAGGTAGTATTAAATTGCCTGTCTGATGTGACTATCCTATGTGCTTTCAATCACTGATCCTAGTTGGATGAAGGTGAAAAAAAGATACAAAGTTAAAGATGGTTAACATTTGAACATAATTCAAAGCACACGCCACAGGAAAATAGATAAAATAATATAACACTGTTAATGTCATAAATTATATAATACATAATTATTATACTTACATTAAAAGGCCAAAATGGAAATTTATTACAGTCCAGACTGTAAAATGAGTATAAAAAGAGAGAGTCTAGCTTGTTTAAGGTGCTTGAATGATGAGTGAGTCTGTATTTGTGGGAGTCTTGGGGTAGTTTACAATTCTTGGTCTGGTTTAAGCATGCAAATGAAAAAACTCAAATAGCGTAGTTTGTCACAGGTACGCAAAAGAGGACTTTAAAAACAAGTAGTATTCCTACTCACCTATTGGAGAGCTAGTACAAGCTCAGGTGTAACTAGCATTCAGTGGCGTTGATCCCCCACTGGAAGGATATAGGTCTCTGATGGCAAACCTTTTTGAGCCCGAAAGCCCAAACCGCAATACATGCCAACTTTTTTTCCCTCAAAGTGCCAACACGGCAATTAAACCGGAATACTGAGGTTTAAGTTTAGAAAAACAACTCGTACAGTTGTTCGAACTAATTAACAACTTTGTTTTAAAAGAAGAAAACAACAGAGAGTTCAATGATACAAATTTTAAATAATGATATAAATAGATAAAATTAAGCTTATATTTATTAGTATCTCAACAAATGCAATACATACACACAGACTGCTGAACACATTCACACACCGGCCTCTAAATACACATACACACACACACACACACACACACACTGTCTGCTGAGTACACACACACACACACACTCTGCTGAGTACACACACACAGTGTCTGCTGAATACACACACACACACAGACAGGGCCGGCGCTACCTGTAAGGCGGACTAGGCAGCCGCCTAGGGCGCCCCTTGGGAGGGGGCGCCGCCAGGAGCGCCGGCCCGCTCATGCTGCAGCCGCCCGAGCGCTCTGTAGAGAGCCTCAGGCGGCTGCAGCTTTGCCCGGGCGGTGCGTCCATGAGGGCGGACCGCACCGCCTGGGCACAGCATGGGGAGAGGGGCTGACAGGAGGGAAGCGCTGAGCGCTCCCTCCTGTCACTCCCTCCCTGTAGCGTGGGGGGAAATTGACGGGGGGGGGAAATGGACAGGGAGGGGAGTAAATTGACAGGGAGGTGGGGGGGAAGGACAGGAGGGGTGAATTGGACAGGGAGGGAAGAGAATTGACAGGAGGGGGGGGAAATGGACAGGAGGGGAGTAAATTGACAGGAGGGGGGGAAATTGACATGAGGGGAAAATGGACAGGAGGGGGGGAAATGGTGGGGGGGGAAAGGGAGGTGGGGAAATGTGGACAGGGCTGGGAAATGAAATTAGGAGGGGAAATTGACAGGGGACGGGGTGAATGGAGAGGGAGAGAGGGGTGAACTGATCGGGGGGTGAACTGACCGGGGTGAACTGACAGGAGGGGAGGGAGAATTGACAGGGAGGAGGAATTGACAGGGGTGGGGAAATTGACAGGGGAGGGGGGGAAGAAATTGACAGGGAGGGGGGGAAGAAATTGACAGGGAGGGGAATTGATGGGGGAATGAGAGTGGGGAGGGGAGAAGAGAGTGACAAGGGAGGGGGGAGAAGAGAGGGACAAGCAGGGGAGAAGAGAGTGACAAAGGAGGGGGGGAGAAGAGAGGGACAAGGGGGGGAGAAGAGAGGGACAAGGGGGTAGAAGAGAGGGGGGAGAAGAGATTGACATCCATCACACACACACACAATGCACCCCTTACACACAAAGACAATGCACTCCTTGCACACAGAAAAACACAATGCATTACACACACAGACACACACACACAAGCAATGCATCCCTTACACACACAGAAACACACAATGCATTCCTTACACACACGAAATGCACCCCTTACAGATGCACACACTCAATGCATCCCGTACATACACAGAAGCACACCTTGCAGCCCTTACACATACAAACACAGATTCAAAAAAAAAATAAAGGGTCTTAAAAAAAATGGAGCTGCTTCCCATTCTCCCAGAACATTGATTTTTGTGACCACAGTTACAAACAGCCTCCAGGGAGCCTGTTCTACACCAGACCAGTGGAGCCAGACTGCAGCTAGAGCCCATCATCATCCTCATCTGGTTGTAAGTAGGCAATCTAGTATATTATTTGTGGCACCAATCTCTAGTCCCCAGAACCACTTCAGCTTAATGTAGTGGT
>OW240912.1:357138965-357153502 GCA_933207985.1 Pelobates cultripes
CCCCTCTCCCCCCTTAGATCACTCTAAAAAGGTGAATTTACTCCTCTTTTTTTTCTTTTCTTTTTTTTTTACACTGCGGTTGGTTCCGCCTCTGTTGCTCAGGTCCTCAGTGTGGCAAACATTCCTTTTCCCGTATGTTTGCCACAAGCTCCTGGAGGAGCCTGCTGGCCAGCCTCCTGCCCAGTGACTATGGGCCATGTAAAAGACAATGCTAGGTTACTGCGGTGTAGCCTGGCCCTTCAACCAATACAACTTTTCCATTCATTATAGACCCGGTAAAAAAAATGGGAATGCCAACGGGTTATCACGACAGACAGAACTGGAAAAGTGATCTGTGAGTTCTTCCCCGGACATCTTCAAGCTGATCCATTGGGATCAGACAGTGTATGCCGGCTTGTGGTTAAGAGGAGCTGTGTGGCAGAACTACTACTCCTTTGTATGTTTTTCCCCTTGTTTGCAAATCACGTTTGGGCTTGATTAGAAGATTGTGCTTGTCCCATTATGAATGTAATAGAAATAAGGCAGCGTAGTTATTAATCTGTGGGTAAGTGTTAGTGTCTCTTTTGGATATGATACTGGAGCCAAGGCCGACCTTAGGCTTGTAGGCGCCCTCTGCTAAAAATCTTCACAGCGCCTAATGTTGTCTGTGTATATGATAGTTGTGATGACTGTGTGTGATATGTATGCTATGTGTTGGATGTGTGTGATACTTGTAATGGGTGTATTAACAGTGTGTGATATGCATGTATTAATTGTATGTGATATTTGTGCTGGGTTTATTGCCTGTGTGTGATGGTTATTTAATTCAGTTGCAGAGTTATGTGCACACAGTTATACATATACACTGTCAAATCCACCGCATGCACATAGTCGCAGGCAGATAGTCACATCCACAGGATCAGGCAGTAACACACACAGTTACAGGTAGATAAACACACACAATTACAGGCAGACAACCACACACACACAGCCACACACACACACACACACACACAAACACACACACAGAGGCAGATAGCCAGAGCCACACATACAGTTTTACACACACACACACACACACACACAAACACACAGCCACACATACAGTCTTACACACACATACTTACTTGCAGACAGTCACACACACACAGGCAGACAGCCACACGCGCGTGCACACACACACAGGCAGACAGCCACACGCGCGTGCACACACACACACACACACACACACACAGGCAGACAGTCATACACACAGACACACACACAGGCAGACAGTCATACACACACACACAGGCAGACAGTCATACACACAGACACACACACACACAGTCACACTCACACTCACACTGACAATCACACATAGATACCTCTGTTCATTGTGGAGGCAGACAGGCAATGCAGCTCCTGGAGACTGTTTGTTGGGGAAGCATGGACCCCTTCCTGCTTCCCCTGCAGCAGGGCACCTTTAGCTCCGCCCCGTCACACGGAAGTTCCCCCTACCGCAAGGGAGGCTCAGCCCCCTGCCACAAATTTTATTTTTTTATTTTTAAATTCCGGCCAGCCATGTGTGAGCTGTGTCGGCTGTCAGGCCGCCCCCTGCTCCATGGCGCTCTGTGCGGCCGCACAGCTCGCACACCCCTAAGACTGGCTCTGACTGGAGCACAGGGGTTTTTCTTGAGGGCCAATGACTATTCATATCAAAGGACACCTTATCTAGGAGGAAATAAGGACATATGGCAAGTGAGAAACTTAGTTTATAATTGAGCCAAACTTCCAGGCCACTTGTGTGTGACTTCTCAAACCTTGCAGAATGGCTCAGTTGGAGTCCCAACTTCAAAGAGGAATTTAGATTGAAAGCTCTGACCTCCTATGCAATCATGTATTTTTGGAGGGTTTTAGAATATTGTATATTTTTCTGTAGAGGATCCTGGGAGGAAATGCCCTGTATTATTGTATGGGAGACCCCATGTAGGGGTCTGTGCATAAAAGCCTTCAGTTGAGTCCCAGGACTATGTTTCATGTAGTTACTGGGGGAATGGGTATTTACTTGTTCCATAGTGGCTGAAGGAAGGTAATAGCGGACGTAACCAGTCGGGTTACCCGTGGTCTGCTACACTCAGGTTTGATAATCTCAGCCAATCCAATGCTTTCCCATAGCTCCTCATAGTGATACATTGAATCAGTGCATGTCTATGGAGAGCATTCAGCCTCTCCATGCAGAGAGTGAAGACGCTGAATGACAGTGCTGCAGCTCTGACACAGGAAGCACCTTTAGTAGCCATCTAGAGGTTTGACTAGGCACCAATGTAAAGTGTTTACATTGAAAAGCCTGCAGGGACAGTGTAGCGGAGCGGCAATATTAAATTCCACGATCTTCGCTGGTATAGAAGGTAATCCACAGTCAAGCGCTGAAAAGTAAGGCAATATCCCAGATCCCCCAGTAACAGGACGAAACACAGTTCTGGGAGTCAACTGAGGTTTTTATTCACAGCTCCAGGATTTATGCAAGTCCCCATGCAAGGGGTTTCCCTACTGACATAGCAGGGGTAATACAGTAGGGGACTACATGGGGGACTTAACACTCTGGGCATTTCTCCCATCAGGCACTGCTGGACGAGAGGGATACTCCCACTGGAATACACTGTTAAGTGGATTATCCCTCTGTGCAGCAGAACCGGCATTTAACATTTAAATACATAACTTTTACAATATTCAGTTTATTTAAATGAATGGACGTTATAGCTGGGGTCTGAGCGCACATTTTGTGGGAATACCGCTCAGATCCCAGCTAAAACAACCGAACGCCGCACGAAATACACTTTGCTATCGAGTTCGCCTAAAAGTACCGAACACCGATGGGGAACCACAATAACGAAAGACCGGAGCTCCCGAACGGCCTGGAAGTCCAGCGGTGTTCGCGCCGTCGAGTAGCCGTTTTCAGTTTCGCACGGTTCGCGCGGACTCCAGTCAGCTGACACATTCCAGCCAATCAGCAGTAGACCCTCCCTCCCAGACCCTCCCACCTCCTGGACAGCTCACTAAGAATGCAGCTTCAAAATGGATGCTGTCCAGGAGGAGGGAGGGTCTGCTGCTGATTGGCTGGAATGTGTCAACTGACTGGAGTCCGCAGCGAACCATTCGTGGCGAACAGTTCAGCGAACAGTTCGGGACATCACTAGTTACACATATAGTACAGCGGTTATTACAGACAACCTTTTTATACATATAGTCCAGCATCCTACAAGTGGCTAAGTTTGCCACAGACAGGCTCTAAATACCAGAACCACTTCATAACGTTGTAGTAGTTCTGGTGACTATAGTGTCCCTTCACATAACTCACCTGGTTAGTTAGGAATAGTGATATCTTATATTGTTGCAAAAAAAAAAGACAAAACAAAAACGACTGGTACAAAATATAGATTAGATGGATCTATGTCATCTGCGTCAAGTAGAGTCCGTCACGCAGACAGAGCAGGCATGTTGTCTTACCTGAATTAAAGTATGGCATTATGTCAACCATTATTGAGAGTTGGCATATCACATTCTGTCTGTGGGACAGATTCTACTTTCAAAACTGTTAATCCACGTTGCATAGACTACTTAGTGGTGAGATCCACTTAATATATATTGTGCAAACCTACTTCTTGCCTTTCTTTTCTCCTTTTTATTGGCATTTTGTTTTGGAACTATAGTGTTTTTTAATGGGCTTTTTTATTTATGTGAAATCTTATTTCTAAGTCTGCAGACTTACAAAAAAATAATAATGTGGATGAAACGTGCTTGAAAAGAAACAGATGACTGGTTGAAAATCTGGGAGGCCGTAGCCTCTTTCACCATTTGTGTAACTCATGAGGAACAGACTTTTAAAATGCTCTTTCATTGGTATCAAAAGCTGTTCAGATTTGCTCAACTGCAATGCATCGAAATAACCTCTGCTGGAAATGGCCAGGGACCTTTCTATACTGCTGGTGGTCCTATACTAGCATTATACCATTGTGGAAGCAAGTCATTTCTCTACTTACTCAAGTCCTGGGAAAACCCTATCCAATGGACCCATGGCCATTGTTTTTGTGTAACCCCTTGACTTCTTTACTAAGGGCAGAGAACAAACTAGGAGAGAGATGCACTATCAGTATGTAAGACCATTGGAGAATTATGGGCAAAGACGACATTCCAAGTATGAACATGGTCACACGCGAATAAACAAGGCTATAGGGATGGATAGACTCTGCTCAATTACATGACACACCCAAACCCTTCCACAAAATTTGGGAGCCTTGGCTGTATGGAGACTCCTTTACCCCTTGTTAGCATCACTTCTATAGGGATGACACTCACTCTTTTCTAATTCCATGACGCACAGGAGCACTCATTTCTTCTCCGCTTTTCTCTTCTCTCCCTTCTCCACCACTCAATTATTCCGACACACGTCTATCATCCAGTTTTTACTGTCTATCTACCCCAGAAAATCGTACACGTTCAGCCTTCCTTGTCCCTTCATCTGTCCCCACAGACTTAAGTATAGCCCTTTCCCCATTTTTTTTCTTGTCTCTCTCTTCCTCGCCCCCCTACATTATCTATTCCACATCAGCCACGTCAACGTACATAACTGCATAGCAGTTAGAAATATAAACTTTAGAATTGTGCACAGCAAAAAAAACGTTGTTTCATCCGAATTGATTTGTCCTCTCCTCTAAAAAATAGAAATTGGTTCAGATGAACCAAGTTTCATCTGTGTGGTGTTTCGAATATAAAACCAAACAAAAAAACATACAGAAAAGTAGAAAATCTCCTCTGCACTCAGCCTTAATGTCGCAACTCCAGCTTCACCACAATTCCAAAAAAGAACCACACTTTGTAATCAGTAAGATCCAAATCATTCCCCAAGGTGGAGCCTTAAAAAGTACTTCATTTATTGAAAAACATGCAAAATGGTACAGAAAACACTCACAGACCTCATAAGTAACATGTGATCTAGATAAAATCCTAAATAAGTTAATACAAAGTACAAAGAAAGTTCAAAAAATTCAAGGTCTTAGATCCAAGTCCCTGTTAGAATGGTGGGAAAAAAACTGCCCTAAGCTTCTGTGGCAAACCCTGCCACTTGAACTAACTATTCTGTGCGAATGGGTGCTAAAACAAGTGAATAAATGCACGAACAGACTTTAATGCTATTTTGCTGTCTTTTATGCGAATGCCCCGAAACTACCAAACGGGAGACCACCCGGGGTGGTCGTGTGTTTCCAATTACCTGAAAGCTACAATGTTGCGAAGGGAAATTAGTACCTGTATGTGTGGCCGCCATTTCGCCCACCGAACACGTGGCGGCGGCCATCTTACGCACGAACAGCGGTACTTGGTCGTCGAACGCCTGGAACTCAAACCGGGCATTCGACTAACCAAGTACCGCTAAGACCTCCAGCATGCTCCGACAGCATGAACTAAACACACGAACGCCCCGGCGTTCGGTAGATAGAATACCCTAAACGAGGGGATTCATACGAATGGTATCAGTCGCCTGGATGGCTGAGCTGTTCGGGACTTTGCGTTCACTAAGAAAGACCAACCGCAGGGCCAGAACTCATGGAACTGTTTTCGGCTACTTTTGCGTTCACTAAAAAAGACCGACCGCAGGGCCAGAACTCATGGAACTGTTTTCGGCTACTGAGCCCCTGCGGTCAGTCAAATCTTTAAATGCCTGTAACTCCAGAACCCCTGGTCCGATCTGGGTGAATTTTGAGTATGTTGCTCACCCAGATCAGATCTACCAGGGGACCCCTTATTTAGGGGACATGCAGAAAGTGGGGAAAACTCTGTCCCCATTGTGGCGAAACCAACCTCGCCACTGTGAACTGGAGAAGCCTGGTTGCTCGCCTGCTCCCTTTGGACTATGGCCCTGCAGGTTAAACTGTTTATTTCCCCTGCAGAAAGGCTTATTTGTGTGATCTGAGTGCCATTCATCTAATAATGTGCACTCAGATCCCAGCTATCTGGGGATATGTGAAATGTCTGTGTGTTATGTGTAAATGTGACTTTATGTATTTTAAAGTGTTTTGTGTCTTTTTGCAACCATGTGCTTAATGGAGTCTTGTGTCTATCCTGGGAGATAATTGAATTACTCTCAGGATAGAAGACTCTGAAACTGGTTTGGGCCAGAAAGCCATGCTTCATTTAGTCACAAAGGACTTTTTACTAACTTTTGAACCCCTTGTCTGATTTGTGCCATTTTTGAATATGTTGTTCCCCTGAATGGATTGATTGTGAATATGTAATTTTATGTGAATGTGATGTATGGTTTTAAAGTTATGAAAGTTGGGTAGAAAGTATGTTTTAACTGTATGTGTAATTGAGTTTCCTCTCAGGATAAGGGGAGGGAATATGTGGGATGTAACTGATATGTGATTGGTTGTTTTGTAACGCCCTGTGGGCTGTACTATGTTTGTGATTTGGGAATAAAAGAGACTGTATGTGACAGTACAGGGAGTTCCTGTTTAACCCTCAAAGTGAAGTGTCGTCTCATTATTGGGGGAAGGATTTATTGTATGCTGTTCCAGTTTGACTGCTAGGAGAGTAAACCTATTCGTATGGTTCCTATTCAACTGTCTACAGCATTCATATGCTTGAGAGGATTCATATGCTTCTCCGGTTCGGTGGTTGTGGTGTCTGCTGCAGTGCTTGGAGTCCTCAGGAAGCGCTAGGAGCATCTTTCAACGGAGGTACCCAGTCGGGGTGCCAGGTGATCCGTTACATTGGTGGCAAGCGGTGGGATGGCGTCCTAGTGCGAGGTAAAGCAGCTCAGAGACACAGTTCGTGGAGTTACAAATTGAGGGCAACGCTAGCACACGTGCAGCGACCCTGGGAGCAGAGGTATCCAGCGACTTGGAGCAGACAAGTATGGAAGGCTCTGGCGATGATTGGATGGCCGAGGTGAGGCAGCGAGTGGCCCAGTATGGGGATGATTTACCCATGGAGGTACGCCGGGTGATCTGGAACCAGGTCACGGCCGAGCGAAACACAAGGCTGGCCCGAGAATTCCGGCTGGCGAAAGAGAGAGAGTATGCTCAGCGGAAGGAGTGTTACAACAGCCGAGTAGAGGCTGCATCCGAGGAGGCTAGCCGTCTCCCCCTGAGGCGGCCGCAGGAACCCGAAGTAGGGGTCCTCATAGACTGGTCCTGTGAGGAACCACAACAGGCAGGTGGAGATGGGACCGGCCCAGATCCCCAGCAGCAGCCGGAGTTGCCAGGTGCGGAAGCAGGTGGTCCTTACTCGCAAATGTTGAGGGACCTCACAGACTGGTCCTGGGAAGACCCACAGATGGCAGGTGGAGATGGGACGGCGGTCTCTCAACCGGCCCTACAGGGATGCTGGGCGGTCGGCCCAGATCTCCAGCGGCAGTATGTACCCCAGGGAGCTGAAGGTGCAGTCCTTCCTCCCCAGCGGCAGTGTGCACCCCAGGGAGCTGAAGGTGCAGTCCTTCCTCCCCAGCGGCAGTGTGTACCCCAGGGAGCTGAAGGTGCCGTCCTTCCTCCCCAGCGGCACAGTGTCCTGCAGGGAGCAGAGACCGTCAGTCTCGCACCCCAACCACAGGACAAAATAATGAAAGGGGAGACAGCTGGTCCCCCTCTCCACCAGCAGAGAGAGTGTCAGGGAGAGGAGCCTGATACCCCCTCTCCCCAGCGGCAGTTTACAGTTCAGAGAGAGGAGCTTGTTACACCCTCTCTCCAGCGGCAACCTAACCCAGCAAGGGGAGATGTTACACCCCCCAACAGTGCAGATGGGACTGTAGTCTCTGCACTTACAGCACAAGGGGTAGGGACAGTCGGTCCTGTTCCCCAGCCACAGGGCGGTGTATCCAGAGGGGAGACAGTCGGTCTCTCCCTCCCACAACCAGGCTCCCACCAGGCTACTTCCGTGGTAGCACTGGCATCAGGGCAGAGTACCGCTGGTCTCTGCCCACTCAGCAACCCACCAAGGCAGCCTAACAGTTGCCCACACAGTCGTGGTGAGGCACCTGGACATGGACAAAGTTCTCCTCTACCCAGGTGTAGTAACCAGTTATTGTGGGTGGGCTGTACTGCTGTTTCTGTTTTGTGGGTGGGTTGCTGGACTAACCAGGGCACTGACCGGCAGGAGGTCAGATACCCTGTTAGTCTAGTTGGTAAAGGGGAGAAGTGTGGCGAAACCAACCTCGCCACTGTGAACTGGAGAAGCCTGGTTGCTCGCCTGCTCCCTTTGGACTATGGCCCTGCAGGTTAAACTGTTTATTTCCCCTGCAGAAAGGCTTATTTGTGTGATCTGAGTGCCATTCATCTAATAATGTGCACTCAGATCCCAGCTATCTGGGGATATGTGAAATGTCTGTGTGTTATGTGTAAATGTGACTTTATGTATTTTAAAGTGTTTTGTGTCTTTTTGCAACCATGTGCTTAATGGAGTCTTGTGTCTATCCTGGGAGATAATTGAATTACTCTCCAGGATAGAAGACTCTGAAACTGGTTTGGGCCAGAAAGCCATGCTTCATTTAGTCACAAAGGACTTTTACTAACTTTTGAACCCCTGGTCTGATTCGTGCCATTTTTTAATATGTTGTTCCCCTGAATGGATTGATTGTGAATATGTAATTTTATGTGAATGTGATGTATGGTTTTGGAGTTATGAAAGTTGGGTAGAAAGTATGTTTTAACTGTATGTATAATTGAGTTTCCTCTCAGGATAAGGGGAGGGAATATGTGGGATGTAACTGATATGTGATTGGTTGTTTTGTAACGCCCTGTGGGCTGTACTATGTTTGTGGATTGGGAATAAAAGAGACTGTATGTGACAGTACAGAGAGTTCCTGCTTAACCCTCAAAGTGAAGTGTCGTCTCATTATTGGGGGAGGATTTATTGTATGCTGTTCCAGTTTGACTGCTAGGAGAGTAAACCTATTCGTATGGTTCCTATTCAACTGTCTACAGCATTCATATGCTTGAGAGGATTCATATGCTTCTCCGGTTCGGTGGTTGTGGTGTCTGCTGCAGTGCTTGGAGACCTCAGGAAGCGCTAGGAGCATCCTTCAACGGAGGTACCCAGTCGGGGTGCCAGGTGATCCGTTACACCCATTAATCTGTTTAAGTGCTAATCTAAGGGGAGGAGAGGGATGGGAGGTGACTGTGTTATGATTGGCTACTGTAATAATTATGAAAGTTACCTCCCTTGCATGGGAGAAATGCATAAAAGCAGACATGTGAATAAAGCTGACAGTTGACTCCCAGACTATGTGTCGTCTAGTCCTTGGGGAGGTGGATTATGCTGTGTTCCTGTGATTTTGTATGCTGAATCTTTGTTCCCAGCGGAGAGCTATTGGATTAAACCCTGCTCCTCCGCTACAGCTTCCTACTTTGTGTTAACTTATTTAAGATTTCATCTAGATCATGTTACACTGTGATAGTAAATACACTGTGATAGTGAATAATGCATGTAACACTGTGATAGTGACTATTATGACATGTTACACTGTGATAGTGAATAATGTATATTACACTATGATTGTGAATAATGTATGTTACACTATGTTAGTGATTATTATTACATGTTACACTGTGATTGTGAATAATGTATGTTACACTATGATAGAAAATATTATTACATGTTACACTGTGATAGTAAATAATGTATGTTACACTATGATAGTGAATATTATTACATGTAACACTGTGATAGTGAATACTGTATGTTACAATATGATAGTGAATATTATTACATGTTATACTGTGATAGTAAATAATGTATGTTACACTATGATAGTGAATATTATTATATGTCGCACTGTCATAGTGAATAATATATGTTGCACTGTGATAGTGAATAATACATGTTACAATGTGATAGTGAATAATAAATGTTACACTGTGATAGTGAATACACTGTGATAGTGAATTAACATGTCACACTGTGATAGTGAATCATACATGTTACACTGGGAGAGTTAATACAATGTCATAGTGAATAATATATGTCGCACTGTGATAGTGAATAATACATGTTACAATGAGATAGTGAATGATAAATGTTACACTGTGATAGTGAATACTCTGATAGTGAATAATACATGTTACACTGTGATAATGAATAATACATGTTACACTGTGATTGTGAACAATACGTGTCACACTGTGATAGTGAATAATAAATGTTACACTGTGGTAGTGAATACACTGTGATAGTGAACAATACATGTTACACTGTGATATTGAATAATACTTGTTACACTGTGATAGTGAATAGTAAATGTCACATTGTGATAGTGATACATGTTACACTATGGTGGTGAATTTTGTTACGTTACACTGTGATAGTGAATAATACATGTTACACTATGATAGTGAATATTATTAGTTACACTGTGATAGTGATACATGTTACACTGTGATAGTGAATAATACTTGTTACACTATGATAGTGAATGTTATTACAGTACACTGTAATAGTGATACATGTTACACTGTGATAGTGAATAATACTTGTTACACTATGATAGTGAATTTTATTACGTTACACTATGATAGTGAATAATACGTGTTACACTATGACAGTGAATATTATTACGTTACACTGTGATAGTGATACATGTTGCACTGTGATAGTAATTATTATTACATGTTAGACTGTTATAGGGACACTGTGTTCAGTATAGCTTTGCTGGTGGCCCTCCTGTGCCACCAAGGCCACCCTCCCGCCCTCCCCAGCCCCGCCCCCGTGGTGGCAGCCCTGCCGGCTGGCCGCTCCCCGCACACACTGCCCCTGACATGGATCAGACAGTCCAGCTGAGCACAGTGACCGCCAACACCAAGAGGCAGCCTCAGCACACGGTGCAGCAGGTAAGGAATGCCACTCTCAGCACTCACAGCACACACCCCATCATTACACCCGGATCACTTACTGTTTACGGATGGCTTTTAATACTGAGGACTACAACTCCCATTATTATTAGATCTCTTAGACTGGCTGACTGATGGGGGATGCAGTTCGAAGCAACCTGCTCCTTACAACTATAGCAAACTCCAACACAGCTATAAACCCCCATTATATACATAGTATCTATCCATTCACATATAAAGGAACCCCTAGCACAGCTATAAACCCCCATTATATACATAGTATCTATCCATTCACATATAAAGGGACCCCTAACACAGCTATAAACCCCCATTATATACATAGTATCTATCCATTCACATATAAAGGGACCCCTAGCACAGCTATAAACCCCCATTATATACATAGTATCTATCCATTCACATATAAAGGGACCCCTAACACAGCTATAAACCCCCATTATATACATAGTATCTATCCATTCACATATAAAGGGACCCCTAGCACAGCTATAAACCCCCATTATATACATAGTATCTATCCATTCACATATAAAGGGACCCCTAGCACAGCTATAAACCCCCATTATATACATAGTATCTATCCATTCACATATAAAGGAACCCCTAGCACAGCTATAAACCCCCATTATATACATAGTATCTATCCATTCAGATATAAGGGGATAATATTTATTATATAAAGCCATATCTCCGGTGACAATGTTACAGTAAGATATTCTGTCCCATGTTAGATCCCTCTTGCTACATGTATCATATGATAATGGTTACAGAGTGACTTTCACTTTCTACCATAAAATGTTACTATGTCCTGGACGAACACTCCATTAATTAGACAGAATCATTCATTAGTTTACTTCTGGGAAGAGAAGCTTGTCACCCTGTGTTATATGTGTGACTCTATGTGACATGTGTCACCTTGTGTTACGTGACTGTGTGATGTTTGTGATCCTGTGTGACATGTGAAGTCTGTGTGATATGTATGGCTGTGTCGTGTGTGACTTTGTGTGATGTGTCGTGTGTCCCTTTTTGATGAGTGTGTCCCCCCCATGTGTGCTGTCTGTAACCCTGTGTAATGTGGGTTACTCTGTGTGATTTATGACGATGTGTCCCCCGTGTAATGTGTGACGGTGTGTGAAATGCCTCCCGTGTGATGTGTGACTGTGTGATCTGTCCTCCCTTGTGTGATGTGTGACTGTGTGTGATGTCCCTCCTGTGTGATGTGTGACTGTGTGATCTGTCCTCCCTTGTGTGATGTGTGACTTTGTGTGATGTCCCCCCTGTGTGATGTGTGACTGTGTGTGATGTCCCCCCTGTGTGATGTGTTCCCCCTTGTGTGATGTCCCCTCTTGTTGTGTGATGTGTGACTGTGTGTGATGTCCCCCTGTGTGATGTGTGATTGTGTGTGATGTCTGTCACTCTGTGTGTGATGTGTTCCCCTGTGTGATGTCTGTCACTCTGTGTGTGATGTGTGACTGTGTGATGTGTCCCCCTGTGGGATGTCTGTCACTCTGTGTGTGATGTGTGACTGTGTGTGATGTGTCCCCCTGTGTGATGTCTGTCACTCTGTGTGTGATGTGTGACTGTGTGATGTGTCCCCCTGTGGGATGTCTGTCACTCTGTGTGTGATGTGTGACTGTGTGTGATGTGTTCCCCTGTGTGATGTCTGTCACCCTGCGTGATGTCTGTCACTCTGTGTGTGATGTGTGACTGTGTGTGATGTCTATCACTCTGTGTGTGATGTGTCCCCCTGTGTGATGTCTGTCACTCTGTGTGTGATGTGTGACTGTGTGTGATGTCCCTGTGTGTGATGTGTGACTTTGTGTGATGTGTCCCCGTGTGATGTCTGTCACTCTGTGTGTGATGTGTGACTGTGTGATGTGTCCCCCTGTGTGATGTCTGTCACTCTGTGTGTGATTTGTCCCCCTGTGTGATGTCTGTCACTCTGTGTGTGATGTGTGACTGTGTGACGTGTCCCCCTGTGTGATGTCTGTCACTCTGTGTGTGATGTGTGACGTGTGTGATGTGTCCCCCCTTGTGTGATGTCCCCTCTTGTTGTGTGATGTGTGACTGTGTGTTATGTGTCCCCCTGTGTGATGGCTGTCACTCTGTGTGTGATGTGTCACCCTGCGTGATGTCTGTCACTCTGTGTGTGATGTGTGACTGTGTGTGATGTCTATCACTCTGTGTGTGATGTGTCCCCCTGTGTGATGTCTGTCACTCTGTGTGTGATGTGTGACTGTGTGTGATGTCCCTGTGTGTGATGTGTGACTTTGTGTGATGTGTCCCCGTGTGATGTCTGTCACTCTGTGTGTGATGTGTGACTGTGTGATGTGTCCCCCTGTGTGATGTCTGTCACTCTGTGTGTGATTTGTCCCCCTGTGTGATGTCTGTCACTCTGTGTGTGATGTGTGACTGTGTGACGTGTCCCCCTGTGTGATGTCTGTCACTCTGTGTGTGATGTGTGACTGTGTGTGATGTGTTCCCCCTTGTGTGATGTCCCCTCTTGTTGTGTGATGTGTGACTGTGTGTTATGTGTCCCCCTGTGTGATGTCTGTCACTCTGTGTGTGATGTGTGACTGTGTGACGTGTCCCCCTGTGTGATGTCTGTCACTCTGTGTGTGATGTGTGACTGTGTGTGATGTGTTCCCCCTTGTGTGATGTCCCCTCTTGTTGTGTGATGTGTGACTGTGTGTTATGTGTCCACCTGTGTGATGGCTGTCACTCTGTGTGTGATGTGTGACTGTGTGTGATGTCCCTGTGTGTGATGTGTGACTGTGTGTGATGTGTCCCCGTGTGATGTCTGTCACTCTGTGTGTGATGTGTGACTGTGTGATGTGTCCCCCTGTGTGATGTCTGTCACTCTGTGTGTGATGTGTGACTGTGTGATGTGTCCCCCTGTGTGATGTCTGTCACTCTGTGTGTGATGTGTGACTGTGTATTATGTGTCCCCCTGTGTGATGTCTGTCACCCTGTGTGTGATGTGTGACTGTGTGTGATGTGTTCCCCCTTGTGTGATGTCCCCTCTTGTTGTGTGATGTGTGACTGTGTGTTATGTGTCCCCCTGTGTGATGTCTGTCACTCTGTGTGTGATGTGTGACTGTGTGTGATGTGTTCCCCCTTGTGTGATGTCCCTTCTTGTTGTGTGATGTGTGACTGTGTATTATGTGTCCCCCTGTGTGATGGCTGTCACTCTGTGTGTGATGTGTGACTGTGTGATGTGTCCCCCTATGTGATGTCTGTCACTCTGTGTGTGATGTGTGACTGTGTGTGATGTGTGACTGTGTGTGATGTGTTCCCCCTTGTGTGATGTCCCCTCTTGTTGTGTGATGTGTGACTGTGTGTTATGTGTCCCCCTGTGTGATGGCTGTCACTCTGTGTGTGATGTGTCACCCTGCGTGATGTCTGTCACTCTGTGTGTGATGTGTGACTGTGTGTGATGTCCCTGTGTGTGATGTGTCCCCGTGTGATGTCTGTCACTCTGTGTGTGATGTGTGACTGTGTGATGTGTCCCCCTGTGTGATGTCTGTCACTCTGTGTGTGATGTGTGACGTGTCCCCCTGTGTGATGTCTGTCACTCTGTGTGTGATGTGTGACTGTGTGTGATGTGTTCCCCCTTGTGTGATGTCCCCTCTTGTTGTGTGATGTGTGACTGTGTGTTATGTGTCCCCCTGTGTGATG
>OW240912.1:357153602-357183023 GCA_933207985.1 Pelobates cultripes
TATATGTAGAGTTCTTATGTTCTAATGTTTGTTACTTTAATAGCTTATTACTTACCACGGCCTGGGCAGCAGCAGTACCATTTTCGATATGTGGATCGATATGGTATTGTGAGAGGATGTAGTGATCCCTTTGTATTCGGTGACCCAGGGCCCTTGGAAGACTTGGTTACATTGGAGGATGAGGAAACATCCATGGACATGCTTCTGGTAGTCCCAAAAGCCACGTTACTGCAGGTATTGTGTTATGGAAGGGACTTTGTTAACAAATGTGTCAAATCTTTTTCTGATGTTGGCCAGAAGAATTTAAAAAAAGATAATCTAGCAAAGCCAGACAGAGAATTCCTTTCTGTGCCGATGTTACTCAGACATCATTTGAAGGGTTTGCACAACCACAATAGTCCCTTCAAAGTTATTTTTGCCAGCTTACAATTTGCAAATCATGTTAATACTGACCTTGTGTCTGCTGCCCCTTCATGTTCTCATCTTTGGTGGTTGTCACCATCATCAGAGGTGTTTCAGTGGTTTCTGGCATCCCATAAAATATTTTTCATGCCCAGCATCAGTCTTCTATGGTGCTGAAAACTTAAAACTATGTACTTTATATTTTTATGTATCAATAGGCTTCACCAGCCAGGGGGAAAAATGCTCGAAAAATTGTTTAGTATGGAAAGGAGTACCTGGAGTCCCCTGGCACTGTCCCTCATTTCTGTACCAATGCCTACAGTTTTAAGTTTTACATTTTATTATTATCATGCGTCATTGTTTAGTGATTCATTTTTTATACCTATCCCAAGAAGACCTTTCTTTTTATGGAGGGTAGATAGTCTATAATGGACTTTTTTACTTCATAGCTGTCTGCTTGTAACACGCAGTTTGGACGCTACGGCCAATTCGCTGTACTAATATAGTAATGGCTGCACCTGGTAAAAAAGCAAGATAACCTATGTTTGTTCGTTATACTCCAAGGAAGGCAGCGATTTACTGTGATTGATTAATTTTAGCAAACTCAAATACAGCATTTATACCCAGAAATAATTGTGACATTCATTTTTCATATGCTTACATATTTCTGTCACCTTTTCCATAAATTGTTCTTAAAGATGCTGCGTTTGCAACAATGTAACTTGTTGCATCCTTTGAAATCCATGTTTATTTTTCTATTCAGCGTCAGCTGGAAGAGTCCCAGCAGGAACGGAATGCTCTGATGAGGGTCCGACTTGAATTAGAGGAGGAAGTGAACACCCTGCAGAAAAAAATCGATAATCTTGAGGCAGCTCTGAAGGCTGCTGATGAGAAGTCCAATCTTCTTTCTCAAAAACTGATGGTATGGATACATCTCCACAACATACTATTTAAGTACAAACAAAACTTTCCTGGTGTTTAAATGGTACTGGTCATACATAAATGTCATGGCATCTCTTCCCTAGAGAATACAATTCCATTTATATATGTTGCTAGCAAATGCATAGTGTTGATTTTATTCATATAATTACCCCATCAGCCTTCATTAGAAATGCAAATATGTCCATTTGATGTAGGCAGAATCAAGCATTTGTTGGCGGTTTCAGTAGCTTAGTGTATGTATTTTTCCCACATTGACCAAATTTACTCAAAAACTGAAGCTGTATAATTCAGGAATAATTTCTTGAAGAATTCTAGACTATCCCTTACCTCACCATATAAATAAATATGCCAGCTAATCAAAACTAGTGAGCACAGCAAAAAAGTAAATAGAGTTGGGTGGTGTCTGGCAGAACAGGTACATCTTTTTTCAGACATCCTGTTAACATGGAGCTCCTGGATCTCCTCCTTAAAAGGTTACATACATTAGTAGTTGGTTTGTGGGCACATTCAAGATGGAGTCCCAAGTTCTATCCTTTCACACTGCCGGTGAGGATTTCCTTTAGGTTGGGTACAACATCTCCATTACAACAGCCATCAGGAGGGAGCGTTCATCATATAACCAGGTTGCCCTTTTAAGTATGACAGAATGCAAAATTGATAATCATTTAATGTGAAAGGGGCTGTCTGGAAAACGTATATAATGTAATTTAATTAACTCAATAAAACACTGTTGTTAATAAAGAATATAGAAAAGGAGACGTATCCCCCTCAGTTTTTAAAATAAAAAAATCTATTGGCATTATAAAGGCCACTGATTATACCTGCAGTTTCCATTTTTCCCATTATTGATAACTGGAGATGTAGTTTGGTTTGAAGAAAGCCTGGCACCTCTATGATAATCACATAATAATGAGAATAAATATTGCATTGGTTTTCAACATACCATTACCTTGATTTTTTTTGTTTTTGTAGCCTTCAGAATTAATGACGCTAACTAGTTCAATTACCTTCATTATTTGTTCTAGTGTCAGTCATTATATTTGTCTTGTAAACAAAACCAGGAACTTATCAATAGATTACATTTTATTACCCCACATAATCCTTTTTAAGATTTTCATATTTAAAGAAATGACTGGACTAAAATATCGGCTTAGGCCTTTATTAGTCGGATTTGTTTACTTTTGAATTATCTATAGTTTAGATAACCTTTTAGGTAGTCAACCTTTTTCTTCCTACCGCCCACTTATGCATCTTTCTTGATGGAAAAATTTCCTTACCGCCCACCAGTTTTCGCGCAAGTGCAGAATATTTTTTAGAAAGGAGGGCGTTTAAAAAATAAATAAATGTACGTACATTTATCTTTTTATTTCTACTTAATTTAACTTTATAAAGTTTAATGAGAAAACAATGAAGTAAATTGAAATGACCTTTACTAGTGATTAATGAGATCCTTGAGGTTGATGCTGCAAGACTAAATATTTGATATCTGGTTCGATTTTCGTAAGGAACAAACGAAGGTCTCCTCTTTTGGTGATATTCAGACGACTTCTCTGTTTGCGCATAATATGATTTCTCATCTGTGCGTCAGCTCCCCTCCTCTCCCTCCTCAATTCCCCTCCCCACCTTTTTTTTTTTTAAATTCTTTATTTGTCTGTGCACATATGTGAGAGACATGGTGTCGTGTTGCCACGACGACATTTGCATACTGTAGGTAACAGCATCTTAAACAAAAATGCAAAGCAGGTAACAGAGGCACAGTTTTAAAATGAAATCAACTGGTAGATAGAGGTGGTGTAGTAGGGGTCCGTGTTCCGCTCTGAGGGCGGTCCCAGCTGTTGGGGATTGTCCCCCAGATCTGGTATCGGGCATTCAACCTTGTGTGGTGCGTTAACAGATCCAGAGGCCCCGTCTGGTCATCCCGTCTAGCGGGCCATGGAATTTGGGCTGTTAGAAATACATGCTACAGGTTTCGAAGAGCGATTATGGCCGCAGTCAGCTGGTGGTGGGGTCAGGTAGGAGCGCTATCTCGCTAATGGTGGCCGGGCTGCATGCCTCCTAGGACGCTAGGGGGGCCCTCCCCACCTTTTTATTTTCCTTTTTTCTATTTTTTAACCTTACTTATAGCAATGCCCAGTAGGAAGGCTGAGCTAGGTAGCCCACTATAACAGACAGGCACACATACATACAGATACACATAAATACAAAGACACATACATACAAACAGACAGGCACACACATACATACATACATACAGACACACAGACATGCACACACATACATACAGACACACACGACACATACAGGCACACACACACATAGACATGCACACATACACACAGACACACACATAAGACATACATACAAAGACATACACCAAGACACACATACATACAGACGCATACATAAGACACACATACATACAAAGACACATACACAACACATACATACAAAGACAAGACACACACAACACATACATACAAAGACAAGACACACATACACACACGCGCAAGACATACATACGACACACATACATACAAAGACACATACACACACATATAGACACACACAAGACATACATACAAAGACACACACACATTATATTTAAGTCACCCTCCTGTTTCCTACCTTTAAGGTGCAGGAGGGTGACATTCCCTGGGGTCCAGTGGTGGCTCAGGTGGATGGGAGTCAGAGTTTCCACTCTGACTCCCTGGTCTTCCTCCTGCGCGGCTCTCAGTGTTAGCTGGGAGGAGTGACGTGCAGTCACTTCCTCCCAGCTCTGTGATGTAATCACAGGGGGCCCGGTCGCGCTGTTAAAGTGCCCAGCGCTGACCGGGCCCCCTCACAATCCACATCCATCGGGTGGCCCTGACAGCATTGGCCACCCGATGGACCAATAGGACAGCGGCTCCGGCGGTTTGCTGCTTGGGCCGGGGCCGCAGATGGTGATGGCGGTACCCGGTCGCAGAGGTACTGCCGGCTCGCACCCGCCCGCTCGCTCACCCAATCTTTCCAAATGAGGAAATCCCTACCGCCCACCTGGAATCCTGAAACGCCCACTAGTGGGCGGTAGGGACCAGGTTGACGACCCATGGTTTAGATAATTCCTAACCTTTATTGTATACTAGGACTTCTCCTGCATATTTTCTCTTCAAGTATATTTCTTGATCATCGTTTTGTTTTCTACTGTGGAACTAAAATCCAAAAATTAACAAAGGATTTCTGTATTGTGTGGTCCTGTAGTATGCTTCATTGAAAGATGAGTTGGTGAAGAAGGAATATGAGATACTTAGCTCCCGAGAGAATGAACACTGTGATCGGATCGAGCAGTTGCTGAATGACATTGAGGATATGAAGAAGATTGTGCTGGACAAAGACAAAGAGATTCACAAGTAAAAATCTTAGTACTTCACTGCGTTAGTTTTTTTTTTTAATGATGTTACACTTGGATTTAATCAAAAGGCAAGCAGATAGATCATGTCCTTAGATTGTAATGTAAGTAGTGGGCTTAGATCAGCATGTTTTCAGACCTGGCATTACTATGACATAAACAAGTCAGAAGACAATTGTTCTAGTTCTAAATATATGGAGGGGTGGTCCAATGCATCCACTATGTTTCTATGCATTCTAATTCATGTACTTCTCCTACAAATAGGTCATTGTGTAAGTGTGACCTAAATAATGTGATCACTAAGGCCAACTTATCATGTGTGAGAAAACACTTAAGTATTTTGACAAATGTTAAATGGTTGAGAACCGTAAAAAAATCTTTGTTCTTTTGTGGCTTTATTCAGAAATAATATATGTTATCACTCTGCTCTTTCTGTCATTTTAAAGTTTAAAGGTGCAGAAATGTTCCATAGAGGAAGAAAATGGAAAATTAAAGCTACATCTGGGAGATGCAACCTCAGAGAAGGAACACTGCCAGGTCTGTACCAAACATTTTCCCAATGACAGGAAGTAACGGCTTTAGGATTTAGTGTAAAACATGTACAACTGTAGATAAAGTGATGATTTTATAATTATTGCAAACTAATCACACATATATAGTGCAGTCAGATAGCCTCTCACATACTTCCAAGCTGACGTGGATCTGTCAGGACAAACTCCCAAAAGGACAGCGGAAACACATCATTAGCACAGGTGGTAGTCTGGATTGCTAACTGGCAAACACAACTTGCTTGCCAGTAATAGCCCCCTGGATGTCATGGACTTGCTCATTGGAACATTGATGATTTTAAAGGTATAAAGGGTGCAGGTACACATTTTGCTGTTGGTGTTTAGCAATGAACATTGTAAATCAGATAAAGGATGAAGAATAAAGGTAGTATTAAATTGCCTGTCTGATGTGACTATCCTATGTGCTTTCAATCACTGATCCTAGTTGGATGAAGGTGAAAAAAAGATACAAAGTTAAAGATGGTTAACATTTGAACATAATTCAAAGCACACGCCACAGGAAAATAGATAAAATAATATAACACTGTTAATGTCATAAATTATATAATACATAATTATTATACTTACATTAAAAGGCCAAAATGGAAATTTATTACAGTCCAGACTGTAAAATGAGTATAAAAAGAGAGAGTCTAGCTTGTTTAAGGTGCTTGAATGATGAGTGAGTCTGTATTTGTGGGAGTCTTGGGGTAGTTTACAATTCTTGGTCTGGTTTAAGCATGCAAATGAAAAAACTCAAATAGCGTAGTTTGTCACAGGTACGCAAAAGAGGACTTTAAAAACAAGTAGTATTCCTACTCACCTATTGGAGAGCTAGTACAAGCTCAGGTGTAACTAGCATTCAGTGGCGTTGATCCCCCACTGGAAGGATATAGGTCTCTGATGGCAAACCTTTTTGAGCCCGAAAGCCCAAACCGCAATACATGCCAACTTTTTTTCCCTCAAAGTGCCAACACGGCAATTAAACCGGAATACTGAGGTTTAAGTTTAGAAAAACAACTCGTACAGTTGTTCGAACTAATTAACAACTTTGTTTTAAAAGAAGAAAACAACAGAGAGTTCAATGATACAAATTTTAAATAATGATATAAATAGATAAAATTAAGCTTATATTTATTAGTATCTCAACAAATGCAATACATACACACAGACTGCTGAACACATTCACACACCGGCCTCTAAATACACATACACACACACACACACACACACACACTGTCTGCTGAGTACACACACACACACACACTCTGCTGAGTACACACACACAGTGTCTGCTGAATACACACACACACACAGACAGGGCCGGCGCTACCTGTAAGGCGGACTAGGCAGCCGCCTAGGGCGCCCCTTGGGAGGGGGCGCCGCCAGGAGCGCCGGCCCGCTCATGCTGCAGCCGCCCGAGCGCTCTGTAGAGAGCCTCAGGCGGCTGCAGCTTTGCCCGGGCGGTGCGTCCATGAGGGCGGACCGCACCGCCTGGGCACAGCATGGGGAGAGGGGCTGACAGGAGGGAAGCGCTGAGCGCTCCCTCCTGTCACTCCCTCCCTGTAGCGTGGGGGGAAATTGACGGGGGGGGGAAATGGACAGGGAGGGGAGTAAATTGACAGGGAGGGGAGTAAATTGACAGGGAGGGGGGGAAACTGACAGGAGGGGGGTGAATTGACAGGAGGGGAGAATTGACAGGGAGGGGGGAAATGGACAGGAGGGAGAAATTGACAGGAGGGGGGGGAAATTGACATGAGGGGAAATGGACAGGGAGGGGGAAATGGAAAGGGGGGGGAAAGGAGGGTGGGAAAATTGATGGGGAAATGAACAGGGAGGGGGGTAAATTGACAGGGACGGGGTGAATTGAGAGGGAGAGGGTGAACTGACGGGTGAACTGACCGGGGTGAACTGACAGGGAGGGGAGGGGAGAACTGGACAGGGGAGAATTGACAGGAGGGAGGAAATTGACAGGGGTGGGGAAATTGACAGGGGAGGGGGGGAAGAAATTGACAGGGAGGGGGGGAAGAAATTGACAGGGAGGGGAATTGATGGGGGAATGAGAGTGGGGAGGGGAGAAGAGAGTGACAAGGGAGGGGGGAGAAGAGAGGGACAAGCAGGGGAGAAGAGAGTGACAAAGGAGGGGGGGAGAAGAGAGGGACAAGGGGGGGAGAAGAGAGGGACAAGGGGGTAGAAGAGAGGGGGGAGAAGAGATTGACATCCATCACACACACACACAATGCACCCCTTACACACAAAGACAATGCACTCCTTGCACACAGAAAAACACAATGCATTACACACACAGACACACACACACAAGCAATGCATCCCTTACACACACAGAAACACACAATGCATTCCTTACACACACGAAATGCACCCCTTACAGATGCACACACTCAATGCATCCCGTACATACACAGAAGCACACCTTGCAGCCCTTACACATACAAACACAGATTCAAAAAAAAAATAAAGGGTCTTAAAAAAAATGGAGCTGCTTCCCATTCTCCCAGAACATTGATTTTTGTGACCACAGTTACAAACAGCCTCCAGGGAGCCTGTTCTACACCAGACCAGTGGAGCCAGACTGCAGCTAGAGCCCATCATCATCCTCATCTGGTTGTAAGTAGGCAATCTAGTATATTATTCGTGGCACTAATCTCTAGTCCCCAGAACCACTTCAGCTTAATGTAGTGGTTCTGGTGTCCATAGCCTGTCCCTGCAGGCCTTTTAATGTAAACATGGCGGCACTGCAGCACTGGCGTTAGTTAACATGGCAGATCATATGGGTGGGGCATTGTGATGTCACATGGGGAGGGGGGGCGGCGGCAAACTTTACTTTTGCCTAGGGCGGCAAAAATCCTTGCACCGGCCCTGCACACAGACTGCTGAATACACACACACACACACAGACTGCTGAATACACACACACACAGACTGCTGAATACACACACACAGACTGCTGAATACACACACAGACAGACAGCTGAATACACACACACACACACAGCTGAATACATACACACACATATTGCATTAAGGGGTGCAGTGTATGTGTTTGTGTGTGTGTCTGAGAGGTGCTGTGTGTGTGTGTCTGTCTGAGGGGTGTATGTGTGTCTTAGGGGTGCAGTGTGTGTGTGTGTCTGAGGGGTGCAGTGTGTGTGCGGGTGCTGTGTCTGTGCAGGGTAGGGTGATGTGTGTGGGGGTGCTGTGTGTGGGCAGGTGTGGTCTGTGGGCGTAGGGGTACATAAAAAAAAAAAAATTATAAATATATATATTTTTTTTTATTTTTTATTTATTAATTATGTATCCCTCCCTTCCTCTTACCTTTGGTGAAGGAGTGGGGGGGGGGACGGGACACACAGCTATCCCTGGTGGTCCGGTGGTGGTAAGTAGGTTTGTGTGAAGCAGCTCTCCTGTACTCCCGCGCTGATGTCTGTGTGTCTATTTTATCACTCTGTCTATTGGTATTATCATTATTGTATCTATTTTCTAACTATGAATTCATACTGCACATAAAAACCAAGCCCTACATAATATTTAAGTGCAACCATCCCATTTGGAACATATTAAGAACAGGAATGCATAGCCTGCTTGCCAGAGATCCTTAAAATGCAATTTTGAAAAAATAAAACCCAAACCCTGAATGTTTTCAGTTCATGCCGGAAACATTCGTACTATATTTTTAGACAAGAAAGCAATTAATTCAATGAAAAAAAGAAAAAACAGAGTACCTATAAATGGGGACCTGTAGTGTGTCCAGAGAACTTTTAAACGGGGGATGACCCTTAAACTTGACACAAAACAGGAATTAACGAAAGTGATCCAAGGATATAAAATCTGAGGAGCACAACAAAAGTCCTCTGGGTATGCAAATATATACAGAACGGATTAAATACACATTTTATTGTAAAACGTAGGCTTAAAAAAATATTAATTAAACCTAAATAAATCCCATCACATCTAAATAATAGAGGATAACTAAAGAGTCCTGTAATAACTGGCTCCAAACCACAAGCACTATGTCTCCTATATTGTTTGGATACTGCTGTTTATTTATAGGAGACATAGTGCTTTTGGTTTGGAGCCAATTATTAATTAGACTGTATAACTACTCACTACCTAGCAACCACAATATACCTGTTAAACCGTATCCCCATCAAGACTACAGGACTCTTTAGTTATCCTCTATTATTTAGATGTGATAGGATTTATTTAGGTTTAATTATTTTTTGACGCTTATGTTCTACAATAAAATGTTTTTGATCCGTTCTATATATATTTGAATACCTAGAGGACTTTTGTTGTGCTCCTCGGATTTTATATCCTTGGATCACTTTAGTTAATTCCTATTTTAGGTATTAATTCAAGCAAAACCTTATTCACGTGTAACTGCTTCACTGCGGGTTCTCTTGGTTGTGTAGTTGCAGGTAGGCACCTTGCAAGAGAAGCTCCGCAGCACAATGGACGTGCTCTCTTCAAACCAGCAAAAAGTTATGCTGTTGAGTGAAGAATTGGCTACAGCATCTTCCATTCGAGATCGCACCATCTCAGACCTGCATAAAAGCCGTCTTGAAACTGCGGACCTTGCAATCAAAGTGTCTGATCTGAGCTTGAGGTACAAGGAGGGACTGGGGCAGTGGTGGCAGGAGAAGACCACCCTCAATCACAGCCTGGAGGTACAAATTATTACTTATTAGTACAAATAATGCACCTGTTACACACAATCATGTGAGCTTCTTGTCATAGCTGCCTGAACCATGCTGGTCACTTTACGTACCTTTAAATGTCCAACTGAACCTTACAAACATTAGAGCAGTCAGATTGCACACCAACCTAACATGCAAAATAACCAGCACCTGTTACATGTTACAGGTATAGGTAGATTTTATAGGTAATCCCTTTAAGCTTTCGTACTGTCAGCCCCCAGAGTTCATTCTGCAAAAAAAATCAATTGGTACTGTTTAATGATATTATTGATTTAATAGAGTTCGGAATATGCTTCTAAATAATAAACCTCTCTCCTTGTGATGACATGTTCCTGGATGTACTTAACAAAATAAATGTTTTTAATTGTTACACATTATGGTAACTAAAATATGAATTTTGTTCATAAACAACATTAAAATAGTGTAAGTGTTAATTCCTGATCTCTCTTTTATTTATACTGTGTATGCACTGCACATGTGCACATTATGTCAAACTCACACACATGAGCAGCAGTTCACTCACAGGAATTAATAGGAGCCAATCGCACCTACGCAATGCAGCTATACATTCAATTCTGTAAAAAGTCAGATGGGTCTCTTTCATGTCTACAAAGAAACAGACGTTAAGCAGAGTACCAAGAGAATGGCGGTATGCTCATCCCGGCCCATCTGGCAAAAGAAATGCCAGTTATATAGGTTAACTGTGTGGAAAGGAGACTAAAAAAAGTAGATGCTTGCACATCCATTGCAACAGCCACAACATAAAAGCTAAAATTTAAAGGATCACTATAGTGTCAGGAAAACAAACTTGTTGGTGACCTCTCCTCCCCCACCGTCGTCAGCTCCCGAGTGGAGCGGCAAGAGGCGCGTGCGCATTCAAACAGTCCACAAGAAAGCATTTCTCAATACTTTCCTATGGACGTTCTGCACGCTGAATGCGATTTTCGCATCCAGCGTCGCAGAAGCGCCTCAAGCGGCTGTCAAGAAGACAACCACTAGAGGCTGGATTAACCCTGCAATGTAAACATAGCAGTTTCTCTGAACTGGTACCCAGACCACTTCATTGGGCTGAAGTGGTCTGGGTGACGATAGTGGTCCTTTAACTCTAGAAATCAAATGTGTATATTACTGCTGCACTGATTTCCTTTCCACATTATTTCCACATTATCAGTGCAGATTCATCCAGTCTTGGACAGCAATGATAGACTGTGAACACTGCCTACTGCACTCTCAGACAATCGTTGTCTGGAAGGTTGGACAGATTCTGACTTGATAATGAGTGTGTACAGTTTTATCATTATCACTGAGTCTACAGGATGGGGCTTGGATATATAAAAGAGCTCAGTTTTTACTCCAAGATAATAACCATAGATTCATAGTGTTTTTCATTTTTTAAACGAAGGTGTGTTGAGGAGACCAGCCGTTAAGTTTTCCATTCATTTTGGGAGAACTTGGTTTTCCACTGTTGTGCAATGCAATGAATGGTTGCCGTAGAAATTTGTAAATTAAATTTTTGAGTTGGTCTGAAAATTCTGGGGCCGATAATAGTTCTATTCTGTACTGTGGCCTTGGATTTAGAAGAAACTCTACTCCCTACAAATAGCATTCAAAATATAAATCTGCACAAGGGTTTTGACCAATAAACAGATCCATCACAGGATGTGGGCCCCTATCACTGCAACATCTGTAACATGTAAATGTTATCTAGACGGTTCTGAAATTTTGGAGCATCTAACAAAACAACTGTACAGGGCCTTTCAGACATGTTTACACACACCAACTTAGGTTCAGACTCAGACGTGTACACATTTCCAGATATACATACTTATGAATATTCCAGATATATACACTCATAAATATTTTTAGACATGCACATTCACAGATTTGTGCCAGTTCTAGCCTAATACTCATTTCACAAGGACGGTCAACAAATTATTATACCCATTGTATTTGGTTTAGCCAGTATTGTCAGCAGCTTGCTTTTTTAATACCACACTACTTAAAAACTGCTAAGTGAATACTGACCAGTAAATGTTTGCTTTTCGTTTTAGGCCAAGAGGGACCAGATTGTAAATTTGAAAGCAGAAAAGCAGAGCTTGGAAGGCAGCCTACAGGATGAAAGATACAAAAGACAGGCACTAGAGAGCAAATTGAACCAGGAGAAAGATGCCAGTCAGGTACCAGCAGCATAAACCAGAGGGAAAATCATGGGGCTGTTAAACAGTAACTGGGGTAAATCACAATCCAATGTCACTATTTAAATGAAAACATTATCTGACTTTGGTCCATATCACGTGAGTGTTTTCAACCTAGTCACAGCGGTAATAATAAAAGGTGATCTCTGTGAATGTTTAACTGTTATTTTAAAGTTATAGAGCTTATCTGCTTTAATTGATTAACAATTTGGTGGAGGTGCTCGTGGTTTTATAAAGTGCTCTTGACGCTGACACTTTCAGCCGATCAATGACTACCCGTTGAGAAAAATGCTTTAAAAAAAAATGATGTGCCTAGGACCTCTGAGGTGTCCCCTTAAGTTTTATTTTTGTATGTTTTAAGTTTGGATAGGCTGAGAACTATGATGAGCTGTAATAGTTATGCTGCATAAAGTGCGCCTTTAACTAAGTGACGATTAATGATCACATCACTTATAGGGCTATTTACGAACGTGAGAAATGTTGTGAATTAAAAGAGTTGAAACTAAATTTCAAATTTAAGGCCTAAATAGTCAAATTGAAAACAGAATTGGTATGGAGAATTTCTCTTATTTCTCCAAATTGGCATTTTTTGCCTAGATTTTGAAATTCACTTTGAATTCCCACTTTAGTAAATAACCCTGTTTGTGCAAACATTAATACTTACATTTCTCCTGCATACATTGAGATCTTGTTTCCCCCACAGAGAGGCATGGTGCACCCCTATGCTTATCATTATTATTTATAAAGTGCCACCAAATTCTGCCGTGCTGTATGGCAAATAGTCATACAATGTGCAGCTTGCCTCCGCTGATATCAAAAGGGATGCTGCTAAGTATGTACTAGCTTGTGAAGACATCTGAAATACACATGGCAACATTTTTTTCAGTTTGTTTGCTAGTAAATTTCATTGGAGTGTGTCTTTTAACTTTACATGGTTGTAATTATATACAGCTGACAACTTTTAATGAGTAACATACAAAAATAAAACTTAAAGGGACACCTCAGAGGTCCTAGGCACATAATTTTTTTTTAAAGCATTTTTCTCAATGGGTAGTCATTGATTGGCTGAAAGTGTCAGCGTCAAGAGCACTTAATTGTCAGGATCTCCAGTCCCCATGACAAGTTCATTGAGATGAAGTCGTTCTGGTGCCTAGAATGGTGATTTAAAATTCATGTTGTTTCTTGAACATCCAAACTTTTTATTTTTTTCTGCCCTAGTCAGTAGTCTACGTGCTTAATATGCTTAAAGGGACACTATAGTTGCCAAAACAACTGCAGCTTAATGTAGTTGTTCTGGTTAGTATAATCGTTCCCTGAAGGCATTTTCATGTAAACACTGCCTTTTCAGAGAAAAAACAGTGTTTACATTGCCCACTAGGGACACCTTCACTCAGATGGCCACTGGAGGTGCTTCTTGGAGACACTGAACGTTTCTCACAGAGATGCATTAATTCAATCATCTCTATGACGAGGTGCTGATTGGCCAAACCAGTTTTTGTCCCCGTCCCACCTCCTTGCCGATTTCAGCCAATCCAGTGCTTTCCTGATGGGAAAGCATTGGATTGGCCCAAATCATTTAATTCTGATCATGTCAGCAAGTAGGCGGATTGTGGGCGTGCCCAGCGCACATGGACACATAGTTTTCCTACCTTTTGTCTGATTATCTGGTATATGACCATCTGCTAGTTTTATCGTACTCATATTCCAGGGAGGACAGTCCTTACTGAAATATCCTGGTTTCTACAATCTCCTATATTCAAAAATTGTCAAGAAGAGCCTTCACCAGCGTGGTTTGTCCATATAGTGCAAAATGAGGAAAACAGGAGATCGACAGGATGGCTGCTTGACTGAATATATCCTGGGTTTTGTTTTTGCATGTGTCTACTAAGTAGCTTGTTTTGAGTTTCTGGCCTATTACTGATGTGCAGTCCTAACTAGTTATTTTTGTACCACGAGTGTAAAATGCTAACATTTGTTCAATAATATATATAACCGCACAGTCATAAAAACACAGACATACAGACACACAAAGACACTGCCATATAGAGAAATACAAACACAGACATAGACGCAGTCATACAGAGGCATAAAAATACAGGCATACAGTGACATACAGAACAAGGCATACAGAGACATATGGACAAAGTCATACAGACATGCAGAGACATGCATACACAGACATATAGTCGCACAGAGATATACAGAACTAGGCATACAGAGATATACAGAACAAGGCATACAGAGACATACGGACAGAGTCATATAGAGATATACAGACACAGGCATATAGTCATACAGACACAAGCATACAGAGCATGGGCAGATCCAGAACCTAATATCAAGAGGGGGACTGGTAGTGGGTTGTAGTAGGGGGCTAGGGGCTGTAGTAGAAGGTTAGGAGCTAAGGTAGGTTGATGGTAGTAAGGGGCTGCGTGTGGGGTAATAGAGGCTGCAATGGAAGGGATGTGTAGTAGGGGAGATAAGGGCTGTAAAGGGGGGGCAGAGACTGTAGAGGGGGACAGGGGCAGTAAGGTGGGGGCAGGGACTATGGAGGCAGGGGCTGTAGAGGGGAGGACAGGGGCAGTATAATGGAGGCAGGGGCTGTAGAGGGGAGCAGGGGCAGTATCGGGGGACAAGGGCAGTATAATGGAGGCAGGGGCTGTAGAAGGTGGGACAGGGGTAGTATAATGGAGGCAGGGGCTGTTGAAGGGAAAGAAGGGGGCAGGGGCAGCATAGGGGGGGACATGGGCAATATAGTGGAGGCAGGGACTGTAGAGGGGAGGACAGGGGAAGTATAATGGAGGCACAGGGTTTGTAGAGCGGGGGACAGAGACTCTAGAGCAAGGCAGGGGCTGTATGGGGAGACAGGGGATGTAGATGGGGGGACAGGGGCTGTATTATGGAGGCAAGGGAGAGGGGCTGTTGAGGGGGGACATGGACAGCAGGGGGGGACATAGGAAGCATTATGGAGGCAGGGGCTGTAGAGGGAAGTACAGGGGCAGTATAATGAAGGTAGGGGCTGTAGAGGGGAGGACAGGGGCAGTATAATGGAGGCAGGGTCTTAGAGGGGGGCAGGGGCAGTATTATTGAGGCAGGGGCTGCAGAGGGGGGGGTCAGGGCTGGGGTCAGGGGCTGTGTTATGGAGGCAGGGGACAGGGGCTGTAGAGGGGGGGACAGGGGCTGTAATATGGTGGCAGGGGACAGGGGCAGTAGTATTGAGATAGGGGCTGTAGAGGGGGACAGGGACAGTATTATAGAGGCAGGGGCTGTAGAGGGGAATAGGGGGGCAAGGGCTGCATAGGGGGGACATGGGCAGCATGATGGGAACAGAGGCTGCAGAGGGGGGGGGACAGGCACAGTATAACAGAGGTAGGGACTGCTTTAAACAATATTTTTATTTTGATTATTTAAAAAACAAACAAAAAATCTAAAAGGTATCCCCCCCTCCCTGAGGCTTACTTGGGTCCGGGTTGTCAGTTGTCAGTTACTAATTATTTAGTAACTGACAACTTACTTTTTTTTATCTCTTATAGCACTGATATTGATAAAATAACTAATGTTACCTAAAGATGTATATTTATTGTGCATAGACATAAGCCCATGAATGTCCCGGTTTTTTACAGGTGCAGCTGTCAGAGAGCAGACGAGAGTTAAATGAGTTGAAATCTGCTTTGAGAGTTGCACAGATGGAAAAGGAGCAGCAAAGATTAGCAAGACAGGTAAGAGATATACAGCCTGTTGCCCTGCTACCAGACTGCTGGCTAATGGCAGCATGACAACAAGAAAAGAAAATAATTTTACAGGTGGTAGACCTGCTTTCTTCATTTTGTAAGTAGTTGCTGACTCCCCAGCCCTCATCCCCCAATATATTTAATAAAACTATTTTAGTTTCCGGTTCTCCGGTGAGAAAAAGGAGAGTTGGGGAGCAGCAACTTTTCTAAACCGGTTTGACTACATGCATTAGGGGGGGACAGGGCATTCCTTGCATCATAACCAATGTAGTGTGATTTAGTGGTTATGATGCGTGGCATACTCCCTTAAGTCCTTGTTCCCATTTCCATTGAGATCATGCCTTCAGTCTATGGATAGATTTTTATAAGTGAAAGTACTGCTTTCACAGAAAAAGATAGTATTTACATGGAAGAGGCTTTAGTAAAGCAGTAGAGTCAGTTAACCAATCAGACATTTGTAGGCCAGCATTGTTCAGTCTATATCTCCAATTTCCAGACTCAGTATAGCCACACTGCCTGTCTGTTTGCCTTTCTGTTTCTTCGATTTCCTTGTGTAAATTGAACAGTTGATTGTAACACTCTGTTTGTGTATAAAGGATTTAATGCTGTATGTACGTAGACTGGAGGAGCGTTTGGATAAACTTGCTGACGAAAAGTGGAAAGAAGACAAAATGCTGGAGGAAGAGCCAACAGGGGGTTTAAGTAAGCTGCTATCCATATCATCTCTCCTTCGCTTATTTTATGAAAGGAAAGCCTCCTAGTTGATCTCTCCCACATTGCCTCCCAGCACCATTATAGTGCGACGAATAGTCATTAAATACTTACCCACATTAATTGATTGTATAGTAATCTTCATTTAAACCAACAATATTTAATGCTGACTGCTGTTGGACTCTTTGAAACCCACAAGAGTAGCTGATTGCTCGCAATTACATCACTAATGTAGCCATTTGTCCATTACCAGAAGGTGCTACATATGTGGTTTATATGCGAATAGTGACATTGTCCATCATTTTATTGTTTTTATTATATCTATTAAATAGGCCAATCTAGCTCGCCAGCTGCTCTCTCTGACTCAGAGGAGGAGTCTCCTGAAATGCAGAGACTTCCTAACCAACTTGGTGCCTGCAGAATCAGTGACCAGCAGTGTTCTTCTACCCAGTTTCCAAAAGAGCTTCAGAAAGTTGTGATCAATCAGCCAGCACCAATTGCTTGCCAGCTACAACCACTGCCAGAGGACAGCCCTGACTCTGTAAGTTCATCCACACTGAGTTAACATGACTCTTTCATAACCACGTATCGGAAAAATGGTACAATAGTTTGAACATAGGACTTTTCAGTCCCTTGAGACGATAGCCCATTGGTGAAATGTCATGTGTTGATCCTTATAGATATGGTTTCCATGTCAGCTTTCAAACAGTTTAAAGAGAGAAAATCTACTGTGAGTGTTGCAGTAAAATGAAATACTAAGTGGAAGCGTTATGACCTGTCTTTAAATGTCCATCTTACACCCCATAATAATTAGTGAGACCCAAAGCTTCAGATAAGGAGAAATCAGTGACTGGGGTTGTTACTGGAGTTAGTTCCACATGGTTATTTGGCAGACAATATTTTAGTGAAAGAATGCCTTTTTAGGAATGGTCTGTCGTATGTATACTGTCTAAAATCTTTATTTAGGATCACTCCTAGACTGACATCATTGTGCACTTTGCTTGGAGACATGCATCCTACCGTACCAGATTCTTACCATGTATTAATAAGCAATATACTTGCAAAAACAGAACCATCCCAGGATAAAGCAAATAGGCAAATCAATCACCATGGAAACCAAAATAATATTCCTACTAATTGCTCCGCTTATATTCTTAACACATATTGGGGGACATTTATCCAAGTGTTTAAGTCTTGAAAGTGATGAAAAGGTGTAAATGTGAGTTAATCGCCATGGAAACCAATGGATTCCGTACACAGTGATTACTCTACTATTACAATCAGTGCACTTCAGCATCACAACCTCAAATTAATGTGTAGCAATAGTCGAAAAAAAGATTACTGCAGTCTTGGATAGCATCCTACAGAGCCTCATATTTAAGTTGGGCAAACAAGCTGCCTAAAATAACATTTGAGTTTTCACTAAAGTGATGTTTCACCTGGTTTCCAAAGCATAGATAATCTGTGCGACCAAATTCAACAAAAAAATATTAGAAACAAAATACTCTGAGAGGATGAGAGGGGGCCAAAAGTATCCATTCTTCTTCTATATAACTAAAATTCCCATGTGGTCAGCATCCTCAGCAGAACTCAAACCAGATGCACACGTATGAGCAGGTTCGCACAAGCAGGGGTATATGCACAGAGGGCACAGATTCAGATGATTATCAATGAGAAACATGTGATTGGTTATTCCCCCATGAAGAGACAAATTCTCATAAGAACTAGAAACTATGTATTTTCCATGACCAAAATAATTTGGATCCTCACACTGGAAGCGGTCAGGTGTAGAAGCATTAATACCATTTTGATAGTTTTGGTTTTTGATAGATTGTTGATAATACTATAGGATTTGTCCATATACACAAATATTCAAATAATGCACCATTAAGATGATTATCAGAATAGTGTTTTCTAATGCTGATATGTCACAGGCTATTTTATTTTATTATTACTTTTCTGTAATATATTCCTTAAATTGTAACTGCTATAGCATTCTCTATGAAATTAGATTTCTTGTTTTGAGAGCTATGGAAATTGGAAAAAGTATATTTGTGATTTCAGATGGAAAGACAATATGCTATTTGGTTGTTTTCAAGTCTTACCAATGCTTTAAACTTACATTTCAGTTTTTTCAAATCAGTTGTTTTTTTTTCACTTTTCTAATTATGGTAATTTTTACATCAGCAATTCTTTTAAAGAGAAGGGATAGATTTATAAAATGGGTCTTAGGATCATCTTAGGCATCTTGACTTTTTAAGAAACAAACAACTCATTCTTGAGGATTATTCCATAATTTAAAGGGACACTATAGTCACCAGAACCACTAGAGCTTAATGTGGTGGTCTGGAGTTTATACCCTTTCATTGCATTCTTTTCAATGTAAACACTGCCTTTTCAGAGAAAATGCAGTTTTTAGATTGCTGGCTAGTAACACCTCTAGTTGCAGTCACTCAGACCCTAGAGGTGCTTCATAGTCCAGTGCTGCAGTACATGAAGATGCTGTATGCTCCCCATAGAGATGCATTGATTCAATGCATCTCTATGAGGAGATGCTAATTGACGCAGCGATCATCTAGATTGGTGAGTGTGTGCATTGCATCTTACACTCTGCAACTATGAGAGGCCAGTAGACAAGCCTATCATTTAGGGTAGCATATTTGCTGCCCAAGAAGGATACATTGGGAAGAAAAGGTGGCTGGCAGAAATCCAGTGAGGGTTGGAAAACTGCAGTACTAATAGTTCAGACATCAAGATATCAAAGTGGAACTGTGACTTTCTAAATAGTGACAGTTTCTCATTCCTGAATCCCAGTAAATACTGTTTCAGCATTCGCAGGGAAAATAAAGCAGCGGAGGTTAATAAAAAAACGTACTTACCTCTATTGCATTTCATTGTTGAGGTGACTTTGCTGACCCATAATGCCTTGGCATATGCGCTCTGCATTTTCTCCAGCAGTGCCATGGCTTTTCCTAGCACTGAATATAAATAACAATAAAATAAATAATGCTAATAATAATAATAATAATAAAGAATTTTAGAATAGTTTTAGCACAATCATTAGCTAACTTACAACGAGCGATTAGGTTGTACTGTACTACAATAAGGAAGTGACAGTCTCTCGTAAAGGTAAAAATAGCTCCTCCAACATTATCTCAAGGCACATGTGCAGTGCGCGCATTAGGCCTTCCCTATAGGAAAGCATTGAGTCAGTGCTTTCTTATGGGGATTTACACGACACTGGACACAAAGCGTGAGAACATCCAGTGCTGTGAAAGATCTGGTAGACAGCCACCAGAGGCAGACTTAACCCTGCAGTGGAAACATTGCAGTTGCTCTCTAACTGCCGAGTAAGGGGACAGGAACACCGCATCCTGACCACTTTAATGAGATAAAGTGGTCTGGGTGCCTACAGTGTCCATTTAATATGTGCTCACGATTATGCTGAAAATAAAACTGTGAAGTTTATTCACTAAACTGGCAAAGGTGGATAATTGACAAGAGGAAAAAGAATTGTAAAATATAGGTTAAAATAACAGAATGCAGCTATTTTCCAGCATGGCTGTTTTAGTGTAAAATGTACATTTCCGAGGGGGCGTGGCCTGAACAATCATGGAGCAAGACGCCTAAGTTCCAAGCTTCGCATCCCTGGCCGAAATAAAGCAGCTATATAGCGCACTACCGCACTCAGATGGTCCGCAATCGATGCCTGGGACCCTGACGACGGACTCCCCACGCCAGCATACGGGCCCGATGGACGGATATGTCGCATCGCAACCCATGGTGAGAGACGCACGGCCTACAGAAAAGATGGCGCCCACCTCTCCTGAGCGCGGGAACCCGGGGACATCCCAGATAGAAGGAGACCCGCTTAACGAGCTTGCACTGATCCGGACTGAGCTAGCCCGGATCTCAAACAGCATGCTGACAAAATCAGATACCGGCAGGCTAGCACAAGAACTACGCGCGGCCCTCCGTGAGGAACTGGTGGGCCTGCGCAAAGATCTAACTGCACTCGAAGGAAGAATGGATGAAGTGGAGGCGGCAGCACATGATAGCTCACAACAACATCTTGCCATGGAGGTAACGGTCACCCGCCAAGGCACCCTGCTGATGACTCTTAGGAGACAGGTAGAAGATTTAGAAAACCGCAGCAGGCGTAATAATACACGCGTACGTGGCTTACCTGCCTGCCATACTGGAAGCGCTGTTCCAACAGATACTTGGAGCCGTAGCACCCACGGAGATCAGCCTTCTGCGTGCACACAGAGCGCTGGGCCCCCCGCGGCAGGACGGGTATCCGAAAGATGTAATCTGTTGCCTGGGAGACGGGGAGCTAAAGGAGCAAATCCTGGCAGCCGCTAGAGGGACGACGGTGATCAGATTCCGCGAAGTGGATGTCTCCCTATACCAGGACCTGTCCCCTCTGACACTGGATGCTAGGAGGGCCCTGCGCCGGTCACAAGTGCACTCCGAGACAAAAGAATTATATACCGCTGGGGTTTCCCCTTCAGCCTACAAGCAAAAAAGGCAATAACTGGGTGACAGCACGGTGGCCAGAAGATATAACAGGCTTCCTAAGAGCACTGAGCCTGCCAGGATTAGGAATTGGATCACTGAAGAGGCACTGGCAGCGAGAAGAGACCCGTTGACACCACTACACCTGACGGGCACGCAACTTAACAGGTCAGCCCAACAACAGAGAAGATGGGGAGGCCCAGCGGGCGCAGAGGAATAGGTGGCTATTGGAGACGGGAGGGACACAGGCGAGCGGTGAGTGACCTACAGGAGGAATAGAGGAGGACTCAGAGGGTCGGCGGCTATGAGAGAGGGAAACGGACACTTTTGGTGGGGGACTAATGGGGCTCACAGAGATCACTATGCAAGCAGGGCGGGCGAGAGATCAAAGACACACCATCTGAAAGGGGCTGGAGGGTACCTAGGGCCACAAACAGGACAAAGCTTGGGAGGGGTGAGGCGCAAGGAGCTCTATGCTGTGGGAACAATAGAGGGAAATAAGGGGAAGGAAGCTTTCTGAGACTTAACGGCATGCTGAAAACTGAAGGGTACACCATGAAACGGGACGCTATACCCAAAGTGCAGAAGGGGGGGAGGGAGGTATCATGACCTAGAAAAAAGAACAAATGAGTGGGTGGAGCCAGTGATTATGGAAAAAAATGCAGGCAAGCCACTGTCTAGAGGTCACTCCTAACCTCAATAGAACAGAGACACAACTGAATAAAATCAGATAACAGGGCGCCACAACCACTTTAGTTGCCAACCAGATTTTCCAAAGAAGGGAAACAGTAGATAAAAAATAAATAAATAAAAAATCAATGAAAATATAACATCCAATTTATTGACATAAAATAAAAATGAAGTATAAAAGATAGCACAATGTGTGCAAAAAACTTGCAAAGAAACCCTTAGGAATAGCAGCTTAATACAACATGATCAAAAAGATCTAAAGTGCTCTAGTGTAAATTCAAAGTGCAGGTTGCTTGTTAAGCAGCTCTAGAAATAGCAGCTAACTCCCACTACTCTTAGACAAGTTTAAAGTACACACTTAAAAAGCACATATATATAAAAAACATGTATACAAAAGACTGCTAATATCAACAGGATAGGGTTCTTGCTGAGGCTCATTCATTTTAAGGAGGACGTGGAGCCGGCCCTCAGGGACTCGAGATACCCGACTGGATACTTCGCCAACCACAACTCGGCCAAAAGAGTCGCCATCTTGATCACGAAAACAATCCCATTTAAGTGCATGGAGACATGCAGGGATCCTGGAGGGCGCTATGTATTCCTAAAAGGCATGATTACCGACACTAAATACACCTTTGCTAACATCTACGCCCCCAATACTAGACAACATCGCTTTTTGAGGAGTACTTTACAGAGACTAGAGCAGTTCAGAGAGGGGCTGCTACTGGTAGTGGGAGACTTGAATATGACCCTGGAACCAAGATTAGACACGTCCAAGGGTACCAGCTCGATATCACACCGAAGCCAAAGAGGCGCTGAAAGGAGCGGGACTCATGGACAGCTGGAGAGTGCTACACCCGACAGATCGTGACTACTCCTACTTCTCCACAGTCCACCAACGATATAGTAGATTGGATTACGTCCTAATAGCTCAGGACTACATACTTCTACTCATATCAGCAGACATAAAGAGGGCGTGCTGGTCAGATCACGTGCCTATCTCAATCCATATTAGATCCCCCCTGTTCAGGCCCTTCACTGGCGAATGAATGAATCCATACTAGCGGGTACGCCCATGGTAGCAGACCTCCGCGCCGCCATCATCACATACTTCGACGATAATGACTCGCCAGGCACACCGCCGCTGACAATCTCGCAAGCGCACAAATGTGTAGTAAGGGGACACCTCATCCGGATCTGCACACAGAGGAAAAGATCCGCAACGGGACGAGACAGGGATGCCCGCTCTCCCCCCTTCTGTTTGCCCTCTCCCTGGAACTATTCCTGGGGGCGGTCAGACGGTACGGGGGAATTTCTGGGTTTACAATGAAGGGCACTACCCACAAGATAGCAGCATACGCAGATGATATGCTGTTTTTCATCAGCAACCCCCTGGTCTGCCTCCCTAACCTGTTAAAAGCGTTTCGGGAATATGGCAGATATCGAATTTGAAGCTCAACACCAACAAGTCGGAAGCTATGTTGATCTCCACCGAGCCCGGAGAAGCCGCCCATCTGCGCTCGCAATTCAAATTCACTTGGTGCGCCACCAAGCTGAAATACCTAGGTATCTGGCTCCCAAAGGAACTGTCCCAACTCTATGCCCACAACTTCGCGCCGCTACAGCGGAACCTCAAGATGGACATGGCGCGCTGGTCCAACCTGTGTGTCTCCTGGTTCGGCAGGATAAACACTGTTAAAATGAACCTCCTCTCCAGGTTATTGTACTTATTTCAAACGATCCCGATCAGCCTACCTGCAACTTTTTTCCAACAACTAGACTCTGATATCTCTAAGTTCGTATGGCGCAACCAACAACCCTGGATCCGCAAGATGCTGCTACATAGACCAAAGGAACAGGGGGGGTCGGACTCCCTTACATGAGGAACTACCACAGAGCCACACATTTCCTACGCATTGTAGAATGGCACATACCACACTCACCCAAACATTGGATACACATGGAGAGGACGCTGATGGAGGAGGCGATCCCGGCACAGGTATGGACATTCGAACTATTGAAGAACTCTCCAGCTCACAACCACCCACTCATCGGAGCCACGCTAAAGATCTGGAATGTGGTGCAGACAAAGCTTGCACTAACCACACTACCAGGACCAATGACCCCCGTGATCCACAACCCGGAGGTAGCGGGAGGACTCACACCCAAAGATGTGGCCACATTTGGGGGTACAGAGAGGACCCATATGCATCAATGGTGCACCACAACATCACTTAAACAACTACCCGATCTGCTGGGAGATAAGACCCAGACGGGCCTGGAGCGGTTCAGAGACTTCCAAATTCAGGCGTATTATAACGCCCACCATGGGAGACACCTATTTCACAGGCCCCTTATGGAATTTGAGAAACACTGTGATGCTGGGACACAGATCTTTCGGGGGATCTCGACCATATATACGTTGCTTAGGACGGCGGAACTGCTGAAGGCCGCAAAACATACGACACGATGGGAAAGAGCGACGGGCTCAGAACTCGCCGAACCCCAGTGGACTAAAATAAATATTCGAACGCACCAAAGTTCCATGTGCTTCAAACTACAGGAGCTAAATTACAAACTGTTTATCAGCTGGTACCGCACCCCTGAACGGCTACACCTCATGCTAATAGATGTCTCCGACACATGTTGGAGATGTGGGGAGCGACAAGGTACAGACCTCGATATATGGTGGTCCTGCGATAAGATAGCTCCCTTCTGGCGGGAAGTCCACGGGGCAATTCGAGAGGTGCTGGACACCGACCTTCCATTTCAACCGCTCCCGATGCTACTTCACCACACCCAGCAGCCTCTATCGCAATATAAAAGATCTTTGATTAAGCATCTCCTCAATGCGGCAAAGCTGCTGATACCAAGCAGATGGAAGTCCACACAGACCCCCACACTTCAACAATGGATGGATAAAGTCGAAGAGCTGCACGAGATGGAGAGACTCATGGCAGCCATACGGGACGAAATGGAGAAATATCAGCAATGCTGGACCCCCTGGATTCTGTACTTGACCAGGCAATAGATGGGGCTTGGAGCCAGGGACTGCGGTCCGGGGTGTCTGGTCCAGGGTGGCGGGGGGGGCCCCCTGCCTGTCCCAATAGATTTTCTCACCCACTTTCTACCCGTCTCCTCCCCACCCCTCCTTCTCCACCCCCCCCCCCTTTTTTTTCTCTAGCCCACCCAATAAAGAGCGAGCTGGGCAGAGGTGATGGAGGGCGCGACAATGAAAATCACCCCAGTAAGACCCGACAGGGGCCGAGCGGATGGATACAGGGATAGACCGTGGGTACAGAAATCACAGGGTTAAGAAGAGGGAATCCCCTCACGACCTGCAGAGAGCTAGACCACACTCGCAACACTGAACATACCCAGACCTAGGATGCAACAGCATACACTACAAGGGGATGACACACACAACAAACACGAGCAGGACTACACACGCAGCTCCTACACAGTAGCATTCCCCGACTCGCACATATAGAAGACACCCGCCCATCAAGGTAGATTGCAGCGCAGCACCTCAACCTCGAACAGGCCATACACGCACCTTAACGCTACAAAGCCCCAGAAACCAAAGGTTTTAGCCTCTGCTCTGACCAGACCGACAGCAATTTCTACACCCCATACGCATACTAGAACGAGACGAAACAGAGACCAGACCTGGCGGATACACAAGGGATACCAAAGAGGGGCCCCGGAGAAATGCACTAGAGCACAGAACGGAATTCAAAGCACACTGACACCCTAACCTGTGCCTCCCCCCAGGACCTGACCCCAAGAAGCTCCATAAGTAGACACAGAACTCATACAAAGGGAACACGGACACATGCAGAGTGGCCCCACTTGGGCGTATCCACACAAATACTAAAGGCAACATGAGGGAAGAGACGAGAGATATATAAAATTATAAAACACTACAACACAAGGCCTGGGGTCGTACTGAACATAAACCCACGTAGCTCAAACGTACCACACATACGTCAACCGACTTAAGGAGATCATGCCCTAGCCGACCTTAGAATGATATACACTAGAGGGCATCATAACGATATTCTCATCTATGGCAGCACAGGACACTAGGTATGAAGGTCTAAATAGGAAGGGGTGACACGACGGAAGAAGCGATTATGGGGATCCCACTTAACCTTAAATACCAATTTAGGGACACCAGACTGCCGCATAGGGTAGACCCGATCACGAACGGCAGTGGGTCTATCGAAAACAAGAACTAACAAAAAGCCACACAAGCTCTGCTTCTGTACGTGCTGCTCCAGTAGATACTACCTACACACTACTAGGTCAAGGTTCATTTACTTTATTTCCCCCATTCCCCCTACTTCACCCCCCCTCTTTTTTTTTTTTTTGCTCCATACCATGAACACCCACACTTTACACTGACATGAATACTCTTGTAATCAACTCTCCTGTAAATAGATTGCTAGCAGATACCACGGAGCTACATATATGAAAAATATTCAAATATCTAAGTTCTATAATATTATGCCCCCAAAGGTATCAACCTGCCAAAGGACAACCCCCATCCAAGTAGGAACATTTTGGGGACATGATGCTTACGCACGGACAGGCCGAAAACCATCTTAAATGTGCTAATATTAATATAATGTTAAACTTTTTTTTGAAAGTTGTATTGTTTTACCAATTGACTGTAACATGCTCTAAGCAAACTATTCAATAAAAACATAATAAATGAAAAAAAATGTACATTTCCTATGTCAGTTCAAAACAGTTCCTGGTTTAAGAATACAATTCTGTGACTTACTAGTACAGTGCCTAGCCCAATGAGCACACCTACACAGGAATAAACCTTAGAACAGTGATTGCATTAAATGATAGTACCGCTTCTTTTACTGATTGACAGGTGAAGAATGATTTTTCTCACTTACCATGAAAGATTCTGGCATACTTTTTACCTGATGCCCTTCAGAATGAATGAACCCAATCACTTAAAAGAAATCAGCTGTTTATGCATGTATTAAGCATGGATCATGCGGGAGCCACACACTTTCACTGACTTTTATTGTTACCTGGGTTCCGCTGTTGGACACAGAAAGCACCTTACATAATAATATCATGTGAAGCTGTAATGGTAATCTAAAACAGAGACACATAGTTTAGTTGTGTATCCAGTTTTAAATAGAGATATTTTCTGATTCATAATAAATCTCAGTGATGTTTTGTTCTAATTTTTATCTCCATTATATGGCTGTGCTGAGCACTCTTCATGGACACTCTAAAAAAAAAATCTATTTGTCTTCAAGATACACAGAGAAAGTGAACTCAATTTAGACTCCTTTTTTTTCACCTTTCCCTCATTGCCAGACCTCATGGGAAGTATATTGCCAATAACTGCTGACAGCTTGGCACTGCACTTTGTCAGTTTTACCATCACAGCTCTTTCTCCCACTCGCCCTCCACCACCTCCTTCTCTCCAATACCACAGAGGCAATATACAGATGCAGCTTTAGATACATTAAAGAAAACAAAGACGGAGAAAGCAGAGCGGACAAAATACAGCGAGCGGTCAGAAACTCCCAGTGCGGCAAATTAGGCACTTCAGGCATTAACAACTGCACAAAGATCAAGGCACAGTCTGTGAATTACAGTGTATGCTTCTGTAAACTACTGTGTTATAGCCTTAACGCCTCCAGAATGCCCACTGGCTTTTCATTCCATGAAAATGTTTTCACATAGTTAAGGGATAAAGGTAAACTATTTGTGTATTTTATTGTCGCTACAAATTAATTAATGAACTTAAGGGTTGAGTGTCCTGGAGCAGGTCACAGGGTGTGTGCTGTTAGTTGTCATGTGGCTAGAACTGGAATCATTGATCTGGTTTTCTGTCTCCTTTACAATTTCCCCATCTGCTCTGTGTTTTCTGAATATCATTTCTATTGCACAGCGCACTGCGCGTGTTTAATGCTTGCATGTCACCAGCACTTTGTTTTACATTCAAACAAGGCTGCCTTGCACCGTCTGGGCATAATGCAGAGGATCCCTGCTTTGTTGCAAGTAGCCAGCTTCCTCTTTTGCAGGGCTAAGACTACTTTCACTAATACACGCAATCTGCACAGGCAGAAAGTCTATAAATCTACTGTTTGCAGTGTGGGGTATGTGCTGGAAGTGCTAGCCGCCACGGGTCAAATGAAATGTACCTCCATGCCTAGTTAGTTTGCAGGTCCATTAAGCAAGTTATAGCAATTTATGATCACAAGCAGCAGAATGTCTGCAGCACATTTTTGTGCAATGTCTATCCATCCACTTGCCCAGAAAAGGACCACTCTTATTATCTATGCAGTATCTACGGATGCATAGCATCTGCATGAATTACTTGCTTGTGTAATTGAAATTATTAATTGTAGCACCAGAGGAACCATGTTCCTCTCACTTACTAAGTAATAGACATTTCCAAAAAAAAGCTTGAAATATCCAAAGTGTATCTGTTGTAGATATATCCAAAGACAATGTGTTTAATGTATACCTTGTATAGACGTTGGCCACTTCTTGCCCTACCTCAAAATGTTTTTCAATGGCATTTTGCCCGTAAGGCTCCTGTCAGTGTGAATGAAAAGAATATTGAATTCTGGTTCTACACAATGCAAGTTAACAGGCTCTAGTACTGTATATCGAATGAAAGCAACAAAAAACAATTAGTTAATTAAAGGGACACTATAGTCACCTGAACAACTTCAGCTTAATGAGGTTGTTCAGGTGAGAACTATAGCTCCCTGCAGCCTTTCTCATGTAAACACTGTATTTTCTGAGAAAATACAGTGTTTACATTGAAAGCTAGGAATACCTCCAGTTGCAGTCACTCAGAGTGAACCAGAGGGATTCAGTATCTCCTCCTACTGCATGCAGACACTGAACTTTCCTCATAGAGATTCATTGATTCAATTCATCTCTATGAGGAGATGCTGATTGGCCAGGGCTGTGTTTGAATCATAGTACAAACCGGTGTATGGGTGAAGCGCTATATGTAAATAGATAGGCCAAAGTGGAGAGATAATACCAAGTGATGAACACCAAAATACTGAAATTATACCTTCTTTTTATATGTAATTCACAATAATTCTTTATAGGAATTTCCTAAAACATAAACAGAAAGATCCAAACATAGTGCAAATCTGTAATGTTTAAAGGTGTGGTAGAAATATACAAAGGTCCCACTCACACTTTTAGGAGCTAAAGAGGTATAGCTCAATTGAAGCACTTTCAGAGTCCGTAAAGGCGACCCTTATCCCTTCTTTTAACTCTTCCTTTCTTGTATTCTGGAATAGAGCCAATTGTACTAGGCTCTATGTATAAGCGTGTGGTGCCTTTAAGGGAGGCACTACCCTTCTTTAGAAAATGCAGGAAGCAGTTGAAGATCCACTACCAGATGTATAAGGTAAAAGTAACAATTTATTAAAAAAAAAACAATTAAGCAAAGTAAAACTGTATATACAGATACCAAAAAGTAAAAGTCTCTGGGGTGGTCTTCCTTGGAGTTCCGAGACGCGTTTTCGCCGTGGGGCTTTCTCAATCTCATCCGATTGAGAAAGCCCCACGGCG
>OW240912.1:357183123-357269687 GCA_933207985.1 Pelobates cultripes
TTACATATAGCGCTTCACCCATACACCGGTTTGTACTACTATTTTGAAAGATAAGTTTGGGGTGTTATAGCAGCTAGAGATCAATAGTATTCCTGATATAAGTGTATCACTTTGTATTGAAATATTAGCGCTGGTACTTTTACCCTTTTTCCAGATTCTGTGTTTGAATCATGCTGGCTCTGCCCCAGATCTGCCTCCTTGTCAGTCTCAGCCAATCCTATGGAAGCACTGTGATTGGATCAGGCTATCACATGTCAGCAGACTGCTTGTTTTTCCTGAGTCTAACAGCATGCAGATTTACAGCTTCTGGCTTGAATACAGCAAGATTTTTACTATATTTATGGAGGCATGAGGGGCCCAGGTGGGCTAGATTTTAATGTTAACTGTCTTAATTACTTGACATGCCGAAATAGGAATCCTGGCATGAATATGTTTACATTGGAAAACAACTCTGAAGCATTCTGTCAGGAGAAAGATACAATTTAAATTATCACAATACAATACCTTGACAAACTGCATACTTGTGAGACTACATTGGTTTCTGAAAATGGCTACAGGACAGAAAGACAATGATTATTATTATTATTATGATATTTATATAGCTCCATCAAATTCCGCAGCGCTGATGCATTCTGGGACTTATAAGGCTGCAGCTACAGCACATTCAAGGTTATTCTTTAAACCAGGATTTGACTAAGGAATGTTTATATTTTAGGACATTACGACTTTTTACTACTTACAATACAAACTTCAAACACAAAACAAAAGAACTTTAATTTAGTGATAAATATCATTTATCTTTGACGATGACAAACTGTTTCAAAATGGCACTTTGTGATGGATATAAAAATGTTGATATACATTAAAAGTATTGCATTGTAATCTCACAGCATAAGTGCCAACATAAAATAGTATGGCATACCCATATATGTTAAGACGGTCCATTTGCTAATTGTCTCTCTGTATTGCAACAATTGATAACGTACTTCCACATGTGATACCTTTTTAACCTGTATACCCACTTTATTTATCTACCCCTTCCATTGCCCTGAATAATCAAGATCCCTATGCAGGTTACTGGTTTGGAGTTCACCCTTCATTCTTCATAGAGGGATGGTGAATGGGGCCAAGCAAACGAATGCTTCTGGGGTCCCTGGGCCCTAGGCAGCCGCCTAAGGTCATCTTATAGTTAATCTTATGTTGGAAGATACGGATTCATACAAGTAATTGCTTCTGGGGTCCCTGGGCCCTAGGCAGCCGCCTAAGGTCATCTTATAGTTAATCTTATGTTGGAAGATACGGATTCATACAAGTAATTGCTTCTGGGGTCCCTGGGCCCTAGGCAGCCGCCTAAGGTCATCTTATAGTTAATCTTATGTTGGAAGATACGGATTCATACAAGTAATTGCTTCTGGGGTCCCTGGGCCCTAGGCAGCCGCCTAAGGTCATCTTATAGTTAATCTTATGTTGGAAGGTACGGATTCATACAAGTAATTGTAACAAGACAAGTTAGACAAAAAAAAAACAAGTTGTGGTGTGCACATTGCCCAAACAAGCATCCATTCTAAAGAAAGTAATAATACCACAACCGTTCACTGAGTGCAGGACAGTAGAACAAGAATATAATAAGGATTCACAGACATGTGTACAGTTACCATCACGTTATCCAATGGAGTAGGAAGTGGTAGCCTGGGGGCACACGCTTTTTGCAAACTATATCAGCATAGCCTGACTCGCTCGAGTTAACTGATATAGCTCATTAGTTATAGATATCATTAATGGGGATGTACAGACAGCATATAGAAACAATATAATCATTTAAATGTGTTTATTATAATTCCAATGCAGTGGATTTATGTTATGCTACAAGACAGTAAAATAAATTCCACAAACCATTTGTAAGCTTACCTGCCTGGGGAATTATATACTTCACAAGTGTTTCTATTTAGAAAAGACAGCCCTATTTTGGGCCCAAAATCTCTCTATTTTTTTTTCTAGGAGCTCCACATTTTGATGTGCGTGAATACATAACAGAGATTCACAGCAATACAATCCCCTATCAAATGAGACTGTGTAAATATGGTTCATTGGGACCCTACTGTCCTGATTAACTGGTCATGGTATCACTGTTATGAAAATTTTAACAGAAAAGTCTAGATACTTGTATGCATTGCGCAGGTTAACATTGTACACTCTGGCTCAAGTACCTGGGGTACTTTAGGTTGACATTGTGATCAGCTCATTAAGTCACGTATTCATTCATCTTGTCCCTCAAAGAAAAAGATATTATTTGTTTTCCGATGTAGAGGGCATCTTCTATACCGTATAGCAGTGCGGTAGATGTGAGTTCTGTTGGGGCTCTGTTGCAATGTGCCAGGGAATCTAGGAGACAGCATTGTCTATACAAAATGTATCCCCCGACATGGTGTGGAGTAAAGCACAAATGGATCAGGGTTGCAGCCTGTGCAGCCATATAAATCCGCCTTTCTCCAGTGGGAGTAAAAGGGACTTTTACAGCCGGAGGCCATAAAGATGGCAGGCAAGGGTGGGGGAAGATGTACGGCATTGTCAGGACGCTTCAGAATCAATTTTAAGCATCATTAGATTCTTTTTTCCTGCAGTCAGAGACAGAGAGAGACTTAGAAGAAGAAAGGGAATAGGGGTCCAGGGAGGGAGGAGGATACAGAGCAATTTGCAAGTGTAATGGATAAAATCAAAATGGAAGTTGTGATGGTGAAAGCATAGGGGGAGGAGAGGAGCAGGTGAGATAGCAAAGAGAATGTGATAGAGAAGGCACCTTGAGAAGAGTAAAAGAAACAGAGAGCAGGGAAAGGAGAAAAAAAAACAGACAATTGGCTGTAACAGATGTTTGTACAACACAAACCACACCATATTAACCCTTTCTTTGTCATATTACGGTATGATTGGAAGACTCTGAATATATTTGTTTGATCACCATTGTACGTCACTGCAAAATATGTTGGCAACTATAAAAAAAAAAATAAAGAAAAAAAAAATTAGCAACACATGTAGTAGCAGAATCAATTTGACATAATTTGACATTCCAGTGTGCCCCCTATAAATAAATCTAAATTTATTCACATCTGGAACACAGACCATTATGCAACCCTGAAATGGAAAAAAATACTCAAGCAGAAAGGGGCATTGATGGCAAGCAGACCCAGCGTCACCCAAATACCACTTTTGATCTGATGCCCATTTTAATTTAGAAGCTCGGGATACTTAGTGAGTATAAGCACATCTCAGAAAACCAAAATACTAAAATTCATAGCAATGTGCCAACGTGTTTACAAATCAACTTGTGTGAATAAATTGTGTTGCTTTTGTTATAATATTTTTTTATTACAGTAGGTTATGAAGCAACCAAAAATTATTTGGAATTAACCCCTAGCCACACCTCCAGACAACCCATTTATATGTTGATATTATGCTGGAACACCGTTTGGCATTGTGATTGATGGTCACCTGGGTATGAACGTGGTTACCACTAATTTTGTATCTTTTCTTTTCATTTTGCAGTGGTAAAATGCCAACACCAAGCTGACCAAAAGGAGAACTGCAAGCCTGTGGAAGTTTGTAGAAAAAGATGCACCATGCAAAATGAAAAGAGGCACTGAAGAAAAGGCTTGACGCTTGTAGTGCCCTCACCAGCTCTTTATAATTAAGTGGCATTGCACACTATCACCTACCTTTCAAAATCCTATAGTAAGCTGAGTGACCTCTGATTAAGTACTTACTGCTACTTCCACCAAAGCCATTTGGATGACTTAAGATTCTCTAGTAACTCCTTTGAGGTTCTACTGAACATTCCCAGTATGACTTGTTAACCTGAGGTAACACTTAAGTGCCAACTTCTCATTATGCTGTTTCATTTTCTTTGGTTATTCTTCAACTATTACACGTAGGGTTTGAACACCAGTTTGTAAGTATTGTATGAATTTTGAGTTATATTTATTTATCATTTCTTTAGTGAGTCAGACGTCTTATGATAAAATATCCCTTGTTTTGAATTGTTTGTGTTTCTCTTGCCATTTAATATGCTGAACTCCCAACGACTGTTTTTCTGGATGGAAAGTAGCACGTAAAAGAATATTGATTTTAAATATGTTAAGATTTACTGAAATGCTTCATAATCACTGGCCACAAAACCTGTTCTGCTAAATTGAAACTGATGAGTGGGCTCAGTGGAGATGAGTACGTGGCATAATCCTCTTATTTTTGTTTCTTGGTTATAGTTTTTATTATGGTTACCAAATACCAGCTCTATATTGTTATAAAACTAACCAATTGAATTAGAGAAAAGGTTAAGTTGAGGTGTGCAGTTGAATTAAAGGGAAACTCAAAAAATGCATATTCTTTAATGCATTAATTAATTCTTGGCATTTGCAGCAAATGAAGATTCACCCTTTTTTGCCCAGCTCTTACTTCCTTGTTAGTGCTGGACATTGTGCAATCAAATATTCCTCATAGTCAAGCACCGAGGACAAATCTGCAATCCAAAGCTTCTCAGAAGGAGGGGTAGATTTATTAAGAAATACAAAAATAAAGAATTTTACTGTAGGACTGCATGAGTTGAAGTGCTACATTTTTGAGTCCGTTAAAATGATAATTTGCTATAAAAAGCTATTGTGAACTATTCTTACTATTGGTTGAATTTGATGGAGCTATGTTCCACATTAGCTGTATAGCAATTGGTTGTCTCACTATCCGATTGCCCATCAGACATATATTATACCTCTTGCCAGCCACAGTGAGAATGTCACTGAACATGATGGGAATTGTAGTGCAGCAAGACTGGCAACTCTTGGCACTCAATCTGATGGGACCTAAATTCCCAATAGATTGGTGGGGGTTTTGTTTGTTTTTAACTCAGACCCCAGATATCAAAAATCAGAACTGATATGTCTTTTTTTTCTTTATCTAGGGGTTAGAGCATACACTTGTCTGAGGGTCGGGCACTAGAAGATTTTAAACACTGTATTTAGAGGTACACCTACGTTATCTGTCACCTAGAGCGAAAATGTAAATTTCCTAGACCCCCCATCCTGATCTGTATTTTTACACATGCTCACATTAATATATACAAACATAAACATTCATATACAAATTCTTTAATTCATACCCACACACTTACATATTCACAAACTCACATCCAAACACACACATGCATATTCACACAGACACACTCATAAATTCAAATGCACGCAGACATATTCCCACATAATGACACACGCTCAGATTCATATACACATTTATATTCATAAACACACACATGTACATATACTTGCATTCATATACACTCTTGCAAACACTTGTTTTTTTATTTAGGCTTTTATCCCTGGTGTCTATTTCTTTGCTGCTGGGATCAGTCTGTTCACTGAATGCCTGTACTGATGCTGGGGCTGGGGTGATGTTAGATCCCAGCATTCTTACAGGGCGTCAAGGGAGCAGCACAGTGAGAATATGTACTGAACCCAACAGCTCCCCTGCCACATGCCACACGCAATGTCTGAATGGGAAGTGCAGGAACCTGCCCCAGGGCTCCACCACTGTTACACAGGTGCCATTTATGGCAAGGGGGAGGGGGAGGGCTAGGTTTGGAATTCAGTACAAATTTAAAGTGAATTTAAAATTTAAGGCAAAAGCAGCCAAACTGGAAGCATAGAGACATGGAATGTGACGGCAGATAAGGACCATTTGGCCCATCTAGTCTGCCCAATTTTCTAAATACTTTCTTTAGTCCCTGGCCTTATCTTATAGCTAGGATAGCTTTATGTCTATCCCACACATGCTTAAAGGACCACTATAGGCACCCAGACCACTTTAGCTTAATGAAGTGGTCTGGGTGCCAGGTCCAGCTAGGGTTAACCCTTTTTTCTATAAAACTGCTATGTTTATATTAGGGTTAATCCAGCCTCTAGTGGCTGCCTCATTGACAGCCGCTAGAGGCGCTTGCGTGCTTCTCACTGTGATTTTCACCGTGAGAATACGCCAGCGTCCATAGGAAAGCATTGTGAATGCTTTCCTATGAGACTGGCTGAAAGCGCGCGCGGCTCTTGCCGCGCATGCAGCCAAGGAGAGGAGGAGGAGAGCTCCCCGCCTGGCCCTGGAGAAAGAGTTTAACCCCTTCCTCACCCTAGAGCCCGGCGGGAGGGGGACCCTGAGGGTGGGGGCACCCTCAGGGCACTATAGTGCCAGGAAAACTAGTATGTTTTCCTGGCACTATAGTGGTCCTTTAAATTCCCTCACTGTGCTAACCTCTACCACTTCAGCTGGAAGGCTATTCTATGCATCCACTGCCCATAGTTTTCCAGTTCAGCTATTTTGACCTTAAATTTGAAATTCACTTTAAATTATCAGCAATTCTCTCTTTGTAGCATTAACAGAAAAAAAGTAATTTATGTCCTGAATTAAAAAAAATTAGAAAAAAAGGCTGCAGGGGCAGGGTTTCTGAGCATTATAACCACGTTATCTTACTGAAGTGGTTGTGGTGCAGAGTTAAACGTTAAGTATAAAACAAAACATATCCATGTCTCGTTTGTCCTCAATGACACTCCTGGTGTATTCCTGCGAGCTCGGACATCTGCTTTCATAGTGCAGTATGCACTTATACATCTTCATGGTGCCTGTGTGGACTAATTCATCGGGGTTAAAGCAATTTACTTTGTGTTATCTGGCTGTGTGAGGACAGCCTAGCAAAAAATGCAAATAAAATTAAGCATTGTTCAATATTAAAATAGGTACCAATTTGTAAAAAAATAAATAACATTTGACCGTTCCACTTTAAGCACCCAGATTGCTTGCCATTAGACCATAGGGCATTAGAACAATTATTTTATTGATTATATATTTAAAGGTATTTATCAGATGTAAATGCCAAGCCAATATGTGTACAGACCACGCTTCCCTTTGTATACAACAAATGTTTCACCATTCATGCTGAACACTAAAAAAAAACATACGTTGTTACTTAATGTATGCAATATAAGTTGTGATTAATTGCATCTTTAAAATGCAGAAAACATCAAGCTCTTTTTTTGATTTACACATATAATAAATATGCCATGAAGTCATACAATTTGCAAGTATAGGTCATCAATCCCCTGACTGCATTAATTAACTGAGTGTGGAGATTTTCATCCAATAGGCTGGGGGCAGTGAAGCCTAGTTTCAGAACCCCACATGTCTATGAACTACATTTCCTATGCTACTGAAAGGTAGCGGAAATGTCTGTGTTGAGAGCTAGAGGATATGCATATCAGCAGTGATACCGAAAGGAGAAAAATATAAATATTGCATTAAATAATCTGTGTATTCTTAACTGGTGTCTGGTAAACCACATGCTTTTTTAAACTTCCTTTATTTTTTTAAATTGATTTATCTTCTGAAGGTGGGACAAATTGCCTCGGTAATGATGAGCTCACATAAATTCTGTATTTTCATGTACTGAAGCTTAACTGTTACACAGCAACAGTATGGAAGAATCATATTTAAACAGACTTTAAAAACAAAAATCAAAAGCGTTTTTATAGCCAGACAGCTATCAAATGAGTAGATAATGTATTATGTGCTTTCTCTCTCTCTTTTTTTTTTTTACTAAACTTGTCTATTTCCGGTAGCAGTTGCATCATTGCACAATAAGAATGATTATTATTATTATTGAATGGTAAGTTAAAAAAAATAATTCCTCATCAATACATCTGCAGGCTGTCTAGCTAGGATAGATTGCAGATGAAAAAATAGCTAAATAAAATTGAACTCTGTTTTGTATGGCAGAATTCTATAATATGCATTTAAATGAACTCTATAGTGTTAGGAATACAAAACTCTATTCCTAACACTATAGTGTCCCCCTGTCTTCCCCCTTTAAGTTAAAATAGTTAGAAACCCTTTTAACACTAACCTCTTTCCAGTCCCTCAGCGGTGTATCCATTTCCTCCTCCAGTGATATCATGCTGATCAATTCTCAATGAATCAATGCTTTACTATTGAGATTTTAAAAGATGCTGGACATCCTCATATACAGCTTGAGGATGTTCAACACCATTTCCCATTAGTTAAACTCTGTGAAAATACAGGAAGAGCCTCTACTGGTTGTCTGGAAGACCACCTCCAGAGGATGTCCTCATGCAGTTTCTCTGAAACTGCAGTGTTTTACATTATATAGCAAGGGATCAGGGGCACAGCACTCAGGCCACTTCAAGGAGATGAAATGGTCTGGGTGCCTGGTCGTGCCTGGGGGTATTTTATCCATCCACAATATCCTAAACATGAAAGGAGTACTATGATCCATAATTTAAATACATTTGGTAACCCTGACTCATCAGTCTTGCCACTCCACCCCTGGCTAAAATAATCATCATAGATGATCTCAGCCAGGTCAGTGCTTCCCCATGGGGAAGCCGTAGTGGTTCTGGAGCTTATAGTCCCCCTATAAGCCAGGAAAGATGTTTAGAATTTTTGAGTTTCCTTGTGCTTAATTTTAAGATTGAAAATGACGATGTGGAAAATTCTGCAATTAATGAGCAAATTGGCCACTGATACCAAACATCCTGAATGCTTTAAGAGCCAACATGATGTACAATGCTTTTTAACTGATCTAATTTTACAGAGTACACTTGAATCATCTAATTCATACTCTTACATTATTGCACTTATTGGGCCACTTACAAAAAAAAGACAGCTCATTTTATCAAGCACTGATGAGTTTGACTTGGCTGTAAATGGCACGTCTTTATGCACAATTCATGAGGATGGTCACTCTGAAAATGTATGAGATTATGTCTTTTTATCAACCTAAGTTACTACATTAACACTGCATACGAGAGGCTAACTAAGGCCAGTCACCCTTTGATATGCCGTATTATATTATGATACGTGATTCTTTCTGTTCAGTGCTTTCAGGACATTTTATAAGCATACGCTAACACACTCAATGATGTCGGCTTTGACACATTGTGTGAGTGCTAAAGGTACTTAGTCTCTGGCCTCTTGGCCTTTGGCAGATCCAGGAGATTTATCAAAATCCTTTAATGCACCATTTGTCAATGATAATTGAAACAGATCATGATGTGAACAAGTCTGCAAACAGAATGGTGTTCACATAGGGCTTTACATATACTCATCTGGAAATATCCCTGCCCCTAATTATTTTTAACAAGTTCAGTTGCCTGTATTATGTCATTGTGTTTTGCTCTTAAAAAGCTTTATATTAGGAGATTATTCGCTAAACACCGAGCTGTTGGCCAACGTACCACATTTAGGCTAGAATTGCTAAATTACGAGACATCCTTGTCCGATCACCACTGCTTGTTGAGTAAACATTGAGAATTATATTGATTATTAGTGCTGATGGGTGATTCAAGGAGAGCATTTAATCAGGCTCGACTGACTGCAATTGAATTTAAAAGTCCAAAGGCAAAACCAGGCAAGATGTTTGGCAGAAATGTGTTTTGTTGTTATATTTTTTTTCAAGTTTTGTTCTACAGCAGCTGGAGTCCCAGAGAATGCCACTTTCCTGTCCTTCCAGATGCTGTGCAAAGGCAAACTAAAACATACAATGATTCTACCTGGTACTTGTATTTAAAGGGACACTATAGGCAACCATACCACTTCAGCTCACTTTTGGTCCAGTAGCTGACACTGAATGTCCTCACGCTCTGCATGAGAACATCCAGCATTAGCTTTTTTCCCCATAGGAAAACATTCATTCAATAGGCGGAGCCAGTCCTTCGGCGCTTGGATCAGGTAAGTAAATAAAGGGTTTTTAACCTTGTTAATATGTCAGGTGAGGTCCTAAGGAGAGAGTTGCCTGGCATATAAATATGGAGAGATTTAGGGAATTACTAATGGCAGTCATGAATCACACCTGCAGCCCAGGAGTGCTACTGCTATCATCCTCACGTAACCTGGGACAAATATGTCCCGATACTGCACTTAAATGTAGGCCCAGCAAGTCAAAGTGTATCATTGCCCTGGAAAGAAAACATTATGACAGAATCTGGATTCAAAAGATGAAACACATAGCTTATGCTCATTTTAAAGAGCATAACATTTCATTTGTGCATTGTGCTAGCAGAATTGCTAGTAAATTTATACATATTTAGCTATTTCTTTAAACTCCCACTTTATCAACTGTCAGTCAAGTTTCAGCATAGACACAGGCACAGCTATGCTGAGGGCTGAGTGACTACAGAAGCAGGAGAATCTTCATGCAGGCAGATCTATTCAGAGTAAAAACTAAAAGTCTCATTAAGTTAGTTATTTCATTGACCATTATGATCAGTGATTGTTGGTTAATGAGATACTAGGGCTTAAAGTAAAGCTCTAATTACAAGATCAATTTAATACAAATGTGACATTTACATTGAAATTAAGGAAAAAACATTAAAGGTATTCTTTGACAAAATACTCAAATAATTCTGAAAAGTTTAGAGTCAATCTAAACACCCAAACTACTTCAGGGTGTTGAAGTGGTTATGGTGCAGATATCCTATGCCTCCAGTCTTTTAGCTAAATAATTTTTTTTAAATATATAGGTTTGTTTTTATTTTTTCCTACAGTCACACAAACTTGGCAGTCAATTAGGCAGCTATATATACTGGTACTGTATAAAGAAATGTCTAATTCCGAATTGCCAAATGCTAACTAAGTAAATGTTGAGTAAAAAGAGGAGGGTCTTAGTGAGTTCTGCGGCTGATAAAAGGTAAGGTTAAGGAAAGTTTTAAAAAAATAGTTCATGCATTTTTTTATATCAACTATATGCATTAAAAATGAATATTAGAGGGGGGGCGGAGCCTGACCGCGAGACGGGCTAGACGCCATTTCTGAGAGCTCCTTCCCGGCGAGCGAAATCCGCCGAAAATCTGACAAAACCAGACCCCATCCGAGCTTGAAACCAGCGGGTACAGATTGGGGACATCCCGCGGCACCGACAGATGCCTTTTCAATACACCCCGAGGCAGACCAAACCGAAAAAGAAGACCGGGGCCTACTTCACTCCGACGCTTGCAGACCTCGAGGCACTGTTTGGCGGAAAGGGCGCACATAGGGTAGCTGAGACCCCGGCTTACCCGGCAACAACTCTCCACAGTCCTACACCAGCAATGGGGAGACGTTCACAGAGGCCACAAACGTCCCAGGCACCGGAACAGCAGGACATTGGCACTCTCCTACAAAGGCAGGTACCATCCAAAATGGCGGCCACTAACGGTCCTGATCCCCATGCAACCCCTGACATGCCTAGCCAGACACACATCCCAGCAACACAGGGGGACCCACACCCCATGACTGGGGACATCCCTGGAGGCACAGCCCCTGCCACTAAGCAGGATCTCCACAATATGCAAAATACCTTGCTGGAAATACAGAGGCTCCTAACGGCAGACATGTCCTCCCTGAAATCTAACATGCAGCAGCTCAATGACAGGACAACTCACACTGAAGGGGACATTGGGAAACTCCAAAATGAAGTAGCTGAAATGAAAACTGCAATGGTCCACTTAAAAACCACACAACAGGCTATGTCAATTCAAATGACGGCATATGAAGATAGACATCGCCGTAATAACCTAAAAATCCGCGGGATACCCCCAGAGATCGATTCAGAGGAACTACCTCACTATACAAGGAGACTTATTGCATCATTGTTGCCGCCAGCGCTAGCTAAAAAATTCACTATCAGTGGACTGTACAGACTGCCCACCATCACTAAGACGGCAGTCCCAATCACTGGTGACGTCATCCTCCGATGCAATACATTACAAGATAAGGGCCAGATCATGGCAGCAGTGAGGGGTAAAACCCCATTACCATTTGAAGGATCGCACCTAACCCTCTACCAGGATCTCACGAAAACTACACTCCATTGGCGCAAATCACTGCAGTCACTCACCAGCCGCCTGCGCTCTGCTGGGATAACATATAGATGGGGCATGCCAAGATCCCTACTAATAGTACACAACGGGACGACCCACAAGCTTACAACTGAAGCGGAGGTACCTGCAATACTCCACACACTGGGCCTTACTGAAACGCCAACCGCAACCGCTGCTCCCCAAGCCGAACACACCTGGGACCCTGAATCAACGATCCCATTCGCACCGAGAACCACACCTATTACCTGACTGATCAAGAAATGGGCGCAACTATCCCACACGGAAGAACGAACGTTACCAGACCACCAAGAATACTGGCTTATATTATGCATTATACTAACCTCTGTTCAGATTTCTCTACACACACTGGTTACCTCACTCATACCCGTTAACAGACCCAGAGAGGGGCAGCCTCAGAAGCACCCCGCATACACATAGAATATACAACCTACCACCACCTGGTATACACACTAAACAGTTCCGGGAAAAGGCAGCCTCACGCCCGTCTCGCATACGCACATGAGATACACCCACAAGAGGTGTACAACACCCCCCCCCCCCGATGCCCCCTTGGTTAGGGGTACTTACCTACTGGGATAACCGAAACAAACCTCTGGCTAACACTACTAACACATTGGTTACCCACATGCTCCCCTCACCAACGCACTCATAACTTAACACAATGCTACAACAAAACCTACTAGTACTCCCATGTAAAAACAAAATGTGCGAATGTTTCCTAAGATGTTTTGTTAACTAACCCGTTACCAACCTTGTTACTCTGCATTATAATTACAGTGTCCGTCCTGGCTGTTGGGGCCGGACGTGATCGTGTAAAAACGAAAACGCACCAAAAATAAAGAATTAAAAAAAAAAAAAAAAATGAATATTAGAACTGAGAGTTTCCATTTAAGCACATATTGCTGCTCCTTCCATCCACTCTTTTTTCTTCTTCTAATTGAATCTTCTATGGACCTATCTATATGATTAACTAACAGGCCAAAGAATATTCTGGGGCAAGCAAACTGTTTCCCCTTAATGGCCTGAACCGCACATACTATGCTAGCATGTCCCTTGCAGACATATATGTAAATATGTATGCAAATGCAATGTGTGTGTTAATTGTTGTGTGTCTGTGTATACATGAGTGACTGCATAATGTATGTGTGATTACATATACAAAATATAGCATTGTTTGTATGTGTATGTGTAATGTGTGGTTATGCAAACATAGAAAAATGTGCTCCCCCGTACTTGGGTTGTTTCACACAGGTTCCATTTTTGCATGTATTAAAATTGAAGTGGTGTCCTAGAGTCAATTTAAACACAGTGGCAAGCGTTTGGCCAAGCAACAGAAAAACCAAAGATCGACTCTCTTGGACTTCAAAGTAGATTTAAAACATAATGTTTATTTAAAACGTAAAAATGGGTGTATATATAGCATAGACCACATTGTGCAATAATCTGCCTTCAATAATCACCTGCTTAGCCCATAAAGTGTCACCATACAGCCTCCTTGAACTCAGGAGGTTCACCTCCTCACCAGAAGGAAGTTGTATGGGTACACTTTATGAGCCAAGTAATCGGTGATTGCTTATGGCAGATTTGTGCACAATATCGTGGTCTGCGTAATATATACATCTACGTTTACTTTTTTCAATAAACATTTTGTTTTAAATATACTTTAAGTCCAGAAGAGTCAATCTGTTACTGTGTGTATATATGTGTAAAGATTGCATGTGGCTGGATTTATGTGTAAAGTTTAGTTATTATTTGTCTTTATGTTAAACTTATTTCAGTGGAGTTTTACCCTTTTGGTAACTTGCAGGAGTGATACAGGATAATGTGACGGCGCATAACTATGCGTTCACGTCAGTGATGTCATTGGTGCACACAGCTTTGAGTGAATGCCAGCCAAGAGGACACCCTAAATTAGCAGTGTTGCTTCTCAATGAGGCCCTCTGCCAGCCTAAATCCTTAAAAGTGGGCAGGTACATTAAAAAGTATTGCTTTAGTCTCTGTAATAATGTTTCATTTTGGTCAATGTAACGCAGTAATCTTATCCCCCAGAGACAGGACACAAACCAGGTCCTCAAGTCATTCCAGTGGGTCCGTAATGCTTTGAATAGACACCTCATATTTGTCAGCACCCAGGCAACTGCCCACAATAAATTGTTTACGGTAATGAAAGTGCCTTCACCGAGGAAAGGAAGGGGAAAGAGATAATTTTAGCTTTTTTAAAAATGGATCACCAGGCTAATGCCATGTAAATAATTTGGACCCTGTAAAAAAACAAAACAAAAAAACCCAGTTAAGATCCACTGGTATCATGTATTCAATGAAAGTGCAAAGAGTGAGAGCCCATGTGACCTAGTAAATGGAATCTCAAAATATGGAATGTTCCCCTGGAATTATACAAGCAATATCATTTTCACTTTGCTTTACAGGGCTGTATAAAAGTGCCAACTTGGCTTATTGAAGCACAAGAAGCAGGTAATATAATACAAGAAATGGAAATGTGCATTTAGAACTGGTAAAGCATTCATGAACGGATTTTTTTTTTCTTTTGATTCATTTAAATTCACCAGGTTTAGGCTCCACTGTCTGCATCAAATGTAAAAGCAAATTAACCAGTTTTATGTACATGCCACTGGCACAAATGACATTTTTGTGTCTTTTATTCCTCATTACAGAGCAAATTGCATTATCTTCACACATATCCTATCATTGTATGTTATAAATACTCTCTAATTCGTCATCTGCACTTAACACTTCTTTATAGCAACTGCAATTGAAGAGTATTTAATGTCTAATATTACTGCTCTGCTCTGCCGAATGAACAATTAATAATTAATGCAATCAATTCATTGACATATGGCCCTGAAGAGAAGTGCACTCTATTGCAAAGTTTAATAAAAGGAAAGCCCCTTTAATATAAAACAATTAATGTTTGACAGTTGTACTAAATGGTTGGGTGTGTATTCGACAGTTAAAATGAAAGGTGTTAGATGACTGTAATCTTGATGCTATAGAGATGATTTTCGTATATATATTCTTTTTTTCCCCCTAATCTTGTACACGCAAATCCCGATGTTTAGTTCACTATGGAAGGAAATGTATATCTCTATCTAAATATATGATGCTAGTATTTGTTTCTGCACATAAGATGAACACATTATCATGCCCCCGAACATGTCCTAATTTCGTCATCACAATTTATTTCTCTGGTGTCCCACATCCGGGCACAACAGTAAACAGTCCGAGGGTTGCACAGTGTGCGCACACCATATTACGAATCCATACTTAGCAATGTTGGGAGGTATGTGGTTTCAATGAGAACAATAAACCACTGTGTCAACTAATTAAAAATAGCAGTAAAAAAAAGGGGGGTGGGGGGGAGTATGATAAGTATCCTGATGAAAACAATGATTTCTAGAGTTCCAAACCTCTCAAGAATTAGGATGCTTTATGCACAGTGTACAAGTAGAGGTTTTGAATGACATTTTGTGGAAGTCCATATATGACATCATTTAATATTGTAGATAATGCTTTAGCATTTAAAAGTTTGTATAGGTTGACATCATCACAATGAGTTTCATTAAATGTATTCATTTTACTTCTTTAATAACATAATGCCAGTGGGCAGCTGCCTACAGTAGCCTGTGTACTAGGCACATTTATCTTGACATCAAATGTAATTTTTTTTCCTTTTTAGATTAGTTTTGAAATATTTTTATTTTGCTATATAGTAATTGTATTTGCTGTGTTTTTGTTTTTTGGATGAGGAAAGTGAGATATGTACTTTCTGACTCCTTATGCATCCTCCAAATCATGGCGTAAGCAACAGAGAGTAAATTTGGACCTGGTTATATGTCAGAGTGCAGAGGTATTTTTAGCAGGCCCTGATTTGCCATTGGGTGAAATAAGCAATGGCAAATGAATGACAGCAATGGATAAGCATGACATAGGTGGCATAAAAAAACTGTCAGGTAGGGGCATGAGGTGGGTGGGTGAAAATGTGTATGAAATGAATGGCATGGCATAATGGGAGGCAATAAGTTGATAGAAATGCAGATATGGTATGTTAAATTTGGGACTGACAATATAAAATTACTGTCTCGAACCTAGGATGGGAGAACATACCTTCCAACTATCAGTAAGGGGTAATAGTTACGTCACTAGCAATGCCGTTAATGGGTGGGCATGCCCAATAAAAGGTGCAGGCATGCTCACTGAATAACCGGCTCCTAGCCTTCAGGACAATGTGGGAATAGATCCCTACATGGGCCTAGGGCAGCTACACAGCACAAAAGCATTAAATGATGCACATTCTCTATGCTGACCAGGGACAGTTCCGTGCCCAGATGCAGGGCACCAGGGAACTAAAGCAGGAGCGCGGGACAGGACTCCAAAATTGGTACTGTTCCACCAAATGCAGAACTGTTGGGAGGCCTAGAGAAGGGTAGGGCATAGAAACACATTTAGTTTTTAGTCCTATTTATAGTTAAATCCCCCCCTCTCATAATATTGTAAAGTGCTAAGGAATCTGTTGGCGCTATATAAATGGCAATAATAATAATAAGAATAGTGTACAACTATACACATTCTTGAATGTCTTTTGTAGGCCCTTGTATCGAAAAACATGGTTTTACTTAACTTTTACTTTCAGTCGATTTTGTTATAAGTCTCGTACTTACACAGAATATTTAATATAGTCAACATACATATCTACCTTATTCCAGTTAGATGTGTGTGTAGATTCATAAATTACCACGTGATGTGTAAAAAAGGGGTAACACAGCAGCGGGTAATGTCTGGTAATTCATGTCAATATTAGAAAACTAACATTACTTTTGTATGTAGTCATATATTTTACAAAGTGATGTTTTATTTTAATACCGCTTTTTACTGATGAATGCTGGTGAATAATGGGTTTTGACACAGTGACCTTTGTTGTAAAGATAGGAGGATTTAGGCAAAAATAGTAGAGTTTAAAACATTGAACTGAGCAGGATTATTTTATTAAAATTTTAGCAATTTCCTAGCTAGTTCTCTAGCTAATAAATACATTTATAACCAATTGTTAAGGTTCATCAGTTTATGGGTTTTACACTTGAACAATGTACACGCTGAAGTGTGAGAATGGGCTGAGGGACTTTGAAATCCCTAGGCCTTTGTTCCAGTCTGACTGACCCCATTTCTGACTTTTTACACCCTGCTAAAGGTTTATAATCAGTGTATCCACACATTCTGATTTCATTTAACTCGTTAGTACTAGAAAGATCAACAGGCTGAAATTCAAGGAGATACTTCGTGATTCACCTGGCATTTATAAAGATAAACAGCTTCTGCTTTGAATTTCCTCTTAAAATGTTTTGATGCTATTAATATTTGATTTTAGTCTGTGACTCATGGTTTGCATGCGATATAATGGTTCGATTTTAGGTTCCCATGATGATTTTCCATGCACTAGTTGGCTTTGCATTACTCGGCTGATTTTGGCAGGAAATCTCCTGTAATAGTTCCAGCTGCCCCGAATGTATATACCCTACATCCTGTACGTCTGCTGCAAATCCACAGTATCCAATACCGAGCCAGAGATCCTGCTGCACACACACATATCAATTCCAGTTCTATTATTGCAGGCACGCACACTGCAATTCCAGATATAATAGGAAAGACAAAAAGAAATGTAGAAATATGAAGACATTTCTATGGGTCAGTGGCAAGATGAAAAATATGGCATATCTTTCAGTATGTGTAACATTTGGCTGGTAATATTTTCCCCTGACTAGTGAACATTAGTGATATTTTTCAAGTTCTGTTACAACATTCAATGGTGTAGTAGACATCTGTTGACTTAAGCCTAAGCTCATGATCTTATATTAACAACCTGCTTTAAACTGCCATGGACGAGGTGGTGACCTTTTGTGAACATTTTCTGTATCTTTAGATGTTAAATCTTTAAAAGACACACAAATTAATAAATTCTACCTTTACATGTCGCGGTTTTTTAGCAAATCTCTCCGCTCTGATCCTACTCAACTGACATCCACTTAAACCAGGAAATGACACTGATTTGTCAACCACTCCTTTCCCTCCTATAGATTTGTATGGGAGAATGGTAGAATGCATGCGCGGGTCTATCAACACGCAGGTCTGTGCTCAGTAATGTTCCTGAGCACAGCTTCCATTCACTTGTTCAAGACGTTGCAGTTATTCTGTATGACGCACTAGCAACTGCATTTTTTTTTTTTTTAATTCTCTATTTTTGGAAAAGATCATTGTGGGGTGGGGATACAGAAAGGAAGACAGGGGGGTAACTTTTATGGTACAATATTCTCTGAACATACATGTGCTGATTACAGTAGTCGAACATTTTGAGCTGACGCTCAAGACTTTCTACATTGGTTTCATCTTTTCTACATTGCATGTAAATGCATTCTCTGTTCTTGTTGGTTTTTGATCTTAGGGTTGGGGTGGGGTACCATATCATTTACATTACTCTTGTGTCTTTAAGAAAAGAGAGAGCGATCTTTATATTTTTTGTGTATTGGGTGGAACATATACTGTTATGACTGTGTCAAACGTTTGTTACAGATTTTCAGTTCGCAATTTTGGGTGATAACGAAGATCCTACCCTTGTCGTTCAGGTTCAGTCCAGTTTGCATTTTCCACCATTCCTATTGGTTGGTTTGTGTATTCTTAGGGGGCAACTGCATTCTTTTTGATGCCTAGAATGTCTCTTTAATCATGTCCAGTGTGTTAGAGGTTGGTCTAGTCTAGTGCTTTAAATTACCATGGATAAGAAATTGTCTGTCATCAGCTCACTGCTCATACTTCATTTGCTAATTTTAAAGCAGTGCAGGATGACTCATAGGATGTAGTACATCAAGTTCTTACCTGCTGTTTGTCTTCTGCTCACATCATATAACATGGCTGTAGTGTGTACTCTATTTCATCACCATTTTCTTAAAATGTATTCTGTAAGCAAACCGAGTGTTATGCGTTGCAAGCAATTTATAAACTGACAACTCTCAGCAATCTCAGCCAGCTTTTGGTTTGGAGTTCCAGAATAGCCAATCCACTGTGCAGTTTAATATTCAACTATTTGCAAAGAATCACTCTTTATTTATTCCATTCACTTTCTCTTGGTTTATGTCTTTAGTTTTCAAGCACTTAGTGATTTCTACAGGTTTCTATATTATGCTGCCAGAATTATGCCAAGTAGGCAACATGTATAAAGTTAATATAAAGATGGAAAGTTCTTAGCTTCATGCACTCAGCTCTACTGCCTATGAAAAAAGCTAAACGTTTGAATTTGTATATGAATTGTTTATGACAATAAAGATCTGCTTTGACAATGTCTTGAGTGATTAATAATGTGTATTTGATTCAGTAGATATTCTGCACAGTAGCATAAAGGGACAATCCACTGCCCAAATACAAAAACAGAAAAACACCACTAGTAGATATACTTTCCATGAAAACATGCATGCATGTACTTAGAGATTTTTTTCATTGGGGTTACATCGAAAAACCGCTTGCAAAATGTGCAGATCTCCTGTCTGCTGCCTTTGCAACCCCTCCCCTTCTAGCCCCGCCCAGACTTTCTGTGACTGTCCAATTGCAGACTTCCCAACGCAGCTCAATGAGAGGTCTTTGCAAGGCAGGTGCTCTGGCCAATTGCTGCCTCTTGAGTTTAGCTCCACTGAAGTAAACAAACTAGGAAGTAACTGGACACGTGTGGATGGGCTAACTAGGTTAATTTATAAAAGAGCCAAGTTCTGTTGAAATCTTCACTTTTTGAAAAATGAAAATGACATTCTTTACATAAAAAGCACTTCAGCACAGGGGCGGATCCAGACCCTAGATTTTTTTTAAAGGCACAATTAAGGCACAATAACCACTACCACCCTATGTAGTGGTTATGGTGCCAGAAGTGTCATGGTGTCCTTCCAGAGTAAGTAGTCAAACTGTGTAAGAACAGTTTGACAACTTACCTGCAGTCTTCTGGGATAGGGCCTGTTTTAGGGGATAGGAGCTGTTGTGTAGGGTGCAGTGTGTATGTGTGTGAGAGATGCAGTGTGTGTGTGATTATGAGGGGTACAGTGTGTGTGATTGTGAGGGGTACAGTGTGTAAGGAGTGCAGTGTGTGTGATTGTGAGGGGTACAGTGTGTGTGCGTGATTGTGAGGGGTACAGTGTGTGTGATTGTGAGGGGTGCAGTGTGTGAGGGGTACAGTGTGTGATTGGGGTACAGTGTGTGTGATTGTGAGAGGTAGGTTGTAGTTTAAGAGAAGCTTAGAAGAGAAGAAGATAGGGATCTTTTTAATTTTATTATATTTATTTTCATATTTTTTACAAGTGTTTATCCACCCCCCCTCCTTGTTTCTTACCTGCATCCAGGGAGGAGGGGAGAGGCATATTCCCTGGTGGTCTGGTGGCGCTGCAGGGGCTCTCAGCCTTCATCTCTGCAGCTCCACTGGGTGATGGCTCTTCTCACAAGTCCCGGGAGCACGTAGAATTGAGCATTACGTGGCAACCACGGCAATGCTCTAAAAGCCGGGACTCAGTGGCAGTCGTAAAGGTAAAGACTGAGAGCCTCCTGCCCCCCTTCCTGCTACAAAGACCCGTGAGGGAGATCGGGTTTCTGTGTATGTAAGGGGCCCGAGATCGCGGGGCCCCATACAATTGAAAGAATTTTGGCGGCCTATTTTCTTGGGGGGTGTTGCTCCCCTCCCCCCTGAATCTGCCACTGCTTCTGCAAGCTAAAGTGTTTAAAAGGTCTGGAGTGTCCCTTTAACAATGCTTTATTGACAGTTCTAGGGGCTAAACTGAACAACCCCACTCGCTATATTCTAACGGTTCAATACCTGTTTTCTACTGTACAACCTAAAGCTATCATCAGTAAATATGGGAAAATTATTGTGCCAAACTCCCCTTTTTAAGTGAATTTGCCATGAGTTCCTGGAGGAGCCTGCTAGCCAGTCTCCTGCCTACATACTATGGACCCTGTAAACTTTTTGTTTGTGTAATTAGACTATATGGATCGGGAACCGAACGGCAGCATGAACCGGAGAACACCCTGGAGCTTGTTAAGCCTAATTGCTACTTTGTAGCAATTTCCACCTCAGTGTTCTAAGTGTTCGTCTGGGTGGCCGCAATTCCTATGGATGACCACGAGGTGGCGGCCATCTTGTTAGCATGAACTCAGGCAGTGGTGTTTGGTTGTCGAGTTCATGGAACTATTTTCGGATACTGAAACTCCCAAAAACCGCTAGACTTCCATATCGCCTGTGTTCGGTTTTAGAACACTTAGGAAGACACTGTTTGGTGGAATAATTTGTCTGAATAAGGTGAACAAGCTCCATGTTAGAACTATGGATTCCATTCGGTAGTTTAAAAAAGTGAACTAAACTAGACCGACCGCAAGCCCTGTTTCTATGGAACTGTTTTGGGCATGGGACCATGCATATGGTCGGTCAAATAAATGACTTCCAGGAAATTCCTGAACCCCTGAGCTGATCTGGGTGATTTTGGATATGTTGGTCACCCAGATCAGGGCTATTTGTGAAGCTTTATGTATTTTTAGGTTACTTTTGGGGTGTTTGGAAAAAAGTATGTTTTTTCTGTGCTTGGAGATAATTGGATTAGATTAGTACAGTTCCTGATCCAATTATCTCCCAGGCACAGAGAAGGGATTATCTGATTTTGTAAGGGAGTGTCCTGGACCTGAGAGCCAATGTAATTGTGTATTTGTTTTTACTGTGGTTTACTCTCAGGTCCAGGGGGAATGCCCCTTGCATAACATGCATAAAAGGCCAGTTGTGGCTGCCATTAAAGTATTCCAGCTTGTACTCCCAGAACTATGTGTCGTCTGGTTACTGGGAGGGGAAAGGGCTACTCTTTAATCACTGTTCCAGTGTGGAGTATTCAATAGGGAACGTCCTTGTAAGGACTAGAGCTCTCAGGACTGAGTGTCGTCCAGTGCCTGGAGGTGTCTAGAACGAATTCCCCATTTGGCTCGAGGAGAGAGCGGTACAAGGGCCCCAGTCAAGCCACGGAGACTGTGGCCAGAAGTACTGAGATTTTCCCCCTGTTCCAGCTAGGAAGCGGTCCTTGGCGGAGGTACCCAGCCGGGGTACAGGGAGCTCCACTACAATTATATTTTTAAGGCTTCTCAGTATTGTAAATACAATATATTGACAAACTTATTGGAACACCTGTCCATCATACCAACATACAATGGCATTGAATTCTAAATACTTAGACATCAAAATGTAGTTGGTCCTTCTTTTGAAGTTATAACCGCTTCCACTTTCCATAAAATTTTGAGTGTTTCTGTGGGAATGTTTGTTTATTTGTCCAGAAGAGCATTTGTGAGGTCAGGCACTGATGTTCGATGAGAAGCTCACAATCTCCATTCAAGTACATCTGAAAGGTATTTGATAGAGTTGAGGTCAGGTTCTCTGTTCAGGCGAGTCAAGTTCTTCCACACCAAACTCATCCAACCATGTCTTTGGGCACTGGGGCATAGTAATGCTAGACAAGAAAAGGGTCTTCATCAAACTATTACCACAAAGTTGGATGCATAGCATGTTCCAAAATGTCTTGGTATACTGAAGCATTAAGGTTTTCCTGGAAGTAAGGGGGCTTAGTCCAACCTTTGAAAAAGAGCACCATACCATTATCCCTCCTTCACCAAACTTTACAGTTGGCACAATGCAGTCAGACATTTAACGTTCTCCTGGCATCCTTCAAACCCAGACTTGCCCATCAGACTGCCAAAAAGAGAAGTGTGATTCATCACTCCACAGAATATGTTTCCACTGTTTAAGAGTCCAGTAGCGGCGTGCTTTTCACCACTCGATCCGATCATCATTGTACTTGATGATTTGAGGCTTGCATGAAGCTGCTCGAACATGGAAACTGTTTCTATGAAGCTCCCGCCTTTAAGGAACTCCTCTGTGTTAATGCAGGAATATCATAAAATTGTGGCCATTGGGTGAAGGACTATTTTGAATAATGTTTTTTTAGAACAGTTAATATTAAAGGGACACTATAGTCACCTGAACAACATAGCTTATTGAAGCAGTTTTGGTGTATAGAACATTCCCCTGCAGCCTCACTGCTCAATCCTCTGCCATTTAGGAGTTAAATCCCTTTGTTTATGATCCCTAGTCACACCTCCCTGCATGTGACTTGCACAGCCTTCCATAAACACTTCCTGTAAAGAGAGCCCTATTTAAGTTCTGTTTAAGATTTTCTTATCCCCTGCTATGTTAATAGCTTGCTAGACCCTGCAAGAGCCTCCTGTATGTGATTAAAGTTCAATTTAGAGATTGAAATACAATTATTTAAGGTAAATTACATCTGTTTGAAAGTGAAACCATTTTTTTTTTTCATGCAGGCTCTGTCAATCATAGCCAGGGGAGGTGTGGCTAGGGCTGCATAAACAGAAACAAAGTGATTTAACTCCTAAATGACAGTGAATTGAGCAGTGAAATTGCAAGGGAATGATATATACACTAAAACTGCTTTATTTAGCTAAAGTAATTTAGGTGACTATAGTGTTCCTTTAAACCAGTCCCAAGAGAGCACCTACAGGTTTTATCAATATCCCCTTCGGAACAGGTTGAGTAATCAATAAATTGTGGACTCGTGGTGGTTGTTCAGTAGAGATTTTAAGAAGCACTCTCCTAGAGACCTGCCTGTCTGTATTGCAGATGTCTTATATCATGGTCTGGTTTTAGTCAGTATGAGGCACTAGACATTATTGATTGTATCCAAAGCTGTGATTTTACTGCCAAGGACACCCTGTAAAGTAAAAGGAACTTTAGTATATCACTTTAAAGAAAATGCTTTTTGTAAGGAGGATTGTCCTCTAGAAGCTAACAGACAAAGGGAAAGGGGTTCCTTGTGTTTAAATTTGAGTCATTCACAGCAAGTACCGGTAGCAGTTTAGTCTTTGTTCTGATTCCTGTAAAATCTAGTTATAAACATGCATGCACTGGGAATCTATAAGCACCCATACATGGCTATTTCCTCGTGTTTATGCAAGCTCCGAACGAGTGATAAATATGATGTGTGTGGTAGTTGAAATAATCTGACAAATAGTGAAATTAGAAAGCTTGTTCCTCAGTGCTCCGATGATATATCTTTCAGTTTGATTCTAATTTTCTTTTCCACTGCATGGTATTTAACGGTCTAGATACAAGATTGGTACCAAAACGCTTGGATCGCTACTTTTGTAGTCAAATGGTTAACTCTAATCACATATGGATTCTTGCACATGAAAAGAGTGCCGAACAGATTTATAGCAGATTTGCAGGCTTCATATTCAGCGAAATATATTTTACATATGCTCCCAGGGTGTGTGAGTTATTGTGCCCGCTATTACTATACCTTTAAATATAACCGATTCCAAAATAATAAAAGGAGTTTTGTTTTTGTTTTTTTCCCATATTCTTTGTTTTTAAACCTATGAAAGGAGTAATAGGACAGACAACACATGAACTTGAACTTCCAAATTCAGCACAACCAAGGTAAATAGAACTCTGTGAGCAACTCGCAAGACACCCAAGTGTCTCATTCACACACAAAGACTATAATTGAGAGTGATAGAGTACTGCATATAGCCAGAGTATTCTCACACATGGAGACTGTCACTGGGGCACCAAGCACAGAGAAAGAGAGAGTCTTTGTTTTTCTGATGAACAGTTTCTGAACCCCTCCCTTGTGTCTTTTATCCGCTGTAGCCACAGAACCGTAAAATCAATTTTTATCACCCTTGGGCTTTCATAACTCTTTAGAGTCTTCAAGGAAATTAACCACTTTCCCTTTAACTTTTGCATAGTAGCAACAACAGCAACCAGGTTGTCAACAGATGTGTTGTAAGACCACAGAAATAGTTTATAGAAAAAGAAACCATGATGCTGGGTTTTTTAGCATACATGTTAGATTAATTAAGAAATATGCGTGGACTGTTTAGAGAGGCGAGGGCCAGAAAAATTGAGTAATATAAAATGTTTTTCTCAATGTAGTCTATATATTATAGAGATATTTGGCTCTCCAATATTATTTTTAAAAACTACATAACATGAAGAGTTTTATGAAATACTTTATGTAAAATCTCAAATCATTGTAATTCCTGTACCCTGAAAACATGCAATTCCTAGAATACAATTCAAACACCAACAGGGATATTTTCTAAAGTGAGAATTCAAAGTGAATTTCAAATTCAAGGTAAAAAATAGCCAAAACTGGAAACAATTATGCTTCCAGTTGGGCTACTTTGTCTAGTAACACCTCTAGTGGCAGTCACTCAGACAGCAACTAGAAATGCTTCCTGTGTCAGTTCTGTGCAGTGTGCAGCACCTATTTTCAGAGTCTCCACGCTCTGCATGTAGACGCTGAACGCTCCCTATAGAGAGACATTGATTCAATGCATATGTATGAGGAGATGCTGATTGACACAGCGCTGCATTTTGACGTATCTCCCCATAGATTCTCAAGCATTGATCAATGTTTCCCTGCAAGATAGCTAGTTTTCTCCTACTGAGAGAGGAACCTCTACTGTTTCATACCTTCCAACTATCAAATGGACATAGATTTCATTTTAGGGGTGTGAATGGAAGTGTAGCCAGGGGCTTGGCTGATTTGAGAAATGTTAGGTGACATACTAATAACAATTTATGCAACTAAAATGTAATTTAGAACAATGTATCTTATTTGCACAAACTGATTTCTAAACACATTTATTGTAGTTTCAAGACACATTACTGGGAGTATTATTGCTGTGGAGCTCTGTAATACACTCAGATACACCAAAAATACAGTGCTCCTAAAAAAAGTGGGAAATCAGGATATAATAGAGGGGATTTGGTCTCTAAAAAGGGACTGTCCCTCCTAAAGACACTTGGGAGGTATGTCCGTGCTTGCATGGTTTTTATCTACTAAGTGGCTCCTTACAGTTCACGTGCTTTTAACAGATACGAACCTTATAATCCCATTTATAACAAAATAATGGTTTTAAAGAGCAAATTTGGTTTATAATTTATTGAATAAGCTGTACTTTTATTTCATGCAAAAAAAAATTATACACACTGCATTTTATGCCCATCCATGAAGAAAATTCATTGTTCATTGTTGCAATATTAATTTTTTAATCAACAGACTAGTATGGCTGATGGTTCCAATCTCTACTTCTGGTAAATATAAGAATCATCCGGAAGAATTTAGGAAGTATCTAGCAGCTGATCTTTAAGACCATTGATTTATGAAATATAGCAAATGTATGATAGACTATACAAATCAGCTATTCTAAATTTGGGACTTTCAAATGTGTATTTGCTTATAAAGCTTCACATTGTATGTTTTTTAATACTTTGTGAAAGAGGTAATCTGGCCTTTTCAACACCTGTGGCCCATACCTAGAGACTGTGAATTGTGATTTCTTGAATTGTGATTTTGGCTGAAACTCCTGGTCTGCAGCATGTGCAGGTCATAGCAATTCAAAGCAGTCGGCATCTTTTAGCAGGGTGCATGTCGGGAGTTTCTCAAAACAGGGATAATTTATCTCTTCTTAGCACACTAGCAAGAAATCACAATTCAACTAATCCAAGCTTTCTAAGGTCCTGGACTGCATCCAGCATCACAGCCGAACTGAGGCGTAGGCATATTCCATATCTAGCACCCGTTAGAAAGGCAGAACTATACCATTTTCCGAAGATTCAACTAGATGAGGCAAGTTCAGGTCCTACTTGGAGCCAGGTTCAAGATACCTCAAAAACGTCACAGCCTCAACTGCATTCCTCACAATTCAGGAGGGCGACGCAGAACTACCAACGCCAGCAGTTAACATCCGGGTTCCGTCATCCCCTCAGGCTATTACACTAGTCTGTTTCTTGCCACCTAAAGTGAGGAAAGATATTATCGAGCATATAGAAGATGTTATGCACTGGTATCACTTATAATTGCCTCACCTGTAGACTGTAAGCTCGTTTGAGCAGGGTCCTCTTCATCCTATTGTTCCTGTAAGTTTTTGTAATTGTTTCATTTATTGTTAAATCTCCCCTCTCATAATATTGTAAAGTGGAATTTGTTGATGCTGTATAAATGCCAATAATAATAAAAAATAATAACATGATGTCACAAAGAATAGAACTAACTCATACAGGGATGTGTGGGTAGTTCTAAATGCTAGTGACCCCAGGTTGAATAAAAAGAACTATTGATTCCTGAATTAAAATAATTTATTCAGTATACCCCGTACAAGAAACTAAATGGAGTTCTATATGTACAGCCTTGTGGACTTATGGCATAAATATGGAGGCCTAGCATTCTATCACTATCATAGGTTATTTTTGTCCAAAACAGCAACTGCTTTAGCACAATTTAACATCAAGACGGGCTGGAATCAGACCCAATTAGTGCCATTTACAAGTCCACTTCACACCCACCCTAATTTGTGCCCAAATGATCCAAGCCTCATGACTAACCCCCAGGCCAGCCTTCTAATTCTAGGAAACCTGAGCGAAGTGGGCTCAGAGATAAACCCTATAGTATACCTTGATAAAGCCTATGTCTGCAAACATCTTGATGCATACACCTATGCAGCCAGTTTTACAGACTACCACACGTGTTCCAGCCGACCTTTCCACACCAATGACTAAGTGACAGTAATACTGAGCGTGCTCACCCCTCACCCCCCAACTGAGTTTCCAGTGTCCAGGTTCATTAATGGGTTTCACAGGTATTGCTGCTCTTCCAAAGAGATCTTTAGAGTGTAAACATTTTCAATCAGCCATGAGCAACCCAGACACAATAGACCCACTCATAGCAGTGAACAGTATCAGTATAGGGTATTTCTAATTCTTACGATCTCCCAATACAAAGAAAGCATTTGACAGGTCCTTCAGCCACTTCAAAAAAAAACTTTGGGGGAATGCAACATCACAGATGCTTTTTGCATAACACCATAATGTAGTTTTTGCTTCTTTTTGTCACTTTTGCCCATGCCTTTCCTATTACATTAGTAGACTTTATCTTACGGATGTACTGGACTTTATGTTCTCACTTTACCATGGTCACTCGACTTTCATGCCCACAAATTCAGTGAAGGCAGTTCTCATAGGCAATTAGGGAAATTCAAAGACACACAAAACATCAACCTATAGATTTGCGGTCTTGACCAGTATTTTAGGGCATTTGCAGACACACTGGACGAATCTACTTGTGGATTAAAAGCAGACCTGTATTTGGCATTTTATGTTTTTTTTTAGACCCTGCACATTTACAGTTCAAAATAGCATTAACATACGGCTGACAACAGGTGATCTGGTGAAGACTGCCGACGTTTATAAACTCACATTACCATGCATCAAGACTAACCAGACAGGACCTGGTACAGTGATACCCTATTACCCTACCCACAATAAGTGTTGATCAGTGAAAATTTTGGATGAATTCAAGAATTGCTTGTCAAAGAAGCCAACATGTTTTTTCTACTCAGCTTTCAAGACTTCCTGCTTACCACTAGTAAATTCAGGTTTTATATCAGGACCATAAAGTTAGGACATAATCCCATAGCACTTGCAGACTATTCATTCAGGATCAGAGCCACTTCAGCAGACTCCAAGAACATACTTGCACACATAATAAAGTCCATGGGTTGTTGGAGGTCAGTGGTTTATGCAAGATATATTCCTTCACCTGTACAAGACACACACCATGCATTCCATAACCTGATATTGTAACAGTGGTTTGTGTAAATAAACATTTCATTCAATCTTTTGCCATCTTTATTTACAGGCCTTAGTCACCCTTCAGTTCTGGCACCCTTCAACTGACTTCGCTATAAGTAGTTAGGGCAAGTACAGCTTTGTTTCCTGAACACAAATTTGTAGGCCAAAAGGGCTGAAGTTGTGGGAGGGATTATCCAGCCTTTAAGAAACTTCTGCCTGTTCCTCAAGACAGTGAATGTTTTGGCTAAAAACCCCTCCCTCCTCAGTCTAAGAACTTTATTATTTTAAAAAAAACGTTAGGCCCTCTCTTCTCAGGCATTTTAGTAAGCTGTAGCACTTATGATGTCAGGAGTGCCTTGGTGGCTCCCACAGTGATAGTAGTTAAACCATTTGGTAATGGTTTGACTTCTTAACTGGGGTCCGCCAGGCAAGGCTCCCTGCCTCCTCTTAGCTGGAAATCCGAGCAACTGCTAGGAGCTTTCTTTAGCTTTTGTGAGCTAAGCCTTGCACTGTCAAGCATAGCTCAACGAAGAGAGCTTTAGGCAAGGAGAAGGAAGGTAGCAGCGCCAGACAGACCCCAGAGAAAATGACAAACAATTACTAAATGTTGGGGAACCAGGGCAGTCTTGGTATCATAACCACTACAGTGTGCGGTAGTGGTTACGGTGCTTTGAGTGTTCCTTTAAGCTGTACTCCACAGCAGAGAGGGTTGCAGAGAGTACAATTATAGATAACCTGGGTTTGTCTGCAAAGCAGGTTTGGATCTAAAAAAGGAGCCACATTTTTAATTTATTAGTTTTTTTTACCAACAAAAGAAAAATGTTACAGATACTTGTGGTAAGACAACACCGTACACTAAAGAATACAATACAACTTCTCCAATATGGAATTATAAATATTAAAATTACAAATGCAAATTTGTTAATGTTGAACGTGGAAAGAAACTCTGCCTCTGCATAGTGGTGGGTGTAAAAATGGGTAGTCAACATATCAGTAAGTCGGGCAAATGGGTGACTACAATTATATTGGGGAAGAATTTATTGAACCAAGGATCACTTAGGTCAGCTGTGAAGGAGAGGAAGGAGATGGTGCCAAGGTGTAGAACAGTTAGAACTCCATGAACTGTTAATTTATGAAAAAAACTGTTCTGGTCTCCTCTGACTTGTTTATTCACTTCTGAATTGTGGTATCTCTCCAATGTACGGACATCAATGTCCCAGCTGTGTTGAGCAAATATATGTAAATGATTTGTGAGTCATGGTTAATTTTTTTTTTTTTATTATTCTTTATTTATTGCAAGACAGGATGACAAATACAGCACATACATAACATCTGTTAACTTTATACAGACACGTATTAGTATATGTTCCTCAATCGACAGTTGGACATGTAAAGGCATCTAAGGCGATGTCGTGAGCGGTATAACATGTAAAAGTCCGCAGATCGAGGTCTTACTGTTTGTTTACGGTCCATCTTGAGATTGTGCCACATCTGACAACCTGCCCTGATTTTTGATATAGATAAAAGTAAAATGCGTACAACCACGTCAACATTTTCAAATTAAGATAGGAAAGTTAGGTCATGGTTCATTTTTAATAGATGGGCAGAAAGGATACGTTTAGCTCTCTGAGGTAGTCTGGTCAGTGGTCAAGTACCCTTATTAGCAGTATAGCCAAACATTGAGAATTGTGAAGATTTCTGAATGACATATCAATCAAAGGTGAAGGCATGTTGGGTCTGAGGTGTCATCTGTACAGCAACTTGAATGAGGATTCCTAGCTTTTGGAGCTAATGAAACTCTCATGAGTTATCATGAATATGTTTCTCTATTGACTTGAAGTTAGCTGAAGGTCCAAGTTAAAGATCGATTTATTAAGAGAAAGATTACGATTCCACAGGACCTTATGCAAATTACTGGTTTGGAGCCCCTCCTCTCTTTTTATATGGATAATGAATGTGGCTGGACCTCTGTTTATCCCCTAGGCAACTGCCTTTGGTCACCTTGTGGTTAGTTTGTTTATGTAGTTTTTAGGAAATGTTGGTACTTTATCAGCAGTTAAAAGGTGAGTATGAGGTGTTTTTGACTTGCATAAACATTCAAAGGATGTGAAGGGGCGGAAAGGAGATGGATGTCTGAGACAGTCTACCGCTAGAACTGTACCACCCACAATTTCTCTTTATCCATCATAGCTATTGAGCAAGCAGTGTGCAGAGTGCAGTTCAATAAAATTTACAATCTAGAACAGTAGATGAGGAATATTAAAGAGCATAGACAACATAAAAAATAATCCAGAAGAAGATATTTTGGCCAGACTATGATCCCAAAAATAGAGTGTATTCATAGATATTTTATTCTACTGCTAATAGCAGCAGGGAAGTGGAAACTCTGATGGATGGATATTTCCAAAGCCGCAGCCGTGTATTTGAGGGCAGTCTTTTCCCTGGACTGTGATCAGTTATCGAGACTGCTGCTATACATCAGATCATGCTCTCCAGACAGACTGCGAGGAGAGGGATAGACTGTCCGCTGTCAAGTCACCATTCATCAACATTAAACAGGGAGAGAGGGACTCGTGGCTGAAAAGATGTAAAATAGAAGCCAGCTAGGTATAGATGGTATTATTCCATTTTACGAGAAAGGTTCTAATTTCAGCCTGGATGCGCCCCAACCCAATATTAAGCTATACATGTAGTTTATATTTATGTGTACATTTCTGTCATATTCCGTCTGTCTTGGATTGGGAATATTTGCTTGTTTGTGTCTCAGTCTATGTTTTCCCTTTTATGCACTCGGCCTCCCCCCTCACCCTCTGCCTGGCTGTGATTCACGGTTTGCTGGTGCCATTATATTGGCGTATAAATTTGCTTTATTCTCGTCCAGCCTCATATTTCCAGCCGGGGACCCTGCGTCGGCTACAGAATCCATTTATAAACAAATCAATTAAATATTTCTTTCTAATCTGTCATACCTTATACAAAGACACAAAGAATTATGGGGGCCATGAGCCCACAAGCTTTACGAGGGAGACTAAGGGGCACTGTGAAACAGCATCCTTTTACATACACTGTAATCCTAGCCTGGGTAGCTGTGGAAGGTGTCTGGCAAATCACTAGCTTCCTATGCAGAGCGAATGTGTGGTTTATTACACATAGAGATGTAGTGGAAGGATGCAACATACTTATAATGCAAGCAGAGCATTAGACTGGGAACGGGCACTAAATCATATATACGTCTTTGGGTGCCAGTGTCTAAGTACATTGTGATGCTTTACTTAACCCTCTAGCACGCAAAGGGTTACCACTTAGGGATGTGAAGCTTGACAGCTTTAACAAAAAAAAGTCATACAGAGAAAAACCGGAAAACTGGAAAACCAAGTTGTTGTTTTTTGATTGTTGTTTTTTTTCTTCTTCTTTTCTAAGTGGCAAATTGTAGTGTTCTGAATTATTCTTAACGGTAGGATTGCCAGATCTACTATATTTTTCTGGACACACAGATCTTGTTTATGTTGAAGAGCTGCACACGTTAGGTGCTGCCCTGCAAATTGTAGAATTCATGTGTTGCAAGATTCCTTATTGGATTTGACTTGATTTTCTGCCTACAGCATTTAAATTCTACATTACAGTTCTTTATATAGCGCCAACATATTCCACAGTGCTGTACAATAGGCAAAACATCACTTTGTATGCTCTGCCCATCAATATGTGTCCAGGAAAGCATGGTGGATCTGGTAACCTTACTTTGGGGTTTAAACACTAAAAGGTTCAAAATCTGAATGAGCAAATGATAAGGCTTAAGTAGGCTGAGTTAGAAAAATATCACTACTTGTCTTTTAAACCTGCACCAAAGCATTCTGTTGTACCCAAAATACAGTGGCAGCCACGTCTAACTTGTAGAATGGGAGCTTAACCCCTTAATGACCAACCACCTGGCATGCAGCTCACAATGTAATGAAGTTGATCTAAAACCTTTTTTTGTGAAGGGGTTAATAGGTCTAAATAGCCCAGTAGAGAAAAAGTCCAATTGAGGTTTTGATGACGCACCATTATTCTTTAATTGGATTACTTTCTCTACTGAGTTATTAAGAATTACATTATAGAAATATGTAGCTTTCATTTCACCGCAATGCACTGTGAAATGCATAAATCTCTTAGTAGTTATCCTGCTTTGTTTTTACTCTTACTTTAAAAACCTGGGAAAAGAAAATGCCTTGCCGCTACTTCAGGACCTCAAGCTGTTATTTGGGGTGTGCTTTGGAGCTGTCCCCACCACCCAAGATTCAAAACCGTGTTCATCCGTAACAAGCCCTCAAACCAAGTGGAAAGTGCGGAAACAGTTCAAGGTATTCTTTTCAGTACTTCGATGGTTAATGTATATCACTTATTGCCTTTTCTTTATGTAAAATATAATGCAATACATTTCTTTGCAGTGAGCAAATAGTTAATAATTGCAGGTGCCTGGCTTCTCTTCAACTGGTAGTCATAAATCTAGCTAGTTCCCATCACCTGAGCCTCTCTCGTTATTGATTTCCCTTTAATGAAAGTTAATTATAACACCGATTTAATTAATGGAATCCCTCTGCCGCTTTACAGCTTCCCGCATTAACACTCCACTCAGGGGGAAGGAGGGAACCTCACAATGGCATGAATATAAATCTGCTGGGGACAATGGTATTGCCAGCTCAGGCACCAGTGAGTGGGCAGGCAGCAGAATAGGCAAGGGCACAAATTAATTTAATGAGTATATAGCACATCTCAGAATACATATACTGCCTTACTCTGAGTATCGTTCAGGGTGATCCCACAGCAGTTTTTTTGTAAATCTGTATTTATTTATTTTTTTTGTTTATTACAATGAAAATTTGCTAATTTTTTTTTTTTTTATAGTATTTCCAGAAACCTAATTTTTATTTCTAAATTTCAATGTCTTATTTGTCACGATAACAACAATATATATATATATATATATATATATATATAGTTAGAATGATTATTCTCTACAATGCTTAGTGTGCACTGATTAGTGTGCTATTCCTATTGTGCAGTGGGGGCGACGCAATACAAACAATCCATCAGGTACAAGCTGTAATTAGTTTTTCTTAGTATTAGTGGTCTGGGTTACTTGATGGTAATGAATGGTTAGGTATAGACATGCATTAATATTGTCAACATTTGTTTCATTCTAGTACGTGAGATACAGGAAATTTAAAATAAGCCTAAGGAGAATTTTAACGTGGAGAAGATTTAAAAAAAAAAAAATTCAAAAACAAGACTAGGTGGTAAAGTAATTCAATAGAAGCAGAGAATGAACAAGAAGTGACTAAAGAATGATAAGAAATGGGAAGCCAAGCCAAAAGAAATGGAAAAACAAATCTAAGAAAATTTAAATAAACTGAAAGACAAAGTAAGGGGGACATACTGAACACAGATATAACCGCAAAGAGCCAGAGTAGGGGGAGGGAGAGTATGTCCGCAGCTGCAGAGTGTATGAGAGATTAGTGATGTGCTAGGGACCCCTACTGGAGCAACATACAGACAGATCTCACTATCTACCTGCAGGTACCATTTAAAGGAACACTCTAAAATATTAATTTATTATTTAAATATGTTCTTTTATTGGTTTAGATGACTGTGACATTCTATGAATAAAATAACAAGCCTTAAAAAAAAACAAATAAAACTTGCCAGTCTTTCAGCACTGGGACAGACTCCTCATTGCAGCTCAATTCTCCTCCTGTGAGAGCATCAGGCGTGATGATCAAATCAGATGAAGCATGGCGGACATACAGCTTTTGGGTAGGAATAGGCGCAATCTGTATAGCGGCGCAATGGATGCACACTCAGCATCTGGTGACAGCATACTTTCATACTGAATAAATTATAATAACCTCTACCTCACATGCCTGTCTCGTGCTCTTTCCTCCAGCTCTGCTTCACTCGCACCTTATTTGATTGCTATTTCCTGTCCTAATGTGTCTTGTGTTTTGTGTTCTGACAACCACTAAGAGAATGGGGATTGTAAAATGTAAATAGTGCTGTTTCAGAGAAATAACACTGTTTTCATTTGAGGGCTGCAAGGAGGGCCGCCATCAGGACATGACAACGTAACGGTTGTCATGGGCCCGGCGGTCCTGGGGGGCCCGGACTGCTCAGGTCGTCCAGGCCCCACATTCAGTGGGTACATACCGGGTCGCAGGGGGCCCTGCGACCCCGGTATGTACCCACTGGGCCAGCCTCTTCTCCTGGGGGGCCCAGCAGCCGGTCACCTCAGGGCCCCCCAGAGGCTGGCCCTGCTAACACCCGGCGGGCGCGCGAGGGAGCACTCTCCTCTGTGTGCTTCCTCTTCAGCTCCCTCGCGCACCGTACTGATGCCGGAGCCGGAAGATACGTCATCTTCGGGCTGGCATCAGTGCAGCGTGAGGGAAGCTGAAAGAAGCTGCAAGCCTCTACCCAGCTAATAAGGGAGGAAGAGATATTTGAGGGAGGAAGGAGGATATTTGAGGGAGGGAGAGGAAGGAAATTGGAGGAGAAGGAAGAGGAAATGAGAGGGGGGGGGAGAAGAAAGGAAATGAGAGGGAGAGAAGGAGAGGAGAATGGGAGGGAGGGAGAAGTGGAGAGAGAAGAAGGAAACTGGAGAGAGGGAGAAGGAAGGAGAAGTGGAGAGGGGGAGAAAGAAGGAAATTGGAGAGAGGGAGGGAGGGAGAAGAAGGAAATTAGAGGGAGGGGGGGGGGGAGAGATTGACATCAATCACACACACACAATGCACCCCTTGCACACAGAAAAACACACAATGCATTGCACACAGACACACATACACAAGCAATGCATCCCTTACACACAGCAACACACAATGCACCCCTTACACACACTCAATGCATCCCTTACAGACGCACACACTGCATCCCATACATACACAAACTCACCTTGCAGTCCTTACACATACAAACAGATTCACACAATGCATTCCTTACACACATCAGGACATCCCCCCACACACACTCCACCCCCTGTGAACAAACTCATTGGTGGAACATGAAGGTGGACCCTGGGACCCAGACCTTGAGCTGTGTAAAGGACCCCCAAAAAATGGAGCTGCTTCCGTTCTCCCAGAACATTGATTTTTGTGACCACAGTTACAAACCGCCTCCAGAGAGCCTGTTCTACACCAGACCAGTGGAGCCAGACTGCAGCTAGAGCCCATCATCATCCTCATCTGGTTGTAAGTAGGCAATCTAGTATATTATTCGTGGCACTAATCTCTAATTTACCTCACATTAAAGAAACACTATAGTCCCCAGAACCACTTCAGCTTAATGTAGTGGTTCTGGTGTCTATAGCCTGTCCCTGCAGGCCTTTTAATGTAAACACGGCGGCACTGCAGCACTGGTGTTAGTAAACATGGCAGATCATATGGGTGGGGCATTGTGATGTCACATGGGGGGGCGGCAAACTTTACTTTTGCCTAGGGGGGCAAAAATCCTTGCACCGGCCCTGCAGACACTGCATCCCTGCGGGCGGACTCGGGGGGGAGGGGGGCAGCACTTTGGGCGGACTCGGGTGCAGGCACCGGGAGGCCCAGACCTTGAGCTGTGTCAGGGGCCCCAAAATTTCTGATGGCAGCCCTGGCTGCAAGGGCAGCATCTATGCCCTAAAATCAACTCATTAAGACAAAGTGATTTTGGTGCTTACATGGTCCATTTAACTCTGGAGTTTGTGTTGCAAGAACTAGAAATGCACTTACACATTTTTGGAGCTATCAAGGGCTCCATTTCTATTCACATGAGCAGCACAATCCCAGCTTATGGATTCTTGTTATATCCCTTGGTCTCAGTTGGTGGTCCACGATGTAGAAGATAAAAGACATACAGATGGACTAATCTAGTGTAGTATGCCTGGTTGATGTAGATAAAATGATATTGCACTCACGTGTTATGGAGTCTATAAGTTGGCTCCTAAAATGTGGCGTGGATTGGTATAACCCCACTCTGGGACACAAAGCTCATCTGTGTGTGTGTAGCATGCAATAAAACAGAAATAAAAAAATATAGTGCACGCTGTGATTTTAATTAGTGCAAAAGAAAGGATAATGACTTAAAGAGATGGAGCAAAAATGGGGTTTGCTCAATGCATACAGGAAATGTATTCCTCACAAAGAAAAGTGATTCCCAAAAGATAATGGAATAAAAGTAGGAGGGTCCAGAGGGTCTTTTGGATATGTTGATTGCAGTTTAACACCCAGAAACACCCTATTTCTGCATTGGGGATAATACAGATTTATACAAGTTCTTCTGAGTCTAGGTGTTAAACTACAATCATCATCTCCAAAAGACATTCTGGGCTCTCCTGCTTTTATTTCATTACCTTTTGGGCAAGAATGGGCAAGAATTGGCTGAGATTACAGAGTCTTGTGGTCCAATAAAAGTCAGAGTTAGCCGTGGTTGTCCATCCCATCTTAAAGTTGGGTACAAAAGCTGTGACGTATTTAATGTAAGAAGTGAAAATGCTGTTCCAAAGGGCAACTAATTTAACAATTTATTTTATAAATTCACTAACTGTGGCTTGTAGTTAAAGGGGTTATTGGATAGATAGAGGATCACAGAGAGGTGACATTAGATTTGACTTAGATGGAGTTCCAACTCAGCATTCTGTAAGTGCTAAATTCAATGTGTGTATTTTATATCATGTACATCAGGACCACCCTGCAATTGAGGGGTTACAGGGGAGTGGGAGGGGGGAGGGGGGATAGCTGGGTGAGACAATCTTGCTGGTCGCCCCTTGTCTAGACAAATGCATACATGACTAGTAACACATAGCTAATTAGCCAGTTAAAAATCTGAATTAGACACACTCATACAGAATTATAAATGCCTAACTTGCCAAACATACCACTCTAATTAACAACACAATCACTCACTACAACGCATGTATCGACCTAGCACAGAAACACCTATACATGTAGATTGACTGGGGTGTGAGGTTATAGAGGACAATTTCTTGAATTGCTAAATTTAGGACAAATTGGAATGCTGGGGGAAATAGACTGAACTAGTCAATTCAAAATTTACTACCCTTTTTTCTTCTTTAATTAATGGATTTCTTTTCTAATCAGAACACATGTAATTGTTGATTTATGCTGAGATAGGGCCTATTACATATGATTCCATGGCTTTGTCGCTGTGTTTGACATGCATAGCATACTTATATTATGAACAATTGGTAATTGCTGTTGGGATCACATTGAGCAGTCAGTCAGTGTATCGTGCTGTGCAGTGAGCATTAACCATGCTGTGATGTTATGAGCACATTTCATATCATTAGGGACAAGTGGTGTAAAACATTGTACTCAACCAGTCAGAGATGCACATAAAGGAATTCCCACAAATGATCAATACTGACACGTCGCTGCTGCTTATTCTACCATCAAGGCACCCACAGAAGCCAAAATAGCATAGCTACATAACTGAGCCATCTATTTACCATTAAGCAGCGTATATTTATAGATACAAATGGCACAATATAAAATAACGATATGTGCAACTGTCGCATGAATAATTGGAGAAGTGATTTCTTCCCCTTAGAAGCAAGTTATTAAAGAACAGAAAGCTAGACAATAAATTAAGCACTATGACAAAAAAAAAAAAAAAAATAGATTTGGATTTAATAAATCTAAAATATCTAAAAAACTTATATCAACATAAAATAAAGTACAATAACGAGTAAAATTTTGATGGTTCTGTGAAAAATGTTATTCTGCAGAATATTTTTAAAATGTAACATTCAACACTTTTTAACTGTAGTGATTATGGTGCCAGAAATACTCTGGCCTGGTTCCCCAGTAATTGCAATATAGCAAGTAGGAACCGCAATCTATCCACAATAAGCTAAGGGTGCTAACCAGACCTTGGGCCAGCACAATCCCAACCAACGAGAACGTAGATGATAGAGAAAATGTACAGGCACTCCAATAGCTTTAGGCACATTTACTGGAACAAAAAGAGCACTGCAACGTTTCGACTCAAAATTGTCATTTGGTTTTTGTTTAGCAACGGGGTCTTTGATTAGCAACGGGGTCTTTGATTAGTAACGTTTTGCCCCCTTACCTCGGTCCCCATTGCGCTCCGATTCTCCCTGGTGGTCTGATGATAAGCTTCCGGCTGCTGTGTAGCCACCGAAACTGATGTCACAGTCGTTACCACTCGTTCATTGCTCTCAGCCACTGAATGACATTCTGTGCAATGAAAGTTCCGGCTGGCTGATGACATCCCTATGAACATTGTTAGCAGTGAAGTTTCAAAATAAAATTTGGTACATACAGACTCAATCATTAGAGGACCACCATAGGCACCCAGACCACTTCAGCTTAATGAAGTGGTCTGGGTGCCCGGTCCCTCTAGGATTAACCCTTTCTGCTGTAAACATAGCAGTTTCAGAGAAACTGCTATGTTTACAATAGGGTTAATCCAGCCTCTAGTGGCTGTCTCATTGACAGCCGCTAGAGGCACTTCCACGCTTCTCACTGTGATTTTCACAGTGAGAAGACGCCAGCGTCCATAGGAAAGCATTCACTGACTGAATGCGTGTGTGCGGATCTTGCCGCGCATGTACATTCAGCCGATGACGGGAAAGGAGGAGGAGCATCCCCAGCGCCGAGGGAGCCCGGTGCTGGAGAAAGGTAAGGGATTAACCCCTTCCTCACCCTAGAGCCCGGCGGGAGGGGGACCCAGAGGGTGAGGGGGACCCAAGGACCCTATAGAGCCAGGAAAACAAGTATGTTTTCCTGGCACTATAGTGGTCCTTTAAAATAGTCATGGTGCTTGGAGTACCTATCTGAGTACTAAATTAAATGCTGCCTTACAAAAAATTTGAATATTATTAAAGGGACACTATAGTCACCTGAACAACTTTAGCTTAATGAAGCAGTTTTGGTGTATAGAACATGCCCCTGCAGCCTCACTGCTCAATCCTCTGCCATTTAGGAGTTAAATCCCTTTGTTTATGAACCCTAGTCACACCTCCCTGCATGTGTCTTGCACAGCCTTCCATAAACACTTCCTGTAAAGAGAGCCCTATTTAGGCTTTCTTTATTGCAAGTTCTGTTTAATTAAGATTTTCTTATCCCCTGCTATGTTAATAGCTTGCTAGACCCTGCAAGAGCCTCCTGTATGTGATTAAAGTTCAATTTAGAAAATAAGATACAATTATTTAAGGTAAATTACATCTGTTTGAAAGTGAAACCAGTTTTTTTTCCCATGCAGGCTCTGTCAATCATAGCCTGGGGAGGTGTGGCTAGGGCTGCAAAGAAACAAAGTGATTTAACTCCTAAATGGCAGTGAATTGAGCAGTGAAATTGCATGGGAATAATATATACACTAAAACTGATTTATTTAGCTGAAGTAATTTAGGTGACTATAGTGTTCCTTTAATATTAATAAAATGTTAGTATGCTCCCTATTGTGCACACCGGGTATCCCCTGATCCTCTTGAAAATTAGGTAGTAAGCAACATGGTATTTCTTGCCCATTTACTATCTCAATGGAACTGACACACAATGTATCACTTTAACCCCTTAAGGACCAAACTTCTGGAATAAAAGGGAATCATGACATGTCACATCCTTAAGGGGTTAAACAAAGCTTGCAAATATTCTTTTGTCTACTGGTATTCAGTTAGAGTTGTGGATTTAACAGGTTACATAAAACCAGGATTCATAGCTTTCACTTTATCAGTATTTTTCATGGAAGCAGTATGTGATCCTACTCCTTATTTACTAAACTGTAAATTACCCTGAACAAAAAAAACCTCAATCAGGATGTTTGATATTTTATTAATTGAGAATGTCTCTATTCTCCAAGGGTTACCCCCTATTCGACCCTTTGGCCAATTTCCATTATTTATATTTTATTAATTCACTACCTTTTTAGACTTGAAAAATCACTTTAAAAAAATAATAAATAAATAAATATATATATATATATATATAAACATATATATATATATATATATATATATATATATATATATATATATATATATATTTCCAATGGTTTGTGCATAAGGAGAGCTAACAAAGCCAACAACTCAAACTAGCATTCTAACAAGTGCTAGCAACATAAAACTGTATTAACAATTTGCATTTAATCAATTAAACAAACCAAAAGATAAATATGCACTATATCTACAATATATCATAGTAACTTTGATAAGACAACAAATACCTTTGTGCACTATGCCAGAAATGTATTTTTAACTACTGTGACAGATGTCCCCATGCCGTGGCTTTTTGGAGAGGCTTGAAGGCTAGCCTTTAACACACAGACTATGGACCTGGTCCATATGATACCTGCTTGGAAGGAGAGTTGTAGAGGAATAGGCAGAGGGGACGATACCTGCCTGGAAGAAGAGTCTGGTCGGGGGTGAGGGGGGGGAAGAGTTCCAGAGATAACTCAGTCATGCTTCAGCGACTAGGGCTGAAGCGTTTCAGGTTCCTTCCTCAATGGCTAGGAAGCGTATTGGGCGGAGGTACTCCGTCGGTCCGTCACAACTACCTTGAAGAAACATGGACAAAGTGCAATGCCCGTAACACAACATATCTGTCAATTATTAGTATTAATGCAATTTGCTGTCTGTAAGCTTCATCCTGTGATGTAATTAAAGAGTCAGCAAAAGTGGCAGTAATTTTTGTCATTAACTTTGTGATATCAGCCTTACAAACTCAACATTGCAAGATGAATGAATAAATCAAGAGTTAGGTCTGGTTTTAAGTCAATTATATGTCCTGACTTTGGCTGCATTACAGAAAAATGGTCCATAGTGAGCATTTTGAAAACTGTTGTATGAGACGGGCCTAAAGTCTTAAAACATTATGCGTTACCAAGGCTGGATTGTAATACTATTAAATTTCCCAGGCACCCTTAGTAGGTATTGAAATTTACCTTTTTTCCCCACACAACACTGGTCTTGCTACAGCTGGCTCTGCCTCCATGAGAGAGATAGGAAAGCATTGGGAAGCTAATACGCAAAACTGAATCAATCAATGCATATCTATGGGGAACGTACAGTGTCTCCAGAGCGTGGAGACGCTAAACGCCAGTGCTGCAATGTGTGAGTGACTGCCACTAAAGGTGTTCCTAGGCATCAATGTAAACACTGCCTTTTCTCTGTTAAAAAACAGAAAGGGACATGCTATATACACCAGAACCATTAAGCTGTAGTGGCTCTGGTGACTATATGTTGATTTAAATTATCCACCAGTCACTGTTTACTAAATTAAATTCACTGAAATGTTGTAATTTAGCAAGCAATGTATACAGGTTTGTTAAAAATTATAACATAGCATATCATTTAAACTGTTAGCGGGTTTTCATTCCCCCCCGCCATGACTCCTCTCCTGCAACCAGGGCCGGTGCAAGGATTTCTGCCGCCCCAGGCAAATATCCATTTTGCCGCCCATTCATGTCAATCACTCACTGACAGACACACACACGCTGAGACACATACACTCACTCACTGACACACACACACAAGCTCACTGACAGACATACACACACACTCACTGACAGACATGCATACACTCACTGACAGACATACACACACTCACTGACAGACATACTCTCACTGACACACACACATACACAGAACCCCACTGACAGACATTCACTCACTGACACACACACTCTCACAGATACTGACAGACAGACATACACACATACTCAGTGACAGACATATACTCATTCTGACACTCGACAGACATACACTCACTCAATGACAGACATACATTCACTGACAGACATATACTCACTGACATACACTCACACACCGCTGTTTAATATGCCGGGGCCAGAATGACGTCATATTCTGGCTGCTGGCATCACAGAGGACACGCGAGGGAGGAGTAAGAGGCTGCAAGAAGAGCCTCCCTCGCCACCTGCATTCTCCTCCGGGCACCGACATTTGATGGCAGAGCAGGCACCTGTCATCAAGGTAAGAAGGTGCCTGCTCTGCCATACTGTGACAGGGCTCCTCTGGGCGCTCCCACCTCCGGGTGCCTGGAGGAGCGGCCCCGCACTGAGGGGGGGTGGCAACTCTAGAGCCGCTTGCCCAGCGCTGCGTCCCAAGACAGGGGAAGCCCACCAGGAAATATCCCGATGGGTGCCCCCAGCCCCCCCCCAAAATCTTTGAAAATACGCTTCTTCAGGAAAGCATATCATTTAAATGGTTAGCAGGTTTTCATCCCCCCCCATGACTCCTCTCCTGCAATTGTCAAAAATAACCTACTAAATTCTCAGTGAATACTTTTCTAGCAACCTATTTCTTTACCCTTACTTATACCTTTTGTGTCACTCCCTCTAGCATGTAAGCTCATTGAGCAGGACCATCAACCCCTCTGTTCCTGTGCGTCCATTTGTCTGGTTACAATTACATGTCTGTTAGTCCACCCATTGTACAGCACTACGGAATTTTCTGGCGTTATATAAATAATTAAATAATAATCCTATGTCCCGATTTCCAGAGGTCAGTCCTCAAACAGTCATTGTGTCTTTTGAAACTATTTTATCCCAGCAAAATTTCCACCAAACCATCTTGAACCTGAAATAGAATCTATACTTCTAATGTAACTAGGTCTTTTTCTGTAAATTCCATTAAAAAAGCCTAGTCACTGAGCGTATATTCACAAAAGAGAATTGCAAAATACAAGCCAAAATAATCAAGGTGGAAAACTAAATTATACACATTTATCCAGCTGACCTCTTTCTTCCTTATTTACAGTCACTGCTCGTAAAATGATATATAATATTCATTTCAGCAAGATGTTATGAGTGCTTTTGGTATTTAATTTTTTTATGTAAATGTATTTTTATCCGAATATCCAAAACAAAAAAATCTTCCATAGTTTAATTTAATAAATCTGACCAGTTAATCCAAACATGAAATAAATATATTAATCAAGATGCAGAATGTGTACTGTATTTGTTGTTTGTTAAGATTGAGGACTATAATGTTTAACTGGTTACCGTAGCATAAATGTCTCCCTACGGTAAAGCTCTGCAGGCCTTTATGCCACAAAGGTGTCTAATTCAGCAAAGCATTGCATTGTAGGTCTCTGTAGGAATGCGATGGAGCAATCCACTGTAGGATCTAAAAACTGAGATAGGACTAATGAGGCATTACTCTATCTCCATAGCAGGTGGTGTTCTAATGAAGTCAAGTACTCTATATCTCCATCCACAGCGGGGAACCTATTAAAGGTAAACAGTCTGGAAAACACTGCTTAAAAGGCAACTGTCACTTTTCTGGCAATTACACCATTGAATGAAAAATAAAAACCACGCATAATTCGTGTTAACTTTTTTTGTGTAATGCTTCTTTTTATCTTATATATTTATTAAAAATTTAACAATTGACCTCACAATCCACTACAGTCCTGGCATAGCCAGGGCATACATTGCATTGAAGGAAGAGAAACGGAAACATTGTGTTCGATGACAGAAGAGGGCGGAGCTTATTACAATAACTGTGTCACGCATGCCTGCGCTGCCTCACTCCATTCTGGTCTTATTTGTAATACAAAATGTTCGGAAACTTATACTACTACAGAGTTATGTCATTCCAGCGCCATTACTGATGCGACTCCATGCTTATGTACTAAGTTGCGACATTCCACCTTTATTATTGACACGATCCCAAGTCTAAGTATTGACTTGCGTCATTCCTGCATCATTAATTAGGCGACTCATGCTACTTTTGATAACTTGTACGTCACTTTTGATGTGACTTGATTCTTCTGAAATCATGATGTTCACAACTTTCTGGTGCACAGGGGATGAAGTTATCCATTCATGTTTTAATCGTGCTATGTAAACCCCTCCTGCCTAGAACACAAAATAAAGTTGAAATCTTGTTGAACATAAAACATTGTAGGTACGGCAGTTTTTTTTTTTGTTTTATAGAAATGATACGCTAAACAAATATGCCTAGAGGCAAAAGGATGTTATGACTATCCGATTATATATTCTAATCTAGACATTGTTAAGAAAATGCTCAACTTATGTAGTAATGATCATGTTTGAATAATTGGTATATGACAAAATATAGGATATGTGTTCCACTCCAGAGTTAAGATGCGTCCAGGGGCGGACTGAGAGCCTTTGGGGCCCCCGGACAAAATTAGATCCCAGGCCCTTTGAAGGCCAAATATACGTGCATTAAATAAATGTTAAATATAACTCATAATACGGCATTCCTTTGGATGTGTATATTGTGAAGACCTGTGTATCAATGCATGTTTGTATTTGAGTCTGTGTGAATGCACTTGTGCATGTCTGGATGACTACATGTGCTTTTTTGTATATAGTGTCTGTGTGAATGCATATGTGACAGGTGACAGAGTGTATGAGGGAGAAGGTGACAGGTGGAAGAGTGTGGGAGGTTGTGACAGGTGGCAGAGTGAGGGGGTACCTGGTGGCAGAGTGAGGGAAGGAGGGGTTGAGTGGTGGCAGAGTGAGGGGGAGACACAGTGAGTGGGGGTGACTGGTGACAGAGGGAGGGAGAGGGGGTGACTAGTGTCAGAGTTAGGGAATGGGTGACTAGTGGCAGAGTGGGGGAGGGAGGGAAGAGATGACTAGTGGCAAAGTGAGGGAGGGAAGAGGTGACTGGTGACAGAGGGAGGGAGTGACTGGTGACAGAGGGAGGGAGTGACTGGTGACAGAGGGAGGGAGTGACTAGTGACAGAGGGAGGGAGTGACTAGTGACAGAGAGAGGGAAGGGGTGACTGTCACTAGTCACCCCCTCACTCTGTCACTAGTCACCCCCTCTGTCCCTAGTCCCCCTTCCTCACTCTTCACTAGTCACTCCCATCCCTCTCTACTTCAGTCACTCCCACCTCTCTCTGTCACTAGTCACCCCATCCCTCTCTCTGTCACTAGTCACCCCATCCCTAACTCTGTCAGGAAGAAGGAAGGGGTGACTGCGACAGTGAGGGGGAGGTGACTAGTGACAGTGGGGGGGGAGGGACAAGTGACAGTGGGGGGGGGTGATTAGTGACAGTGAGGGGTGAGTGAGGGGTGACTAGTGACAGTGAGGGGTGACAAGTGACAGAGTGAGGGAGGTGGGACTAGTGACAGTAGTGAAGGGGATGACTAGTGACAGTGGGGGGGATTAGTGACAGTGAGGGGGGTGACTAGTGACAGTGAGGGGAGGTGACTAGTGACAGTGAGGGGAGGTGACTAGTGACAGTGGGGAGGGTGGAGGGTGACTGACAGTGGGGGAGACAGTGACAGTGATTGGTGACAGTGAGAGGGTGACTAGTGACAGTGAGGGGGGGTGACTAGTGACAGTGAGGGGGGGTGGAGGGTGACTAGTGACAGTGAGGGGGGATGGAGGGTGACTAGTGACAGTGAGGGGGGTGGAGGGTGACTAGTGACAGTGAGGGGGGAGGGGGTGATTAGTACCTACCTGTGTCTCTGCTCCCTCTGCTCTCTCCCAGGCTGCTGCTCCTTCCCCTCGCTGGGCTCTGTGTGAGAGGAGTAAACAGGAAGTGATGTCACTTCCTGGCCCCGCCTCTCCCATCACACAGAGCCGCATGGGAGAGGAAGCAGGAGACCTGGCAGGGAGGAGGTGAAGCTGCCAGGTCTCATGGGGGGGGGGATGTGCAGAGCGGTAGGTTGTGGGGCCCCGCGCTGCATCAGGGGCCCCACAACCTATCAATTAAAAAGTTTTTTTTTGCCGTTCCAGTTGGAGAGATCTCTGATCTCTCCAGCTGGAACATAGCTGTGCTGCCGGGCCCCTGACTGCCTCGGGCCCTCGGTCCATGACCGAAGTGCCCGAGTGGTCAGTCCGCCCCTGGATGCGTCTTAAAGCTAAGCACTTTGTTAAGCTTATGCTCTTCATGGGCACGATGCAGACCCCCCAGATGGCGCTGGTCTACAGGCCCGGTGTTGATTTTCCCAGGCTTGCCTGTTGCTTGTGCAGCACCGGTGTCTGCTTGGTCTCCACTCTCCTCTTGGTGCGCTGATGCAGTCTTCGCCGTCTCCTACTCACACTGCCAATGGTGGATTTCACCGGTCGACGTGGGATGTAGGGAAGTAGGCCATTAGGTTCTGTAGTATAAGGTAGGACGTAGAGTGTCTGGGGGCAGGCTAGGCAGATAAGAAGCAGTATTTGACGTGACACAAAAAGCACGTTGAGAGATCAGTAAAGTATACAGCTATATAGTTGTATATAGTTTAACATATAGTTCAACATACAAGTGATACTAGAATCCATCTAACCTATCTTATGACCAGGGCAGACAATGTAAAATGAAAAGGATAAAAGAAACTAATAACCAATAACAGAAACTAGTGGTACAGCAAATTAAAAAAAAGTAGTGGAGTGGAAGAGGTAAAGAGGACTGTAAAAAAAAAGAAGAAGGTTAAAGAAGTTAGGAGAGTCATGTCATGGATAGTTGTGACCCCGACACGCAGAAGTGAAGTAAACAACAGTAAAAATATATTTGCATAACAAGTTGGAGAAAAGCATGTTACTGGATCTTAGAGTAGCTGGACTGAATGCAAAACAGAGTAGTAAAAGGACAAGCCGAGTTCAGGAGAACAGATAGTAGAATGAATGAGAATCAAGCCAAAGGTCAGAAAAGCCAGAGATATACAAAAAAATAAAGCACTCTCAGATTAACCAAATAAATTAAAACCAGGACAGCGCACAAAACCAAAACAAAAAAAGAGGATTATATACCCTTAAGAGGGCAGTTATTAGTCATTTTCCACCTTGTGACTCCAGAATGTGAGTGTGCATTGCCAGCGTGACGACAAACGCACAGTCACATTATCAAAATGATCGAAGGAAACAGAGCCTTTACAAAGTTCCAGGGTGCAGTTGCCTGCATCACTAAGAATACCAGAAGAAGGGGCGGCAGCATTGGAGAAAGAAATGGGTGGCATTCATGGTAAGTATATGCCCGCATGGTAAAGCACCTCTGGAATTCTTACTAGCCAGTAGCCGTGAGAGATTAAAAAAAACAAACAAACAGAGTCAAGGAGAGCAAGGTTACCAAGACTGCTCACTTTTTAAAAATCAATAACTGTTTGGTTTAAGCACCCCCAACACTTTCCCAAGGAGAAAGTGAGAAAAAGACAGCATAACAAGAGGCTGCTGCGAAAACACTACACGTGCAGCGCTGTTGACCCAAGCATTATACTATGAGGCAGGTACTGCCAGGAGGCTGCATCACCAGCAGTGGAAGACCCTTGGCGCACTAGCACCTGGAACCAAAAGTACAGAGACCAGTGGTACTGCCAACCTGTCCATGACAAGCAGCAGGACACTCACCTAGACAACCTGCATGGTAGAGAATGGGGGAGTTGCACTGGGCATGGAGCAGAGCTCGCTATCGAGGCCTACCCACGGCATAGTACAGCAATGTCCAAGCACCAAGAATGCCCCATCTAGGCATTTAACATGGAGATTCATGCTATTCTACTATTCCCCTTTGAAGAACCGCCTTACCAGCGAAATGCGCGTCGGGGCTCAGCTGCACTTTGTACCCTTAGCTATAATCTACCCCTCTCCTACTCTGACTTTGTCACCATACTTACCTCAGATTTTCTATAAATATTTCATTATGTGGTGTTAAAAGGTAGGCAAGATTTTAGAGGGGGTGCTAGGGTAAAGTTCAGTTAATATATTTCCAGTTATGGTTATACTTGGGAAATCGACAGCTTAGCTTTATATTAGGTGCCCTTGAAGGCACAGATGTAGGGTTATATATATATATATGGTTAGGAATTGGCATATATCCATGTAAGACTTTTATAACGAAGCGAACATCACAATTAACCGTTATATAGATCGGGGCTTCTTTGCATGATATTTACTGATCAGCACAAGCTACCTTTTCATTCAAGTTAACCCTTAAAACTCTAATATATATATACTTTCAGATGGTCATTTTTTTTTCTTTCAGTCACTGACCTTAGTGTAAAGTAACTATTTACCTTACCAGCAGTTTAAACAATGTTATAACTTATGGTTACATTTTGGAGAATCCACTATTTTTATTCTCCTCCCCATCTTCCTAGAAAAGGTATTATCGGGGGCGGAGCCAACTGCCGACCGGAATGGCAGCACAGTAGCAGAGCTCCGGCGAGAAAGCCACTCAATCCGCGGACATCGGGCTATCATTTAAACATGGGACACCCCAAACGCACGCCCTCATCCCAGAGAACGACAGGGAGGTCAGTGGCAGCAAAAACCGGAGCCCTGACGAAATATTTCAGGGATTCCAAGGAGGCTCACGAAAGCATGGTAGGCCCCAATATGGCGCTGGACTCGCCAGGCACTACATCCCCTCCCTCTAGCCCAGCTGAATCTACAGGCTCCCTGGTACTACAAGACCCAGACCTGAAAGGTATACTACAAAATTTACCATCTAAGCAGGACATAGCCAATATGCTGGGGAAACTAGAAGCTGCATTTCAGTCTAAACTGGAAAGTGTGGGAGCTGATATAAGGCATACTAAAGATAGAGTGAGTACACTGGAGGACGACAGGGATGCAATACAACTCCAAGTGTCACACTTGCAATCTGTTATGGAAGCACATTCTGCACAGGCGTTTGATATACAGCGCTCATTAGATGATTTGGATAACAGAGGTAGACGAAATAATCTAAGATTAAAAGGGCTACCTGAACAGGACACAGAAAATCTAACAGAGGTACTGCAAGAAATATTTAATCTCCTCATGGGAAAACAAGCCGATACACCACTCATGTTTGATAGGGCACATAGAGCGTTGCGCCCCAGAGGTGCACCAGCGGACAAGCCAAGAGACGTAATCTGCCGTCTGCACTATTACTCCCAAAAGGATGACATACTCAAAGCACTAAGACAAGCCTCCCAGCCTCTACTATATAAAGATGCTCCAATCTCGATCTACCCTGACCTATCCTGGCTGACGCTGCAGGCAAGACGGACTCTCAAACCTATAACAGACATCCTACGCCAACGCAACATCAGGTACCGATGGGGGTTCCCCCTGGCGCTAAGTGTTAACCACCAAGGCAAAGTATTTACCATCAACTCCACTCATGATGTCCCCGTCTTTTTACAAGCACTGGACTTACCGCATACAAGAGTACCCGACTGGTATGGACTGCCACAACCAATGCAGAGGGAACCACTACAACAACGCACGAGATGGCAACAAACGCCGAAAAGACGGAGGCCAGAACAAGCACTCTCCAGGGCGTCCACGCCAAGGGGACCCCACACAGATATGTACTGATCTCCACGCTCCCAAACAAACGCACAACATGAACAAACAGTAACTTCAGAAGACCGCTAGCATTTTTGCTGCAAATACTCCTTACGCTCCTCACCCCAGTGAGCAATTGGACTACTACGGGTAGCGGGGCCTTGGGAGGGCGGCTCCCCTCTTTCCCTACGGGGATCCGCGCCCCTAACGCTACCGAACTCAGTCTACAACCGCAAGTATTTTTAATATGTATATGCACTGATGACACTAGCTAAAGCCCAGAGGCCATAGTAACTACAACACCCATATGGCCACATGAATGACAACTCTGTAGGAATGATGGGGTCTTGGGGAGGCGGCCACCCGGCTGGGTGCCCGTGTCCCCGACACCGCCTGACCGGTTATACGCTCTGGGCTGGATACTTATATCCCATCTCTCAAATAGTAAGGTTCGACAACCGCAAGTATTCTCAATATGCATATGCACTGATGACATTAGCTAAAGCCCAGGGGCCATAGTAACAGCAACACCCATATGGTCACGTGAATTACATCCCTGTAGGAATGATGGGGTCTTGGGGAGGCGGCCATCCGGCTGGGTGCCCGTGTCCCCGACGCCACCTGACCGATTAGACGCTCTGGGCTAGATACTTATACTTTTACTTTTATTCACTTTCTAATAGAAAGGTCATATGTATACCCCACCTTACCGCTACCTGTGAATCTCAAAACTCTCCATCATGCTCACACGAGCTAGTCACATAGGGAGTAAAGAGACACTGAGAGATAAAAATCTCCTGGGGAATGTTAATGACTTATGTGAATTTTTCTGTTATATGACTGTTGATATGTTTTAGCAGCTAAATGCCTACTTCTGGTGCTACTGACACTGTCCCAGATACTGATTATGTATATAACCCAGCATACGTAAGCCCACTAGCGACAAAAACAAATATAGAGCGGATGAGGCCTTTCCCGGACTCAGAACCTTAGCGACTGAAACCCCCCCCCCCATCTGTCCATCCCCACCGGACGGGTAAATAGCCTACTTGAGAGACGGCTATACATGCCCCAGAAGTATCAGACCAACATCTGACAACAGTCAAGTAACCACTGACTGTGCGGTGCCAAAAAAGGACCCCATCTAGATAGGCCCCCCTAGACTGGGTCAGACACCGTCGACTGACTTAATACTACCAAACCTAGTACGTTATTATCGCAACTGTATATAGTTATTGTTCTTTTTGCTTTTCTCTCTATTTCATACTCACATTTGTTGTTATATATTACTGAAACTGTTACACGACATAGTTACCGCTGACTACTATACGACCACTGAAAGCAATGGCACAGACACCAGCGACTGCCACACCTACACAGCAGATACGGATATGTACGATCAATGTAAGAGGACTAAATATACCGGAGAAGCGCACACAAACCCTGATGGAGCTACATCGGCTCAGAGCCGATGTGGCCTTCCTGCAGGAAACCCACTTTAGGAAACATAACGCCCCCTCCCTCAGGGACAATAGATACCCCCATGGCTTCTTCAGTGACTACACACAAGCTAAGTCTAGAGGGGTGGCGATACTGATATCGGCAAAACTTCCCTTTACGTATCATTCTCATGAGGCAGACGACAGTGGGAGACTACTTATGGTAAAGGGACAAATAGGCTCCAATATGGTAACCTTCGCGAACTTATACTTACCCAATAGGAAACAAGGGAACCCACTCAGGAAATATCTACGTAGAATAGAAAATTTCACAGAAGGAATATTGGTAGGAGGGGGTGATGTAAATGTCTCCCTAGACTCCACCCTTGACACGACTTCACAAATAAAGACCTACCAAACCCATACACGACGCCAGATTCAAAAACTCCTAGACGACGCCCAACTATATGACTGTTGGAGGACACTGCACCCGACATCCAGAGACTTCTCCTTCTACTCCCCCACAACGGGCTCCTACTCGAGGATAGATATGCTCTTCATGCCACACAGATTCTTACACCTCATACAAAAAAGCAGTTATGGTCCCATCACATGGTCGGACCATGCGCCCTTAACGCTGGAGATTCAGATCCCCTCCTTACCACTTACATCTTTCCATTGGAAGCTAAATGACTTATTACTCAATGACGCCACAATCACCAATAGAATAAGGGATACACTTACAAACTATTTTTTAGATAACAATGACCCGAATATGTCCCCTACAGTAATATGGGAAGCACACAAGTGTGTACTAAGAGGCGAGATAATTGCACTGGCCTCCAAGCAGAAAAAGCTCAGGGAACTCAGAATTAAAACACTTACACAAGAAATACGGCTTTTGGAGACTGCCCACAAAACCAACAATACGATAGACCTCTACATACAGCTGACAGACAGACGCACGAAACTACAACAGCTCCTGAATGCCTCAGTTAAGAGGAAATTATTACTCACCAGACACTCCTTCTACACACAAGGGGGGAAATGTGGCCGCCTCCTAGCTAACGCACTCAAGAAAAAAAGACAAAACACATTCATATCCCATATAAAGACACCATCAGGTACACTAACCGCCATGCTACCAGATATCACAAAAGCCTTTTACGACTACTATTCAACGTTATACCATCTGTCGGACAAATCACCGCCCAAAGAAGTAATAGATAACTTCCTATTGTCCAGAATAAAGCGTACGATACCTACCGTAGACGCTAAATCCTTGGAAGCACCCATCACTTCAGACGAGTTTAATGCAGCGGTAAGGCATCTACCAGTGGGCAAGAGTCCAGGACCAGATGGCTTCAGAGCTAAATACTACAAGCTATTTGCCTCCACACTAAGCGTACCCTTCACAACGGCATTCAATGCTCTAACAACACACACCACTCTGCCTGGCTCAGCCTTGGAAGCCCACATTACCCTAATCCCCAAACCCGGTAAAGATCCCACCGACTGTGGAAGCTACCGCCCCATATCCCTTATCAATATCGACCTAAAGATTTTTACGAAAATCTTAGCAAACAGGCTACGTCCTCTCCTTCAACTTCTCATACACCCAGACCAATCAGGATTCGTCCCAAACAGGGAGGCTAAACATAACACCAATAAAATACTTAACCTGATCCATTTTTCTCAACACACCCCCAAGCAAAGCGTCATCTTCTCGGTCGATGCCGAAAAAGCATTTGACCGAGTGGATTGGGCTTTCCTCCTAGCCACACTGACAGCGTTGGGCCTCGGCCCAAATTGGATCCGGTGGATCCAATCCATATATTCAAACCCAATCGCTAAAATTCGAATTAATGGCCAACTTTCACCACCTGTGCGAATATACAATGGAACAAGACAGGGATGCCCCTTGTCCCCATTACTCTTCATACTAATCCTAGAACCGTTCCTACAAGGAGTAAGAGACAACCCTGACATACACGGTTTCCATATAAACAACCAAGAATATAAGGCTTCTGCTTTTGCAGATGACCTGTTATTCACGATAATGGACCCAACCACATCCATGGGCCCCTTAGTGGAAGAGTTAGAGCAATACCAAGTAGTGTCCAACTTTAAAGTGAACTTCACCAAAAGTGAAATCCTCCCTTTACGAATAGACCCCCACAACGCAAACTCTCTTAAAGCTCGATTCCCTTTCAAGTGGACAAACAAAGCGATAAAATACTTAGGAGTACAACTCCCGAAAAACCTCTCCTCACTATACTCTCTTAACTATAAACCCCTCTTAGAAACAATCTCCCAAGATCTAGCACAATGGTCGAAACCCCACTTTGGATGGCTCTGTAGGGTGAACATCATAAAGATGACCACTCTACCCAAAATACTTTACCTCTTACAAGTTTTACCAATCGCACTCCCAAAAGCCTTCTTCTCTACGATGAGACGGCTCTTCTCGGAATTCATTTGGGCGCACAAACACCCTCGACTCAGCTACACAACTCTGACTAAAAGGAAAAATAGAGGGGGCTTGGGTTTACCTGATATTGAAACCTACTATAAGGCAGTCATACTACATCGCATATACGAATGGACAGCACCGCACCCGCACAGACAATGGAGAACTATAGAAGAGACGTTCCTCTCCACACACGCACACAATGTAGTCTGGCACCCCAAAGGGCGAATGCTACAAAAGCCACCCTTCTCCCAACACCCGACCATCACCCCCGCACTGAAGGTTTGGAACCAAATCAGGGATTCCCAAGTACTATCCCCACACCCATCTCCGCGCTACCCGATAACAAACAACCCTCTTTTTCCACCGGGCTGTCAAACCCAATTCCTACAACACAACACACAATCACAACAACTCACACTACAAGATGTGATACAAGGGGGAAACATTAAACCACTGACAGATCTCATAGTTGACTCCCGGATAACAACGATGCACACTTTCCAACACGCACAATTGACACACTTTCTTAAGGCCGACAATACCCTTCTAACGAAACTCCGGCCACAGACAGAATTCGAAAATCTATGCCAAACGCAGGGGATCAAAAGCAAACACCTCTCAACTATGTACAAACTCCTCCAAAAAGACAACAATACTAGTTTCCCACCATTTACACAAACATGGGTGTCCGATCTGAACACATCAATCCCCGACACCGATTGGACGAAAATTCTAACCAAGGCTCACTCTACTACAACGAATAGCACCATACAAGAAAGTAACTACAAAAAAATTACCAGATGGCATTATACACCAGACAAATTGAGTAGAATATACTCAAACACCCGGAACCTTTGCTGGAGATGTAACCAAACCCCAGCTACATCTGCACACATATGGTGGTCTTGCCCTATAATAAATGCTTTCTGGAAAAAAATCTCAGACCTGATTAAACACATCACAGACATCTCTCTACCCTTCCTCCCAGAATCTTACCTATTCTTGCTACCCCCAACCGACATCCCTAAGACACGACTCCACCTCATCAACCATCTACTGACGGCAGCAAACCTACTAATACCTATAAAATGGAAACAGACCCTAGCACCCTCAGTTAGGGAATGGATACAAAAAGTGGAAGACACTAGGGTCATGGAAGAACTTACCTTCTCACTCACCCATAGATACGCACACTACAAACAAACCTGGGAACCTTGGACCCAATTTCTAGACAGAGGCAATCAGGAGTAGGGAAAGGGACACAATCGAGAGCAACACACGGTAAGACCGAAAACTGACACTATACACACTAGCTGTAGACTATAACCAAAACCTTACCACAAGGACGAACCTAACGTTCTCTCCAGTCACGGCTACCACACACGAGGACTGACGCAGACAACATAGACTACATATTCGTAATATCCCCGACACATATAGCTATTTGATTGTGCCATTGTAAACTGACATGAAGCCACATCATCTACACAGCTGGTATATTATTTACGCATTGTTACGTTTTACGAAACCAATGTTACTGTTAATCCGTTCTCAAAATGACGAATTGTTATATAATCACCCTGACGGGTTTAGCAATCCGAGAAAGGATTGTTGTTCATCTACACAAACTGAAGTATGAGAAACGATTGTTATCCATCTTTGCATACCAAAATAAGAGAAATGTTTGTTACTCAAGTATGTATATTGAAAAATAAAAATATAAATAAAAAAAAAAAAAAAAAGAAAGTGGGAAACCCTATATTTGAGTGGCGGGAACAGGGGAAAAAGGGACAAGGGTTCAGGTTCCGTCTTATGACCCCTGGGAGGGGTGGGACCCTGGGAGGGACATTGCCTTTTACTTATGATCCAGCCCTTGCATGGGGAAAGTATAAAGCCAAGTGCTGCCAATAAAGTGTTGTTGGACCCCTGTGAAAAAAAAGAAAAGGTATTATCACTTTGTACTAACCCCTTTTTATATATACACATTTACCCCCTGTATAGATTCTTCCAATCCCCTGTATCCGTGTGTTCTAAGGTTACTTAACCTTTTTAAAGAATATCTATTAAATGTTAGATTTTATGCATCAAGTTTATTAAGGATCCTAATTAACCAGGATAGATTATGTTCTCTCATTCTCTATATTTAATTTTTGTGAAGGGTTAACCCCTTTAATCTGTCCTTATGATAGTTACTATACACAGTAGTAGCTTCTTACAGCTTTCTCTCTTTTTTGTGCAATTCTACTAAGTTTTAATTCAGCCTCCCAGTGGTATTATTCCTCCTTTCTTTCTCCGTTAGTATAACCTGAAATTTCTTTCCTAATACTAATCATCGACTGACATGGTTACTGTCTAGCTTTCATAACGTGTTGTGTTTTCTTTTGTTATCATAAAAAGTGCATGCATATTGACATTTTATGCTATATATTATTATTATTTTATTATTTATATAGCGCCCGCAAATTCTGTAGCCCTGTACAATGGGTGGACTCACAGACATGTAACTGTAACCAGATGAGTTGGACGGACAGGAACAGAGGGGTTGAGGGCCCTGCTTAATGAGCTTACATTCTAGAGGGAGTGGGGTATAGTGACACAGAGGGTATAAGTAGGGGTAATGAAATACGCTGCTAGAAAAGTATTTACTGAGGACTTAGTAGGTTATTTTTGACATTTGCAGGAGAGGAGTCATGGGGGGGGGGGTGAAAACCTGCTAACCGTTTAAATGATATGCTTTCCTGAAGAAGCGTATTTTCAAAGATTTTTTGAAGGAGTGGAGACTGGGTGAAAGTCTAATGGAGAAGGGAAGGGAGTTCCACAGAAAGGTGCAGCCCTGGAGAAATCTTGGAGGCGAGCATCAGATGTGAGAGTACGGACAGAGGATAAACGTAGGCCTTTGGCAGATGCTACTGTAACTAAAGTACATAACTCTTCAAAATGTTTACGCATGTATCGTATGACTATCTCTGCACACTTAAAATAAAGAATGTAAAAGAAAAAAAAAAAAGTTGTTTGTGAATATTTATTTATGTTATCCCCAACCAATAACCTTCTGTTAACATTCTCCTTTAAGGCCAATATCGCTACCATAAAATATATTGTACATTGCCTTGGCATACTTTTTGTAATTGGCGTGCCTTTCTTATTGCTTTTCTTGACTCACATTCTGTCAGTTTCCAAAGCATTCCAGTTGTAAACCTGTCATACCTTATCATTGAGCCGGGTCATCCTTCAAAGCTCATGGGCACTGTCTCCCGTTCTGGCGATCCCCATGCCGCACGTATGGATCTGTGTGTGAATGTTTGCCGCTGCAAATATGAATTTGTGTGTGAGTACGGATCTGCTGCCCCCGTGGTAGGAGACGCCTTGCCCTCTGACCAGGTAATTTTAGTATCGATTTAAACAATATTGATAAGAGGCCATTGTGTTATTATATTGCTATATTCTAACAAAACAGTAAAAGGTTCGGTTGCAATTACAATTTAAGATGTGATTTTCAGTCTGTGTGGAGGTGGCCATCTTTGAACTTCTTTGAAAATTTAAAACCCTCTAAACCTGTAATTTGCCATGAGCTTGAAGCATGAAGCAAATACGGATAGAATAAGAATTGCTGTTAATGACACTGACCAGGAAGGCAGAGGAGACATCTTTTAGAATGTGTATTTAAGTGAACTACTATAAAGTTTCATTTTTGTGATATTATACATCCTTTTGGACTGTTCAGATTACTCATAGTATTGGGGGAATGGGGGAATGGGGGTATAGAGAAGAAGACACATACTTGTACTCTTGGTGGATGTGTGCCTAATTCAAAAAGCCCCTATGGGATGATCTGTTTTGTAAGCTTAGTAGATATCTCCAAGTTCAGTTGGAACCAAATCCATGGGTCTGCTTAATTTGATTAATCAAATTGTATACAGCATTATGAATGTGCTTGATTAGACATTCAAAGTCTCATCCTCTGTCTAAGGCCCAAATGTTTACATTTTTTCTCTTCCTTCTTTCTATCCTCTCTCTGACTCTACACGACTCTTGATTCCAGTTTTATCTCTCCAGGTTTCTGAGAAATGTTTACATTTGGCTGAAACAACACTTCTAATGGCTGTATGTCTGAGGCACTTCCTCCTTTCATTTTGTAAAGTCTTCTCATTTGTTTTTATTATCCACAACATGATGTTCAACAAGGATAATGGTTTATATAGGGAAGCCTTGGGTACATGGATGTGCTATAGGTCCTCTATGAAAACATCTGATTGGTATGTTTAATGTTTATTTTTTATTTTTTTGGGTTAACAAAGAGGATCCTAAATTTAAAATTAGCAAGGAATGCATCTAACTTAAAAATACATATATTTATTTTTAAAGTCAGCGTCTTATTTTAAGCCTTATAGTTGAAGGTAACTTGACCACTTTTTTTATTATTTATTGTTCATATCTGTTATTGATCCTTTGAAAAAGTTAATAAACACACACACAAAAAATATGTTGATATTATTCAGTGTTGGCAAATAAACAGGGAAGGAGATAAGCAGGGTAGAGGACATGCAATGTTAGAAGATTCTGATGATGCAGTATGCCCAAAAGTCTTGCAGATAAAAGTATGGGTGCAATGTCCCTTTCCCCTTAACCCTGCAATGTTAATTATTGCAGTTTCTAAATAACTGCAATAATTACATTGCAGTATTAACACTGCCTCTAGTGGCTGTCAGACACTTTCTGCTTGCCATGCGACTTTTGGTCCCCTAACTGTTGCTGGAGGTCCTCAAGCTCTGCACGAGAACATCCACGGTTAGTAAAATCCCCATAAGAAAGAATTACAGCAATGCATTTCTATGGGGACTGCTCACAGTGCTTGCCGCGCATGCATATTAGCACCCCCCTTGCTGGGTGACGTCGGAGGAGGTGGAGCACCGACCCAGCGCTGAGGGAGATTGCTGCTAGAATCAGGTTTTTTTAACCCTTACGTTGTCAGAGGAAGGACAACAAGGGAGGGATGAGAAAACTATAGTGATAGGAATACAACTTTGTATTCCTAGCACTACATTATCTCTTTAAGAAGTCCAAATTAAAGGATTACTCCAAGCACCATGGCCACTTATGTGATTTGTAGTGGTCATGGTGCATGCAATTTGTATGTGCAGCATTTCAGTTTGTGTAAAAGCACTTTGTTACCAGAAGTGTAATGCCACATTTGGCAGCGTCATTAGCCAGCTACCAAGCTCTAGGCCGGCTAATGTTAATTTTGTAAAAAAGGTAGTGTGCTAGCGCTAAAATTTTGTTAATACGTCTGTGGATTTTACTTAATCAGCTGCTGTGTCCATGGGCGTCTGCAGGAATTTTTCCAGGGGGGGGCATAATTGTAATGACATCCATGCTTGGCACCTTTTTGCCAGTGTCATGAAGGGGAGGAGCATAGTCATTATCACATAAAGCCAGGGTGAATAGCGTTTTCACAACTATGGTGTTAGGAATACATGTTTGTATTCCTGATACTATAGTGTTCCTTTAAGCAAATTAAAGGGACATTCTGATCACCATAACAACTTCATCTAAATGAAAATACTATGATGCCAGGAAGCCCCTGGGTGCTCTCTTTCCTTTAAGGGGTTAAACCGCTCTCAAATGGTTTAACCCCAAAGGCTTCCTCCAGCTCCAGGTCGCTCAGTGGTATTCGGCATCTGAAACGGAGTGTCAGGAAGTGCAGATTGACGTCAGGCATGGGTGCCGCTGATTGGCTAGAGTTGACAGTTGACGCTCTAAGCCAATCGCTAGTTCCCGGTTCATAAAAGTTTTTTACTTTTTTATGAATGGGGAGCTACTGATTGGCTTAGAGTGCCAGCTGACCGCTCTAGCCAATCAGCAACACCCCTACCCAGCGGCACTCTGTGCTTCCTGACACTCAGTAAATAAAAGTGAACACATTAATACTGATATTTTTTTTACCTGGGGAGATGAGAAGGTCCAGAGTTTCCCTGCCAGGCCCAGGTACCAAAGCCTTATGATGTGGTGTCCAGAATAAAGTGGAGGGTTCACTTATTTGTCCTTCCTGCTCCAATCTCCTTTTCTTCTCCTTCATTTGACAGTCTTCTTTTTCTTCTGACACGGTCTTCTATATTTGGCTCCTTCTGCTCCTTTACCTTTCTGCTCCTTTCTGCTTATTTTGCGCCCTTCTGCTCCTTTCTCATTCTGATTCCCTTCTGCTCCTTGCAGACCCTTTCTGCTCCTTCTCCTACTTTAGCTTTGTGCTCCTTGCTATCCCTTTCTGCTTCTTCTTCTACTTTACCTTTGTGCTCCTTCTGATTCTTTCTGCTCCTTTACCTGTCCTTCTGCCCTTTCTGCTCCTTGCAGACCCTTCCTGTTCCTTGCTGCCCCTGCTCCTTGCAGACCCTTCCTGCTCCTTGCTGACTCTTCATTTACTTGCCTAATCTATAGGCTGCCCCATCCCCCCCCCCCCATGCCTCACTTCCCTAATCTATAAGCTGTCCCCTCATGCCTCACTTGCCTAATTTATAAGCTGCCCCCCATGCCTTACTTGCCTAATCTATAGGCTCCCCCATGCCTCACTTGCCTAATCTATAGGCTGCCCCCCATGCCTCACTTGCCTAATCTATAGGCTGCCCCCCATGCCTCACTTGCCTAATCTATAGGCTGCCCCCCATGCTTCACTTGCCTAATCTATAGGCTCTCTCTCCCCCCACCCCTCACTTCCCTAATCTATAGGCTATTTTAAAAAACCCACCCCATCCCTCACTTACCTGATCTGTAGGCTGTCTCTGGCTGCATGTGTTGCTCCCCTGCGGTTTTAATCAGCAGAGAGAAGCAGGGATAAGATGCAGCTTCATTTTAAATCTCACACAAAAAATAGCAGAACAAGCTGAAAAATCCAGGGGGGGGGGCAAGTGCTATAAACTTAGCTCAAGTGATATCAGCCTTAGGGTTCGTTAGGTGACCCTCCCCTTCTTTGAAGCAAGTTTCTTTATTCTGTCCTGTGTAGTTATTTCAAAAGAGACAAATATGGTACAATATTGTATTGCATGTTAATTTTAATTTTGTGCCTATTGTTCATAGCACAGCATAGGACACATAGCATGCTGTCAACAGATGACCAATGGTAGTGCAGTCCTCACCTCCATGTTGCCCAAGTGCCCCCATGAGTCATCTTTCAGAATTTCACTTCCCCTCCAGTAAGGGGGAGTGATGTCACCAGAGGGGTTGGGCTACAGGCAGAACCTGGACTTGGTTAAAGGCTTGCAAAAATATAAATATAAATAATAATAATAATAATAATAATAAATAATATATAATATTAAAAAAAAAAATAATAATCTGGTCTCCAGTGAGACCTCCATATAACCTAGCAAGTGGACTCTTTTCTTGCTCTACTCCATGGACTGTGAAGCGTAATACACTGATCTCCCACAGCATTAAAACCACCTGTCTAATATTGTTTAGGTCCCCCTCCTGCTGCCAAAACAGCTCTGGTGTGTCGAGGCATGGACTCCACAAGACCTGTGAATGTGTCCTGCGGTATCTGGCACCAAGACACTAATAGCAGACCCTTTAAGTACAGCAATTTGTAAGGTGGGGCCTCCATGGATTAAATGTGTTGTTCCAGCACATCCCACAGAAGCTTAATCGGATTGAGATCTGTGGAATTTGGAGGCCAAGGCAATACTTTCGCCTCTGCCCTATAATAAAAATATATGCAAACATCTTTTAAGAGGCCCAAGAAATGCTTAGTTTTCTTAGGCCCCATGGGATTAATCCTGTGGTGGATTTTAACTCTTTGTAAAATGTTATGGTCCCCATTAAATTCCCAATATCCTGGGCCCATACAAACACCCCTCCCACTTGGGTAGAGGAGGGATCACAACCCCCTTCCTACTCCCCCCTAAATATCCCTGCCTAGAACATAAAAAAAAACAACAACAAAAAACACAAAACACCAGGGTCGAGTAAATTGAGCAGTAAGTGTTAAATGTTAATAAACAACTAGTGTAGCGGTCACTCTTTTTACATATTTATCTGCATAAACAAAGATAGGACTACTAAATATAACATTTTCCATGCTGGTAATCGTTAGCATAAATTATTTATTTAATGCCACTCCCTCTGCTGTTTTTATGATTTGCACTGTAGTCTGCACCGTTTGGATGAATAGTGTAGATCAGTGATGGCTTTATTTGGTACTGGAAATGTAGACTACTTTACCCATGACCCTTTTTCCAACGATTATGGAAAAAAAGATTGCAGACATCTGCAGTGCCATGTTAGTACTCACTAGAGTACAAATGTATGGGGAAATGCACTCTATCTTATATGGGTGTGTCATAGTTTTTCAAAATGATTTTGTGCCCTTTAAATTCTACATTAAAGGCACTCTCCAAGTTGTAGTGGTTAAGGTTCAAAAAGTGACATGGTGCTCCCTGCTTTGTAAGTAGTCAATCCATTTTTGAATGGTTTTACGTCTTTCCTAGGGTTTGCAAATTGCCGCTCCTTGCCTTCACCATTAATGCCCCATGACCCAGAAGCTCCTAAGCAGGAACTTCAAAGCATATGTCATTTTAAATCTGTTTAAATCCATGCGGCTGAGTGATCGCACTCATCTGACATGATTCTAAGGCTGCCCGCCAAGTAAGGGAGACCACCAGCATCTGAAAAGAGTCTCTCTGCATGCCCTCTGCCAATTGTAAAGCCCAACATTGATCATTGTGTGATCAGCAAGAACAGCATGCTGGAGCAATCACCCAGTCAGGGCCGGCCCGTTCATAGACTGTGGTGTAGCCACGGCTCGAGGCGGCACTCTGACAGGGGCAGCATTTCTAAAACAGGAGTTCCCAACCCATGACGGCGGTGCAGCAGCACCGCACGGGTTGTGAACCTGTGTGATGGTCCATCGGGTGGCCCGTGCCCTTAGGGCCACCCGATGGACATACGCAATGAGGTACCCGGTCGTGCGATATGGTGCTTTAACAGCGTGACCGGGCCCCTTCTATCCTGCACAGAGAGCTGGGAGGAAGCGTATCTTTCCTCCCAGCTCACTCAAACGGCCATGTGGGAGGAGGAGGGAGCCGCAAGGATCGGGAGAGCAGGCCTCCAACTCCCACCAGCCACAGCCAGCAGAAGTTAAGAACCTGCTGGGTGGCTTAATTTTTTGAATGTGTGTTTGTATCTGTTTGTATGTGTGTGTATCTGTGTGTATGTGTGTATCTGTGTATGTGTAGTGTGTGTATCTGTTTGTATGTGTATCTGTGTATCTGTACATGTGTAATGTGCATGTGTGTGTGTGTATGTGTGTATCTGTGTGTAGTTTGTGTATACTGTATGTGTGGAATGTGTATCTGTGTGTAGTGTGTGTATCTGTATGTCTGTGTATCTGCATGTGTGTCAGTGTGTGTAGCTGTATGTGTCAGTGTGTGTGTGGTTGTGTGTATGTCGTATCTGCAGGAATATCAGTGTGTCTGTACATCTGTATGTGTGTCAGTATCTGCATGTGTGTCAGTTTTTGATACATATACTGACACACATGCAGATGCACAGACACACATACAATTGCACAGACACACATACAATTGCACAGACATAATAATACACATGCAGATATACAGACACACAGACACAAACACTGCCACACATGCAGATACATAGACAAACAGATACAATCACGGACACACATACAGATACAGACACACAGATACAAGCACTGACACACATGCATATACACAGACACAGTGTAAAGGTAAGTGTATTGGCTGCAGTGCACACACAGACACAAGCTACATCCCCAGCATACACAGACATATACATCCCCAGCACAAAAACAGACACACTACATCCCCAACACACACACTACATTCCCAGTACACAAACAGACACACACTTCATCCCCAGCACACCCACGGTCCTAAAATCCCATTCATTTCATCCTGGAGTTCACCTCCATTTTTTAATCATTAAAAATTTGCAAAGAAATAATAAAAACAAAAACTATGAGGATATACTGTCCTTAGGGGCTGTTAGTTTTTGCAGTTTCCTGCAGTGAGCATAACCCAAAATAATAACTGACATCTGTCAGGCAGTATGCGACATCCCATTATTTTTAAAGGAATGCTAAACATATTCCATAAAATCCTGCACAGAGGTTTATGGGGTCAAGGCTGCCATCAGAATTCTTGGAGATCCATAAAAACCCACCGCCCCCACCCGATACATACTCCCAGACACCACTCACAGATTCACACACAGACACATGCAGATACACAGATTCAGATACACAATGCCAGACACACACAAAGTATACCTACTGACTGCTAAACACAGTTACACACACTGATATCTATATACAAAGGCAGACAAACACAAATATACACACTGTCACGGTTCCCTTTCATAATTGACATAATACACATCTTTGCAGTGGAGCCGAGTTAAAAGGGGGTTGCCAGTCCAGCCCTCTAAGGGGCTTATTGTGCTGGGCTTCCACAACGTGGTTCATAAGGGGAAATATTGTACTTAGATTTACCGAACTGAACCATATATCATTACAGGGTGTTATGAAGCATTTACTCCGAAGGGTGATGACTCCTATAATGTATTCCCACCCCGTGGGCATAGCTCATAGAAGTGGAAGCAATTAGATATATTTGAGGCATTGTGGTTACAGCGGCAACTATTTTGCAAATAATTGCATTTATAAGCAAAATTCAGATGGAGGACAGGGTACCTCTTTGTACTACCTATTAGCTGTTATGGTGTTTGGGGAGTCTTTTTAATAAGTTCTGTGGACATTAAGCCATATGCACACTAGGAACTACTTGAGATACAAGTAACTTATTGGGACTTGCAATAAATAGTGCACAAATGTTATGCTGCAATTTTCTTTTTTGCCTCACAATTGCCTTAAAACAACAAAAGCAACAAGTACATACATGGGAATACCTACAATTCTACAAAATCAGCCATACAATTTCCATGTTATACACTCGCAGAATTAAAACTATTGACAGATGAAGTGAATAACTTTTATTATACAATGTGTTACAATGGAACAGTCAGTTGGAAGCAGGAAAAATGGGCAAGAAAAAAGACCTGAGTGACTTTGACAAGGGACAAATAGTGATGGCTTAACGTCTGGGTCAGAGCATTTCCAAAACGACGAGTCTTGTGGAGTTCTCCCGGTATGCAGTGGTTAGTACCTACCGAAAGTAATGCAAGTAAGGACAACCAGTGAATCAGCATCAGGTTCATGGGCACTCAAGGCTTAATAATAACTGGGGGAAAGGAAGCCAAGCCTGTCTGGTCCAATCACACATAAAAGCAACTGCAACTCAAATTGCTGAAAACCTTAATGCTGGCCATGATAGAAAGGTGTCAGAACACACAGTGCAGTATAGTTGAGTTGAAAGTGTTGCCTTGGCCTCTAAATTCCCCAGATCTAAATCTGATTAAGCATCTGTGGGATTTCCTGGAACTACAAATTCAATCCATGGGGGCACGACTTCACAACCAGAGCCGTCTTTAATGCAGGGCAAACGGGGCAGCTGCGCTGGGCCCAGTTATTCCTTTTTTCACTCCCCACCCAAACGTTTTTATTTTATTATTTTCCCTTTTCCGCCTACATTTAAAGGGTTACTCCAACCACCATGACCACTTCAGTGATTTGAAGTGGTCATGGTCATAGGAGTCTATATGTGCAGTGTTTCTGCTTGAAATGCTGCACATCCAGAGTACATTTTAATTGCACCCCAAGCACTCTGTTCCGGGCTGCCTAATGTCAATTCTGTGCATAAAAAAAAAAATGTCTGTAGTCAGCAAGCACTGCATGCTGCTGGCAGACAGGATAATCTCCCCTTTGCATGCAAAACACCTGCAAGGGGAAGATTGCCTACCCCACTGTGTGCTTTTTTTTTTTTTTTAAATAACCCTTCCATTCTCCCCTCCCCCCACTGGCTCAGATTGCGCAAAGAGATTGGACTACGCGAGTGACGTCATGACAGGGCGAGAAAGATCAGTGCAGGGAACTTCAGCCCGGCGCTGAATTCAAGGTAAGTTTAAAAACCTTTCTGGTTTGAGGGGGAGGGGACCTAATAGAACATTTATAGTGTAAAAATGCATTTTTATTACAAAGGTTGGAGTAACCCTTTAATGAAAATTTCAATTTCAGAGCCTCGCTGTACATATTATATGTTTTCTATTAAGCTTTTCTGCTGTGAACATATGCTTATTATTTATAGAGATTTTTTGTGACATATGACTTACTGTGCATATACAGTGTACACCAGGGGTGCCCAAAAGGTGATGATAAGTTGTAGTTCTACAAGATCTGGAGATTAACCTTTTGGGAAACCCTGTTCTACACACTGAAGCATATGTTATCTTTGGCATACATTTTATTTATCAATTATTGTTATTATATATTTCCAAAAAATGTCCGAGCATTAAAGTGTTTAATACGATCCCACCCTTTCGCCCCTTCCCCAATGTCTTTATTTAACATCCTGCAGAAACTCCCACAACTCCCAGGTACTGACTGAAGCTTGGAAGATACTCCACCTCATTTATTCTTACAGTGCTACTATATTATCATGTGTTACTATAGAATTGTTTCCAATTATACCTGTAGTTTGCCACTGTAATTTTCTGTGCATGTAGTTATCATTGTAATTTAATGTTTCTGACCAATATTTCATGTACACAGTTATTTATATTTTGGATGATAGAATTTGGTTATTAAACTTTTCAATTGAATACAACACATGGCTACTCTGCCCCCATTAACCTCTTTCCTATGCTCCTTCTGGCTGTAAATACCTTCATATAACTGTTCCATCTCCATCTCTTTTCTTCAGGTGTCACCTCACACTCATACTCATAGCAAACAGCGATAGTTAAGCTCTGCATTTTTTTCCTCACCACGTCCGGCCCACCCAGGTTCCTCCAAAATATATAGCATTCTCCTCCAGCTGTTTGAGATTCTCACTCAATTACGTCTTCATTCCCTTTATATGTTACCAATAGCTGCTTCTCTCTGTTAACTCTCTTAGCTATCACCTCCAAATTTCCCCTGCTACCTCTTGTCTCAAATCCCAACTGTATTCTTTAGATTGTAAGTTCACGGGCCATCTAGCTAAGCATTTTGTATAAAATAGGTCCAATGGCTAAATATCAGCTTACGGGCAGGGCTCTCTCTACCTCTTGTATTTGTCTGTGTATATTGTACGTTCTCCACTAATTGTACAGCGCTGCGGAATCTGTTTGCCCTTTATAAATACCAGTAATAAATAAATAATATAAAGGGCTGTAAAGTCAGCTGAGGATGCTGTCGCTGGTATCTGCAAAGGAATTCATTGTGTTTCCTTTCATGTCTTGATTCACATAGGGGGAGTTCCACATACCATCTATCACTGTGTTTTGTGTTTTTGTTGGTTGCTACAGATTACCATAAAAGTCCAATGGATTCATTAAAACCTTCAGTACAAGCTACAGAGAAGGCTGTCCATACTTTTCTAGTTTGTGTACAGAATGTTAGCAGTAGGAAGCAGAGCTTAGAGTGTGAGAATATCTTGTGGATAAAGCGGAGTTGGACGGACGGAAGAAAAATATACTTTGAACAGAATATAACAGAAATATATTGATGACGTAAGATGTTGAATATTCTTGGCCATTCTAATATAGTTATTAAACACAGGGACGTATATTAACTGTGTTTCTGCCTGTAGTGTCTTGTATTGTGCTACATTGGGGCTTTGCTTCATTCAATGCTAGGAGCACTGACTTAGCACCGTGAGAGAATTTCCCCATGTGCCTGAGTAAAGGAGTGAGCGAGTGAAGAAAGGGAGGGCAGAGGGTTTGTTAAAAATAGGTGAATAATTCCGTGAAGGACATTACATTTCAAGTGAGCTTGCCCCCCCCCTCCCCATTCTACAAAATGCTGCGTATCTCTTCAGACATTGTATCAAGCCCGGCGTATAGAACTACGCAGTAAAGATGAGTTATGTGCCTCTGACAGGCTGCGAGATCTGATGATGGAAATGTTAATGGCCGCTCGCTGCCTTGCTTTATGGCCGCTGTAATACAGACTTCAATCATAAAAAGCATCGCCCTACATTTTAATGGCCCTCATCATCCTCTCTCCTCTGCCTATATCCCACAGATAAATCACGCCCAGCACTGCAAATGAACAGCCCGTCTGCGGACGCCACTCTCTAGCTCCTTATTGGCTGTAGGTAAGTTACGCCATGGTGTGTGTGTGTGTGTTGAAGGGGGTGCACGTCCTGAAATTGCTGAATTCCGGTTCATTGTTGTAATATCGTCTGAGCCCCGTGTTTCTAAGTTTTAATCGTCCTAACTATTGCTGACAGATTTTAAGCCGTATAAAATAATAAAGGATTTATGTGAGATTCCGTTTTTTTTTTTTTTTTAAGGGATAAAGTAGCCACAAATTTGTGTGACTGATCCACTGTGTCACAGCTAGTTATCACTGTCTGCTCCAGCGTATCATGTATGTAAATTAGATCTTCTCATGCAGCATAACAAGTTAGGACAACCGCGTCTGTTTTAACATGAACGGAACTCATTTTCTTGTTAGAAACCTGTGTCAAGTGAGCATTTTATCCCTTTATTAGTTTCCAAAATGGACTATTCCTGGAGTAGTCAAGGAAGATTTTCATAACTCGATCATATGTGTACAGAGAAGTTATAAATTCAATATGATGGTAAATTATATCTAGGAACAGGAACTATTAAATGTAATTATTGTTGCTTGTGCTATTGGTAGTTTTATATTGCAGAGATGAGGTTCTTAACAAATATGCTGTTTGCTAGCTAATTAAGAGCAAGTGATGCCTCCCGTAATTATCATAGGTCTCGATTTAATATTTTTGGATAAGCTTTTCAAATGATGATCAGTTGGAAAAAAACTTTGTAAATGATTTCTCTCAAAAAATACCCACAGACTTTAATGGTAACTTCATCAAGACACACCATCAAAATGTTGCTCTATTGCCAATAAAGGGATATCATCTTTTCACAATAAGGAGTACAGGACATCTTTTTGTTTATTCTTTTGTTTATTTGTTTTGTCATTAATGGTAACTTCTGTAGCTTTAAAATCATTTGAAAAGTATTTTTTAAAAGATTCTGATCATTTGAAAAACTTATCAAGGCCAAAGTCTGTGTGCATTATAAACACAGTGGGCCATATTCATCAAAGCACAAAAGAACCAATTCAGGAACAAAGGGAGGTTATACATAAAAGTATTCTATTGTATACTGAAAAGTGGTTGAAAGTGCTAAAAGTGAAGCAATCGCCATCGAACCAGCAGGCATATTCCTTTGGTGACTCCCGTTTTACATCCGAAGACCACTTTCCAGAACAGAAAAACTCCAAAGTGCTTACCATAAATTATTATGTAGAACAGTCCATTGGGTTGCTTTGTGATCACAACAGATTTGCAATTTTGGGCCATATTTATTAGGGAAAACAGGAGCAATTCTGATGCAATGATGACTTAAAAATGTTCTGTTTTGTGTATTATTATAATTATGCTATCTTTTTTTTTAAAATGTGTTTCGTGTTTCTATGTAATGTTTTTCTGAGAGCACTCTTTTCTTGTAGTATCTTTGGCTTTTCTGAACTTGGCTTTTTTGTTGACCATTTTCTTTATATTGTCCCTGACCTTTGGCTTGTTCTACATTTTACCTTGGCTTGTCATGTTCTATTCAATCTATTTTGTGTTAAATCCAGCCAATCTAAGGCCTGGTAATACACATTAGTCCCCTTTCCTATAAGCGTTTTTACACTTAACTTGGGTTGGGTTATGTTGGGTCATAGTTCATCCTGAGTGTTTAATGTAACTACCTATAAAAACATATAAAGTTTTTCAAAGTGAGATGGCCATTCAAGGAGAAATGTGTTTCAAGAGAAGAGACATCCTTTTACACCTATTTTAACTTTTTGTTTAATTTTTCTGTTTTATTTATTTATCTTTTGTGTTAACTTATTTTAACTTTTCTGTTTTATTCTCTTTTTAATTTAATTTCTGTTCAATAAAGTCTGATTACTATCTTCCTACTGAGGACATTCTTTATCATCAAAGGGTAACTTTGCCCTAAGAGAGACGCCTGCTTAAACAGAGCTTATATGAGAAGGCTGTAATACATATGAGTGTGATAACAGTTTCTTTTTAATATATTTTACTTGAACATACCACACCATATGTGCATTTCCATATTTATTACATAGGACAGGGCTCGGTAAATCCCAGGCACCGGGTGTCTGTGCCGGGTGTGCCTGGGCACACCCTAATCCCGCGGCACGCCTATGTGTATTGAGACCGGCAGGGGAGATCTCAGGATCTCCCCTGTCGGCTCATGCAGAGCCGGCTCTGCTCTCAGCCTCCCTCCCCACTGACCCACATGCAGGGAGGGAGGCAGGAGAGGACCTGGCGGAGCTATTGCCGGCAGCTCCGCCAGGTTCCTCTTGCGAGAGATGAGCGTTGCCACGGCAACGCTCAAATCTCGCGAGAGTGAACTCTAGCCCCACAGGGGGCTAGAGTTCACTCTCCACTGGACCACCAGGGATGGAATCAGCAGCACGATCCCCCCTCCCTACAAAAGGTAAGAAGGGAGGGGGGATAGCAATTAATGTACCCCCACCTCCACACACACATACAGCACCCACACACATACAGCACCCACAGACATACAGCACCCACAGACATACACAGCACCAACACACACACAGCACCCTCACACACAGCACACAAACAGCACCCTCACACACACACACAGCACACTAACGGTACCCTCACAAACACAAACAGGACCCTAACAAACACACACACAGCACACTACCAGTACCCTCACACACAAACAGCACCCTCACATACAGCACCCACAGACATACAGCACCTACACACATACAGCACCCACACATACAGCACACACACACATACAACACCCACACACATACAACACCCACACAGCACCCACACACATACAGCACCCACACAGCACACATACAACACCCACAGACATACACAGCACCCACAGACATACACAGACACACACAGCACCCACAGACATACACAGCACCCACAGACATACACAGCAACCACACACATACAGCACCCACAGACATACACAGCACCAACACACACACAGCACCCTCACACACAGCACACAAACAGCACCCTCACACACACACAGCACACTAACGGTACCCTCACAAACACAAACAGGACCCTAACAAACACACACACAGCACACTACCAGTACCCTCACACACAAACAGCACCCTCACATACAGTACATTAAAAGCACCCTCACAAGCACACACACACACAAACAGCACCCTCACACACAGTACATTAACAGCATCCTCACAAGCACGCACACACAAAAACCCTCACCCACATAGCACACTACCAGCACCGTCACACACACATCACACTAACAGCACCCTCACACAGCACACAAACACACTCAGCAGTGTGTGTATGTGTATATATGTGTATGTATATATATATATATATATACACACATATATATATATATATATATACATACATATATATATATATATATGCGGCGTGTGCTTGTGCTTTAGGGTGCACACCCTAATGCAATAGGCTGCGCACGCCTATGGTGGTCGTGGAGGCGGGCGGCTGGCTGCGTGTACTGTTGCCGGGCCGTGAGGGAGCTGTGATGTCCCTGCTCTGCTCCCCCGCGTGCCGGTTATTGAGACCAAGGTCGGGATATGACGTCAAACTCATAAACACGCTCGCCAACTGGCAAAAATACGCGAAGCCAGCTGCCCGCCTCCACGAGCACCCACCATACAGCTCACCTCCATGACCTCCCAGCATGCCGCCTGCCTGCCAATCCCCCAGCTGGTCGCCCACTGGACTCACAGGTATTAAATCAAACAAAAGTGAGTGTATGTCTGTCATGGTGTGTGTCTGTAAGTCTGTCATGGTGTGTGTATGTGTGTATGTGTCTGTCATGGGGTGTGTGTGTGTGTGTCTGTCATGGTATGCGTGAGTCTTTCATGGTATGGGTGTGTGTGAGTTTGTCAGAGTGAGTGTATGTGTCTGTCATGGTGTGTGTGTCTGTCATGTGTGCATGTGTGTCTGTCTGTTTGTTAGTGTGAGTGTATGTGTCTGTCATGGCATGGTATGTGTGTGTGTCTGTTTGTCATAGATATATATATATATATATATGTGTGTGTGTGTGTGTGTCTGACTATCATTAAGTGTGTTTAGTTGACCAGACCCCTTAAGTTTGCAAGGGAATGGTGTTTTTACTCACCTTTTTTTCCCACTCCAAGCTGGTCAACCCTCGACTGGTCCTGCCTCTATGGCTAAGATTATCAAGCTTGATTATCTCAGCCAATCCCATAGGATTGGCTGCAAAACGCTGCACTAATCAGCATCTATTCATAGAGATGCATTGAATCAATACATCTCTTTGGGGAACGTTCAGCACCTCCATGCAGAGCAAGGAGACGCTGAATGTAGGTGCTACACATTGTGCAACACTGACACAGGAAGCACCTCTAATGACCGTATGAGTGACGGTCACTAGGAAGAAATGTAAACACTGCCTCTTCTCAGAAAAGGAAGTCTTTACATTGAAAAGCCTGCAAGGACAGGCTATAAACACCAGAACCACTACATTAAGCTGTAGTGGTCCTGGCAACTATAGTCTCCCTTTAAGAATTGTATTTTGAAATTAAATATAAAGCTTTGTAAGTTTTTTAAAAATCTGCCTCCTAACTTTTTTAGCTGGCTCCTAGATTTAAAGATTGTCAAGCCCTGATATATGCTATTACTACTGTATAAGGAAGAAGATTATTTATGGAAGGGAAGGAGTCACCCTATAAAGGACTCCAAAGCTAAAGAAGCCGAACCACAGCTTTGGTTTCATTCTTGTGAGTTAGCATTTTACCATTTTTTATAGTTTATCTCACATCCTCTGCCCTATTATTTACTTCTATATGATTTTGTTCTTGAGGTGTCACCAATACTAAAAGAAGGATTAACCCCTTAAGGACCAAACTTCTTGAATAAAAGGGAATCATTACATGTCACACATGTCGTGTCCTTAAGGGGTTAAACAAGCCATAAAGTATTGATGTGTGAAACGCAAATGTACATTGATTTAAAGTGACACAACCACATTAATTTTGCACTGTGTTTTACTATAAGCACGTTACGTTCCACTTTGGAAATTGTTATTAGCTAGATTTGAATTCAGAAGTCTGCTTTTATATGCAGTTTGTTTTCTGGCACTTTGATTGTGAATTTGCACATATGTTATGAAAGAGCACTTTTGTCATTAACTTTGTAAAACTATATATGATTGTATAGTTACATTAACACTATCACAACATACATTGCACATATTTAAGTTCCCAAAGGATAAACCTTAGATGGTTTAGCAGCTAACTCTAATAATTTTAAACATAAATAGTTTGAAATGTATTTGTTTTTTTAGAAACACCCTTTTCACGTATAACCCCACCTATTGCACTTTCATACAGGGCTGGAGTAACATAGGGTCTGATGGAGCTGCAGCTCCAGGCCCAGGCCCATGGAATAGCCCAATTGATTTAAAAAAATTTTTTTTATTTATTTTTACAATCACTACTCTTAAGGTTGTTCACCTGGCCGGTATTTATTTGAGGCTGCCTGGCCGGTGACTATATTGCAGTAATACCGGCAATACAAATGTATTCTGGACTATTTGTGCTGTGTGTGTATAGAGAGGCAGGGATAGGAAGTTACAGCATATACCTGCATTGCTCTGATCCGCAGGGGAGCAGCTACACAGCACAAAGAGTCCAGACAGCAGCTCCCAGCATGCAGAGACAGCCTACAGCTCAGAGAAGTGAGGGATGGGGTAAAGGCTGCAGGGAAACATGGGGACACTAAGACACTAGGGGACACTATGAGACATGGGGACACTGGGAGACCTCTGGGGATGCTGAGACACTTGGGGACACTTGCAGACATAGGGACACAGACACACATGGGGACACTGAGTCAAGGACACACATGGGGAGACTGAAACACTAGGGGACACTGAGATACTGGGGGATATGGAGACAGACACACATGGGGACATAGACATGGGGAAACCGACACACATGGGGACACTGAGACACTGGGAGACATTCGGACACAGACACTAGGAACACAATGTCCCCAAGTGTCTGTGTCCCCATGTCTCCCAGCCAGTGTCCCTGGTGTCTCAGTGTCCCCATGTCTCCCAGTGTCCCTAGTGTTTGTATGTCCATGTCTCCCAGTGTCCCTAGTCTCCCAGTATCCCTAGTGTCTCAGTGTCCCCATGTCTCCCAGTGTCACAGAGACATGGGGACACAGAGACATTGTGATACATAGTCTCAGTGTCCCCATGTCTCACAGTGTCCCCTCGTGAAATGGGGACACTGGGAGACATGGGGACACTGGGAGACAGGGAGACACTGGGAGCAATCCATCTATACAGCAGAATCAAAAGTAGTTTTTTTGGTGATTTCACAGAATTTTCTCTGTCACTCCTTGTGGTTTACATCATGTGATGTCACGCATACATAATTAGTTATGCAAATTAGTAAGGCCTGCAATTTTTTCCATGAAAGGTGGCAACCCTAACTACTCTTCACATACTGTTGCTTAAAGGACCACTCTAGGCACCCAGACCACTTCAGCTTTATGAAGTGGTCTGGGTGCCAGGTACCTCTAGGATTAACCCTTTTTTTTTATAAACATAAAACTGGATTAATACTCAGTTTATACTGAGGGTTAATCCAGCCTCTAAAGCCTCTAGTGGCTGTCTCATTGACAGCCGCTAGAGGCGCTTGCGTGCTTCTCACTGTGAAAATCACAGTGAGAGCACGCAAGCGTCCATAGGAAAGCATTGTAAATGCTTTCCTATGCGACCGGCTGAATGCGCGCGCGGCCCCTGCCGCGCATGCGCATTCAGCCGATGACGTCGCGAGCAAGGAGGAGAGGAGGAGTACAGCTCCCCGCCCGGCGCTGGAGAAAGGTAAGTGTTTAACCCTTTCCTCTCCCCAGAGCCGGGCGGGAGGGGGACCCTGAGGGTGGGGGCACCCTCAGGGCACTATAGTGCCAGGAAAATGAGTATGTTTTCCTGGCACTATAGTGGTCCTTTAAGTATGGAAACTTAAGAGAGATGTAGAGGAACAAAACTTGTGTGGACTAGCTGAAATGAAATTAGTTAAGGTAATGCCGACTTTGGTCTCTCTAACAGTGTGCCATTTTCCCTTTCTTCGACACTCACTACATCCACCTTTTCTCTGTCTCAGACTGTATACCAGGAGCTTCTTCCTTCTAGTAAGAAGGTAAGGAGACAGGTGGACATGTGAGTGCTAGGGGACAGTCCTTAGAAAGCATGGAGCGAGCGCATCATTAGATGCATTTATGCCAAGCTCAGGATGCTGTTGGCCAGCATGCATGATTGGCAGGCAGCCTGACATGCATTCATGCTAGACTAGCCTTCCAATTCTTTGGGCAGACACGCCTCCTTTTTGGGCATGTTCGGCCCTTTCGGAAATTCTGGTTACATGATCCGCCTCAATGGCCCACCCTTTTACACCGCCCATTGACTTACTGCTTCACTGGGCACTGCTTTTAGGGGGTATGGATTTACTTGAAAGATGAAAGCATAATTTAGAGAGAGATTAGCATACTTTAGGAGAATCTGAATTTTTTTTATAGCTGCATCCTATGAGTTTCCCTCCGGCAACATCTCCACCAGATGAGGTATGACTGTTTTAGTGTTTTTGGTCGATAAGATTCTGTACTTAGGCCGCTCATAATTGTCAGCACCAGGCCCACTGGGCTCTTAATCCGGCCCTGCTTTCATATAGTTCATCCTGACACTAATGTTGACAAATATGAAATGCTCTGTAGTGTCTTTTAACTACTTAATATATTGAATAAAAACAAATCACTCAAGATGAACCACAAATTTTAACTGGCTTAAATAATCAAGTAGAGAAAAAGGTAAAGATTTAATTAACACATTCCCTTCAATATTATTTAAGCTCATAGTGATAAATGAACTACTGCCTTCTCTGCTGTTGAATGTCAGGTTACCTTTAACATACATCGATAGCTGCTGTATCATTCATGCTTAAAGTGGCTCTGTCACTCTTGTTCCTGTTCTCTTCCTCTTACAGAATATGTTCTTATTTACTTCAATTCTAATCTATTTCTCTTCAAATTATTCTCTCGGTCAAATTATTTAAAGAAAGTAGAGACTGGAGTCCCTGGGAATAAAAAACAGACTTATAGGTTGAGTGAAGATTCTAGCCACAGGTAAGCTAATTAAAATTATTCATACTTACATGTTTATTTACTAGACTGAGAATTTTGGGGAATTCAAAGTGCAATTTAAATTGAAGGGCAAAGTAGCCGACCTGAAAACTATGTCAACTATGCTTTCAATATGGCTACTTTTGCCTTAAGTTTGAAATTCTGACAATTCTCACTTTTGTAATTAACCATTTTAAGGTAAATTTCCATTCCTTGATAAGATCCATGGCAGCATATTCAGATAGGTATGTCCTCCCCATCAGCTTAGAGGATAGGAAAAGCATCCAGAACTATATTAGGGTACTCCTCCCTTCTGTCCTCAATCTCTGTCCAAAGCTCCAGGCCTTAGAGGAACACTATAACAACTTAATCTCACTGGTGTTGTTATGGTGCCAGGAGGTGACTGGGTACAGTCTAACCTAGTGAAGATTGCACTAATCTGCTCTGCCCCTGGTTTCCCTTGGTTACCTGCTTTTAGAAGCTTCAGTGAGATAGTCTCAGATTGAGAACACATTCTTAAGCAATATGGGGCACTAACCTACCTGAGCTCCTAGCTTTCTCACCAGATGCCATGTCGGCAGCCTTGTAGGGGGGAGCAGCCTTACCCTTGCATCGGAGAAATTAGCCAACCTGTTGAGAGCCCACTCAGATCCCTGTTTCCCCCATTCTGACTGGTGGGTGTTATTCTGGTCTACCATGAGGATGTCCTCCTCCTTTTTGTGATTTAGGGCATTATTACAAAACAAGCATTAAAACATCACAACATGCATGAGATGTACATATCCAAACTTGAGTTGTAGAAGAGGTATATAATATATAGGAGCTCTAGGGTGTATTCTCTGAATTTTATACTGGCATCTGAGTTCTTCATAAATGAGTAAAGGAATGTGTACACTTTTTACCAACCAACCTCTCTGCCTGTAGGTTGTCTCTTTCTTGCTTGTTACCTCTCCTCATTGCAATGGCATCATTTCCATAGACACTGTTCACACCCTAGAAGGTCCCTAAAATTGAGTCAATGCTCTGTAACCAATGGGACTTTTTGGGAACTTGGTTTAAGCCTATTCAGTTGCCTGGTTAGTGGACTTTGGGTGTTGACTAGTATGACCCAAGAATGGTATGTGAAGACTAGTCTGTACAGCAATTTTCAGACATGGAGACAACTGTGGTAAATCTATTTAGCTAGTTTTTGGCTGATATACTCTTATAACAGGCTTACAGGTAACCCATTTTGTGCAGATTGTATCTCTCTTTATTTTATATTGATTGATTTGCTATTTTTGTTTTGTTTATGAGCCCAACTTTGTCCCAATAAACTGTTTAAGTGATAATCTTATTCGAGGCTCCATGGGATTTGCATTTGTTATTAACCCCTTAGTGACCAGAGCGTTTTTCAATTTTCTTACCGTTAAGGACCAGGGATGTTTTTAAATTTCTGCGGTGTTTGTGTTTAGCTGTAATTTTCCTCTTACTCATTTACTGTACCCACACATATTATATACAGTTTTTCTTCGCCATTAAATGGTCTTTCTAAAGATAATCATTATTTTCATCATATCATATAATTTACTATAAACAAAATTAAAAAATATGATGAAATAATTCAACTTTGATGTCCAAAATCTATTACGCATCTACAACCGCCAAAAAACACTGGTGCTAAATAGTTTCTAAATTTTGTCCTGAGTTTAGAAATACCCAATGTTAACATGTTCTTAGCTTTTTTTTTTTTGCAAGTAATTGGGCTATAAGTACAAGTAAGACATTGCTGTTTAAAAATATATATTTTGAAAATGTATCAATAGTGACATTGTAACACTGTTATCTGTCATACATTTCTGAATCATACTTCACATGTACATATTTTTTTAGACAACCAAGGATATTCAATATGGGGTATGTCCAGTCTTTTTTAGTAGCCACTTAGTCACAAACACTGGCCAAAGTTGGCATTTATATTTGTTTGTGTGTTAAAAATGCAAAAAACTATTATGAACACTTTGGCCAGTGTTTGTGACTAAGTGGCTACTAAAAAAAGACTGGACATACCCCATATTGAAACCCTGCGTTGTCTTCTTTTGCAAATGCCATGCCATCATGGGGGTAATTCTCATTCCTGGGCTACCATACGCTCTCAGACGCAACATAACCAATCTGGCAAATTTCAATGTGAAAAGATGGAAAATCAAGCCTTATATTTGACCCTGTAACTTTCAAAAACACTATAAAACCTGTACATGGGGGGTACTTGGGAGACTTCGCTGAACACAAATATTAGTGTTTCAAAACAGTACAGTGTATCACAACAATGATATCATCAGTGAAAGTGCCGTTTGTGTGTGAAAAATGCAAAAAACATCACTTTCATTAACAATATCATCGCTGTGATATGTTTTACTGTTTTAAAACACTAATATTTGTGTTCAGCGAAGTCTCCCGAGTAAAACAGTACCCCTCATGTACAGGTTTTAGGGTGTCATGGAAAGTTACAGGGTTAAATACAGTGCTAGCAAATTAAATTCTCTGGACTTTCGGCCTGGGTTGTCAGGCAGGTCCCTCAAATTGCAATTAATAAATTACTTAATTATATAAAAATATTACAAAAATATGCACGTAGAATTTAAATATATATACATATTTTTATATTTGAAGTCTACGTGTATATTTATGAAATTATTTATGTACAGTATCTCACAAAAGTAAAAACACTCCTCACATTTTTTGTAAATATTTAATTATTTCTTTTCATTTGACAACACTGAAGAGATGACACTCAACTACAATGTAAAGTAGTAAGTTTACAGCCTGTATAACAGTGTAAATTTGCTGTCCCCTCAAAATAACTCAACACACAGCCATTAATGTCTAAACCGTTGGCAACAAAAGTGAGTACACCCCTAAGTGGAAATGTCCAAATTGGGCCCAAAGTGTCAATATTTTGTGTGGCCACCATTGTTTTCTAGCACTGCCTTAACCCTCATGGGCATGGAGTTCACCAGAGCTTCACAGGTTGCCACTGGAGTCCTCTTCCAGTCCACCATTGATGACATCATGGAGCTGGTGGATGTTAGAGACCTTGTGCTCCCCAACCTTCCATTTGAGGATTCCCCACAGATGCTCAATAGGGTTTAGGTCTGGAGACATGCTTGGCCAGTCCATCACCTATACCTTCAGCTTCTTTAGCAAGCCAGTGGTCGTTTTGGAGATGTGTTTGGGGTCGTTATCATGTTAGAATACTGCTGGCAGCACTCATACGTCTATTTCCCAAAAGACAACCTCTGGAAATGATGCTGAGTATGTGAACTCAACTTCTTTGGTTGACCATTGTGAGGCCTGTTCTGAGTGGAACCTGTCCTGTGAAACCGCTGTGTGGTCTTGCCCACCATGCTACAGCTCAGTTTCAGGGTCTTGGCAATCTTATTATAGCCTAGGCCATCTTTATGTAGAGCAACAATTCTTTTTTTTTTCAGATCCTCAGAGAGTTCTTTGCCATGAGGTGCCATGTTGAACTTCCAGTGACCAGTATGAGAGAGTGTGAGAGCGATAACACCATATTTAACACACCTGCTCCCCATTCACACCTCAGACCTTGTAACACTAAGGAGTCACATAACACTGGGGATGGAAAATGGCTAATTGGGCCCAATTTGGACATTTCAACTTAGGGGTGTACTCACTTTTATTGCCAACAGTTTAGACATTAATGGCTGTGTGTTGAGTTATTTTCATAAATAATTAATTTCATAAATATACACGTAGACTTCATATATAAAAATATGTATATATATTTAAATATGCACGTAGAATTTAAATATATATATACATATTTTTATATTTGAAGTCTACATGTATATTTATGAAATTATTTATGTACAGTATCTCACAAAAGTAAATATTTAATTATTTATTTTCATTTGACAACACTGAAGAGATGACACTCAACTACAATGTAAAGTAGTAAGTGTACAGCCTGTATAACAGTGTAAATTTGCTGTCCCCTCAAAATAACTCAACACACAGCCATTAATGTCTAAACTGTTGGCAATAAAAGTGAGTACACCACTAAGTTGAAATGTCCAAATTGGGCCCAATTAGCCATTTTCCATCCCCAGTGTTATGTGACTCCTTGGTGTTACAAGGTCTGAGGTGTGAATGGGGAGCAGGTGTGTTAAATATGGTGTTATCGCTCTCACACTCTCTCATACTGGTCACTGGAAGTTCAACATGGCACCTCATGGCAAAGAACTCTCTGAGGATCTGAAAAAAAAAAGAATTGTTGCTCTACATAAAGATGGCCTAGGCTATAATAAGATTGCCAAGACCCTGAAACTGAGCTGTAGCATGGTGGGCAAGACCACACAGCGGTTTCACAGGACAGGTTCCACTCAGAACAGGCCTCACAATGGTCAACCAAAGAAGTTGAGTTCACATACTCCGCATCATTTCCAGAGGTTGTCTTTTGGGAAATAGATGTATGAGTGCTGCCAGCAGTATTCTAACATAACGACCCCAAACACACCTCCAAAATGACCACTGGCTTGCTAAAGAAGCTGAAGGTATAGGTGATGGACTGGCCAAGCATGTCTCCAGACCTAAACCCTATTGAGCATCTGTGGGGAATCCTCAAATGGAAGGTCTCTAACATCCACCAGCTCCATGATGTCATCAATGGTGGACTGGAAGAGGACTCCAGTGGCAACCTGTGAAGCTCTGGTGAACTCCATGCCCATGAGGGTTAAGGCAGTGCTGGAAAACAATGGTGGCCACACAAAATATTGACACTTTGGGCCCAATTTGGACATTTCCACTTAGGGGTGTACTCACTTTTGTTGCCAACGGTTTAGACATTAATAGCTGTGAGTTTAGTTATTTTGAGGGGACAGCAAATTTACACTGTTATACAGGATGTACACTTACTACTTTACATTGTAGCAGTATCATTTCTTCAGTGTTGTCACATAAGATATAAAATATTTACAAAAATGTGTGTGTGTGTGTATATATATATCTGTATAAATAAAAAATAAGAAATATATATGTGTTATATATATATTTCTTATTTTTTATTTATATAGATATTTATATAGATATTTTTTATTTATATATATATATATATATATATATATATATATACACACACACACACACACACATAATTGCATTCTAAGTGTATTTTGTATATATGTATTAATATCAAAATAGAGTAGGAATAAAATTACATATCTATAATAAATAAATTACTTATTATTTATATTTTATAATATATATACACAATATATGGTTATTTTATATATTATATATACACACACGTGTGTAATTTAATTATAAGTGTAATATAATATATATTAATATATATATATATATATATATATATTGTGATAAGGTGAATGGGGTGGTCTGTGAGGGAGTCTATATCTCGACAGAATTGTTCAGAGAGGCATATGATTTTTAACCCCAGGGGGAGTATGTGTAGTTTGTGTGTGTTACACAAAGCATTGTTTAGTTATGGGCCCCTGGGGTGGAGCATTTGGAGAGCAGGGTGGGCCAGTGCTCCACTCCGCAGCTTAGCGGTTTTCTTGGAAGACTTAGATCCAGCCCAGGGTTTTGGACTGTCTCCAACCTACTGCTCAGCTGTAGGTAATCAGCTGCAGCAAGTGGGAATAAAATCCCTCCCTGCTAGGCAGGTAGGGGAGAATGGTTTTTTTTCTCTCTGAAAGGCTGGAAGCAGCAGGCTGGCTAAATACTGGAGTGCTGAGAGTGGACAAAGACTCTAGGTTAGTGAAACCACTATTGTTTTGTTTAGTTTAATCCTGAGAGATAGGGGACCTAATGTCAGTTAGTGCTCAGACGAGCCAGGTTTTTTAGTTTATAGGGTTTTCTGTTACTTTTGTTTTCATTTAACTGCTGTATCCTGTGTGGATTTACAAAATAAAGTGCCTGAGTATTTGCAACTACAAGGACTGTGCATGTTTTTGCCCTAGAGGACCGTGCTACCTGCAAACAAGGATCACAATATATATACACACACATACATACAAACACACACACATATACATATATATACATACATACATATACACACACACATATATATATACACACAATGTTAAACAAAAATCTGCACACCAGTCAAGCCATAAGACTTGCTTTTCCCACAGAAATCCCAAATCTGCAGTGATGTTACAACTGCAAAGGATTCTGGGTGGACATATGCAAATTAGTTTAACAAAGAATCACATTTTTGCCTCATTCCATTTTAAACATGGATTCCTTTTAATCTGTGTTTGCAGTATACAACTGCTTGGAACACAATTTAGGAAAAGATGCAAAACCAGCTGTTTCGTTGTTAATGCAACTCTTCAGCATGAGGAGATATAGATATAGATATATATATATATATATATATATATATATATATATACACACACACACACACTCAGTATGACATTAAGATATATATTAAGTAGAGATTGTAGACGTATTAGTCCAGCAATGTATATGTAAGAAAACAAATTTCTATCTTGTAATACCTTTTATTGGACTAACAGAATTTTTTAATGACAAGCTTTCGGGACAATCTTCCCTTTCTCAAGTATTACAAGATACAAATTTTATCTGTTTTTTACATCTAAATATATATATATATCTATCCGGACTCTGGCACTCAACCCCAAAATGAAAAATCGAAAATATATTACCTGGGTGCCTCCAGGCCAATAGGTACATAAATTCAGACAGGAGCACTCACTTGGATTTTCCAATAGTATATTAAAAAATATTCATCAATCTACATCAATGTTTCGACCCTTCAGGGTCTTTATCAAGATAATGACCGTGCACAAAATATACATATATATACCAAATATTAACTATCAAACTTACCCCATCTGTGAAAAGTGACTCCCATTCCTCATCAAGTGAAACCGCTGAAATACCTGCATGGTGACGTGGGCACGCGCGTGCGTAATGACATGCGTGGAAACGTGGTGACGTGACCGCGTGTAAACAAACCGTGACCATAGTAACCCAACGTGTCCCAGTGCTCATCGTGCTTCATAGAGGAGAAAAAGTAAAATACAATTAAACATACCAAAGGAGCAATAATGCACTGGAGATTTGTTATCCCAAAGCTACAGGGTCGCATAATTCACAGCAGAGGTGTAATAGTGTGTCAGCTATATAGAGATAGGTAGAGAAAATGTAAGTGGACAGGGTGAATGTAAGAAATGTGACGGATATGTGAAATAAAATAAGCAATGCAATGGAAAAAATTAATATGTATGGGAATAAATATGTGAATATGTACATGTGTGTGAATAAATGTGTGTGAATGAATCAAAAGACGAAAATAAAAATAAAACCAACCCATGTGTAAAAAAGAGACCACAGTGAATGTGTGACCCAACCCAGTGATAAGGGACCCCTAGCACATGTGTAAACAACTAGACCAATATAAACCATACAAAAAAATGAAGAGATCTTTAATGGAACCCCAATGACCTGGGCATCCACATATAACAGCTGTCACTACATGTATACCTCAATAAGCATCTCCAACTGGAACCCCTTAATGGTTATTAATACTAACCACATGTAAGTAAATGAATATCAGGATCTAACTCCTAGGTATACAAAAAATATATGACAGCTATATAGCATCTAGGTACATACCTATCTAAATTTGTCCCACTGATTATTACTAAACCTAAATTGATATAAATATATAAGAGGACCTGGCCGATAAAAAATGTATGTATATAGCTCATGTGAGGAAAAAGACTATAAATCATAACCATGTATCCAAACTAACAGATACATATATATTGGTATATATATGTATATTTTGTGCACTGTCATTATCTTGATAAAGACCCTGAAGGGTCGAAACGTTGATGTAGATTGATGAATATTTTTTATTAAACTATTGGAAAATCCAAGTGAGTGCTCCTGTCTGAATGAATATATATACATACATACATACATACATACATACACGCACATACATACAATTATATTTTGATTTAATAACTTTAAAAAAAATATTTTTTACAGATGCAGGGAGACTGCCCCCTCCAGGAGATTTTAGTCGACTAAACAATTTAGTCTACACAACTAAAATGTAATTGGTTTATTTAAAGCCTCTGTCTGTTTTGTCCTTTCCCTAGCCCCTCTGTGTCTCTTTGTGTCTTCCCAGGCCCTCTATGTATCTCTTTTCCAAGCCCTAGTCTGCCTCTTTGCCCCTTCCACAGTCCCTCTGTGCAGTGTTAATTTTGTGGGCAAATTTCTATTTCATTTTAGTCACAGTCTTTTGACTAAAATGCCATTTTAGTTTTAGTCGTATTGTAGTCATCTGAATTGTTTTAGTTTTAGTCTAGTTTTAGTCTAAATCTAAAAAATAGTCGGCTAAAATTTCACCAAAGTTATTTTTTAAAAAGCTTATTATTTACCTTATTTACCTTATTTCCCAGCGCCAAGACTCCCTTTGTGCTTCTCCCTAATCTGCTTCAGGTGACGTGATTGTGAAAGCATGGCTTCCATAATAAATGTCCAACCCAAGAAGGAGCATGTTCTATCGAATGCTTCAGATAGGAAAGTATTGAAATAAATACTTTCCTATGAGCTGTAATTGATCACACGATGGAGATGGATTGGATGTTGTTCAGAAAGGACCTCTAGTAGCTGTCAGAAAGGGTGTCCAACCTTTTGGCTTACTTGGCCACATTGAAAGCAGAGGAATTGTCTTGGGCCACACATAAAATATATAATAAAATTAATTTATATAATAAAACTTCAAAAGCCCTTTTCTTAATTTTGGTATTTCATTTGTCTAGTAGATAACTTATTTGTTATACTTATGTGAGATTGCCATATTTAAGGATACCAAATTAGGGAGTTATCTACTAAACAGATACACATGTATTGTATATACATATACACATAACAGACAGGGACGTATTAGCTGCGAGGCAAACAAGGCATTTGCCTTGGGCGGCATTTTCCAGGGGGGCAGCAAATCACATAATCACAGACCTATACATATACACACACACACGCTCCCGGCATCACTCTGCGCTGCGTGAGGGAGTTGAGCAGACAGCTCACTAATCAGTGCTCCCTCGCCAGCGCCGCCCTACTGCCCGCCCAGCAGCCCCACTGGACCCTAGGGAAAAAGGAGAACTCCCTCACCCCCCCAGCATTCCCAAAGGTAAGGATTGGGGGGATTGAATAAAAAAAAAAGTGTGTGTGTGTCTGTGAGTGAGTGTGTGTCTGTGAGTGTCAGTGAGTGAGTGTGAGTGTGTGTCAGTGAGTGTGTGTCAGTGAGTGAGTGTCTGTGAGTGAGTGCGTGTGTCTGTGAGTGAGTGCGTGTGTCTGTCAGTGAGTGTGTCTGTCAGTGAGTGTATGCGTGTGTTAATGAATGTGTGCGTCTGCTAGTGACTGGATGTGTTTGTTAGTAAGTGTGTATGTCTTTTAACTAGTGTAGGCGTGTCAGTCAATGAATTTGTGTGTGTGTGTGTGTGTGTGTGTGTGTGTATTTAGAAGGCTGGGAAGGGTGGGGTAGCGCGGGGGGTGTGGGGGTACCTGAGTTTTGTCATGCCTAGGGCAGCACAAAACCAGGATACACCACTGCACACACAGATATACACACAATCACAGACCCATACACATACAATCACAGACCTACACACACACACACACACACACACACATATTTACAGACCTATTCACACAATCACAAACATACACACAATCAGAGATATGCACACACATACATACGGACACATACAGGGAGTGCAGAATTATTAGGCAAATGAGTATTTTGACCACATCATCCTCTTTATGCATGTTGTCTTACTCCAAGCTGTATAGGCTCGAAAGCCTACTACCAATTAAGCATATTAGGTGATGTGCATCTCTGTAATGAGAAGGGGTGTGGTCTAATGACATCAACACCCTATATCAGGTGTGCATAATTATTAGGCAACTTCCTTTCCTTTGGCAAAATGGGTCAAAGAAGGACTTGACAGGCTCAGAAAAGTCAAAAATAGTGAGATATCTTGCAGAGGGATGCAGCACTCTTAAAATTGCAAAGCTTCTGAAGCGTGATCATCGAATAATCAAGCGTTTCATTCAAAATAGTCAACAGGGTCGCAAGAAGCGTGTGGAAAAACCAAGGCACAAAATAACTGCCCATGAACTGAGAAAAGTCAAGCGTGCAGCTGCCACAATGCCACTTGCCACCAGTTTGGCCATATTTCAGAGCTGCAACATCACTGGAGTGCCCAAAAGCACAAGGTGTGCAATACTCAGAGACATGGCCAAGGTAAGAAAGGCTGAAAGACGACCACCACTGAACAAGACGCACAAGCTGAAACGTCAAGACTGGGCCAAGAAATATCTCAAGACTGATTTTTCTAAGGTTT
>OW240912.1:357269787-357287673 GCA_933207985.1 Pelobates cultripes
TTTATTTATTTTTTAATTCTTTATTTTTGTTGTGCAAAGAAGTTTGACAGAAATGTCTGCAGTGCCACAGTAGCAGTAGCAGGCAAGATTAGACATCCATTCATTGAGAAGTTGCACATTTTGCTAAAATAACATATTAATACAAATTGTGTTGTTAGGTGATTAAAATTCAGAAACAGAGTAAAGTCATAAACGGTTTTATAACCTAGCGTCTTCGTGGTGCATAACAATAGAGCTACCCGTGGAAATAATAAGTCAGAATACGGCAATATGATGGTAATAATCAGTCAAGGGTGTAGAGGTCAGTATAGTATGGGCTCGGGCTGTGTCGCTTGTAGTTTAGTGTAGTTTTGTGGCCACTCTAGGGTGTAGGGGAGCAGGGACGCATTCTGGCTTTTCATGGTTAGCGTTTGTCGTCCTCTGGGTGTATGTTGGGTCAGTACGTCGTCGGTAGTCGGGACTCCTCTCAGTGTAAACCGAGGCGGTTCCATGTCTCTGAGTGTAAATATGGGAAAGGCATGGAAGGGCTTTAGTGTTTATAAGGGGGCTGTGCGCCTGGTGTGTGGTCCTGTCTGTGTCTCAGCAACCGCTGAAATGTACCCTCTTGTCTGCCGGCTCGGATTACATGGTTGTCACTGGGGACCCCCTATGGGTGCGGCTGTTGCTCTGGGTGGTGTCGTAACTGGGAATCCAGTGGGGTAAGGAGGACAGCTCCCGGGAGGTTGCCTGGCCCATGTAAGAATCTGGGTTTAGTGTCCCGTGTGTCCCCGTTTCAATGTCCCCCTATTCCCCGTGCCCCACTGTCATACGACCTTTGTGGTCAGTATCGTCCCTAGGGTTTCATGTGTCTATGTTCAGGGCTTCCAAAGCACACACTTAAATCCAATAATTAAACATAAAGTGGCATAAAATGTGTAAACTCAAACATTTTAACTCAGACGGAGGTCAAAAATTTTTTTTTTTAAGTTGAAACTCTTGGTAGGTATGGACAGTCATTATGGGAGCAGCTTCATGGCCGTCAGGCCTCCGGTATGGGTAGTCTCATGGAGGGTTTAGCAGCTTGGGGGTATCCCTTTTCCCCCTCTCTCCAAGTGTGTGTGTCTTCGCCTTCACGGCTGCTGGGCGACCGGTCCCTTGTAGTGTCTGGGGAATTGCAGGTAGGGGGGGCAGCTGGAGTTTCTGCAAGAAGTCTGTCGGGTCCTCTGTGGCAGACAGGACATGGATTTCCTCCCCCCTGGATACCACTAGTGTTCCCAAGACCCCCCATCGGTACCTGATGTTGTTTGCTCTCAGCAACTTGGTGATGGGCAGGAGTCTGCGCCTGACCAGCAGAACTGAAAATGGTAAGTCCGCATACACTGATATGGAGCAGGCATCTACCTGCACGCTGGGGCTTTTCCTGGAACAGGCCATTATGGCAGACTTCACTGCTGTGTCCCTTGTCACCGCAATTATGTCCCTGGGTGAGTCAGCTGGAGCCGTCGGTGCCTTCCTTATTCGAAAGGCTGCCACCAAAAGCGGTGAGTCACCATTCTCTCTGACCCCCATCGCCTTTAGTACTTTGTGTGCAAAGTCCAGGAGGGCCTCCGGTTGTACGGTTTCTGGAGCTCCGCGGATCCGAATGTGTGAGGGTTTCCACCTGGGAGTGGGTGTCTGTCAGGCGCTGCTCACGGGCTTCCTCTCTGGATTCCGCCGCTGCGAGTCGTTGTTGCAGTCCGCCGACTTCCACCTGCACCCCCGCCAGGTCCGCCTTCCATACCGCCCTCAGATCTTGAAGGAGTTTTTTGATGTCCCCCTTCGTGGAGGGAGAGGCATCGGAGTCAGAGTCCGCTCTCAGGTACACTCTGTTGGTGGTCTGCCGTGGACCCTCTTCGTCTATAGAGTCGCTGGAGTCATTAGAGCCATGCGGTCTGTCCGGCGCCATCTTGTTGCGGGCCTGCGGCTGTTCAAAAGAAAGTCTGATGTCTGAGTGGGTTACACTCTCCGGACGGGCATTTTTTTTGTTTTTGCGTCCCATAGTATTCTGTGGGGCTGTAGGATCTCCAAGGTCGTTTTTTGAGGGTTAAAATTCTGGTGCAAACGGCTTTTTCTCAATGTTTAGAGCAGGAGCAGCACCCATGCACGTCTGTTCAGTATCTTGGTTGGCCACGCCCCCTCATTAAAACATTTTTTAAGCTTAATTTTTAACTTTTTAAAGTTTCTTTTAAAACTTTTTTTAACGTTAACCCCTAGTTAGCCTAACGCCAAATCCCCCAATTCCCCACTAACTTCCACCCACCCCAGCTATCTAAATATATAATTAAAAAATAATTTAATTAATTAATTTAATTAATTTTACCCCTGAGGGTTAAAAAAAAAAAGAATTAACCCTCAGGGGTTAAAAAAAAAAATCAGATCATAGTAAAATGTAATCCCTGCCAATTGATCACTGTAGTCAGTGATCAATTGGCAGGGAAGGGGTTAATTTTTTATTAAAATGTGTAAGGGGGGGGGGACTTTAAATAAACTTTATTTTTTTTTACAGCAGGGGGCAGGATCAGCACTGATCCGGCTCCCTGCACTTCACACAGAACCCGGAAGTACAGGGAGCCGGTAGGTGAGTATAGAGAGCACATGTGCTCGCTCAGACTTGTGGTCAGAGCGAGCACATGTGCTGGGCAGACTGACCGGGGGCTCCCGGTATGCCTCTAATGCAGAGGCATACCGGGAGCACCATTAACCCCGCAATCGCCGCGATAGCGGCGATCCGGGGTTAATTTTACCGCGTGACGGACGAGGTCCGTCACCCGTCGTTAAGGGTCTCCCCTGTGTGACGGACCTCGTCCGTCACCCGTCCTGAAGGGGTTAAATTAGAGGGACAAAGGTTTAAAAATAATATCAGGAAGTATTACTTTACTGAGAGGGTAGTGGATGCATGGAATAGCCTTCCAGCTGAAGTGGTAGAGGTTAATACAGTAAAGGAGTTTAAGCATGTGTGGGATAGGCATAGGGCTATCCTAACTATAAGATAAGGCAAGGGACTAATGAAAGTATTTAGAAAATTGGGTAGAGTAGACGGGCCGAATGGTTCTTATCTGCCGTCACATTCTATGTTTCTAAATAGGAGCAAATAGGAAAAGCGCCAGAAAAGGAGCCTAAAACTGAGCATACCACATTTAATACATCATTTATATTTACCATACTCAATACCACAGAATGAGAATTATATTTTATTAGAGAACTTGCCCATCGACCCCGCGGACCAGCATCCACCGCCCTCCAGGTCCAAACATTGCAGCTCTCATTTGAATGCCTTTGTGCAATCTGTGCTGGTGGAAGATATTTGCTCTAGAGAAGGGCTTCTTAAACTTTTCGGGATCAAGGACCATTTTATTTAGAAAAAGATTTCCCGACCACGGTTACTTTATTTCTCTTTTAATTTTATCACTCGTTTATATAAAGATAAATGCATGCTTTTATTAGTTTTCAGTAACTGCCAGACAGGAATCCCAGTGTAATTGCTAGCACCTATTAATATATATTTCAATGTTCTCATGGGACACTGTGAAGGTCACGCGAGGCACATTGGCTAAAAATCCCTGAGCTAGAACAGATTGACAGGTGTGACTGCCACTGTATGAAAAGTGTTGTCACAGCAGCTACATGTCACAGGGAGCTACATGTCACAGGGAGCTACATATCACAGCAGCTACATGTCACAGGGAGCTACATGTCACAGGGAGCTACATATCACAGGAAGCCACATGTCACAGGGAGCTACATGTCACAGGGAGCTACATATCACAGGAAGCCACATGTCACAGGGAGCTACATGTCACAGGGAGCTACATGTCACAGGAAGCCACATGTCACAGGGAGCTACATGTCACAGGGAGCTACATATCACAGCAGCTACATGTCACAGGGAGCTACATGTCACAGGGAGCTACATGTCACAGGAAGCCACATGTCACAGGGAGCTACATGTCACAGGGAGCTACATATCACAGCAGCTACATGTCACAGGGAGCTACATGTCACAGGGAGCAGTTTACATGTCACAGGGAGCTACATATCACAGCAGCTTCATGTCACAGGGAGCAGTTTACATGTCACAGGGAGCTACATATCACAGCATCTACATGTCACAGGGAGCTACATGTCACAGGGAGCAGTTTACATGTCACAGGGAGCTACATATCACAGCATCTACATGTCACAGGGAGCTACATGTCACAGGGAGCAGTTTACATGTCACAGGGAGCTACATGTCACAGGGAGCAGTTAACATGTCACAGGGAGCTACATATCACAGCAGCTACATGTCACAGGGAGCTACATATCACAGCAGCTTCATGTCACAGGGAGCAGTTTACATGTCACAGGGAGCTACATGTCACAGGAAGCCACATGTCACAGGGAGCTACATGTCACAGGGAGCTACATGTCACAGGGAGCTACATATCACAGGGAGCAGTTTACATGTCACAGGGAGCTACATATCACAGCAGCTACATGTCACAGGAAGCAGTTTACATGTCACAGGGAGCTACATATCACAGCATCTACATGTCACAGGGAGCTACATGTCACAGGGAGCAGTTTACATGTCACAGGGAGCTACATGTCACAGGGAGCAGTTTACATGTCACATGGAGCTACATATCACAGCAGCTACATGTCACAGGGAGCTACATATCACAGCAGCTTCATGTCACAGGGAGCAGTTTACATGTCACAGGGAGCTACATGTCACAGGGAGCTACATATCACAGGGAGCAGTTTACATGTCACAGGGAGCTACATATCACAGCAGCTACATGTCACAGGAAGCAGTTTACATGTCACAGGGAGCTACATATCACAGCATCTACATGTCACAGGGAGCTACATGTCACAGGGAGCAGTTTACATGTCACAGGGAGCTACATGTCACAGGGAGCAGTTTACATGTCACAGGGAGCTACATGTCACAGGGAGCAGTTTACATGTCACAGGGAGCTACATATCACAGCAGCTACATGTCACAGGGAACTACATATCACAGCAGCTTCATGTCACAGGGAGCAGTTTACATGTCACAGGGAGCAGTTTACATGTCACAGGGAGCTACATATCACAGGGAGCAGTTTACATGTCACAGGGAGCTACATATCACAGCAGCTACATGTCACAGGAAGCCATGAGTCACAGCAGCTACATGTCACAGCAGCTACATGTCACAGGGAGCTACATGTCACAGGCAGCAGTTTACATGTCACAGGGAGCTACATGTCACAGGGAGCAGTTTACATGTCACAGGGAGCTACATGTCACAGGGAGCAGTTTACATGTCACAAGAAGCTACATATCACAGGGAGCAGTTTACATGTCACAGGGAGCTACATGTCACAGTGAGCAGTTTACATGTCACAGGGAGCTATGTATCACATGGAGCAGTTTACATGTCACAGGGAGCTACATGTCACATGGAGCAGTTTACATGTCACGGGGGCTACATGTCACATGGAGCAGTTTACATGTCACTGGGGCTACATGTCACAGGGAGCAGTTTACATGTCACAGGGAGCTACATGTCACAGGGAGCAGTTTACATGTCACAGGGAGCTACATATCACAAGAAACTACATGTCACATGAAGCTACATGTCACATGGAGCAGTTTACATGTCACAGGGAGCTACATGTCACAGGGAGCTACATGTCACATGGAGCAGTTTACATGTCACAGGGAGCTACATGTCACAGGGAGCAGTTTACATGTCACAGGCAGTTACATGTCACAGTGAGCAGTTTACATGTCACAGGGAGCAGTTTACATGTCACAGGGAGCTACATGTCACATGGAGCAGTTTACATGTCACAGGGAGTTACATGTCACAGGGAGCAGTTTACATGTCACAGGGAGCTACATGTCACATGGAGCAGTTTACATGTCACAGGGAGCTACATGTCACATGAAGCTACATGTCACATGGAGCAGTTTACATGGAACAGGGAGCTACATGTCACATGAAGCTACATGTCACATGGAACAGTTTACATGTCACAGGGAGCTACATGTTACAGGGAGCTACATGTCACATGGAGCAGTTTACATGTCACAGGGAACTACATGTTACAGGGAGCTACATGTCACAGGGAGCTACATGTCACATGGAGCAGTTTACATGTCACAGGGAGCAGTTTACATGTCACAGGGAGCTACATGTCACATGGAGCTACATGTCACAGGGAGCAGTTTACATGTCACAGGGAGCTACATATCACAGCAGCTACATGTCACAGGAAGCCATGAGTCACAGCAGCTACATGTCACAGCAGCTACATGTCACAGGGAGCTACATGTCACAGGCAGCAGTTTACATGTCACAGGGAGCTACATGTCACAGGGAGCAGTTTACATGTCACAGGGAGCTACATGTCACAGGGAGCAGTTTACATGTCACAAGAAGCTACATATCACAGGGAGCAGTTTACATGTCACAGGGAGCTACATGTCACAGTGAGCAGTTTACATGTCACAGGGAGCTATGTATCACATGGAGCAGTTTACATGTCACAGGGAGCTACATGTCACATGGAGCAGTTTACATGTCACGGGGGCTACATGTCACATGGAGCAGTTTACATGTCACTGGGGCTACATGTCACAGGGAGCAGTTTACATGTCACAGGGAGCTACATGTCACAGGGAGCAGTTTACATGTCACAGGGAGCTACATATCACAAGAAACTACATGTCACATGAAGCTACATGTCACATGGAGCAGTTTACATGTCACAGGGAGCTACATGTCACAGGGAGCTACATGTCACATGGAGCAGTTTACATGTCACAGGGAGCTACATGTCACAGGGAGCAGTTTACATGTCACATGGAGCAGTTTACATGTCACAGGGAGCAGTTTACATGTCACAGGGAGCTATATGTCACAGGGAGCAGTTTACATGTCACAGGGAGCAGTTTACATGTCACAGGGAGCAGTTTACATGTCACAGGGAGCTACATGTCACAGGGAGCAGTTTACATGTCACAGGGAGCAGTTTACATGTCACAGGGAGCTACATGTCACAGGGAGCAGTTTACATGTCACAGGGAGCAGTTTACATGTCACATGGAGCAGTTTACATGTACTGCCCACCTTAATGAAGAAATGATACAAGTGCAAAAATGAAATGGGGCCTGGCTATCTAGGACCTGGCGTTGGCCAAACTGGCCCATTGATGCATACTAGCTGATGGCTGGTTGTGTCCAGTGTAAAAGAATCTCTTTAATTAACCATCAACAGGGTGAAGGCCACAGACAGAAGAAAAACATATTAGCAGATAGCGTTTTCTAAACATAACATGGGAGCCATGATTATTCCACCAGGAGATGGATTCCAGGCTGTGGATGTGAGATTGGGCTCGGGTAGTATTGCTTATTAATGGAGCTGAATTGTTAATTAGCCAGTTATTTCTCATTCTGCTTTGGAGAGGGATACATTGCTCCCAAACTCCCATTTCCGAGTCTTTCCTCCCGCGAGACGGAGGGAGTCATTTATCATGCCATTTCTTTGTGAAGCGTGTACTGTCAGAACAGAGAGAGCTTTAATTCAGCCCTGTTCTAGATCAAACATTTCAGCCATTATTGTCGAAACAGCTTGTTAAATGAACGTACGGGCCAAAACGTACATCCCGGGAATACACGCGCAAAATATACCACTCAACTAAGGAAGGGTGACTCATAGCAGCGTTATGTTCAATGGGTTAAATCTCCGGGAAGGGATAAGTATTTTAATTAAAAAATTGTTGTTTAATGTTTCCTTGGTAATGACATACTTGCAAAGGATTTAGGATCTTTTCCCGTTTGTTCCATGTTTAGAGAGTGCTATAAGGTCTAGATTACCGTTTCAGCAACCCTGATGATGTCATAATGACGGGGACAATTTAACAGACAGGGTAAAATGGCGAAGAACTGTTATTCTAATACAAAAGGGACACAATACATCAAAACAGCATTTTATGTTTTTAAATTCTTTGCCTACATCATTGCTGAGAGCTAATTATCACAAGGGATACCCCCGTATGGCTTATTACCAACATGTTATACATGTTTCTCTGTATTAGTGGATTTGTACCTTTAAACATCTTGTATAAGTGATCATGGAGCGTTCTTGTAATCGCTCATTACCATAGCAACATCAGTGAAGCAAGAAAACAGAGCTGGCTACAGGCTGTACGTCTCTGGGTAATAGAAGAGCCACGGGTCTCTCGCTTTGGTGCTGTTGGGGTGGTGGATGGGTGCTGTGTATGTCACACATGTAAACAATATACATGCAGGAACACCACTATAGATGCATCTTTCTTAGTTTTTGCCATTTATGAGGGGCTGCCATTGGATCTGCAAGATTTTGGGTAGTTAGAGACATTTCCTTTATTACAATAATGATATTCGTGCATTATACCATTTTTAAGGCACTGGGGCATGACTCTGGGTGCACATCACGTGACCTATCCACCATATTGATGACACTTTACTTCTGCATGAATCAGAGCATGCCAAACAGTATGGACGTAATCTACGCGTCCTCGCACAGGTTCACCCTGAACCCCAGACAGTCCTCATTTATTCCTGCGTTCCTGTTCTCGCATTTTGTCCTTCGTGTTGTCCTAATACCTAATCTGCGGATATCTAACTCCTGGCAGGCTTCTTCCACCTGCTCTCACCCTGGATTTGACCTGCCATATTTCTTCACTGACTCCTGTTAGTCTTGGTCTGACTCTCCCTGAGTCTGCATCCAGATTCCCAAGCCTTCTCCGAATTGTTTTACATGCCATCCCAGGCTGTTTCACTCAAGGGTGGTTTGTGACGGTGAAGCATTGTCACACAATCTTTCAAACCATCTTCCGTCATACCAGTCCTGTACTGTACATACAGAGAGGATAATATGTTACAGGAATAGCGCGTACCTCTCCTGCCCTTTAACATTGCTCTATGATAGATTAGCACCATTCCTCCTGTGTTCCCATGCCGTTTGTGTATAAAGAAAAAGACAACATTAAAATGCATCGAACAGACAATACAAAATGAGACAGAAAAATACAAAAAAAGGGCCCAATTCCTGTTGGAATCTACAATCTAGATCAAATCCTATCACTCTCAGCATGGTATGTACACACAAATAAATAAAACAGCTTAGATTGATCTGGTAGCTGGTGAGATAGTTTGGTGGATAGGATTCCAGCTGGAATGTCTCAGAGTTAGATCAGCACTGCCTTTCACCCTTCCAAACTTATTAAAATAATTACCATTAAGTTGGGTAGTCACATCCAAACCCAAGGAATACTTGGAAACTATCGACAGGCTAAATGTACTTTTCCTCACTCAAATGATTAATATTATTATAGTATAATTGTTATTACTATCATTTTAAACACAAACCTGATTGTGCCAATAGCCGATTATGTGAATTATCATAATACTGTGACGTGATCACCGCGATCCTGTGCATTGTCTCATATCCTCAGATATGGCTGCAAACAAAGCCTTCGATAGTCAGATTTTATCACTGATCGCAGCTGAAGTTGGGATATTTCCTGTATAGATTTTTTTAATTGTCTTTTTATTTCTTGGTTTTAGTGGCACTTTACAAATAAATGTTAGCAATAAATCTAACTGCACAGTAAATGGCGCAATGTGCGTAACAGTAACAAATAAGTACATTGTCCTCACAACCAAAGCAAAGGACATGTATAGAATAAATACAACGTAACCATAACAACAGCCTGGATAGTTTAAATGCATGACACGCCAACATCAGACGGAGCATTGTGATTGGCTGCACAGAAAGGCCATCTATATAAAGCAAGCAGAATGAGTTATGCCTGTTAGGGGATGGAATGCAATATAATGCCATCAGTTACACATACAACGCCCTCGTTACATTGATAATTACACCATCTACGGTCTGGGAGCGTGATTAGCATTTTGTAAGAAGCCAATTAAAGTAATTAATACATTTCAATCGCAGCCACTTCATGACTGCAGCGAGAATGCAGCTCTTCCAGATAAATACAAAATATTAAGCGTAGCCATTGATCTCTCTTCACCCTTTGCATATTCAGTAGATAGCTGGCGGGCACATGTGCCAAAAAGTACCCTCTGTACCAGATCTCTGGCAGAGAATGGGCACACCAGGCCCTCAGCAAAACCAATCTATATTTCTCTCATTTCAGCCAGTGGAATGGGGGGCACTCAGCCTCACGCTCAGATCCAGAAATCGGAGAAACGCGTGTGTTATAAAGAATTCTGTTATTTTTCAATCAATCAGTGATTTATGGGAACCGCAAATCCCCTTAACCAGATACATGGAAAAAAACATTAGATTTATTAGTTGGTGAAACAGGTTATTTCTCTGAAGTGGGAATCGCAAAGACAGATCTAAACATCAGCAAAACGTAAAGATTTTATTTTTTATTTTTCCAGCTGGTTTTATAGAATTATAGTTTCTAATGTCAAGACTCCAAAATGTTTTATTTAATAAATAAGCCCCGACGGTGACTTACTCAATATCCAAACAGAATTCTACACGAAAGTGTGGATTTAGGGAATTCCAAGCGATTGTCACATCTTCGGCAACAAAAGCTACGTTTGCATGTAGGCCTAAAATATCAAATTCCCTTTCTGGACAACTAGTGATTAGCTTTGACTGTGAAGTGTGGTAAACTGACAATGATATTGCATAATTTAAGCCGAAATACACACATTTTTGTTGCAATTTTCATTTTCTGTTTGTGAGAAATGTATATTTCCTGAATAAATCTAAAGATTCTGTAGACACCAATTGGGGATCGATGAACTAAACAGTAAACTGCAATGAGTTGGCAATTTCTTTTTTAGTAACTGATCTATTCCGGTCGTAGTTAGGATGTGTTCAGTGTGGCTCATTCTTTCGAGAATTTCATCATCAGGCCTGTCTGCAACGTCCGCAAGTAGTAGTGGATCTTATATCCACTGCCCATCAGGGGTAATTTTGTTTATTAGCAATTAAACAAAATGTGAAGCGACTGGTCTATTATCAGCTGCCACTGGATCATGTGACATCATTACAATTGGACTGATTCTACGGCACCAGCACTATTTCCTGCCACCTTGGTTTGATTGACATTTCCAATCTGATAACAATTCCTAAGAATATTGTCCACTAAGCAGTCCGCTTTGCTTGCTTTTGTCATAGGAAGCAGCTTATGTGATAAGATTGATTGCAAAATGATTTCTAAACTGTGAGATCCCTGATATTGATTGCAATCTGCTTTATCACCAGACATGATATGCCCCAGAGACTGATTTTGGGCAGGTGGAGCATCCCTGTGTTATCTGAATGAGAAAACACTGCTTGTCTGGTCACCCACCTTTGCTTTAACACCTTCCCTCCCAACCCCGTTTATACAGATTCATTTCATTCTGCAAAGCAATGAAGAACAAGACTTGGACATAATGTCCTACTTTCCTTTCTTACCATTCCAGAACCAATGATCACATGGCAGAGACATACATGACTCTAGCAGATCTCTGCGTCGCACAGAGCCACTTCCAATACTGTACATTGTAACAGGCCCACGGTGGGATTCTGCAAATAACAATCTGTACGAACAGTACTGGCGCTAGATTGAGTTACCATATTATCAGTAAACCCATATACAGGGATTAGCATTACTTTCTGCTAGCATTTTCCTAAAATCCTCAGTGGATGGCTTCTAAATACCCATAAGCAGGGAATGCAACCATTTTCATTTATGTCACATTTAATGTATGTAACACAAATGTTTTGTGTTTTTTTCAAATCTGAGCCCATAAGCTTTTCAAATGATTTAATATTTTTTTTCAAAGTTTTAGGATATAAAAATTATACCATATATAAAAGTATATCAATATATCAACAATATTAGTATTTTCAGAATATTAAATCATTTTAATAGTTTATCCAATACATAAAATATTAATGCAAAAATGTTATACCAACAAATCGAGGTCCATGTCTGAAAGATTGCAAGAGATACACAAAGCACGTTGTATCATTGCAGAGAGCGATTTTTGAAATGAACTGCTGTAGCCCCGCCCACCTGGATTAGTGACATCAGAGGATGAATGTTACTTCCTCCTTTGCTGTCCAACCTCCATCTGTTATTGTCACTGTGCCTGTATGCATGCATTGTCTGCAGTTCTAGAGGTCACTGGATAAAGCCATGTTCAGAAAACCTCAAGGTTTTCCATCTGTATATAAAGTAATACTCATTACAGTACTGAGCACCTTATACGATGAGTGAACCCCCGCCTGGGGGCTATTAATACATTAAACAAAATTGGTTCATCTCGTCATAGCGTATCCCTAATCAACAAACATTATACACATATTTTAACTGAAATGTGATCTGCCAGGAACTGAGAATGAACACAGTGAATTTCACATTCTAGTTGAAAAGAGTCAAACTACTGTAGTTCTGGGATCTTTTACAATTCAGCTATTCTGGCCTGAATTTTCAAATTCATGTTAATTTCCCAACAATTCACAACTTTAGTTAAAAACTCTGGAATATGATGAAGTATGCTTAGTTAACATGAAAATAAACTTGGTGGCTCACAGCAGCTCTATATATATTGACTCTCTCACGCCTCTGGGTGGTATTTTGAGTATTCCTCATTTGTGGGTCCTCTACCAGAGGCCGGGGAGGCACTGGCAGAACTTCACTCCAGGGGGCCCGGCCGCCCTGCAGACCCCTGCCACCCCCTGCGACCGGGTGCCCGCTCTGTGCATGCTGTTATCCCAAGCCCTGCATGCAGTTACCCCAAGCTCTGTGCATGCAGTGTACCTCAGGCGGCTGTTACCCTAAGCTCTGTGCATTCAGTGTGCCCCAGGCGGCTGTTACCCCAAGCTCTGTGCATGCAGTGTACCTCAGGCGGCTGTTACCCCAAGCTCTGTGCATGCAGTGTACCCCAGGCGGCTGTTACCCCAAGCTCTGTGCATGCAGTGTACCCCTAGAGGCACTTACCCCTAGCTCTGTGCATGCAGTGTACCTCAGGCGGCTGTTACCCCAAGCTCTGTGCATGCAGTGTACCCCAGGCGGCTGTTACCCCAAGCTCTGTGCATGCAGTGTACCCCTAGAGGCACTTACCCCTAGCTCTGTGCATGCAGTGTACCTCAGGCGGCTGTTACCCCAAGCTCTGTGCATGCAGTGTACCCCAGGCGGCTGTTACCCCAAGCTCTGTGCATGCAGTGTACCCCTAGAGGCACTTACCCCTAGCTCTGTGCATGCAGTGTACCTCAGGCGGCTGTTACCCCAAGCTCTGTGCATGCAGTGTACCCCTAGAGGCACTTACCCCTAGCACTGTGCATGCAGTGTATCCCAGGCGGCTGTTATCCCAAGCTCTGTGCATGCAGTGTACCCCAGGCGGCTGTTACCCCAAGCTCTGCGCATGCAGTGTACCCCTAGAGGCAGTTACCCCTAGCTCTGTGCATGCAGTGTACCCCTAGAGGCAGTTACCCCAAGCTCTGTGCATGCAGTGTACCCCTAGAGGCAGTTACCCCTAGCTCTGTGCATGTAGTGTACCCCTAGAGACAGTTACCCCTAGCTCTGTGCATGCAGTGTACCCCTAGAGGCAGTTACCCCTAGCTCTGTGCATGTAGTGTACCCCTAGAGGCAGTTACCCCTAGCTCTGTGCATGTAGTGTACCCCTAGAGACAGTTACCCCTAGCTCTGTGCATGCAGTGTACCCCAGGCGGCTGTTACCCCAAGCTCTGTGCATGAGTCACCGCATAATATACAGCGAGTTACCGCACAATATACAGCGAGTTACTGCACTTAAATAACATTTTAGTCCCAGAATATATAAACATATCGTTGTTTTTTTTTATATAAGATGTGAACCGAATGGAAAGATTGTCACAGTACATTGTGTGGTAGATGTGAATCACCTTGTTGTGTAATTTGGGTCAGTTTCCATGTAGATGAAGATTAAAGGGATAGTGAATCTAGTTTTAGACAAGGAGGAAATTGCAATCTTTTTCTTTAAACAAAATTCCTTGACAAATGTGCACACGTTCTTTCACAGGTGAGAACGAAAAGGAAGGTGTGCATTAATTCTGACATAATAGTAAATATTGCAGACCAGAATAGCCGTCTTAGCATCCCGTCCTTTTATCTTCTGAATCTGATCAGAAATCACAGCACCTTAACGTTCTCACTAGCCCTCTGCCGTGGATGAAATCTATAAAGGAACATTATAAGAAAGGAAGATATCCACTTCCTGCGGCTGTCATCACAACGTGGCTTCAAACGTGAGAAATGTGGAAACGTGTGTGGCCTTGAGAGACCTCGAACAATTCAAATGCAGTCACAGAACACAAATTATTAGCGGCACAAGCACACATTGTATGGTACGTCTACCTTACTCGGCTTGCACTACAGAATACCCACCTCTTCCTATGGTTTACTATCAACCAACAGTTCAACATTTACGGCCAAAGAAACTGGTTTTCCAATACAACCGTTAGAGCCTTAATCTTTCTGGTAATTTCTGCACCATAATAATATGCAAAGCACAAAGCTAAACAAGAATCTCACCGGCCAGATTAAGAAATGAAATGGTATGAGACAAAGTCTGATTGGCAGGAGAGACAGGAACAAAGCAAAATGCAGGGGATTGAGAGAGCTGTACATGGTATGTACTATAGATGGAGGGAGCTGTACATGGTATGTACTATAGATGGAGGGAGCTGTACATGGTATGTACTATAGATGGAGGGAGCAGCACATGGTGTGTACTATAGATGGAGGGAGCTGTACATGGTATGTACTATAGATGGGGCGAGCTGTACATGGTATGTACTATAGATGGATGGAGCAGCACATGGTATGTACTATAGATGGAGGGAGCTGTACATGGTATGTACTATAGATGGAGGGAGCAGCACATGGTATGTACTATAGATGGAGGGAGCAGCACATGGTATGTACTATAGATGGATGGAGCTGTACGTGGTATGTACTATAGATGGAGGGATCTGTACATGGTATGTACTATAGATGGAGGGAGCTGTACATGGTATGTACTATAGATGGGGCGAGCTGTACATGGTATGTACTATAGATGGAGGGAGCAGCACATGGTATGTACTATAGATGGATGGAGCAGCACATGGTATGTACTATAGATGGAGGGAGCTGTACATGGTATGTACTATAGATGGAGGGAGCAGCACATGGTGTGTACTATAGATGGATGGAGCAGCACATGGTATGTACTATAGATGGAGGGAGCTGTACATGGTATGTACTATAGATGGAGGGAGCTGTACATGGTATGTACTACAGATGGAGGGAGCAGCACATGGTATGTACTATAGATGGATGGAGCAGCACATGGTATGTACTATAGATGGAGGGAGCAGCACATGGTATGTACTATAGATGGAGGGAGCTGTACATGGTATGTACTATAGATGGAGGGAGCTGTACATGGTATGTACTATAGATGGAGGGAGCAGCACATGGTGTGTACTATAGATGGAGGGAGCTGTACATGGTATGTACTATTATAGATGGGGGCGAGCTCATGGTGTTACGTACTATTATAGATGACGGAGCAAAAGGCCATGGTATGCAGTTCTATAGGATGGAGGAGCCGTACATGGCATGTACTATAGATGATGGTTGCTATTATGTATGTACCATAGATGGAGGGAGCAGCATGGTACGTAAATTATGTGATGGACGGAGCTGTACCGGTATGTACTATAGATGGAGGGAGCTGTACATTTTCATGTAAATTATAGATGGAGTGGGAGCTGTACATGCAGGTATGTACTATAGATGTCGGGGCGAGCCCGTACATGGTATGTACCATAGATTGAGCGGGAGCAGCACATGGTATGTACTATAGATGGATGGAGGCACATGGTATGTACTATAGATGGAGTGAGCCGTACATGGCAAGCAAAATAGATGCGAGGAGCAGCAATACTGTGCCTTATATTTGGATGGAGCAGCACATGGTATGTACTATAGATGGAGGGAGCTGTACATGGTATGTACTATAGATGGAGGGAGCAGCACATGGTATGTACTATAGATGGAGGGAGCAGCACATGGTATGTACTATAGATGGAGGGAGCTGTACATGGTATGTACTATAGATGGAGGGAGCAGCACATGGTGTGTACTATAGATGGATGGAGCAGCACATGGATGTACAGCACATGGTATGTACTATAGATGGAGGGAGCTGTACATGGTATGTACTATAGATGGAGGGAGCTGTACATGGTATGTACTATAGATGGAGGGAGCTGTACATGGTATGTACTATAGATGGAGAGAGCTGTACATGGTATGTACTATAGATGGAGGGAGCAACACATGGTATATACTATAGATGGAGGGAGCAGCACATGGTATGTACTATAGATGGAGGGAGCTGTACATGGTATGTACTATATAGATGGAGGGAGCAGCACATGGTATGTACTATAGATGGAGGGAGCAGTAGATGATATGATATTATGAATTCCTCCTACACAGTAATATGTCCCTAAAGTATAAAAATGTGTAATATATACATGGATGGATGTGAACTGATCACTAGTGACACACACAGAGATGAATGTGAACTGATCACTAGTGACACACACAGAGATGAATGTGAACTGATCACTAGTGACACAGAGAGGGATGTTTGTGAACTGGTCACTAGTGACACACAGAGGGATGGATGCAAACTGATAACTAGAGTAATGGTTCAGTAGTAATTCAGACAGGAATAGATAGACTCTACCCACTACTGACAGAGGTATTGGTGTGTACTGCTCACTTTTCATACACAAGGTATGGATAACCACTGTTCACTAGTGATACACACAGGGATAGATGTCCTCTGATTACTAGTGATACACAGAGATAGATGTGACTAATCCCTAGTGGTACACACAAGTATGGATGTGACTGATCACTAGTGGTACACACAAGGATGGATGTGACTGATCACTAGTGGTACACACAGGGATGGATGTGACTGATCACTAGTGGTACACACAGGGATGGATGTGACTGATCACTAGTGGTACACACAGGGATGGATGTGACTGATCACTAGTGGTACACACAGGGATGGATGTGACTGATCACTAGTGGTACACACAGGGATGGATGTGACTGATCACTAGTGGTACACACAGGGATGGATGTGACTGATCACTAGTGGTACACACAGGGATGGATGTGACTGATCACTAGTGGTACACACAGGGATGGATGTGACTGATCACTAGTGGTACACACAGGGATGGATGTGACTGATCACTAGTGGTACACACAGGGATGGATGTGACTGATCACTAGTGGTGCACACAGGGATAGATGTGACTGATCACTAGTGGTACACACAGGGATGGATGTGACTGATCACTAGTGGCACACACAGGGATGGATGTGACTGATCACTAGTGGCACACACAGGGATGGATGTGTCTGATCACTAGTGGCACACACAGGGATAGATGGGACTGATCACTAGTGGTACACACAAGGATGGATGCGACTGATCACTAGTGATATACACACAGGGATGGATGCGACTGATCACTAGTGGTGCACACAGGGATGGATGTGACTGATCACTAGTGGTGCACACAGGGATGGATGCGACTGATCACTAGTGGTACACACAGGGATGGATGTGACTGATCACTAGTGGCACACACAGGGATGGATGTGACTGATCACTAGTGGTACACACAGGGATGGATGTGACTGATCACTAGTGGTGCACACAGGGATGGATGTGACTGATCACTAGTGGTACACACAGGGATGGATGTGACTGATCACTAGTGGTACACACAGGGATGGATGTGACTGATCACTAGTG
>OW240912.1:357287773-357353465 GCA_933207985.1 Pelobates cultripes
CCATGCCTCACTTGCCTAATCTATAGGCTGCCCCCCATGCTTCACTTGCCTAATCTATAGGCTCTCTCTCCCCCCACCCCTCACTTCCCTAATCTATAGGCTATTTTAAAAAACCCACCCCATCCCTCACTTACCTGATCTGTAGGCTGTCTCTGGCTGCATGTGTTGCTCCCCTGCGGTTTTAATCAGCAGAGAGAAGCAGGGATAAGATGCAGCTTCATTTTAAATCTCACACAAAAAATAGCAGAACAAGCTGAAAAATCCAGGGGGGGGGGCAAGTGCTATAAACTTAGCTCAAGTGATATCAGCCTTAGGGTTCGTTAGGTGACCCTCCCCTTCTTTGAAGCAAGTTTCTTTATTCTGTCCTGTGTAGTTATTTCAAAAGAGACAAATATGGTACAATATTGTATTGCATGTTAATTTTAATTTTGTGCCTATTGTTCATAGCACAGCATAGGACACATAGCATGCTGTCAACAGATGACCAATGGTAGTGCAGTCCTCACCTCCATGTTGCCCAAGTGCCCCCATGAGTCATCTTTCAGAATTTCACTTCCCCTCCAGTAAGGGGGAGTGATGTCACCAGAGGGGTTGGGCTACAGGCAGAACCTGGACTTGGTTAAAGGCTTGCAAAAATATAAATATAAATAATAATAATAATAATAATAATAAATAATATATAATATTAAAAAAAAAAATAATAATCTGGTCTCCAGTGAGACCTCCATATAACCTAGCAAGTGGACTCTTTTCTTGCTCTACTCCATGGACTGTGAAGCGTAATACACTGATCTCCCACAGCATTAAAACCACCTGTCTAATATTGTTTAGGTCCCCCTCCTGCTGCCAAAACAGCTCTGGTGTGTCGAGGCATGGACTCCACAAGACCTGTGAATGTGTCCTGCGGTATCTGGCACCAAGACACTAATAGCAGACCCTTTAAGTACAGCAATTTGTAAGGTGGGGCCTCCATGGATTAAATGTGTTGTTCCAGCACATCCCACAGAAGCTTAATCGGATTGAGATCTGTGGAATTTGGAGGCCAAGGCAATACTTTCGCCTCTGCCCTATAATAAAAATATATGCAAACATCTTTTAAGAGGCCCAAGAAATGCTTAGTTTTCTTAGGCCCCATGGGATTAATCCTGTGGTGGATTTTAACTCTTTGTAAAATGTTATGGTCCCCATTAAATTCCCAATATCCTGGGCCCATACAAACACCCCTCCCACTTGGGTAGAGGAGGGATCACAACCCCCTTCCTACTCCCCCCTAAATATCCCTGCCTAGAACATAAAAAAAAACAACAACAAAAAACACAAAACACCAGGGTCGAGTAAATTGAGCAGTAAGTGTTAAATGTTAATAAACAACTAGTGTAGCGGTCACTCTTTTTACATATTTATCTGCATAAACAAAGATAGGACTACTAAATATAACATTTTCCATGCTGGTAATCGTTAGCATAAATTATTTATTTAATGCCACTCCCTCTGCTGTTTTTATGATTTGCACTGTAGTCTGCACCGTTTGGATGAATAGTGTAGATCAGTGATGGCTTTATTTGGTACTGGAAATGTAGACTACTTTACCCATGACCCTTTTTCCAACGATTATGGAAAAAAAGATTGCAGACATCTGCAGTGCCATGTTAGTACTCACTAGAGTACAAATGTATGGGGAAATGCACTCTATCTTATATGGGTGTGTCATAGTTTTTCAAAATGATTTTGTGCCCTTTAAATTCTACATTAAAGGCACTCTCCAAGTTGTAGTGGTTAAGGTTCAAAAAGTGACATGGTGCTCCCTGCTTTGTAAGTAGTCAATCCATTTTTGAATGGTTTTACGTCTTTCCTAGGGTTTGCAAATTGCCGCTCCTTGCCTTCACCATTAATGCCCCATGACCCAGAAGCTCCTAAGCAGGAACTTCAAAGCATATGTCATTTTAAATCTGTTTAAATCCATGCGGCTGAGTGATCGCACTCATCTGACATGATTCTAAGGCTGCCCGCCAAGTAAGGGAGACCACCAGCATCTGAAAAGAGTCTCTCTGCATGCCCTCTGCCAATTGTAAAGCCCAACATTGATCATTGTGTGATCAGCAAGAACAGCATGCTGGAGCAATCACCCAGTCAGGGCCGGCCCGTTCATAGACTGTGGTGTAGCCACGGCTCGAGGCGGCACTCTGACAGGGGCGGCATTTCTAAAACAGGAGTTCCCAACCCATGACGGCGGTGCAGCAGCACCGCACGGGTTGTGAACCTGTGTGACGGTCCATCGGGTGGCCCGTGCCCTTAGGGCCACCCGATGGACATACGCAATGAGGTACCCGGTCGTGCGATATGGTGCTTTAACAGCGTGACCGGGCCCCTTCTATCCTGCACAGAGAGCTGGGAGGAAGCGTATCTTTCCTCCCAGCTCACTCAAACGGCCATGTGGGAGGAGGAGGGAGCCGCAAGGATCGGGAGAGCAGGCCTCCAACTCCCACCAGCCACAGCCAGCAGAAGTTAAGAACCTGCTGGGTGGCTTAATTTTTTGAATGTGTGTTTGTATCTGTTTGTATGTGTGTGTATCTGTGTGTATGTGTGTATCTGTGTATGTGTAGTGTGTGTATCTGTTTGTATGTGTATCTGTGTATCTGTACATGTGTAATGTGCATGTGTGTGTGTGTATGTGTGTATCTGTGTGTAGTTTGTGTATACTGTATGTGTGGAATGTGTATCTGTGTGTAGTGTGTGTATCTGTATGTCTGTGTATCTGCATGTGTGTCAGTGTGTGTAGCTGTATGTGTCAGTGTGTGTGTGGTTGTGTGTATGTCGTATCTGCAGGAATATCAGTGTGTCTGTACATCTGTATGTGTGTCAGTATCTGCATGTGTGTCAGTTTTTGATACATATACTGACACACATGCAGATGCACAGACACACATACAATTGCACAGACACACATACAATTGCACAGACATAATAATACACATGCAGATATACAGACACACAGACACAAACACTGCCACACATGCAGATACATAGACAAACAGATACAATCACGGACACACATACAGATACAGACACACAGATACAAGCACTGACACACATGCATATACACAGACACAGTGTAAAGGTAAGTGTATTGGCTGCAGTGCACACACAGACACAAGCTACATCCCCAGCATACACAGACATATACATCCCCAGCACAAAAACAGACACACTACATCCCCAACACACACACTACATTCCCAGTACACAAACAGACACACACTTCATCCCCAGCACACCCACGGTCCTAAAATCCCATTCATTTCATCCTGGAGTTCACCTCCATTTTTTAATCATTAAAAATTTGCAAAGAAATAATAAAAACAAAAACTATGAGGATATACTGTCCTTAGGGGCTGTTAGTTTTTGCAGTTTCCTGCAGTGAGCATAACCCAAAATAATAACTGACATCTGTCAGGCAGTATGCGACATCCCATTATTTTTAAAGGAATGCTAAACATATTCCATAAAATCCTGCACAGAGGTTTATGGGGTCAAGGCTGCCATCAGAATTCTTGGAGATCCATAAAAACCCACCGCCCCCACCCGATACATACTCCCAGACACCACTCACAGATTCACACACAGACACATGCAGATACACAGATTCAGATACACAATGCCAGACACACACAAAGTATACCTACTGACTGCTAAACACAGTTACACACACTGATATCTATATACAAAGGCAGACAAACACAAATATACACACTGTCACGGTTCCCTTTCATAATTGACATAATACACATCTTTGCAGTGGAGCCGAGTTAAAAGGGGGTTGCCAGTCCAGCCCTCTAAGGGGCTTATTGTGCTGGGCTTCCACAACGTGGTTCATAAGGGGAAATATTGTACTTAGATTTACCGAACTGAACCATATATCATTACAGGGTGTTATGAAGCATTTACTCCGAAGGGTGATGACTCCTATAATGTATTCCCACCCCGTGGGCATAGCTCATAGAAGTGGAAGCAATTAGATATATTTGAGGCATTGTGGTTACAGCGGCAACTATTTTGCAAATAATTGCATTTATAAGCAAAATTCAGATGGAGGACAGGGTACCTCTTTGTACTACCTATTAGCTGTTATGGTGTTTGGGGAGTCTTTTTAATAAGTTCTGTGGACATTAAGCCATATGCACACTAGGAACTACTTGAGATACAAGTAACTTATTGGGACTTGCAATAAATAGTGCACAAATGTTATGCTGCAATTTTCTTTTTTGCCTCACAATTGCCTTAAAACAACAAAAGCAACAAGTACATACATGGGAATACCTACAATTCTACAAAATCAGACATACAATTTCCATGTTATACACTCGCAGAATTAAAACTATTGACAGATGAAGTGAATAACTTTTATTATACAATGTGTTACAATGGAACAGTCAGTTGGAAGCAGGAAAAATGGGCAAGAAAAAAGACCTGAGTGACTTTGACAAGGGACAAATAGTGATGGCTTAACGTCTGGGTCAGAGCATTTCCAAAACGACGAGTCTTGTGGAGTTCTCCCGGTATGCAGTGGTTAGTACCTACCGAAAGTAATGCAAGTAAGGACAACCAGTGAATCAGCATCAGGTTCATGGGCACTCAAGGCTTAATAATAACTGGGGGAAAGGAAGCCAAGCCTGTCTGGTCCAATCACACATAAAAGCAACTGCAACTCAAATTGCTGAAAACCTTAATGCTGGCCATGATAGAAAGGTGTCAGAACACATAGTGCAGTATAGTTGAGTTGAAAGTGTTGCCTTGGCCTCTAAATTCCCCAGATCTAAATCTGATTAAGCATCTGTGGGATTTCCTGGAACTACAAATTCAATCCATGGGGGCACGACTTCACAACCAGAGCCGTCTTTAATGCAGGGCAAACGGGGCAGCTGCGCTGGGCCCAGTTATTCCTTTTTTCACTCCCCACCCAAACGTTTTTATTTTATTATTTTCCCTTTTCCGCCTACATTTAAAGGGTTACTCCAACCACCATGACCACTTCAGTGATTTGAAGTGGTCATGGTCATAGGAGTCTATATGTGCAGTGTTTCTGCTTGAAATGCTGCACATCCAGAGTACATTTTAATTGCACCCCAAGCACTCTGTTCCGGGCTGCCTAATGTCAATTCTGTGCATAAAAAAAAAAATGTCTGTAGTCAGCAAGCACTGCATGCTGCTGGCAGACAGGATAATCTCCCCTTTGCATGCAAAACACCTGCAAGGGGAAGATTGCCTACCCCACTGTGTGCTTTTTTTTTTTTTTTAAATAACCCTTCCATTCTCCCCTCCCCCCACTGGCTCAGATTGCGCAAAGAGATTGGACTACGCGAGTGACGTCATGACAGGGCGAGAAAGATCAGTGCAGGGAACTTCAGCCCGGCGCTGAATTCAAGGTAAGTTTAAAAACCTTTCTGGTTTGAGGGGGAGGGGACCTAATAGAACATTTATAGTGTAAAAATGCATTTTTATTACAAAGGTTGGAGTAACCCTTTAATGAAAATTTCAATTTCAGAGCCTCGCTGTACATATTATATGTTTTCTATTAAGCTTTTCTGCTGTGAACATATGCTTATTATTTATAGAGATTTTTTGTGACATATGACTTACTGTGCATATACAGTGTACACCAGGGGTGCCCAAAAGGTGATGATAAGTTGTAGTTCTACAAGATCTGGAGATTAACCTTTTGGGAAACCCTGTTCTACACACTGAAGCATATGTTATCTTTGGCATACATTTTATTTATCAATTATTGTTATTATATATTTCCAAAAAATGTCCGAGCATTAAAGTGTTTAATACGATCCCACCCTTTCGCCCCTTCCCCAATGTCTTTATTTAACATCCTGCAGAAACTCCCACAACTCCCAGGTACTGACTGAAGCTTGGAAGATACTCCACCTCATTTATTCTTACAGTGCTACTATATTATCATGTGTTACTATAGAATTGTTTCCAATTATACCTGTAGTTTGTCACTGTAATTTTCTGTGCATGCAGTAATTTAATGTTTCTGACCAATATTTCATGTACACAGTTATTAATATTTTGGATGATAGAATTTGGTTACTAAACTTTTCAATTGAATACAACACATGGCTATTCTGCTCCCCTTCCCCTCTTTCCTATGCTCCTTCTGGCTGTAAATACCTTCATATAACTGTTCCATCTCCATCTCTTTTCTTCAGGTGTCACCTCACACTCATACTCATAGCAAACAGCGATAGTTAAGCTCTGCATTTTTTTCCTCACCACGTCCGGCCCACCCAGTTTCCCCCTAAATATATAGCATTCTCCTCCAGCTGTTTGAGATTCTCACTCAATTACCTCTTCATTCCCTTTATAAGTTACCAATAGCTGCTTCTCTCTGTTAACTCTCTTAGCTATCACCTCCAAATTTCCCTGCTACCTCTTGTCTCAAATCCCCACTGTATTCTTTAGATTGTAAGCTCACGGGCCATCTAGCTAAGCATTTTGTATAAAATAGGTCCAATGGCTAAATATCAGCTTACGGGCAGGGCTCTCTCTACCTCTTGTATTTGTCTGTGTATATTGTACGTTCTCCACTAATTGTACAGCGCTGCGGAATCTGTTGGCGCTTTATAAATACCAGTAATAAATAAATAATATAAAGGGCTGTAAAGTCAGCTGAGGATGCTGTCGCTGGTATCTGCAGAGGAATTCATTGTGTTTCCTTTCATGTCTTGATTCACATAGGGGGAGTTCCACATACCATCTATCACTGTGTTTTGTGTTTTTGTTGGTTGCTACAGATTACCATAAAAGTCCAATGGATTCATTAAAACCTTCAGTACAAGCTACAGAGAAGGCTGTCCATACTTTTCTAGTTTGTGTACAGAATGTTAGCAGTAGGAAGCAGAGCTTAGAGTGTGAGAATATCTTGTGGATAAAGCGGAGTTGGACGGACGGAAGAAAAATATACTTTGAACAGAATATAACAGAAATATATTGATGACGTAAGATGCTGAATATTCTTGGCCATTCTAATATAGTTATTAAACACAGGGACGTACATTAACTGTGTTTCTGCCTTTAGTGTCTTGTATTGTGCTACATTGGGGCTTTGCTTCATTCAATGCTAGGAGCACTGACTTAGCACCGTGAGAGAATTTCCCCATGTGCCTGAGTAAAGGAGTGAGCGAGTGAAGAAAGGGAGGGAAGAGGGTTTGTTAAAAATAGGTGAATAATTCCGTGAAGGACATTACATTTCAAGTGAGCTTGCCCCCCCCCTCCCCATTCTACAAAATGCTGCGTATCTCTTCAGACATTGTATCAAGCCCGGCGTATAGAACTACGCAGTAAAGATGAGTTATGTGCCTCTGACAGGCTGCGAGATCTGATGATGGAAATGTTAATGGCCGCTCGCTGCCTTGCTTTATGGCCGCTGTAATACAGACTTCAATCATAAAAAGCATCGCCCTACATTTTAATGGCCCTCATCATCCTCTCTCCTCTGCCTATATCCCACAGATAAATCACGCCCAGCACTGCAAATGAACAGCCCGTCTGCGGACGCCACTCTCTAGCTCCTTATTGGCTGTAGGTAAGTTACGCCATGGTGTGTGTGTGTGTGTTGAAGGGGGTGCACGTCCTGAAATTGCTGAATTCCGGTTCATTGTTGTAATATCGTCTGAGCCCCGTGTTTCTAAGTTTTAATCGTCCTAACTATTGCTGACAGATTTTAAGCCGTATAAAATAATAAAGGATTTATGTGAGATTACGTTTTTTTTTTTTTAAGGGATAAAGTAGCCACAAATTTGTGTGACTGATCCACTGTGTCACAGCTAGCTATCACTGTCTGCTCCAGCGTATCATGTATGTAAATTAGATCTTCTCATGCAGCATAACAAGTTAGGACAACCGCGTCTGTTTTAACATGAACGGAACTAATTTTCTTGTTAGAAACCTGTGTCAAGTGAGCATTTTATCCCTTTATTAGTTTCCAAAATGGACTATTCCTGGAGTAGTCAAGGAAGATTTTCATAACTCGATCATATGTGTACAGAGAAGTTATAAATTCAATATGATGGTAAATTATATCTAGGAACAGGAACTATTAAATGTAATTATTGTTGCTTGTGCTATTGGTAGTTTTATATTGCAGAGATGAGGTTCTTAACAAATATGCTGTTTGCTAGCTAATTAAGAGCAAGTGATGCCTCCCGTAATTATAATAGGTCTCGATTTAATATTTTTGGATAAGCTTTTCAAATGATGATCAGTTGGAAAAAAACTTTTTAAATGATTTCTCTCAAAAAATACCCACAGACTTTAATGGTAACTTCATCAAGACACACCATCAAAATGTTGCTCTATTGCCAATAAAGGGATATCATCTTTTCACAATAAGGAGTACAGGACATCTTTTTGTTTATTCTTTTGTTTATTTGTTTTGTCATTAATGGTAACTTCTGTAGCTATAAAATCATTTGAAAAGTATTTTTTAAAAGATTCTGATCATTTGAAAAACTTATCAAGGCCAAAGTCTGTGTGCATTATAAACACAGTGGGCCATATTCATCAAAGCACAAAAGAACCAATTCAGGAACAAAGGGAGGTTATACATAAAAGTATTCTATTGTATACTGAAAAGTGGTTGAAAGTGCTAAAAGTGAAGCAATCGCCATCGAACCAGCAGGCATATTCCTTTGGTGACTCCCGTTTTACATCCGAAGACCACTTTCCAGAACAGAAAAACTCCAAAGTGCTTAACATAAATTATTATGTAGAACAGTCCATTGGGTTGTTTTGTGATCACAACAGATTTGCAATTTTGGGCCATATTTATTAGGGAAAACAGGAGCAATTCTGATGCAGTATTATTATAATTATGCTATTTTTTTTTTAAATGTGTTTCTATGTAATGTTTTTTCTGAGAGCACTCTTTTCTTGTAGTATCTTTGGCTTTTCTGAACTTGGCTTTTTTGTTGACCATTTTCTTTATATTGTCCCTGACCTTTGGCTTGTTCTACATTTTACCTTGGCTTGTCATGTTCTATTCAATCTATTTTGTGTTAAATCAAGCCAATCTAAGGCCTGGTAATACACATTAGTCCCCTTTCCTATAAGCGTTTGTACACTTAACTTGGGTTGGGTTATGTTGGGTCATAGTTAATCCTGAGTGTTTAATGTAACTACCTATAAAAACATATAAAGTTTTTCAAAGTGAGATGGCCATTCAAGGAGAAATGTGTTTCAAGAGAAGAGACATCCTTTTACACCTATTTTAACTTTTTGTTTAATTTTTCTGTTTTATTTATTTATCTTTTGTTTTAACTTATTTTAACTTTTCTGTTTTATTCTCTTTTTAATTTAATTTCTGTTCAATAAAGTCTGATTACTATCTTCCTACTGAGGACATTCTTTATCATCAAAGGGTAACTTTGCCCTAAGAGAGGCGCCTGCTTAAACAGAGCTTATATTAGAAGGCTGTAATACATATGAGTGTGATAACAGTTTCTTTTTAATATATTTTACTTGAACATACCACACCATATGTGCATTTCCATATTTATTACATAGGACAGGGCTCGATAAATCCCAGGCACCAGGTCGCCACTGCGTCTAGGAATTTTGTCTTGGCGCCTTTGTTATGCGAGCCCCTTACCTCAGAGGCAGACAGGTGGCCAGCGGCATGCAGACTAGATGGGCGGAATGGTTCTTATCTGACGTCACATTCTGTGTTTCTGTGGGGGGTCATGGAGGCGGGCTGCATAATGGGTGGTCGTGGAGGCGGGCGGCTGGCTGCGTGTACTGTTGCCAGGCCGTGAGGGAGCTGTGATGTCCCTGTTCTGCTCCCCTGCGTGCCGGTTATTGAGACCAAGGCCGGGATATGACGTCAAACTCATACACACGCTCGCCAACTGGCAAAAATACGCAAAGCCAGCTGCCCGCCTCCACGAGCACCCAGCATACAGCTCGCCTCCATGACCTCCCAGCATGCCGCCTGCCTGCCAATCCACCAGCTGGTCGCCCACTGGACTCACAGGTATTAAATCAAACAAAAGTGAGTATGTCTGTCAAGGTGTGTGTCTGTAAGTCTGTCATGGTGTGTGTATGTGTCTGTCATGGTGTGTGTGTGTGTGTGTCTGTTATGGTGTGTGTGTCTGTCATGGTATGCGTGAGTCTGTTTGTCATGGTATGCGTGTGTGTGAGTTTGTCTGTCAGAGTGAGTGTATGTGTCTGTCATGTGTGCATGTGTGTCTGTCATGTGTGCATGTGTGTGTTTGTCTGTTTGTTAGTGTGAGTGTATGTGTCTGTCATGGTGTGTATGTGTGTGTCTTTGTCATGGCATGGTATGTGTGTGTGTCTGTTTGTCATGGTTATATATATATATATATATATATATATATATGTGTGTGTGTGTGTGTCTGACTATCATTAAGTTTGTTTAGTTGACCAGACCCCTTACGTTTGCAAGGGAATGGTGTTTTTACTCACCTTTTTTTCCCACTCCGAGCTGGTCAACCCTCGACTGGCCCTGCCTCTATGGCTAAGATTATCAAGCTTGATTATCTCAGCCAATCCCGTAGGATTGGCTGCAAAACGCTGCACTAATCAGCATCTATTCATAGAGATGCACTGAATCAATACATCTCTTTGGGGAACGTTCAGCACCTCCATGCAGAGCAAGGAGACGCTGAATGTAGGTGCTACACATTGTGCAACACTGACACAGGAAGCACCTCTAATGACCGTATGAGTGACGGTGACTAGGAAGAAATGTAAACACTGCCTTTTCTCAGAAAAGGAAGTCTTTACATTGAAAAGTCTGCAAGGACAGGCTATAAACACCAGAACCACTACATTAAGCTGTAGTGGTCCTGGCGACTATAGTGTCCCTTTAAGAATTGTATTTTGACATTAAATATAAAGCTTTGTAAGTTTTTAAAAAATCTGCCTCCTAACTTTTTTAGCTGGCTCCTAGATTTAAAGATTGTCAAGCCCTGACATATGCTATTACTACTGCATAAGGAAGAAGATTATTTATGGAAGGGAAGGAGTCACCCTATAAAGGACTCCAAAGCTAAAGAAGCCGAACCACAGCTTTGGTTTCATTCTTGTGAGTTAGCATTTTACCAATTTGTATAGTTTTATCTCTCTCACATCCTCTGCACTATTATTTACTTCTATATGATTTTGTTCTTGAGGTGTCACCAATACTAAAAGAAGGATTAACCCCTTAAGGACCAAACTTCTGGAATAAAAGGGAATCATGACATGTCACACATGTCGTGTCCTTAAGGGGTTAAACAAGCCATAAAGTATTGATGTGGGAAACGCAAATGTACATTGATTTAAAGTGACACAACCACATTAATTTTGCACTGTGTTTTACTATAAGCACTTTACGTTCCACTTTGGAAATTGTTATTAGATTTTAATTCAGAAGTCTGCTTTTATATGCAGTTTGTTTTCTGGCACTTTGATTGTGAATTTGCACATATGTTATGAAAGAGCACTTTTGTCATTTACTTTGTAAAACTATATATGATTTTATAGTTACATTAACACTATCACAACATACATTGCACATATTTAAGTTCCCGAAGGATAAACCTTAGATGGTTTAGCAGCTAACTCTAATCATTTTAAACATAAATAGTTTGAAATGTAATTGTTTTTTTCAGAAACACCCTTTTCACGTATAACCCCACGTATTGCACTTTCATACAGGGCTGGAATAACATAGGGTCTGATGGAGCTGCAGCTCCAGGCCCAGGCCCAGGCCCAGGCCCATGGAATAGGCCCATTGATTTAAAAAAAAATGTTTTATTTATTTTTACAATCACTACTCTGAAGGAGGAGGAGCCTGTCTACCATGCTCCTTCGCGGTTCCCACAATTCCCAGCACAGGAACCGCGAGGGAGCATGGTAGACAGGCTCCTCCTACTTCAGCCATCAGTGACACCAGTGACTGGAGTGCCGCCGGACCGGCGAAGCTGCCACCCTGCCCGGCGGCTCCAGTCTGGAACGCGGCCGGCCCCCTGCCTTCTCTAAGGTAAATTGGGGGCAGGGGGTAGGGAGGGAGAGGAGAGAGACACGGGGAAAGGAGGGAGGGAGAAGGGAGAGACACAGGGAAAGGGGGGAGGGAGGGAGAGGGGAGAGAGACACAGGGAAAGGGGGGAGGGAGGGAGAGGGGAGAGACACAGGGAAAGGGGGGGAGAGATGGGTTGGAGGGAGAGACAGGGAAAGGGGGGAGGGAGAGAGATGGGGAGGAGGGAGAGACACAGGGAAAGGGGGAGGGAGAGAGATGGGGAGGAGGGAGAGACACAGGGAAAGGGGGTGAAAGAGGCAGAGGGTGAAGAGAGAGACAAAGAGGGAGAAATGAGAGAGACACACAAGGGGAGGGGAAGAAAGAGGCAAAGGGGGAAGAGAGAGACTGGGAAGGAGAGGGGAGACATTGACACAGTCACACACTGCCCACACACACACACACACACCATACACATTCACACACTGCCCACACACACACACACACACACACACACACACACCATACACATTTACACACTGCCCCCCCCACACACACCATACACATTCACACACTGCCCCCCACACTGAACCTTTCACACACATTGCACCCCTCACACATTGCACCACTGCTCCTATACCCTACTACAGCCCCATATCCCAGCAGACTCCAGGTAAGTTGTCAAACTGTTCTTAAATGGTTTGACTACTTACTCTGGGAGGGGGTGCCGACACTCCTGGAACCATAACCACTACATAGAGGAGTAGTGCATGGAATATTTCTTTAAATAGTCTACAAGTGCCCCTCCCGGGCTCAGGCTCTGGATCCGCCACTGGTATATGACATGTATATTAATGTGTATATTTGTTATATATATATATATATATATATATTATATTTACACATATTAATGTACATTTATATATGCATAATACACAGAGAAATTTCATTAATATGTACCATATGTAATGAGCAGATATTGGCCCAGTCTTATTGCTAGGTGCATACTCAAGCACAATAACATATTTAAAGTGAAGAGCACACCCACAGGACTTCAAAATAAAATTTTTTTACAGTTGTGCCCTACATACATTCACCATTTCAGTCCCATTAACAAGCTTTCCTTAATATGTCAAGGTAGTTGGACTGAAACATTGATTACATGCAAAGGCACGCCTGCTTAAAATAAATCTGCACTTTTGTTTATTTTGAAGCCTATGAGTGCGCTTTTTACGTTGAAGTACTTTTTAATTTTAAGTTATCTGTTCTAACTCTGTATCTGCACACTATGCTAGCGCGACGCATTATGGGGCTGGTAAATATTTTTTTCCAGGGCTGCTTTTAATTCCCAGTCCGGCCCTGGACATGGGGGCACAGGGAGACCTCTGGGGATGCTGAGACACTTGGGGACACTTGCAGACATAGGGACACAGACACACATGGGGACACTGAGATAAGGACACACACACACACACATGTGGACACTGAAACACTAGGGGACACTGAGACACTAGGGGATATGGAGACAGACACACATGGGGACACAGACATGCGGAAACAGACACACATGGGGACACTGAGACACTGGGAGACATGGGGACACAGACACTAGGAACACAATGTCCCCAAGTGTCTCAGTGTCTCCCAGCCAGTGTCCCTGGTGTCTCAGTGTCCCCATGTCTCCCAGTGCCCCTAGTGTTTGTATGTCCATGTCTCCCAGTGTCCCTAGTCTCCCAGTATGCCTAGTGTCTCAGTTTCCCCATGTCTCCCAGTGTCACAGAGACATGGGGACACAGACATTGTGATACATAGTCTCAGTGTCCCCATGTCTCACAGTGTCCCCTTGTGAAATGGGGACACTGGGAGACATTGGGACACACACTAGGGGACACTGGGCGACATGGGGACACTGGGAGCAATCCATCTATACAGCAGAATCAAAAGTAGTTTTTTGGTATTTTTCACAGAATTGTCACTCCTTGTGGTTTACATCATGTGATGTCATGCATACATAATTAGTTATGCAAATTGGTAAGGCCTGCAATTTTTTCCAAGAAAGGTGGCAACCCTAACTACTCTTCACATACTGTTGCTTAAGTATGGAAACTTAAGAGGGATGTAGAGGAAGAAAACTTGTGTGGACTAGCTGAAATGAAATTAGTTAAGGTAATGCCGACTTTGGTCTCTCTAACAGTGTGCCATTTTCCCTTTCTTCTACACTCACTACATCCACCTTTTCTCTGTCTCAGACTGTATACCAGGAGCTTCTTCCTTCTAGTAAGAAGGTAAGGAGACAGGTGGACATGTGAGTGCTAGGGGACAGTCCTTAGAAAGCATGGATCGAGCGCATCACTAGATGCATTTATGCCAAGCTCAGGATGCTCTTGGCCAGCATGCATGATTGGCAGGCAAACAAAGAAAACGTTACCTGCACTCTGGCCTAAATCCCCATGTGCGTTTAAACAGAAATGGAGGCTCTTTGGTTTTATTCTAATGGCCATTTGAATATGTAAGCTCACCTGCCACGTCAAGGCAAGCCTCAATAGGTGAGTTCCTACACTAGCCATTAAATATGCCGATATCAGCCATGAGTCTCCAATGAGACAGGAAGGGGTATTTTATAAACCCTTTAACATTTAACCCTTTATAGGGCTTCTGCACATACAATAAACTTTGCTGATATCAGACAAAGTGAGACAGAAAGGGGTATTTTATAAACCCTTTAACATTTAACCCTTTATAGGGCTTCTGCACATACAATAAACTTTGCTAATATCAGACAAAGTGAGACAGAAAGGGGTGTTTTATAAACCCTTTAACATTTAACCCTTTATAGGGCTACTACACATTCAATAAACTTTGCTGGTATCAGACAAAGTATAGACGACTCTAATGAGACATGAAAGGGTGTTTTATAAACCCCTACATACTTTACCCTAAATAGGGCTATAACGTACAAATCACCTTGCTGGTATCAGCTAAAAGGCAAATTTCTCTGATGAGACAGGAAGGGGTGCTGCCCCTACATACTTATAGAGTCTTAATAAGACAAACGTGGGAAATTTGCCTTTTAGCTGATACCAGCAAGGTGATTTGTACGTTATAGCCCTATTTAGGGTAAAGTATGTAGGGGTTTATAAAACACCCTTTCATGTCTCATTAGAGACGTCTATACTTTGTCTGATACCAGCAAAGTTTATTGAATGTGTAGAAGCCCTATAAAGGGTTAAATGTTAAAGGGTTTATAAAACACCCCTTCCTGTCTCACTTTGTCTGATATCAGCAAAGTTTATTGTATGTGCAGAAGCCCTATAAAGGGTTAAATGTTAAAGGGTTTATAAAATACCCCTTCCTGTCTCATTGGAGACTCATGGCTGATATTGGCATATCTAATGGCTAGTGTAGGAACTCACCTATTGAGGCTTGCCTTGACGTGGCAGATGAGCTTACATATTCAAATGGCCATTAGAATAAAACCAAAGAGCCTCCATTTCTGTTTAAACGCACATGGGGATTTAGGCCAGAGTGCAGGTAACGTTTTCTTTGTTTTTACTATGTATTTTAAGCTGTTGGATACTAAGCCACTGCTGCTGTAAGCACGGTGCTTTATCTTTGTGTTTGTATATGAATTTTGTATCACTCAGCTATGTTACATTGCTGCCAGCCTTCCCACGTTTGTCTTATTAAGACTCTATAAGTATGTAGGGGCAGCACCCCTTCCTGTCTCATCAGAGAAATTTGCCTTTTAGCTGATACCAGCAAGGTGATTTGTACGTTATAGCCCTATTTAGGGTAAAGTATGTAGGGGTTTATAAAACACCCTTTCATGTCTTATTAGAGACGTCTATACTTTGTCTGATACCAGCAAAGTTTATTGAATGTGTAGAAGCCCTCAGGGGCGGACTGACCGGTCGGGCACTTCGGACATTCCTCTCACTAACACTGGAGGAGGAGCATGTGTCTATCATGCTCCCTGCAGTTCCCACAATTCCCAGCACAGGATGTGGGAACCGCAAAGGAGCATGACAGACACATGCTCCTCCTCCACTGTTAGTGAGAGGAATGCCGCCGGACCGGCGAGGCTGCCACCCGGTCCGGCGGCTCCAGCATCAAACGGCCGGCCCCCTCAGACTTTTAGTAAGTGGGGGGAGATGGGGAGAGATTGAGAGGGGAGAGATGGGGAGGGGGAGAAAGAGGGGGAGAGATGGAGAGGGGGGGGGAGATGGGAGGGGGGGAGAGAGAGGGGGGGGAGAGATGGGGAGGGGAGGAGGAGAGGGGGAGAGATGGGGGGAGGGGGAGAGAGAGGGGGGACAGAGAGATGGGGGAGGGGGAGAGAGGGGGGGACAGAGCAGGGGGAGGGGGAGAGAGAGGGGGGACAGAGAGATGGGGAGGGGGAGAGAGAGGGGAGGAGAGAGGGGAGGGGGTGGGGGGAGGAGGGGGGAGAATATAGAAAGAGGGGGGAACAGAGAGATGGGGAGGGGGAGAAAGGGGGGGCAATAAAGAGATGGGGAGAAAGAGAGGGAAGAATGAGACACAGGGGGAGACAGAGACAGAGAGGGAAGAATGAGACACAGGGAGAAAGAGGGGGAATAGAGAGATGGGGAGGGGGAGAAAGAGACAGAGAGGGAAGAATGAGACACAGGGGGAATAGAGAGATGGGGAGGGGGGAGACAGAGAGGGAAGAATGAGACACGGGGAGAAAGAGGGGGAATAGAGGGAGGGGAAGAAAGAGACAGAGAGGGAAGAATGAGACACGGGGAGAAAGAGGAGGAATAGAGAGTTGGGGGAGGGGGGAGAAAGAGAGGGAAGAATGCCCCCCCTCCCCTGTCCGCAGGCACCGTGCGGGCAGGGGAGGAAGAGAGGACCTGGGAGCTCACCCTGCAGCTCCTCTGGGTCCTTCTTGCGCGAGCACAGAGCGTTGCCGCGGTTACCATGGCAACGTTACTGCCAACTCTACTCTAGTCAACTCTAGCCCTGGAGCTACGGGCTAGAGTTCACTCTCAACACTGTAACCCCCATGGATTCCTGGTGGTCGCAGTGGTGAGAGTGAACTCTAGCCCCATAAACACACTGCCCCCACACACACACCATACACATTCACACACTGCCCCCATACACACCATACACATTTACACACATTGCCTCACACACACACATACACTGCCCACCCATATACACACAGACCCCCATACACAGCCCCCCATACTAACATTGCCACACACATACACTGCCCACACACACTACACATTCACACACTACACCCCCACACACACACTGAACCTTTCACACACATTGCACCACTGCTCCTATTCCCTACTACAGCCTAATATCCCAGCAGACGCCAGGTAAGTTGTCAAACTGTTCTTAAACGGTTTGACTACTTACTCTGGAGCAGTAGTGGTTATTGTGCATGGATTATTTCTTTAAATAATCTACAAGTGCCCCAGTAGCCAGCCAGCCAACCCACAGGCCAGTAGCCAGCCCACAGGCCTACAGCAAGCCACAGGCTCACAGCCAGCAAGCCACAGCCTGCCAGCCGCAGCCTGCCAGCCGCAGTCAGCAAGCCCACAGCCTGCCGGCAGTAGCCAGCAAGCCCACAGCCTGCCAGCCGCAGCCAGCAAGCCCACAGACTGCCAGCCAGCAACAGTAATTAAGGTAAGAGGAGCCAACTTGGCTTAGGTATCAGCGAGCTATGTTGTGTTGCTATATTGTGAATAGGAACCAGAGTGTTGGAGAGACCACCCTCCAGGCCCCATTAGACTCTAGCCTCTGCTAGAAATCCCCTCCATGGCCCATTAGCCCTCAATTGTAGTTTCTACTGGGGCCTGGAGGCGACTGTTTCCAGCAGGGGATATCTAATGGACGCTGAGATGGCCTCTGTTAGAAAGACCCCCTTCCAAGCCTTTTAGACTCCATTGTAGTCTCTAATGGGGCTTGGAGGGGATTCTATCTAACACACTCTCTAAAGGACACTGAGATAGCCTCCGCTAGAAAGACCCCCCTCCATGGCCCATTAGCCCTCAATTGTAGTCTCTACTGGGGCCTCGAAGGGCTTATTGCCCTTTTGTTCCTTGTGTCTAAAGATTGTGTAGGGTGTGGCTGGAGGCGGTGCATGGAGGCGGGACAAGGGTGGCGCTTGCTGCAGAGTATGGGTGGGGCCTGTAAGGGGGCCCTTGATTTATTTTGCCCGGGGGCCCTGAGGGTTCTCAGTCCGCCCCTGGAAGCCCTATAAAGGGTTAAATGTTAAAGGGTTTATAAAATACCCCTTTCTGTCTCATTGGAGACTCATGGCTGATATCGGCATATCTAATGGCTAGTGTAGGAACTCACCTATTGAGGCTTGCCTTGACGTGGCAGGTGAGCTTACATATTCAAATGGCCATTAGAATAAAACCAAAGAGCCTCCATTTCTGTTTAAAAGCACATGGGGATTTAGGCCAGAGCGCAGGTAACGTTTTCTTTGTTTTTACTATGTATTTTAAGCTGTTGGATACTAAGCCACTGCTGCTGTAAGCGCGGTGCTTTATCTTTGTGTTTGTATATGATTGGCAGGCAGCCTGACATGCATTCATGCTAGACTAGCCTTCCAATTCTTTGGGCAGACATGCCTCCTTTTTGGGCCCTTTCGGAAATTCTGGTTACATGATCCGCATCACTGGCCCACCCTTTTACACCGCCCATTGACTTACTGCTTCACTGGACACTGCTTTTAGGGGGTATGGATTTACTTGAAAGATGAAAGCATAATTTAGAGAGAGATTAGCATACTTTAGGAGAATCTGAGTTTTTTTTATTTTTTTTATTTTTTTTTATTTATTTTTTAGCTGCATCCTATGAGTTTCCCTCCGGCAACATCTCCACCAGATGAGGTATGACTGTTTTAGTGTTTTTGGTCGATAAGATTCTGTACTTAGGCCACTCATAATTGTCAGCACCAGGCCCACTGGGCTCTTAATCTGGCCCTGCTTTCATATAGTTCATCCTGACACTAATGTTGACAAATATGAAATGCTCTGTAGTGTCTTTTAACTACTTAATATATTGAATAAAAACAATTCACTCAAAATGAACCACAAATTTTAACTGGCTTAAATAATCAAGTAGAGAAAAAGGTAAAGATTTAATTAACACATTCCCTTCAATATTATTTAAGCTCATAGTGATAAATGAACTACTGCCTTCTCTGCTGTTGAATGTCAGGTTACCTTTAACATACATCGATAGCTGCTGTATCATTCATGCTTAAAGTGGCTCTGTCACCTCAAACTTGCTTTTCTCCTCTATAGTTTCCTGTTCTTATTTACTTCAATTCTAATCTATTTCTCTTTAAAAAACTATTTAAAGAAAGTAGAGACTGGAGTCCCTGGGAATGAAAAACAGACTTATAGGTTGAGTGAAGATTCTAGCCACAGGTAAGCTAATTAAAATTATTCATACTTACATGTTTATTTACTAGACTGAGAATTTGGGGGAATTCAAAGTGCAATTTAAATTGAAGGGCAAAGTAGCCGACCTGAAAACTATGTCAACTATGCTTTCAATATGGCTACTTTTGCCTTAAGTTTGAAATTTACTTTGAAATTCTGACAATTCTCACTTTTGTAATTAACCATTTTAAGGTAAATTTCCATTCCTTGATAAGATCCATGGCAGCATATTCAGATAGGTATGTCCTCCCCATCAGCTTAGAGGATAGGAAAAGCATCCATAACTATATTCGGGTACTCCTCCCTTCTGTCCTCGATCTCTGTTCCAAAGCTCCAGGCCTTAGAGGAACACTATAACAACTTAATCTCACTGGTGTTGTTATGGTGCCAGGAGGTGCCTGGGTACAGTCTAACCTAGTGAAGATTGCACTAATCTGCTCTGCCCCTGGTTTCCCTTGGTTACCTGCTTTTAGAAGCTTCAGTGAGATAGTCTGAGATTGAGAACACATTCTCAAGCAATATGGGGCACTAACCTACCTGAGCTCCTAGCTTTCTCACCAGATGCCATGTCGGCAGCCTTGTAGGGGGGAGCAGCCTTACCCTTGCATCGGAGAAATTAGCCAACCTGTTGAGAGCCCACTCAGATCCCTGTTTCCCCCATTCTGACTGGTGGGTGTTATTCTGGTCTACCATGAGGATGTCCTCCTCCTTTTTGTGATTTAGGGCATTATTACAAAACAAGCATTAAAACATCACAACATGCATGAGATGTACATATCCAAACTTGAGTTGTGGAAGAGGTATATAATATATAGGAGCTCTAGGGTGTATTCTCTGAATTTTATACTGGCATCTGAGTTCTTCATAAATGAGTAAAGGAATGTGTACACTTTTTACCAACTAACCTCTCTGCCTGTAGGTTGTCTCTTTCTTGCTTGTTACCTCTCCTCATTGCAATGGCATCATTTCCATAGACACTGTTCACACCCTAGAAGATCCCTAAAATTGAGTCAATGCTCTGTAACCAATGGGACTTTTTGGGAACTTGGTTTAAGCCTATTCAGTTGCCTGGTCAGTGGACTTTGGGTGTTGACTAGTATGACCCAAGAATGGTATGTGAAGACTAGTCTGTACAGCAATTTTCAGACATGGAGACTACTGTGGTATATCTATTTAGCTAGTTTTTGGCTGATATACTCTTATAACAGGCTTACAGGTAACCCATTTTGTGCAGATTGTATCTCTCTTTATTTTATATTGATTGATTTGCTATTTTTGTTTTGTTTATGAGCCCAACTTTGTCCCACTAAACTGTTTAAGTGATAATCTTATTCGAGGCTCCATGGGATTTGCATTTGTTATTAACCCCTTAGTGACCAGATCGTTTTTCAATTTTCTTACCGGTAAGGTCCATGGATGTTTTTAAATTTCTGCGGTGTTTGTGTTTAGCTGTAATTTTCCTTTTACTCATTTACTGTACCCACACATTATATACAGTTTTTCTTCGCCATTAAATGGTCTTTCTAAAGACAATCATATAATTTACTATAAACAAAATAAAAAAATATGATGAAATAATTCAACTTTGACGTCCAAAATCTATTACACATCTACAACCGCCAAAAAACACCGGTGCTAAATAGTTTCTAAATTTTGTCCTGAGTTTAGAAATACCCAATGTTAACATGTTCTTAACTTTTTTTTTTTTTTGCAAGTAATAGGGCTATAAGTACAAGTAAGACATTGCTGTTTAAAAATATATATTTTGAAAATGTATCAATAGTGACATTGTAACACTGTTATCTGTCATACATTTCTGAATCATACCTCACATGTACATATTTTTTTAGACAACCAATGGTATTCAATATGGGGTATGTCCAGTCTTTTTTAGTAGCCACTTAGTCACAAACACTGGCCAAAGTGGGCATTTATATTTGCTTGTGTATTAAAAATGCAAAAAACTATTATGAACACTAACTTTGGCCAGTGTTTGTGACTAAGTGGCTACTAAAAAAAGACTGGACATACCCCATATTGAAACCCTGCGTTGTCTTCTTTTGCAAATGCCATACCACCATGGGGGTAATTCTCATTCCTGGGCTACCATACGCTCTCAAACGCAACATAACCAATCTGGCAAATTTCAATGTGAAAAGACGGAAAATCAAGCCTTATATTTGACCCTGTAACTTTCAAAAACACTATAAAACATGTACATGGGGGGTACTTGGGAGACTTCGCTGAACACAAATATTAGTGTTTCAAAACAGTACAATGTATCACAACAATCAGGGCCGGACTGGGAAAAAAATTAAGCCCGGGCATTTTTCAATTAGAGCGGCCCCCCAAGAAGGGGGCGGGGCCAGAGAGGGTGTGTTTTGTCATCACTAATGACAAGCACGCCCCCTCTCAAAGTGAGCATGTTGGTTCAATGCGCAGAGCCCCGCTGAAGAGCTCTGGCATTAGAAAAAGGCCCTGAATTTGTTCTGCGCAGCACAAGCAAATGTAATAACATGCTTGCGCTGTGTTTGCTTTTAAATTGTCTCTGGTGTCTCCACAAGTGGGATACCAGAGGACAAAAGGGCCAGGAAAGTGTATGGTGCATGTGTTTGGCGCCTGCTTGTGGGATTGCCTGTGTGTAGAGTGTGGTGTGGTATTGTGTAAATAGGTCAATTTTGGGGTGTAATATGTGTGGCTAGGGGGCATAGTGTTATAGGGGATGTAGCGAGTGTGTGCATACGGGCAGTAGTGTGTGTGTATAGGTGATGTAGTGTGGGGTTGTAGAGAGGGTGTGTTTAGAGAATGTTGTATGTGTTTCCTTACAAGGAATGTAGTGTGTGTGTGTGTGTGTGTGTGTGTGTAGGTGGAGCACTGTGTGTGTGTGTGTGTAAGAGATCTAGTGTGTAAAGGACCCAGAGTGTGTATAGAAGATTGTGTGTGTGTGTGTGTGTGTGTGTAGAGGATTAAGAGTGCATATAGGGTAAGGGATCTAGCGTGTATCTGGAGCGTAATGTGTGTAGTGGTGCAGTGTGAGGGGTGCTGTAGTGTGTGTGTGTGTGTGTGTGTGTGTGTGTATATATATTATTTTAAAATAACCCTCAGTGAGTTAACAGACAAAGAAAATTAGAAACCTTGAATGTGACGGCAGATAAAAACACCCTCACACACAGCACCCCTCTTACACAAACACACTGCGCACCTCACACATACAATACACCAGTTCGTTTGACAATGACTACAAGTGACAAACAAATTGACTTCCTAGATGTTCGCTTATATTGGGAAGACGATAAAATAGCGTATACGCTATTCAGCAAACCAACAGACAGGAACACTCTCCTTCACGCTAAAAGTCACCATCCCAAACATCTTATTCGCTCACTCCCACAGTCACAATTTATGAGAGTGATACGTAACAACTCCAATATAATCAACACCCAGCTCCAACTACAAATTATGTGGGACAAGTTCCTGTCACGAGGCTACCACTCAAGGGACTTAACAAAGGCACTAGACAGATGCTATGAAGTACCGGTACACAGCACAGCTAAAAATGACAGACTGATTTTCCCTATTACGTACACAACCATATCAGATGACATCAAACGGTCGGTGGACCATAACTGGAGAATGTTACAGAATGACACAAGTCTACCAGTACAATTTAAGCAGCGCCCAATGATGTGCTACCGGAGGGGAAGTAACCTGAGGGACTTACTGGTTAAAACTGACCCTACACACTGTTACAGTCAATTGAATACACATCAGAACCTGGGATGCTACAGATGTTTAGGCTGCGTAACATGCAGCCACATGATCCCTAGCAAAACTTTTACTCATCCTCATACAGGCAAAAAATACCTCATAAGACATAGACTCACCTGCACAAGCGATTTTGTGGTATACAAACTGGGGTGCCCATGTGGTTTAATGTATGTAGGGAAAACCGATCTACCATTACGGGAGAGAATACGGAATCACCGTTCCAGTATACGGGTAGCCTACAGAGATAAAAACTCAGAACAGCCGGTGGCAAAACATTTCTTGGAGTTTAACCATCCTCTTCCAACTATGAAATTCCAGGCAATCGACCATATCCCACAACTGATACGTGGTGGTGACCGAAAAAGGCTCTTACTACAGAGGGAGTTACACTGGATCAGAACACTTGATACAGTACAACCTAAAGGACTCAATGAAAAATATACATTGGGCATCTTTATTTGATCAGCACTTTATAGACGTTATATGATAGGACTCATATTGGCTATTATCTATCCCATGTCTATATGCATATCCAGTCCCCTGGCAAGTGGGGGATTATTTCCCCTGTTTTTTCCCTTTTTTTCCCTTTTTTTTCCCCCTTTTTTTCCCCTTTTTTCCCCTATTGTTTACAGGGATCCATATTTAAGATTTCATATTAATCATTGTTTTCTTTATTGAGCATCATTGTATAAAAATGTATGTATATATGTAATTATTGGAATTGGTATTGTTACTTCATATATGATATGGACACCCCCTTGCAATCATGGACACAATACATGAGTTGACAAGTTTATTCCAGTGCATTGCAGACATATCAGTCTATACCCATATACATACTTATGAAGTCTCTTCACATAACTAGTGGATTTCTATTGGGCACCACATAACAGTCTTTTTAGACATGCATAGCACCATCAGATATTGCCCATCACACTTAGGCTCTATTTACTATTTACTATTTAAATACACCATGCAGAATCAGTCTAGATGCCCTATGCTTTGTTACCTGGGCAGTGATCTTATGTGTATTACTTAGCATTTACATCCATCTTGTGCAATTTTTGACCCTATCCTTAAAATATTCCTTTCTCTACATATATGCCCACCATGCAGCATCATCTTAGGAACTAGCTTTTCCCCAATATTACAGCAGGACTTATTCTGCTTTTGACCCTTCCTACCTATGTAGTCTCCCATGTTATACCCCATGGGCTTCTGCCACCCTTCTCAATATATAGCCTCTCCGTGTTCAGCCCCCCAATAGAGATCGACACATTTTCTTACCGGTCCTGCCCCTGGACAACTGCCTCCCATTCCTCCCCCCCCATGGTTAGCAACGAGAGCATTACAGCCTCTTTGCGATTGCACATAGATTATTTTTTACTATGAGTCTCTCGGACTCCCCCGCCCGGCTGAACACTCGCGGCTGGTTGCCATAGCAACCTCCAAACAAATCTAACCACGTTCCAGCCGAGAATCTCGGCACCCGATCCAGCTGCAGAATACACTTTCAAAGGTCATCTCTACCCGCGTTTTTTTCGGCGGTTTCTAGGGGAACCACACTGGTGAAAGGGGTAAGCACCACCTGTATACAATGTATGGTACTAATGTAATATGTATCCTTTTGCTATTTATTTGTTGTTTTTACAATGCACCTTATCCTGACGAAAGTTCTGCTAAGGAACTGAAACGTTGAAATATTGTGGCAGCTGCTGAATAAAAGCTAAGTTATTATTTTTTCACAATACCTTTTTGAAGTCCTTAGAGTGCTATTTTCTACTTTCCTGTGTGTATATATATATATATATATATCTCTCTCTCTCTCTCTCTCTCTCTCTCTCTCTCTCTCTCTCTCTCTCTCTCTCTCTCTCTCTCTCTCTCTCTCTCTCTCTCTCTCTCTCTCTCTCTATATATATATATATATATATATATATATATATATATATATATATATATATATATATATATATATATATATAAATCTATCTATATCTGGGGGTGCTGTGTGTGTGTGTGTGTCGGGGGTGCTGTGTGTGAGGGGGCTGTGTGTGTGTGTGTCTGGGGGTGCTGTGTGTGAGGGGGCTGTGTGTGTCTGGGGGTGCTGTTTGGGAATTAATTTTAAATATATATTTTTTTTATTAATAATTTTTTAAAAAGTTATGTCCCCCCCCCCAATCCCTTCTTACCTTTAGCCTTGGAGGGGGAGGGAGCCGTTCTGCCTGGGAGGGGGAGCCTTGAGGGGAGCCGTGCTGCCTTCCCTGGTGGTCCAGTGGTGATAGTGAACTCTAACCTGCAGGTTAGAGTTCACTCTCGCGAGATCTGAGCGTTGCCGTGGTAACCGCGGCAACGCTCAGAATCCCGCAAGAGGACCGGGCGGAGCTGCTGTTTAGAGCTCCGCCGGTCCTCTCTCCTGCCTCCCTCCCTCACTCCCGCGCCTGCGGCCGCATCTCCCTGTCTGTGGGCTGGTGAGGGAGATCTTTGATCTCCCCACCGGCCCATGGAGGCACATAGCAGGGCCGGCGCTCGGGTAACGCTGGCCCTGCAGGGGCCGGCCGGGGAGATTCTGTGATCTCCCTGCCGGCCTCGGCCCCACGGCCATCGCGGCCCACCGGCATTTGCCTGGTATGCCCGATGGCCAGTCCGGGCCTGACAACAATGATATCATCAGTGAAAGTGCCGTTTGTGTGTGAAAAATGCAAAAAAAGTCACTTTCATTAACAATATCATCGCTGTGATATGTTTTACTGTTTTAAAACACTAATATTTGTGTTCAGCGAAGTCTCCCGAGTAAAACAGTACCCCTCATGTACAGGTTTTAGGGTGTCATGGAAAGTTACAGGGTTAAATACAGTGCTAGCAAATTAAATTCTCTGGACTTTCGGCCTGGGTTGTCAGGCAGGTCCCTCAAATTGCAATTAATAAATTACTTAATTATGTAAAAATATTACAAAAATATGCACGTAGAATTTAAATATATATACATATTTTTATATTTGAAGTCTACATGTATATTTATAAAATTATTTATGTACAGTATCTCACAAAAGTAAAAACACCCCTCACATTTTTGTAAATATTTAATTATTTCTTTTCATTTGACAACACTGAAGAGATGACACTCAACTACAATGTAAAGTAGTAAGTGTACAGCCTGTATAACAGTGTAAATTTGCTGTCCCCTCAAAATAACTCAACACACAGCCATTAACGTCTAAACTGTTGGCAATAAAAGTGAGTACACCCCTAAGTTGAAATGTCCAAATTGGGCCCCATTAGCCATTTTCTATCCCAAGTGTTATGTGACTCCTTAATGTTACAAGGTCTGAGGTGTGAAAGGGGAGCAGGTGTGTTAAATATGGTGTTATCGCTCTCACTCTCTCTCATACTGGTCACTGGAAATTCAACATGGCACCTCATGGCAAAGAACTCTCTGAGGATCTGAAAAAAAAGAATTAAAGATGGCCTAGGCTATAATAAGATTGCCAAGACCCTGAAACTGAGCTGTAGCATGGTGGGCAAGACCACACAGCGGTTTCACAGGACAGGTTCCACTCAGAACAGGCCTCACAATGGTCAACCAAAGAAGTTGAGTTCACATACTCCGCATCATTTCCAGAGGTTGTCTTTTGGGAAATAGATGTATGAGTGCTGCCAGCAGTATTCTAACATAACGACCCCAAACACACCTCCAAAATGACCACTGGCTTGCTAAAGAAGCTGAAGGTATAGGTGATGGACTGGCCAAGCATGTCTCCAGACCTAAACCCTATTGAGCATCTGTGGGGAATCCTCAAATAGAAGGTTGGGGAGCACAAGGTCTCTAACATCCACCAGCTCCATGATGTCATCAATGGTGGACTGGAAGAGGACTCCAGTGGCAACCTGTGAAGCTCTGGTGAACTCCATGCCCATGAGGGTTAAGGCAGTGCTGGAAAACAATGGTGGCCACACAAAATATTGACACTTTGGGCCCAATTTGGACATTTCCACTTAGGGGTGTACTCACTTTTGTTGCCAACGGTTTAGACATTAATGGCTGTGTGTTGAGTTATTTTGAGGGGACAGCAAATTTACACCGTTATACAGACTGTACACTTACTACTTTACATTGTAGCAGTATCATTTCTTCAGTGTTGTCACATAAAAAGATATAAAATATTTACAAAAATGTGAGGGGTGTACTCACTTTTGTGATATATAGATATATATATATATATATATATATATATATATATATATATACACACACACACACACTCACTCAGTATGACATTAAGATATATATTAAGTAGAGATTGTAGACGTATTAGTCCAGCAATGTATATGTAAGAAAACTAATTTCTATCTTGTAATACCTTTTATTGGACTAACAGAATTTTTTAATGACAAGCTTTCGGGACAATCTTCCCTTTCTCAAGTATTACAAGATACAAATTGTATCTGTTTTTTACATCTATATATATATCTTTTACCATTTTGAAAAAACCTTAAAGGTGAAACGCGTAAATGGTCATTATAAGTGTATTTTAGTCAATAAAAGTTATTTTTGGTTACCTTTCAGTATAGGACCAATTTTTTACTTATTTTATTGTACTTCATACACTTTTATTTACTTATAAATTTTTTTTTTACTCCTGGCATATTTTTACAATATATTATTATTTTAATTACTCCATTATTTTTATTTCATTTTATTTTATTTTACTATTCACTATCTACCACTGGAGTGTATCCCGTCTAAAGAAATCCTGAGGTGGGGATAATTCCACCAGCGCTGTGGAAATAGAGCAGTATCTGTCTGCTCTATTTTTGTAAGTATAACTTATTTATACATATTACTGTGTTGTTCATACTGAGAGCACTATATACTGTTTTATATATCTCGTGGACACCTATCCTCCAATACCGGAAAAGCGGACCTATCTCCCCAACATAACGAATATTGTACATCTGAGTAGGTCCTAGCCTACACTAAAGAAACTTCAAACCGGACGGACAGACCAACTGTTCAGTATATCCGATAGTGGGGATCAAACCACTAAGTGCCTCTTCTCCGAGAGCTGGATAAAGCTCCAACAAATGTGAGTGAAATACCTTTTCCTTTGAATATATATTACACCTTGGACATACAATATTTCACTATTGGAAGCCTTTCTTCTCTTATTTTTTTTGTCTCCACATATATGGACCACCTACCATAAGGACGGAGTGACACTTGAGGACTTATACTATATCACTGCACACCAGTGAGATTGTTTTATTTATACTTCTCTTATTTGTGGATGAACTTTTTGGTTTTTACCTTTATTTAATTTTACTCTCTTTTACGTATTCTTTACTAAGCGCAGCCCTCAACCCCTTTCTCTGTAAATATATATATCTATCCGGACTCTGGCACTCAACCCCAAAATGAAAAATCGAAAATATATTACCTGGGTGCCTCCAGGCCAATAGGTACATAAATTCAGACAGGAGCACTCACTTGGATTTTCCAATAGTATATTAAAAAATATTCATCAATCTACATCAATGTTTCGACCCTTTAGGGTCTTTATCAAGATAATGACCGTGCACAAAATATACATATATATATACCAAATATTAACTATCAAACTTACCCCATCTGTGAAAAGTGACTCCCATTCCTCATCAACTGAAACCGCTGAAATACGTGCATGGTGACGTGGGCACGCGCGTGATGACGTGCATACGTGCGTGCGTGGTGACGTGACGGCGTGTAAACAAACCGTGACCATAGTAACCCAACGTGTCCCAGTGCTCATCGTGCTTCCTAGAGGATAAAAAGTAAAATACAATGAAACATACCAAAGGAGCAATAATGCACTGGAGAGTTGTTATCCCAAAGCTACAGGGTTGCATAATTCACAGTAGAGGTGTAATAGTGTGTCAGCTATATAGAGATAGGTAGAGAAAATGTAAGTGGACAGGGTGAATGTAAGAAATGTGACGGATATGTGAAATAAAATAAGCAATGCAATGTAATGGAGAAAATTAATATGTATGGGAATAAATATGTGAATATGTACATGTGTGTGAATGAATCAAAAGACGAAAATAAAAATAAAACCAACCCATGTGTAAAAAAGAGACCACAGTGAATGTGTGACCCAACCCAGTGATAAGTGACAGCGAAAAAAATGAAATAGGTACACCTCTAGCACATGTGTAAACAACTAGACCAATATAAACCATACAAAAAAAATGAAGAGATCTTTAATGGAACCCCAATGACCTGGGCATCCACATATAACAGCTGTCACTACATGTATACCTCAATAAGCATCTCCAACTGGAACCCCTTAATGGTTATTAATACTAACCACATGTAAGTAAATGAATATCAGGATCTAACTCCTAGGTATACAAAAAAAATATATGACAGCTATATAGCATTTAGGTACATACCTATCTAAATTTGTCCCACTGATTTTAACTAAACCTAAATTGATATAAATAAATATATAAGACGACCTGGCTGATAAAAAAAAATGTATGTATATAGCTCATGTGAGGAAAAAGACTATAAATCATAACCATGTATCCAAACTAACAGATACATATATATTGGTGTGTATATATATGTATATTTTGTGCACTGTCATTATCTTGATAAAGAACTTGAAGGGTCGAAACGTTGATGTAGATTGATAAATATTTTTTAATATACTATTGGAAAATCCAAGTGAGTGCTCCTGTCTGAATATATATATATATATATACACATACATATATTATAAATACACACACATACATACACCCACACACACACATATATACACACACATATAATTATATTTTGATTTAATAACTTTAAAAAAAATAATTTTTACAGATGCAGGGAGACTGCCCCCTCCAGGAGATTTTAGTCGACTAAATAATTTAGTCTACACAACTAAAATGTAATTGGTTTATTTAAAGCCTCTGTCTGTTTTGCCCTTTCCCTAGCCCCTCTGTGTCTCTTTGTGTCTTCCCAGGCCCTCTATGTATCTCTTTTCCAAGCCCTAGTCTGCCTCTTTGCCCCTTCCACAGTCCCTCTGGGCAGTGTTAATTTTGTGGGCAAATTTCTATTTCATTTTAGTCACAGTCTTTTGACTAAAATGCCATTTTAGTTTTAGTCGTATTGTAGTCATCTGAATTGTTTTAGTTTTAGTCTAAATCAAAAAAATAGTCGGCTAAAATTTCACCAAAGTTATTTTAAAAAAAGCTTATTATTTACCTTATTTCCCAGCGCCAAGACTCCCTTTGTGCTTCTGCCTAATCTGCTTCAGGTGACGTGATTGTGAAAGCATGGCTTCCATAATAAATGTCCAACCCAAGAAGGAGCATGTTCTATCAAATGCTTCAGATAGGAAAGTATTGAAATAAATACTTTCCTATGAGCTGTAATTTATCACACGATGGAGATGGATTGGATGTTGTTCAGAAAGTACCTCTAGTAGCTGTCAGAAAGGGTGTCCAACCTTTTGGCTTACTTGGCCACATTGAAAGCAGAGGAATTGTCTTGGGCCACACATAAAATATATAATAAAATTAATTTATATAATAAAACTTCAAAAGCCCTTTTCTTAATTTTGGTATTTCATTTGTCTAGTAGTTAACTTATTTGTTATACTTATGTGAGATTGCCATATTTAAGGATACCAAATTAGGGAGTTATCTACTAAACAGATACACATGTACTGTATATACATATTCACATAACAGACAGGGACGTATTAGAAACATAGAAACATAGAATGTGACGGCAGATAAGAACCATTCGGCCCATCTAGTCTGCCCAATTTTCTAAATACTTTCATTAGTCCCTAGTCTTATCTTATAGTTAGGATAGCCTTATACCTATCCCACGCATGCTTAAACTCCTTTACTGTGTTAACCTCTACCACTTCAGCTGGAAGGCTATTCCATGCATCCACTACCCTCTCAGTAAAGTAATACTTCCTGATATTATTTTTAAACCTTTGTCCCTCTAATTTAAGACTATGTCCTCTTGTTGTGGTAGTTTTTCTTCTTTTAAATATAGTCTCCTCCTTTACTGTGTTGATTCCCTTTATATATTTAAATGTTTCTATCATATCCCCCCTGTCTCGTCTTTCCTCCAAGCTATACATGTTAAGATCCTTTAACCTTTCCTGGTAAGTTTTATCCCGCAATCCATGAACCAGTTTAGTAGCCCTTCTCTGAACCCTCTGGATTGGTAAAGGGCAGAGAGCTCCAGTCCGACTCAGACGCCAGCAAGTGGAGGTGGAGTACTGGTTTGGGCTGGTATCATCAAAGATGAGCTTGTGGGGCCTTTTCAGGTTGAGGATGGAGTCAAGCTCAACTCCCAGTCCTACTGCCAGTTCCTGGAAGACACCTTCTTCAAGCAGTGGTACAGGAAGAAGTCTGCATCCTTCAAGAAAAATATGATTTTCATGCAGGACAATGCTCCATCACACGCGTCCAAGTACTCCACAGCTTGGCTGGCAAGAAAGGGTATAAAAGAAGAAAATCTAATGACATGGCCTCCTTGTTCACCTGATCTGAACCCCATTGAGAACCTGCGGTCCATCATCAAATGTGAGATTTACAAGGAGGGAAAACAGTACACCTCTCTGAACAGTATCTGGGAGGCTGTGGTTGCTGCTGCACGCAATGTTGATGGTGAACAGATCAAAACACTGACAGAATCCATGGATGGCAGGCTTTTGAGTGTCCTTGCAAAGAAAGGTGGCTACATTGGTCACTGATTTGTTTTTGTTTTGTTTTTGAATGTCAGAAATGTATATTTGTGAATGTTGAGTCTGTCAGTGAGTGTATGCGTGTGTTAATGAATGTGTGCGTCTGCTAGTGACTGTATGTGTCTGTTAGTGAGTGTGTATGTCTGTTAACTAGTGTACGCGTGTCAGTCAATGAATGTGTGTGTGTGTGTGTGTGTGTGTATTTAGAAGTCTGGGAAGGGTGGGGTAGCACAGGGGGTGGGGGGGCACCTGAGTTTTGTCATGCCTAGGGCAGCACAAAACCAGGATACACCACTGCACACACAGATATACACACAATCACAGACCCATACACATACAATCACAGACCTACACACACACACACACACATATAATTACAAACATACACACAATCAGAGATATGCACACACATACATACGGACACATACACATAATCATAGACATACACAAACACAATCACAGACCCACACACATATGCATACAATCACATACAATCACAGACAAACAAGCAATCACGGGCATATACATAGACACACATAATTACACATAATCACAGACATACACATACACAATCACAGACCCACAAATGCACACATAAAATCACAGACCAATAAATACAATCACATACTTGATTAGGGATAGCTATATAAATAATAAACATAATAATAATAATACACACACATACATACAGACACATAATCACACACATAATCAAAGACATATACAAATACAATCACAGACCTACACACATACAATCACATACACACATAATTACTTGCATATACACACAAAAATCACACACATTTAGTGATTAAAAGGTCCACCCAGCCTCCCTACCTTGCTCGGGAGGCTGGAAGGGATCCTCTCCCTGGTGGCCAGTGTTAACTGTTGTGATGGGATAACTGTGCTCTTCCTGCACAGGTCCCTTGCGCGGCCAGTAGTTATGCCGATGCCGGGGTGATGTCATATCCCAGCTGCTGGCTCTCTGCAGGACGTGCAAGGGAGTTGTGCAGAAAGAGCCCAGTAAGTAATGGGCTCCTGCCTCCCTTGTAGCACGGACAACAACTGTGCTGCATTACAAGCGGTTCACGGCCGTGTGCGACCTGCAGGACCTGGTTGCACTAGATGGAAACATTGTAGTTTGTTTCTACAAAAACGGCAGTGTTTTACATTGAAGGGTTAAAACTGCAGGGCCACTGCGCCCAGACATCTTCATTAAGATGCCTTTTATTTTCCTTTGTTAAAAAAGATAGGAACGGTGATCAACTGTTTATTCTGAAAACACGTACAGTGCAATTTATAGACAAAAAATCCTTCCAAGTACTAGAACTAATACTGTATTGTCCTTGAAATGAGTGCTCCAACCTGTCTTGGTGAAGTTTTTAGTCAATAAATATGAAATGGTTAGCCATTGATAGCCAGGAAAATTCTTTTGACAGGACTCCTGATTGGGGTCACCTATTAAATGTGATTATCTGCTGGTTTGTTTCACTTTGATGTTTTCTTATTATGTAGAATCCTGTATTTAGAGAAAATGTTCTTAAATTTTGCTTCTTGTTCAGTGCTACTCTTCACACATGGTACAACAGCTCATCATGACATTCATTTGAGTGACGGAAAGGGTAACTGTCATGCATGAAAAGTGACAGTTCCTCTTCAATATTATTATTAAATAGTAAAGGTGATCTTAAACAATGTAATTATTATTTTGCGCATGAAAATGGACAGACCAGCTCCTGCATTAGAGACATCATCACAGAGACAGCAATATGCCAACACATTGATCATAATTTCTATTTTCTTTCATCATTTAACTCTCTTTGAAATGAAACAGGCATAGAAGATGTCAAGGTAAGTATGAACACCCTATATGCAGTGCTTACATTTATGTTAATCAAGAGAGAAACAAAGGAGAGCTATGTATAACTGCACTTTAGATTGGCCGGGATTAACGCTACACCTTTAAAAGGCAAAATATCAGAGTCAAGAAAAACAAGCCAAGGGCAAGCATAGTATTAAAGAGTCAAGTGGGGGAAAGGAATACAGAGATCAGAGTCAGACAAGCCAAAACAGATATCCAGGATCAGGAACACGCTAGATCAAGGACGCTCTACCACAACAGTGAGCCGAACAGATTCAAAACTCATGTATTTTATGTATACATCTGGGGTGTTTACTTGATAGCTATGCCTTCAAAATATGAGTGGGTGTAGGGGATGATGTAATTATGTCTCAATGACATCATGATGTCGATGTGATGTCATTGTGCCATAGAGAGAGGTGGAGCTACAACATCTAGCATCAGAAACACTGGCAGAGGTGTCTAATTACGCAAAATTGATGCGGTGCCTACTTGGAGATGCAAGACGACCAGGTGAGGGTGTAGCGCAAAGGTCTGTATCTTTACAAACAAAATTTGTAACTATTCTTGGAAAACAATTTTTTTTTTTTTTTATTGTGGGTAATCTGAAGTTGCTAAAACATTTTTTAAAAAGCCCCCTTAGAAATTTCACAAACTGGATTACATGAAACAACAATCTAATACAATACTTTAATATTGGGAGCTTTGTTAGATGCAAAATTGCTTCTGTTTTTAAAAAACAGCATTCCACTCAAATGTATTAACTTTGTAAATAAAATGAAAGAAATATGTTCACTGCTGTTTGTTGCGTTTAAGGGCATTCATGCACAATATGTCTCCAATTTCTTAAATTTAAGTACAGCTTTATAATGGGACCCAGTCCAGTATACATAAAATCCTACTATATTGCTGAGCCTGCTAATTTTTATCTCATAATTTTGATTAATTAAACCTAATAATTTCTGTAGTAAAATTTATGAATACTGCCTAATCTGGATTGTTAAAATTTGGGGTAGATTAAACAGCCAGTAAATAGTTTTCAGGAATTCAGGTACAGTGACCATAAATGAAAACATGAGAAAGTTATGATTATAGCTTTCCTGAGAACACTTTACAAAAGATGAATTTGATGCAATTGTAGAGCAGTCTTATGTTTATTATACGATTCAATGCACAGATTGCTGGGCTGAGCGTTTTAGTATGGAAATGTATCTGGTGAGACAGATATTATACAAAAATTGTATTACATAGACACTGTGTTTGACAATAAATGAAAATATTTTAGGGTTTAACCCCTTAAGACCGCAGCCAAATGTACAAGTTGTGATCAAAACAAAAGTTAAACAAAATCTGGCATTTGCGCTATATGTCTGTCCAGCCATAATTCACCTCTTTCATATTAAATGCACCCACACTTATTATATATAATTTTATTCAGGGGAAACAGGGCTTTCATTTAACATCAAATATTTAGGTATGGAACATAATGTAATATGAATAAAATATACAAATATAGAGAAAATAAGATTTTCTAAAATTCTTAGTTCTATGTGACATTTTAACTGTGAATGAAACACATTTGTATTCAGCAATGTCTCACGTGTAAAATAGTACCCCCTATGTACAGGTTTTATAGTGTTTTGGGAAGTTACAGGGTCAAATATAGCATGTTACACTTTTCAGTTTTTTCACATTGAAATTCGCCAGTTTCATTACATTGCCTTTGAGACTGTAAACCCAGGAATGAGAATTACCCCCATGATGGCATTCCATTTGCAATAGTAGACAACCCAAGGTATTGCAAATGGGGTATATCCAGTCTTTTTAGTAGCCACTTGGCCACAAACATTAGCCAAAGTTAACATTAATATTTGTTTGTGTGAAAATGCAAAAAAACAAATTTGAACGCCAATTTTGGCCAGTGTTTGTGTCAGGGTGGCGGTCCAGTGCCCGGGACCCAGACACTGTCGGGGCGGCGGTGCGAGGACCGGGACCCAGTATGCCCGACGTTCAGAGTAGGAGTCACAGTGTGGAGGCGGATTAGCAGGGTCTGGTGCTGGGTAACCGCACTCCCCCTGGTGTTGAGCACCAGCATTTGTGCAGCCACAAACCAGAACCCTGATTCAGCTTATGCGGATACCAGGAACTAGGAGTTTGGAATTAAGCAGACCTCCCAGGAGCTGAATAGGGAGGCTCTGCAGCAGGAGTGTATCCAGTACAGAAAGAAGGCAAGACTAGAGATAGGCACCAAACATGAAAACAAGACAAAACTAGGAGAACCCAGAACATGTACACAAGACATGAGGAAAACAAGAACATAACATGGGCATGACTGGACAGGACTGTACATGGACTGGGATTACAAAATAAAATAAAACAAGACAAGAGATACAAGGTAAAACAAGAGGAGACATAACTAAGCACTATATATGAAAAGTATGGGGATTTAGTTACATTATATGATCATTGATTGCATAAGCCTGCCAACAATGCCAATGTACCCCATTTCTGGCAGGTCCTACACTGCCTAATGTTCGCTAAAAGAACCATACTAAACCACAATAGCACTTACCTGCAAGAAAGGGCAGAGACTTGAAACACTGCTGCAGGTCCAGACTGAAACAAAAAAAAAAATGGAAAACAAACATTTAAAGGAAACCTGGATACTGGGAATCCCATGAATGGATTACAGGAATGAACCCAGAAATCCCAGCAATAAAGAAAACCAGACATAGAATAGAAAACCAGAAAAACCAAGAAAAACTAAACAAGAATTGTAAAAAGGGTACTGGATACCAGAAACCAAGGCCAGACATCTCCACAGAACAGAGCAGGATGTGACAGTTTGTGACTAAGTGGCTACTAAAAAAGACTGGACATACCCCATTTGCAATACCTTAGGTTGTCTAATGGTGTGGCAACATGGGGGTAATTCTTATTCCTGGGCTACCATAGGGTCTCAAAGGCAACGTAACCAATCTGGCGAATTTCAATGTGAAAAACTGAAACGCAAGCCTTATATTTGATGCTGTAACTTTTGAAAACACCATAAAACCTGTACATGAGGGCTACTGTTATACTCAGGAGACTTTGCTGAACACAAATATTTGTGTTTCAAAACAGTAAAAAGTAATACAGCAATAATATCATCAGTGTAAGTGCTGTTTGTGTGTGAAAAATGCAAAAAAGTCACTTTCACTGACGATATCATCGTTGTAATACATTTTACGGTTTTGAAACACTAATATTTGTGTTCAGTGATGTCTTCCGAGTAAAACAGTACCCCCCATGTACAGGTTTTATGGTGTCTTGGAAAGTTATGGGGTTAAATATAGTGCTAGCAAATTAAATTCCCTTTACTTTCGGCCTTGGTTGTCAGGCAGGTCCCTCAAATTGTAATTAATAAAAGGACCTAATTATGTAAAATTATTACATAAATATATATGTATAAAAAATATATATGCATATACATATATATGTATAATTTTTTTAATTATTTTTATTTATATATAGGTATACATATAGTGATATATACGTATATACTTATGTATATAGATATATATATTTTGTTCTACGTGTATTTTGATATCAATATATATATTAATATCAAAATACAGTTAGAATGAAATTACACACATATATTTTTTAATTATTTATTTTTTATTATTTTTTAATTTTTATTTTTTAATGTATTCACATTTTTTTATTATATATAAATTTATATAATTATAGTTATATATATATATATATATATATATATATAAGCAATATCCTATGTGTATTTTGATATTAATATATATATATATATATAATTATATCTATATATTAATATTAAAATACACAGTGTATGTGTAAATGTGTATATATATATATATATATACATATATATACACTTAGATCATATATATAATATATATATATATGATCTAAGTTTATTTTATTTGTAACTGTAATATATTTTATTTTTAACTAATATTTTATTTTTCACAAGACAGGAGATCACTGGCTGACACACAGGATCAGTGATCACAGTGACCAATAGACTGACACATAGTAACTCTGATCGCAGTGACAGGCTGCCACTGCGATCAGATCGCAGTGAGCGGCTGTCTCTGCGATCAGATTGCAGTGACAGTCTGTCACTGCGATCAGACTCTGCAGATCGCGGGCACTGACTACAGAGTGAAAATGCTGCGGCTCCATGGACACATGGTAAATACCGATCGCCGTGACCGCCTGTCACGGCGATTGGAAGCTTCAGACCGCACAGAGGAGCTGCTTATCTGCAGCGGCCATGTGCTGCCGGCCACGTGGGAGGCAAGACCGCCCAGGGCGTTCTTTGCCGCCCTGCGGCGTTTAGAGACATCCAAATAGGGACGGTATAGAACGCCCTGCTGTCTTAAGGGGTTAAGTGATATGCCCCACCAAAAATCACGCAGTGCAGCGCTAAATAATACAAACACTTACCCCTTAGTATATACTTCGGGGCAGCATATTGACTATATAAAGAAACAAAGAAAGCAAAACAAATAATAGTGCAACTTTGTATGACTTAAACTTTGGTATATCAACGAGAGTAACACTCACATTTGAACAAGCTATTTGTAGGAATAAAAGGCTCTTTTTCTTTTTCAATTTCCATGACAGTACAACAATAACACCAACTAGTATTGTAGGGCCGCTAGGGCTTTTTACCCAGAAAAGAAAATTGCATCAAGCATGAATACATTTTCCTTTTTTTCCTTAGACACTTACTATTTCACCGAAACCAGGGGTGCCAAAAATGTGTTTTTGGAATGACAAAGCATCATGAAAGTTGCAGTTCTAAAACCTCTGGGAATCTACCTTTTGGGCAGCCGTGACGTAAGCCTTATTCTTCTGTTTGTCCAAAATAGTTGTCCACTAATTGTACCTACACCATAACTTTCCCATGAAGGTCAGGTAGATAGTTTGCAAATTGTAATTGGGTTCCTTTTAGTATTCTGCAGTCCGAGCCCAGCCTAGGTTAGAAGTTTGTGTTTTAGGCTAAATCCACTTATGCGCAGCAGAATCTTTCATTGTCTGACCATGAGCATAGGTGCTGGAAAACCAGGGAATCTTTGAGTTGGAGTAAAATTATTCTAAAATAATAAAAGCAGAGGTTTAAAATACAGTAGAAAATAATATTTATCTGACATGAAAGTGGTATAGCAAATAATTCCAATGATGCAGAAATCACTTTCTTTAGGGGAAAAAAAAAACCAAGACCATAAATTTCCATTTTAGGAAAGTCCTTCCTGACTTCAAAATAGCAGTCCAATTTCGCCAAGCTGTTATTAAAGTGACACTTTACAGCTCATTGAAGTTGTCTTGATGCATTGTCCAGTCTCCTTAACCTTGCAATTGTAATTATTGCAGTTATTGAAAAACTGCAATAATTACCTTGCAGGGTTAACTCCACCTCTAGTGGCTGTCTACCAGACAAAATGTTCTGTGTTGTTTTTTTTGTTTTTTTTTAACATGATGGGGTTACTGATATCTATAGTATTTTCCCCTTTTCAAGAATTGCACCAAAGGATTTGCAAAAAGCAGATATGGTGCCCATTGTTAAAAAGGCATCAAAATGGCAGTCTGGAAGATACAGACCTGTCCCCTTTTTTTATGGAGTACCTCACCAGTCCACACAAAAGTGCTCCAAAGTAAGAGCCCGGAAAAGTATTTTAATTGTATGAGTTTCTTGTAGCAGACAAACAGTGATGTAACTAAGCAATTACACAAAGCTCTATGCTCAGATTAAAAATATAGGCTCGGTCCTACTGATATTGGGGTACTTGTACGCAGTGGATGGCTTAAAAACAATATGGTAATTCTGTGTGACTAAATCCCCATGTTTTGTACACGAAAAACTATTTCAAATAGACTTTAAAGATTGAAATTTGTTTTAGGGATTTTTCTTGTGTGCGCAGATCGTTTTGTGTGCATTAGGATACAAATTGTTTTTCAACCAGTGGCAGCCAATCACACATGTAAAATAGTCAAATCCAGACATTACATTTGACACATTGAATTTTGTAAGTAAGGATGCTGGTGCACACGACTTGTCTGATATGAAAGAACACTTGGAAGAAATGAAGCCAAATTCAGCAGTGAATTTATATGCCTAGTTGTGCTTAATGACATTTATTAATTTGTTTTTGTTTCTCTTTCATATTCTAGTGTACCTAATTTAATTCCAATGTGATGACTTCAACCAAACCACTACATTTGATTTAACAGTCCTTGGCTCTGAATGCTATAAATACCCATCAAATAACGTAACTATATTTTAATATACAAGCACAAATACGGTGTGGAATGTAATGATAGAGAAAAAGATTGTATCTATTACATTAATCAGATTAAACTGATATTATGCTGTAATTTGGTGCAAATAACGGCGCAATCACTCAACTTTTCTTTTTCTTCTTGTCGTTGAGAAGGTGATACTATAGTCATTTTCCCAGCTGCAATTATACTGAATGCTGTTTGAGATGTGTTAATGCAGAAGGGCCTGAGTTATTGTTTGTTCAGGTAGTTAATTATGGTTCTGTGACTTACAGTTTTCTGTCGCTGTAGACCATAAGTCATCCACTTTATTTTTTATTTCACTCAGTAAAATTATGCACTCTTCCTCAGAGTAAAAAAAAAGAAAAGAAGAATGTGCAATGGATTTGGGTACAGAGCGATCTACAAGTGGTGCACAACAGGCCATAAAACAATACTTTCTAAAACCTTGTATTTTAGTTATTGAATTGTAGTGGTTTCTAAGTGAAAGTTTCTTTGTTTGAGCAGAAAATATTGTTTTCAACTGGTTTGTGTATGTTTCATGTCATTATATGTGCAGCCCACTCTAGCAGGGTTATTTACAAAACTAAGAATTCATTGCTTCTTCCATTATAACCTCTACTTAGGACTATGAATGAATATGTTTCATCTAAATTAAAGGACCACTTTGGCACCCAGACCACTTCAGCTGAATTAAGTGGTCTGGGTGCCAGATCCATCTAGTGTTAACCCTGCAGCTGTAAACATAGCAGTTTCAGAGAAACAGCTATGTTTCACTGAGGGTTAATCCAGCCTCTGGTGGCTGTCTCACTGACAGCCGCTAGAGGCACTTCCGTTCTTCTCACTGTGAACGCTGGACGTCCATAGGAAAGCGTTGAGAAATGCTTTCCTATGGACTGTTTGAATGCGCATTCAGCGCTGACGTCGGCAGAGGGAGGAGAGTTCCCCAGCGCCGGCGCTGGAGAAAGGTAAGTGTTTAACCCCTTCAGCCAACTTTTAGCAACATTTGTGTGTCACCCAGAGTATTTGAAATCCTGAGACATTCATTTCACTGCTTCTGCAGAGAAGTAACCAGTAGGCTTGGAGTTTTGTATGATTATGAACTGCAATTTGTCTGAATTTGGGCCAATTAGGTTAGACTGTACAAATTCCCAAACTCATAGAAATAAATACGAACCAAATGAAATTCCCAATGGACAAGCATGTTCGTTTAAATCATGATTTGGAATTCCGCCTTTGGTATCATAATAAGAGATGATTGATGGCTCGGAGACAGCCACTAAATGTTGATTTTATTCACAGATCATGTGACCGATAGAGGAAAAAAAATAGAGCAGTAAAATAATGTATATATAATATACAATATATTATTATTATTATTTATAAAGCGCCAATAAATTATGCATCGCTGTGCAATAGGTAGACTAACAGATTACTTATTGCAATAGTATTTGCAATAAGATGAGTTAGACACACAGAAACAGATGGTATTGAGGGCCCTGCTCAAACGTGCTACATTCTAGAGGGAGTGGGGTTAAGTGACAAGGTATGGGTAAATAAGTGTATTTTTTTTTAAACTTTTACCACTACTCCTCTTTTTTCTTCTACTGGTTAATATTTCTGACTTCATCCGTGAAACAAATGTTGGGAAAATGCACCTATGCAGGGCACACTTCAGGTTCTGGGTTGCTCTACCTCAGGGTTCCCAACCCAGTCCTCCAGTCCAGGATTTAGGGATTACCTTGTTGTGTCTAAAGTGTTTTTTTTTTGTTTTATTTAAGACACAATTGAGTAATCCTTAAACTGTTAGCCAACTAGAGATGTCGCGAACCGTTCGCGAACTTCCCGCGAACGGCTCGCCACGAACCGTTCGCGGCGAGCTCCGGTCAGCTGACACATCCCGGCCAATCTCCAGCAGACCCTCCCTCCCAGACACTCCCACCTCCTGGACAGCATCGATGTTGAAGGCAGCTTCAACATGGATGCTGGCCAGGAGGTGGGAGGTTCTGGGAGGGAGGGTCTGCTGGAGATTGGCCGGGATGTGTCAGCTGACCGGAGCTCGCCGCGAACGGTTCGTGGCGAACCGCGACGTGCCGTTTGCGGGAAGTTCGCGAACGGTTCGCGACATCACTATAGCCAACCTGTAGACTACAGTGAAGCCTGCTACATACAAACTGATAGCAGTCGTGATATGGCTGTAAGTTTATAATGCATTTTCAATCGTGCTATGTGCTGCAAGCAGGGAATAAACTATTTATCTCATAAAGACTTTGCACACATGAAAATACCTTTGTGCTCATACAGGAGTCAATACAACGCTATAGGAAAATATCTTCTTAATTGTTACAAAAAATACATAAAATCAATTAAATTATGGCAGGTACTAGAGTGTACTGACACTATTATTAGCTGATTAAGGGGACACAGGGCATAACACATACAGGTAGAGGCGTAACTAGAAACCACAGGGCCCCGGTGTTAAAATTGCCCTGGGGCCCCCCCATACATCTACCACCTACCCCACGTGTCCCCACACCCCTCCCCCCCACACATGCAGATAGATACACATGCAGACACATACACACACAGAGACCCATACATAAAGACATACATACAGACACATGTACAAACACACACACATACACTCATATACACACACTCAGACATATAAACACGTACACTCACAGACACATACACTCACAGACACACACACTTACAGACACACACACACTCACAGACAAACAAATACACATTCAGACACACATACACTTACAGACACATACACATTCAGAAACACACAAAACATTAATATTAAATGTCTACCCAGCCTCCCTAACTGGAGAGGTGGCGTGGATCTGTCCCATAGGGGGGCGGCAGAGTTCCTGTCAAACGCGTCGAGGGAGCTGTGTTCTCGCTGCTCTGCTCCCTCGCATGCTGTCTACTGATGCCGGGAGCCGGAATATTACATTTTCAGGCTCCCGGCATCAGCAAACGGCACGCGAGGGAGCAGAGCAGAGAGAACACAGCTCCCTCGCCGCGTCTGACAGGAACTCTGCAGCCCCCCTATGACAGGGGGAACACGGAGGGGGTTGCATCTAGGCAGCCCGAGGCCACGGGGTCATGGCTGTGGCAGGCCCCCTGCAGTGAGGGCCCTGGTCGAAGCTGCAACCCCTGCGACTGTGGTAGGTATGTCACTGCATACAGGGTTATTACCAAAACACCGGATTTGGCTTGGCTGACAGAGTGCTCTGATTGGTTGGCTTACTAGCCACCCCCCCTCCTCTTCCCCCATTACCACCATCATAGTAATATTATCTTATTAACCCCTTAAAATTTGTATTTATTATTTTTAATTAGTTTACTTTTTTAATGTGGTGACTGGCCAATTAACCGCCACACTGTCTAGGGTTTTCAATTATTTGACCGCTGGCAAGTCATTCGGCTTTTTTTACATTTTTTTATTTAAATCCATGGTTGGAGTTGAATTCTCTAAGCCTGAATTTTCTGAATTCAGCCTAGATTTCAGCAATCCGGCAGCCTTCAAGGCATGCATTACAAAATTCAGACAGTGATCAATTCCATCAGTGTCTGAATTTTGCAGTCTGAAGCAACAGGATGGTTTTCCCCCCGTTTGGTTTAGTCAGGTTTCGTAATCCCAATATATACTGGTCTTGTATGGCTATATGGAATATAACTTTAAATGACATAATAGAGGAATTGCTGGGTTAGCAATGGGGATATTTATTCATCCCACAAACCCTTGCTGGACAGAAGTTTAAGATCATCCCCATAGACCAAAATGAGAGCTCCTCCTTTTTTATTTCTTTTTGTTTTACTTCCTTCTTTTTTCAATATGGTTAATGTATTTAAAAATATAGTTATTTTTATATAGACTGAACCTTTAGTTTTGACTTTGATCAATCTAGAGCGTTTTTGTAATATATTTTTTCTTACATGCTTGTATCAGTCTATCAGTCGGCTCCAATTACAGCCAACAAATGGACTTTCTAAAATAATGGCATATTGCCTCTTGTTCACACCAACTAGTCTAGTCAGCTGCCCCACTCCCCTTCCAGGTCTTTGTTGTTGGCAACAAAAACTCTGTAAACAAAAATAATAATAAAAAATGAGATCTGTGAAAATCTAACATATAAATAACCCTTTCATCATCACACTGAACAGAAGTGTGAATTGCTGCTCTCTAACAGGGCTATGTTACATGGGAACGTCAAGGGGGCTCTATTGAGTGGGTATTAAATGGGGAGATTAATTGGAAGGTGAATCATGGTTAATTGGCAGGGAAAGGGGGGGACTTAAATAGAAGAGTTGTCATGGGAATGTATGGATGTAAATTGAGTAGTTAATTGGTAGGAGAATCAATGTAAAGCAATTGGGGTTAATTGGCAGGGGAATGTAGGAATATATTTTTGGGACAAGGTTAATTTGAAATTTTAGGTAAAAGGTATGAAGGTCACATTGTGTTGGGATACACAGAGATGGGTGGTAATGGTGACTATATCTTTAAGGGGCATTATCTAAGGAAAATTTCGGGATATAAGGAGAGGACAAATCAAGTTTAATCTATATGGAAACAAGAGTTGGACATGCAAGGTTATTACATTTAATAATGGGGGATGGACAGATCACATATGGCATATCATATGTGGCATATCTACTACATATTTTAAACAAGTGATTGGGAAAAGACCACTTTCCATGGGAAGAGGGTGTGGGCTGTAATAATAATATTCAAAGGGGAACTTAGTGTCCCCCCTCCACACCCCCACCCATGGCCGGCTGGTGGGAGCTCTAAATAATTATACCAGGGTGTAAACATACCATTTGCAACACCCCCGATTAGTGGCATGGCTCACCTCCTATCCACCCCCTTAAATTAAATGAAATCTAATAATAGTATAATTAAGAAAAAACAAAAACCCTGTGACAGTAAGCCCGATTTTAAATATGAACTATCAGGTATGTTGGAGAGTTTGTAAGTTTAGACTTCTAGCTCACTCTATCTACCTGCTAAAGGCAATCCTGCATTGATGGAAAGTCAACCATGGTGGTTTCTCATATGATAGCCAGTGGGGAATGTTTTAGAATGCTTCTCTATAATAAAAAACAAAATGTTAAAACAAATAATAAAAAAGGAATGGGGGAGGTAGGTGTCTCCACTGCACCTAGGGTACAGTACTGCTTATGTAAACAACTTAGTGTGTGCTGATATCTTGACACTGATGAGAATGGAATGCCTGGATGCCTCTTCTTACTAATAGAGACCCAATAATATCAAGATCTAAATGTTAATAACTATGGCCCAAATGTTCATAATTTAATGAAATATGGGTGATTTCTGCTGTTACGCCATTGACAGTATTGCAATGCTATTTGTAAGAGAACAGAGGATCACTTTAATGATTTAAAATATATTAAAGAACCACTATAGTGCCAGGAAAACATACTAGTTTTCCTGGCTCTATAGGGTCCTTGGGTCCTCATCACCCTCAGGGCCCCCTCCCGCCGGGCTCTAGGGTGAGGAAGGGGTTAATCCCTTACCTTTTTTTTCCAGTGCCGGGCTCTCTCAGTGCTGGCGACTCTCCTCCTCCTTTCCCCGTCATCGGCTGAATGCGCATGCGCCGCGCACGCATTCAGCCAGTCCATAGGAAAGCATTCTCAATGCTTTCCTATGGACTCTGGCGTCTTCTCTCTGTGAAAATCAGAGTGAGAAGCACAAAAGCGCCTCTAGCAGCTGTCAATGAGAGAGCCACTAAAGGCTGGATTAACCCATTTGTAAACATAGCAGTTTCTCTGAAACTGCTATGTTTACAGCAGAAAGGGTTAATCCTAGATGGACCTGGCACCCAGACCACTTCATTAAGCTGAAGTGGTCTGGGTGCCTATAGTGGTCCTTTAAGCAGAGAGGTGTGACAATTATTCAGTAGTGAGGATAAAGATTCTATTTTGATTTGTTAAAATGCACAATTTATAACTTCCAATAATATCCATTCAAAATAAGTTTATATTAAATGGATCTTCATAGAAGTATAAAAATGAATGTGAAATTGTAATGAAATCAATAGCAAGATCCAAGCAGATTTTTCATGAGCGTCAGCCAATGCTTAGCAACATATGTACTAAACACACATTTCAAGCAGGTGGTTTGGTGGGAACGGAGCTTGGATGGAGCAGGTGGTAGAGAGCAACACATTCCAGTCTGTAAACTGTGAGGATTAAGTGAGATCAGGCTTAATAAAACCTTTCAGATGTCACAGGCGTCTGGCACGTAATCTCTTCAACTGCTTACAAGCATGCAACGGTGAAGTTGGCCAGAAATTTTATGGTAGCAATGATGTCAGATACTAACAGAATACCATTAGCTTATTGTATCTCTGCCACCAGTCCTTTTATTTCTGTTTGTACAGTCTGTCTGAATAATGGCGAAGTGTGTGTATATGTATATATACCGCAATACTCTGGTATTTTGGCATCTTGTCTACTGGACTAATACTAATACGGCTAATCCAATCTACACATATATATATGGTGTAGATTGGATTAGCTGTTTTAGTCCAGTAGACAAGATGCCAAAATACTGGTATATATAGCCGTATTAGTATTAGTGCAGTAGACAAGATGCCAAAATACCAGAGTATTGCGGTATGCAATGATACCTTTTTTACTGGACTGACATAATGTTTCAAATTTGATTAAAGTTCTTAAAGGGAATTTCAAAGACTCTCATGAACGAAAGACATTTGAAATGAAAATGATCACATATTTCAACACCAGAAATGAAGGACTTAATGTAGACTCTGGCTTTCTCTCATACTACCAAAAGAAAACCTTATATAAACACAAATCTTAATGTCTTATATTGGTTTTTTCCATACTCCTGCTTCACCTTTATTAGATTAATTTATATGTATATACACATATATGCAGCTATATGTTTGCATGCCCTGCTGTTCTTTAATTATTATTTATTTTTTATTTTTTTTATTATTACAATTTTATTTTTATTTTTTTAATTCTTTATTTTTGTTGTGCAGGTAGGTAGCGTTTGTTGACGGTCGCCACAACAGCGTATTGCAAGATACAAAACATTTGAACATTGGCATGAGAATTCGTACACACATTTTTTTGTTGGTTATGCTAGAATATATATGTCGATGTAGTAAGTGTTGCTAACGTGCCATGATATATACAGACGATTAGTCATGAATGCTCGATCTACTACGTTATCGTAGTCGAGCTTTGTAAACATGGTTAGCAGTTAATAAATGAGAAAATGCATTTAAAAGGTAAACTACGTGTATGTTGTTTTATCGTTGAGAGCAGTTAGTGGGATCCGTACAATTGTAAGAGGTATTGCTGTCATGTACAGGAGCACCTTTGCAATGGAATAGTAGCTGTTATAAGACTTTATGGTGAGTGGGTGATTTGCTTGTGGTTAATATGCTGCAGCGTTTGCTCCCCTGTGCTAACCGGCTCTGCTGCTATGTGCCAGAGCCTTACTGTAAAACTTATTGTAGTGTGTGGTCTTGCGGTGTCCCTGTTGCAGGGCCTGCGGGGACGCAGATAGCCCCTGTGTCAGCCCGTCTTGGGCCAGGTGTGGTTGATGGCAATGTGCTGCCTCAGTGCCGCCCATGGTGAATGTGAGCCTCTTAAGTAGGCCTGTCCCCCTAAAATGTACTGTTAGACCATAAACTATATACAAAATGTAACGCAACCGTAGAGAGGTAAATTAACGAAAAAGAAGACCAAAACAACAAGTGAATAGCCGGTGAGGCTCGGCCATCCCCTTCGGAAGCACTTAGGTGGTGGCTACAGTCTGTGCGGCGTGGGTGGACCCCCCAGGAACAAAAGGTTTGGAGGTAACCGGATTCCATTTGTGTGGTTTAGGGTTTGTGGGGCGTCGTCGTATGGCGTCTGCCGGGAGCCCCAGAGTGGGGAGGTGGGCCTCCGCCTCTTGTAAGTCTGCGATGAGGTACGTGGTGTCTCCCTGAAGCACTTGAAGCTTGTGGGGTGAGCGCCATCTGTATTTGATATCTCGCTCGCGGAGCAGGGTGGTGAAAGGCCTAAGGGTTGAGCGCCAGGCCATGGTTCCCCTGGATAAGTCCGGGTAAAAGGAGAGAGTCATGTCCTCAAATGTGAGCGGAGTAGTGTTCCTAATGGCGGCCATTACTGCTTCTTTGTCCTGTCGCTTCTGGAATTTGACTATTAGATCCCTAGTTGCTGCTGATGGGGCCATTGGTGGTTTAGGGATTCTAAATATGCCGTCGAGGCCTACTCCCTTGGCTTGCTTTGGTGGCAGTATTTTACTCACCAGGCGCCGCATGAGGTGGGGGGAGTTCAGAGTCTGGAACTGATTCTGCGATGCCTCTGACCTTAAGGTTCTGGGCACGTCGCGAGTCTTCCATTGCCGCCATAGCCCCTTCTACTTTCAAGTGCTGTTGCTGCAGCATTTTCATCTCCTGCTGGAGGGAGGTCACTTGCCTGGTATGCGTGTGGGAGTTCTGCTCCACAGTGTCCACGCGGTCCGTAAGGCCCTTTATGTCTCTCCGCATGTCGGCTACGTCCTCCTGAATATTTTGGCGGAGTTCCGCCAGTAGCTCCCTCATTTCGGCTTTCGTGACCGGAGCTGAGTCAGGCTGCGCGGCCTGCTTTGGGTTAGGCTTCTCCGGCGGCCACCTTGCTGGTGAGCAGGGCTCGTCTGGGTCAGAGAGCAGGTCGTCTGAGTCTTCTAGGCCTTCTATGTAAGCGGCCATGTCAGGCTCTGGTGCGCCATGTGCCCGCCGCCATAGGTCTCCTATGCTAGCGCCCGGCCGGGGCAAATCGGGCTTGGGTTTTTTAGTCTTCCTGCCCATTACTGCTACTTGTGTGGGTAGCTGGGGTGCTTTGGGGGGTGTTATTTCCAAGGTTAATTGGTCGTTTTAGGCCGTTATCGCCAGGAACTCCCTTCAGATGCGACCTGTCGGTTCGGCTGCTGGCTCCGCCCCCCTTCTTTAATTATTTTTAAAAAATGTTTTTCATTTTTTTTTTGACTAGCTTACTGACTCTCCTCTGTTTATTTCCTTTTCTGGCTATTCTCAGCCATTCTGCACATTTCACTTTAAGGCACATCTCCTGCTATTTAGGAAACCCCACTCACCCCCCACCCTCACTCTGCTTCTATAACATTAGTTGTTTTAAGTGTTAAACTCTATCAGAGTGATCAGTATTACTTCAGGCCTGAGGAAGAGAGAAACACTCTCAAAAGCTTGTCTTTGAAATATTTTGTTAGTCCAATAAAAAAAAGGTATAATTGCATACTGCAATACTCTGGTATTTTGACATATTATATATATATATATATATATACATATATAGTTGTGCTCAAAAGTTTGAATACCCTTGGGGAATTGGTAATATATGTATAATTTTTAAAGATAACATCAGTGAGCATGCAAAACACATTTCTTTTATTTCTTAAGGTGTTCATTTTCAACTGTAGGATATAACAGAATGGCACAATCATAAAACAAAACATGTTCAAAAGTCTGCATACCCTTAGTTCTTTAATACTGTGTATTGCCCCCTTTAGCACCAATGACAGCGTGCAGTCTTTTGTAATAGTTTTCTATGAGGCCCCTAATTCTTGCAGGTGATATAGCTGCCCATTCGTCTTGGCAAAATGCCTCCTGTTCATGCAAAGTCTTTGGTCGTCTTCCATGAACCACACATTTGAGATCTCAATGATATTAAGGTCAGGAGACTGTGATGGCCACTCCAGAACCTTCACCTTTTTTATGCTGTAACCACATGAGGGTTAACTTGGCCTTGTCATTGTGATGCTGTAAAGTCCAAGAGTGTCCCATCCGCAGCCTACGTGCAGAAGAAATTGTCTGCCAGTATTTTCTGATAACATGCTGCTTTATCTTGCCATCAATGTTCACAAGATTCCCTGTGCCTTTAGAGCTCACACCCCCCCAAAACATCAGTGAGCCACCATCATGCTTCTCAGTGGGGATGATATTCTTTTCACTATAGGATTGTTGATCCCTCTCCAAACATAGCGCTTATGGTTGTGACCATAAAGCTCTATTTTGGTCACTTCAAATTACAGTGTGACAGAAGCTGTGAGGCATGTCAAGGTGTTGTTGGGCATATTGTAACTGGGCTTTTTTGTGGAATTGGAGCAGTAAAGGCATCTTTCTGGCAACTCGACCATGCAGCTCATTTTTGTTCAAGTATCATCATATTGTGCTCCTTGAAACAACCACACTGTCTTTTTCAAGCATTCAAGGGCTTGGAAACTTTTGATCAGGGCCAATTGGGTGATTTATGTTATCATTAGAATTTAAAAAGGAGCCAAACAACTATGTGATAATAAATTGCTTCATATGATCACTATCCTTTAATAAAACAGATTTTTTTGCAGTCATATTTTCAAAATAAATGCCTACCCTTGCAGAAATTGTGTGTGTGTGTGTGTGTGTATATATATATATTTATACAGTTGTGCTCAAAGTTTGCATTCCCTGGCAGAAATTGTGTGTATGTATGTATATGTGTGTGTGTGTGTATGTATGTGTGTGTGTGTGTGTATATGTATGTATATATATATATATATATATATATATATATATACACACAAAACAAATAATGTGTATTAAGGCAATTTGCCTGGATTTGTGGGAGGTGCTTGGTATCCACTCCTAGCCTACTTAAGGCACACCCCTTACCTTGCTCCTTACCGTTCGAGGTCAGCGTTGAATGAGGATCCACTTCCGGGTTCTCTCAGACGCCATCTTGGTTTCAGTATCCACAAGGTTTTACCGCGGCAAGCTGTGTCCAGGAATCCTGTTCAGGCCTTTTCCGTTGGTCCAGCTTCTTCTGACCCCGGTCTTCGTCGTAGATCACGTACCAGGGACTCCTAAACCGTAAATCAGACCTACCTGTCATGCCAGGATCGGTTCCCACGGCGTACGGTACAGCACGGGTCCTCGCTTTACGGTTTTCCCTGATATGTCACAAAATTATACAAGCCGGTCACGGTTTTCATTCGTACGGGCATTCAGCTAATCGGTATATTCGTATAAATAGTCATTTTGCATATAACTATTCTATGTCATTGAAACAGATTATCATTTTGGTTGTTTTGCCGTTCGGCACTTTTTTCATGTTATGCTCAAACAAGCTTGCGGTTCGCATAAAATTCATACGTTTAAACTATTCGTTCCAATTTCTGTTTACTCTCACATTGGGTTTCGGTTTTATTTCTATGTATTACGCATAATCCTTTCGTGGATTACATTCACCATTTCATGTATATAACATTCGGTTAACGAATTGCTGGTTTAAATAGACAGATTATTTCTATTACTGTTTAAAGGTATCAGTACTGTATTATGTCCGTACAAATACCAAGCTCACTTATCTGTATGGATCATTTTGACTCCCACGCTTTCAGGGGTCTGCCATACTTATCCATTCATTCAAATGGACTCAGCCTACATTACAGGCCTCATTTCTGTGTTATAACTACAACACATATATAAGGATACAGTTTCCTTTTACAAGCAATAAATTCTCGGGTTGAATCACGTACTGATCCAACCAATCATATGTCTTTTTCAATACAGATATATCATATACATATATATAACTTTACATCACTTTAAGGCATTTTGTGTATCACTGGCCTTTTGTTATTCCATTACATATCATATATAACGCTGGTTAAATATAGGCACGGCCTCCCTCATCCATGTTCTTTTCTATTTTACACCATCATATATTCCCCACTGTTTTATACAGAAATGTGCATTAAGACTAGAGATGTCGCGAACCGTTCGCGAACGGCTCGCGGTGAGCTCCGGTCAGCTGACACATCCCGGCCAATCTCCAGCAGACCCTCCCTCCCAGACCGTCCCACCTCCTGGACAGCATCCATGTTGAAGGCAGCTTCAACATGGATGCTGTCCAGGAGGTGGGAGGGTCTGGGAGGGAGGGTCTGCTGGAGATTGGCCGGGATGTGTCAGCTGACCGGAGCCGTTCGTGGTGAACCGCGGCAAGCCGTTCGCGGGACGTTCGCGAACGGTTCGCAACATCTCTAATTAAGACACGGCATCACTATGCCTTAGTAACACATTTTTACTCTCATGGTATATCACTACACTTTTACCAAGTAACACGCCAAATCAAGCCTTAAAAAACATCACTGGTAGGGGCTACACAGTCTACTTCATTCCCACACAGTCCACACTTACTATACTACTCTCTTTTACCCATTTTCAGGCTGTCCAGGTTTAAATAGATATTTTACCACATGGTTTCCTGTGCGATATTCATACTACCAGGTACGTACACCTGCTCATATGGTATTCTGCCATACATTTCATTTTAGAGTACTGTCAATAGGGTCATAGGCTTCCCAATAGGTATTTACCCCTCTTGGCATTGCCATCAGTTAGTGGTCCCGCGATGCCAACACCCCGCCTCAACGTTTCAGAGGCAATAACCCATCGGGCCACACGTTAGCTAGCCTCCTCGCATGTTGCATAGAGAGGGCCTCACCTGTAACTCCCTCTCCCTGTTTTCTATGCTACAGTCACCGAGAGGCCTAAAATTCCTGCCACTACGACGGGTGGCCTCAAATCCCCTCGCGCCAACGCATAGATAGAGCCTCTCAAGCCACTTGGCAACTAGTAGAGCCTCACCTATCACCAAACAAGTGTAATGTTTCGCCATCCGGCTTAGCTAGCCTGCCAGTACAATTTTGTGTGGTTTTCATACACTAATTAATTGTTTTGGTTACAGTATGCCTCAGGAAGGGGTAGAGGATTTCTCCCTGCCTAGCACTCCGGCTAGAGCTATCACTCCTACACAAGGAGGAGAGGTAAATAGTCCGGCATCAATCAGATCCTGGACGATCCCTCGTATAACTACCGAATTAAGGAGACGACAAATCCCCTATCCCGCTACAGCAAGGAAAGCAGAACTTTTCAAACTACTACGTACATCAAATAACATGGATCCTGGTGAAGGACCTAGCCAGTCCAACCCAGGAAACATACATTCTATGTTATCCTCACTCATGACGTCCATGAGCAAGGTCAACTCCAGGTTTGAGAAACTGAGAAACTTGAGTCGGTCACCATGGCCCTTACTCTAGCAGGGCCACCCGCTGCTGCTTCACAAGCACCAGCCGACTTGCTATTGGTTCCTCCAACCATCACCTCGGATGACCATGAAGTTAGCCCTGCTCATATGATCCCTGAGCACATAAAAAGAGATATCCTGGAAGGTAAAGACGTCAACCTAGCATCCCTGCTGATTGCCTCCCAGGATATTGTGGAAAATAAGACTTATGCTTATGATGATGTGTCTGTTGTTGTCAGATCTAGGGACGCCCGCCTAAACAGGAAACTGACTATCCCCGGGTTTGTACTGGCCTTTTGTATTTACCGGGATGTTATCTGTGCGGTCTATCCCAATAGAAGAGAGGAGTTTGATCTTTATATGCACAAGCTGGTAGACCTGGGCAATAAATATGGTGGTTCAGCCGTTTATGACTACCACTTGGAATGGTAAAAGTATGTTCCTCCCTCAATTGACTGACTCATCACCTACTATTTGGTTAGATGCAGCATCTACCACAGGTTTTGCAGCTATTTTTGGGAACAAATGGCTTTGGGGCAGCTGGCCTACAGCAGTTCCGGTTTTGGAAGGTTTTTCCACTACCTCAGCTCTCTTTGAGATCTATCCCATTGTGGCGGCTGCCGTAGCATGGGGTCATTTATGGGCAAACATGCCAGTTCGTTGTTACTCAGACAACCAGGCAACCTGTCACATCATCAACAAAGGTCGCTCAAAATCCCTTACGATCATGAGATTTCTGAGGAAACTCACGTGGTTGGCAGCTTGTCATAATTTCTTTATATATTGGGGCGTGGCCTGGACACTGACCGAGATGGCCGCATAATCCCGGAGCTCCGCTACACCTTACCCCGAAACAGCGATCCAGCAGCTGCTACAGCACACACATGGGTCGCAGTCGCCGCACGGAACACCCACAGACCCCCAGGGACCCACTCCCGAGCTCCCAACAGGGACCGATGGACGGCTTCCTACAACACCCACGTGGGGCCGCCGGCGGGAATGAGAACCCGGGCCCAACGCCGCAGTCACCGCGGTCCCCCACTTCGATGGGGGGAGGTGAAGCCTCCACTCTGGACCGCATAAGTGAGGAGCTGAGGGTCATAACAGCTGCCATGACCACAAAAGCCGACCTGCTTACCCTCACCACCACGATCCAAGATGCCCTGAGAGCAGAAATGGCGGGGATCAGGACGGAGGTGAGCTCACACACGGGCCGCATACAGGCCCTGGAACACGTGGTGGAAACTCACACCGCGAGGCAAACAGCCACGGACACTGCCATCTCCAGACAGGGTGAGCTGATCCTCCACATGCGCAGGCACCTTGAAGACCTGGATAATAGGGGGCGGAGGTGCATGCAGAAATTGTGTGTGTGTGTGTGTGTGTATATATATATTTATACAGTTGTGCTCAAAGTTTGCATTCCCTGGCAGAAATTGTGTGTATGTATGTATATGTGTGTGTGTGTGTATGTATGTGTGTGTGTGTGTGTATATGTATATATATATATATATATATATATATATATATATATACACACAAAACAAATAATGTGTATTAAGGCAATTTGCCTGGATTTGTGGGAGGTGCTTGGTATCCACTCCTAGCCTACTTAAGGCACACCCCTTACCTTGCTCCTTACCGTTCGACGTCAGCGTTGAATGAGGATCCACTTCCGGGTTCTCTCAGACGCCATCTTGGTTTCAGTATCCACAAGGTTTTACCGCGGCAAGCAGTGTCCAGGAATCCTGTTCAGGCCTTTTCCGTTGGTCCAGCTTCTTCTGACCCCGGTCTTCGTCGTAGATCACGTACCAGGGACTCCTAAACCGTAAACCAGACATACCTGTCATGCCAGGATCGGTTCCCACGGCGTACGGTACAGCACGGGTCCTCGCTTTACGGTTTTCCCTGATATGTCACAAAATTATACAAGCCGTTCACGGTTTTCATTCGTACGGGCATTCGGCTAATCGGTATATTCGTATAAATAGTCATTTTGCATATAACTATTCTATGTCATTGAAACAGATTATCATTTTGGTTGTTTTGCCGTTCGGCACTTTTTTCATGTTATGCTCAAACAAGCTTGCGGTTCGCATAAAATTCATACGTTTAAACTATTCGTTCCAATTTCTGTTTACTCTCACATTGGGTTTCGGTTTTATTTCTATGTATTACGCATAATCCTTTCGTGGATTACATTCACCATTTCATGTATATAACATTCGGTTAACGAATTGCTGGTTTAAATAGACAGATTATTTCTATTACTGTTTAAAGGTATCAGTATTGTATTATGTCCGTACAAATACCAAGCTCACTTATCTGTATGGATCATTTTGACTCCCACGCTTTCAGGGGTCTGCCATACTTATCCATTCATTCAAATGGACTCAGCCTACATTACAGGCCTCATTTCTGTGTTATAACTACAACACATATATAAGGATACAGTTTCCTTTTACAAGCAATAAATTCTCGGGTTGAATCAAGTACTGATCCAACCAATCATATGTCTTTTTCAATACAGATATATCATATACATATATATAACTTTACATCACTTTAAGGCATTTTGTGTATCACTGGCCTTTTGTTATTCCATTACATATCATTTATAACGCTGGTTAAATATAGGCACGGCCTCCCTCATCCATGTTCTTTTCTATTTTACACCATCATATATTCCCCACTGTTTTATACAGAAATGTGCATTAAGACTAGAGATGTCGCGAACCGTTCGCGAACGGCTCGCGGCGAGCTCCGGTCAGCTGACACATCCCGGCCAATCTCCAGCAGACCCTCCCTTCCAGACCGTCCCACCTCCTGGACAGCATCCATGTTGAAGGCAGCTTCAACATGGATGCTGTCCAGGAGGTGGGAGGGTCTGGGAGGGAGGGTCTGCTGGAGATTGGCCGGGATGTGTCAGCTGACCGGAGCCGTTCGTGGTGAACCGCGGCAAGCCGTTCGCGGGACGTTCGCGAACGGTTCGCAACATCTCTAATTAAGACACGGCATCACTATGCCTTAGTAACACATTTTTACTCTCATGGTATATCACTACACTTTTACCAAGTAACACGCCAAATCAAGCCTTAAAAAACATCACTGGTAGGGGCTACACAGTCTACTTCATTCCCACACAGTCCACACTTACTATACTACTCTCTTTTACCCATTTTCAGGCTGTCCAGGTTTAAATAGATATTTCACCACATGGTTTCCTGTGCGATATTCATACTACCAGGTACGTACACCTGCTCATATGGTATTCTGCCATACATTTCATTTTAGAGTACTGTCAATAGGGTCATAGGCTTCCCAATAGGTATTTACCCCTCTTGGCATTGCCATCAGTTAGTGGTCCCGCGATGCCAACACCCCGCCTCAACGTTTCAGAGGCAATAACCCATCGGGCCACACGTTAGCTAGCCCCCTCGCATGTTGCATAGAGAGGGCCTCACCTGTAACTCCCTCTCCCTGTTTTCTATGTTACAGTCACCGAGAGGCCTAAAATTCCTGCCACTACGACGGGTGGCCTCAAATCCCCTCGCGCCAACGCATAGATAGAGCCTCTCAAGCCACTTGGCAACTAGTAGAGCCTCACCTGTCACCAAACAAGTGTAATGTTTCGCCATCCGGCTTAGCTAGCCTGCCAGTACAATTTTGTGTGGTTTTCATACACTAATTAATTGTTTTGGTTACAGTATGCCTCAGGAACGGGTAGAGGATTTCTCCCTGCCTAGCACTCCGGCTAGAGCTATCACTTCTACACAAGGAGGAGAGGTAAATAGTCCGGCATCAATCAGATCCTGGACGATCCCTCGTATAACTACCGAATTAAGGAGACGACAAATCCCCTATCCCGCTACAGCAAGGAAAGCAGAACTTTTCAAACTACTACGTACATCAAATAACATGGATCCTGGTGAAGGACCTAGCCAGTCCAACCCAGGAAACATACATTCTATGTTATCCTCACTCATGACGTCCATGAGCAAGGTCAACTCCAGGTTGGAGAAACTGAGAAACTTGAGTCGGTCACCATGGCCCTTACTCTAGCAGGGCCACCCGCTGCTGCTTCACAAGCACCAGCCGACTTGCTATTGGTTCCTCCAACCATCACCTCGGATGACCAGGAAGTTAGCCCTGTGTAATATTTATTTTGTAATACTTCTTTAATTGGAACTCAACTGCAGAATTTCCTGATTGCAGCAACAATAAGTTTCACCTCCTTTTATATTGATATGAAACAATGGTCACTGTACCTTTAAATACACATGAAGGAAAAATTAGGCTTTGTAGCAATCCATTATGAATAAGAGGAATAATTAGACAAAGTGACACTTTAGTGAGCTTTAGATACTGTGTAACATAAATAATAGAAATTGGCTTGTTTGGTAAAAGTATTACTTAACTAAAAGGCAGTTCTGGCACTGGAAGGGTTACTTCACCCAATGAAGGAGAAATTAGAAGTCCGTTTCAACAAGCTGAGAACTAGGAGTGGAGAGTGGGAAGTCCGTTTTAACAAGCCGAGGTCTGGGAGTGGAGAAGGTAGAATTCAGAGTTACAAGCCGAGGTCTAGGAGTGGAGAAGGTAGAAATCCGTTTACAAGCCGAGGTCGAGAAGTGGAGAAGGTAGAAATCCGTTTACAAGCCGAGGTCGAGAAGTGGAGAAGGTAGAAATCCGTTTTACTAGCCGAGGTCTAGAAGTGGAGCAGGTAGGATCAAAAGTAGAGCAGCTGATCTTTCTGCAGCACCTGTGCGAATAATCCAGCCCTTTGAATCTGGCGCGGTCTTCCTAAGTATCGTGGAGGGACCGCGTCAGAAAAAAGGGCGGGGCTGAGCGCCGTGAACCCGGAAGTGGGTTCCGGCGACGAAATACATGCCATGCTATACCTGACAGTACCCCCTTCTCATGGGGCATCCTCTGGGTGCACTATTTCGGTTTGGAGGGGTAGCGTTTGTGAAAGGCAGTAACTAACCTCCTAGCATGTACATTAGATGAATCTTCCCAAGTGTCTTCATCAACTCCATAACCTTTCCATCTAACAAGGTATTGTAAGGAGCCACGTTGGACACGAGAATCCAAAATTTTGTGAATTTCATATTCTTCTTCACCTTGGACAATGATAGGTTCAGGAGTTGTTACTATTTCTCTATAAAAAGGATCAGGGATGTGTGGTTTAAGCAAGGAGACATGGAATACTGGATGAAGTTTAAAACTTGGAGGAAGTTTTAGTTTAACAACGTTATCATTAATGATAGTAAGTACTTGAAAGGGACCAAGAAAAAGAGAGCTCAATTTCTTTGAAGGACGGCTTGTGTTAATATTCCTTGAAGAGAGCCAGACAAGATCCCCTACCTTGTAAGGAGGGGGGATTCTTCTATTATTGTCAAAAAACTTTTTCTGGTTATTTTGGGCGAGTTGAAGATTCTCCCGTAATTTCAGAAATAGAGAAGACATAAATTCGTTTTTTGATGTAACAGTAGGATTGGATGAAGTAATGGTTTGGATGGGGAATGAAGACGGATGAAACCCATAGTTGGAGAAGAAAGGAGTCATTTTCGTACTAGAATGAATGGTATTATTGTAAGAAAATTCGGCCATAGGTAACCATGTGGTCCAGTCATCTTGGAGGTATGAACAATAACATCAAAGATATTGTTCCAAACATTGATTAACCCTTTCTGTTTGCCCATTAGTTTGGGGATGATAAGCGGAAGAGAGTTTGCGTTGAATTTGAAGGGAGAGACACATCTCTTTCCAAAATTTGGAGGTAAATTGTGTCCCCCTATCAGAAATAATTTCTTCAGGAAGACCATGAAGTTTCACAATATTGTCAATAAAGACCTTAGACAATTCTACAGAGGAGGGTAATTTTTTTAAGGAAATGAAATGGGACATTTTTGTGAAGCGATCCACAACGACAAGAATAGTGGTGAAATGTTGAGAAGGTGGGAGATCAGCGATAAAATCCATAGAAATGGATTGCCAAGGTTTTTCTGGAATAGGTAAGTTAAGTAGTAATCCAAAAGGTTGATTATGTTCTGGTTTAGACCTTTGACAGATAGGACATGTTTTGACATATAATTCAATGGTTCTATCCTGGCGAGGCCACCAATAATATCGTGAAGTTAGTTCAAGTGTTTTCTTTATTCCAGGATGTCCAGCTAGGGGGGAATCATGAACCATCTTAAGTAATTTATTCCTAAGAATGGGAGGAATATAAATTCTATTTTAAAATAAAATATACCATCCTTTTTTGTTAGTATAGGTGTTTTGGGAAGTTCAAGATCCTTCTGATTCAAATTCTTTATGTCATCATGAAGAGAAGAGAGGATCCCTATTATTTTGTTAGGAGGATAATCATTCTTAGAGGGATTGTCTCATCTTTGATGGGTCCTGAGGATATAAATGAACCGTCAATAACTCTGATTGGAATAAAGTTAGTTTTTGGAACACAAGGAATTTTATTTTTTGAAACAAAAGAAAAATCAAGAAAAGTTCCATTAGCACCAGAATCAATGATGGCCTCAGTCACGATTCTTTTTGTATCCCACTGTAATATGAGAGATATAGAAAAATAAGTAGATGCTTTTCTTTTTTGAAAAAACGTTCAATATAGAGGTAGATGAATGAAGCTTACCACCTTTTGAATGTTTCAGTAGAGGACATTCGGAAATTAGATGTTCATTCGAAGCACAATACATACATAAGTTTAGTTGTCTCCTTCTTATTCTTTCTTCAGAAGTAAGAGGACTTTTTATTATACCTACTTCCATAGGTTCAGTTTGTGGAGGAATTTTTTCAGGTAGTTTTAGAGTAGTGAAAGGTTTTCTCCAGGTAGAATTAGTAAGAACCCTTTCAGCTTTTCTTTCTCTTAGACGTCTATCAATACTGATGGACAGTTGAATCAATGCATTTAAGGTAGGAGGAAGTTCTGTACGAGAGAGTTCATCTTTCACAGCTTCAGATAATCCGAGACGGAATTGATTGCGTAAAGTAATGTCATTCCATTGGGTTTCTGTAGCCCATCTTTTGAATTCTGCAATATAATCTTCAACAGGTCTATTCTTTTGGTGTAATGTTCTGATGGTTAAATCAGCAGTAGTTTGTTTAAAAGGATCTTCATATAATAAAGACATAGCTTCAAAGAACTCATCCAATGAATCTAATATGGGATCATCATTTTCCAAAAAGGAATGGGCCCAGGCCATAGGTTCACCTCTTAAAAAAGAGATCACTGAACAGACTTTGGATCTTTCGGTGGGATAAGATCTAGGTTTTAAAGCTATTAGTAGTTTGCAAGAATTCAAAAACTCTCTGTACTTTGTTCTATCTCCATAAAATTTTTCTGGATTACAGACAGCAGGATCACCAGCCGATTGAAGAGCGGCATGAGGAAGATGACCTTGAATGTCTCTAACATAGGTTAATATTCTCTCATTTGTAATTTGCAGTTCCTGTAACCCTTGAGCAATCGTATCCACTCTATTGGTTAGGGCAGAAACTTGAAAGTTGATATCTGCTGGTTCCATTGAAGAGGCTGAATTATTCTGTAATATTTATTTTGTAATATTTCTTTAATTGGAACTCAACTGCAGCATTTCTTGGTTGTAACAACAATAAGGTTCACCTCCTTTTATATTGATATGAAACAATGGTCACTGTACCTTTAAATACACATGAAGGAAAATTAGGCTTTGTAGCAATCCCTTATGAATAAGAGGAATAATTAGACAAAGTGACACTTTAGTGAGTTTTAGATACTGTGTAATATAAATAATAGTAATTGACTTGTTTGGTAAAAGTATTACTTAACTTAAAGGCAGTTCTGGCACTGGAAGGGTTAATTCACCCAATGAAGGAGAAATTAGAAGTCCGTTTCAACAAGCTGAGAACTAGGAGTGAAGAGTGGGGAAGTCCGTTTTAACAAGCCGAGGTCTGGGAGTGGAGAAGGTAGAAATCCGTTTACAAGCCGAGGTCGAGAAGTGGAGAAGGTAGAAATCCGTTTACAAGCCGAGGTCGAGAAGTGGAGAAGGTAGAAATCCGTTTTACTAGCCGAGGTCTAGAAGTGGAGCAGGTAGGATCAAAAGTAGAGCAGCTGATCTTTCTGCAGCACCTGTGCGAATAATCCAGCCCTTTGAATCTGGCGCGGTCTTCCTAAGTATCGTGGAGGGACCGCGTCAGAAAAAAGGGGCGGGGCTGAGCGCCGTGAACCCGGAAGTGGGTTCCGGCGACGAAATACATGACATGCTATACCTGACACCCTGCTCATATGATCCCTGAGCACATAAAAAGAGATATCCTGGAAGGTAAAGACGTCAACCTAGCATCCCTGCTGATTGCCTCCCAGGATATTGTGGAAAATAAGACTTATGCTTATGATGATGTGTCTGTTGTTGTCAGATCTAGGGACGCCCGCCTAAACAGGAAACTGACTATCCCCGGGTTTGTACTGGCCTTTTGTATTTACCGGGATGTCATCTGTGCGGTCTATCCCAATAGAAGAGAGGAGTTTGATCTTTATATGCACAAGCTGGTAGACCTGGGCAATAAATATGGTGGTTCAGCCGTTTATGACTACCACTTGGAATGGTAAAAGTATGTTCCTCCCTCAATTGACTGACTCATCACCTACTATTTGGTCAGATGCAGCATCTACCACAGGTTTTGCAGCTATTTTTGGGAACAAATGGCTTTGGGGCAGCTGGCCTACAGCAGTTCCGGTTTTGGAAGGTTTTTCCACTACCTCAGCTCTCTTTGAGATCTATCCCATTGTGGCGGCTGCCGTAGCATGGGGTCATTTATGGGCAAACATGCCAGTTCGTTGTTACTCAGACAACCAGGCAACCTGTCACATCATCAACAAAGGTCGCTCAAAATCCCTTACGATCATGAGATTTCTGAGGAAACTCACGTGGTTGGCAGCTTGTCATAATTTCTTTATATATTGGGGCGTGGCCTGGACACTGACCGAGATGGCCGCATAATCCCGGAGCTCCGCTACACCTTACCCCGAAACAGCGATCCAGCAGCTGCTACAGCACACACATGGGTCGCAGTCGCCGCACGGAACACCCACAGACCCCCAGGGACCCACTCCCGAGCTCCCAACAGGGACCGATGGACGGCTTCCTACAACACCCACGTGGGGCCGCCGGCGGGAATGAGAACCCGGGCCCAACGCCGCAGTCACCGCGGTCCCCCACTTCGATGGGGGGAGGTGAAGCCTCCACTCTGGACCGCATAAGTGAGGAGCTGAGGGTCATAACAGCTGCCATGACCACAAAAGCCGACCTGCTTACCCTCACCACCACGATCCAAGATGCCCTGAGAGCAGAAATGGCGGGGATCAGGACGGAGGTGAGCGCACACACGGGCCGCATACAGGCCCTGGAACACGTGGTGGAAACTCACACCGCGAGGCAAACAGCCACGGACACTGCCATCTCCAGACAGGGTGAGCTGATCCTCCACATGCGCAGGCATCTTGAAGACCTGGATAATAGGGGGCGGAGGTGCAATATCCGAATCAGGGGGATCCCAGAGCCGGATGGAGGGGAGGATGTGGTGAATGTCCTCACAGACCTCTTCCACACTATACTAGGGGCTGATGCTCCACAATCTTTCGACTTTGAGCGAGCACATAGAGCGCTAAGACCACGTTCACTTGAAGAAGGTCCTAGAGACGTGATCTGCTGCCTCCATGCCTTTCCCATCAAAGACAAAATCCTGCGGAAAGCAAGGGAGCAACCCACGTGGCCATTTCGAGGCAGCTCTGTCTCCCTATACAACGACTTGTCCCCACTCACGTTGGAAGCTAGACGGGCACTCAGACCGGTGACGGCGGCACTCCGCGAACACAACATCACCTACAAGTGGGGGTTCCCGTTCGCACTCCTGGCACGACATAACGGTACATGGAAAGCGGCCAGATGGCCCGAAGATATTCCGCGGTTCCTGGAGGAACTCAATTTACCACCAATATCCTTCACCAACTGGGTTCTGGGCCCGCAAGAACAGGCTCCCCGACAGCAGCGAGTCCCACGCAGGCGAGGCGCCGGATCCCCGATGGGCCGACCGCCTCAACGCCGTCGACAAGGCCCAGGGCATCAGGATGAGTGAGTACCCCATCTACATACCCAACCCTGGTCGCTTGCGCCCCTGAGCCCGAGAGACTTCCCCACGGGGCCATGTAAATAACTGGACATAGACTTGATTCTCCTGGGGGAACACTATATTGGGGGGGGGATTGAGGAAGGCCCTTTCAGCGATACATCTGATCCGTTTTCCCGGGCCTAATGATGTCTCCCTTTTATTTGCGGTAGTACAGACATGTCATACCTGAATGTCATATGAGCCCTACGACATGAAGCCCATGCTAACACTGGGACACGGGTGGCACATACGTTGGTTGTGGGAGGGAGGCTTAAGGTCAACGCCAGCATCAGCAAAACTCGGGGGTGTGGCATGGTCATTGCAACCGCGAAACCTTGGGTGGGGGACTAGCGGTGGGGGGAGAGCTCTGCATGACCTGGATAACCCAGGGACGCACTAATATGGACTGCTGCTTCTGTACTTATACTCGTTGTGTTTTTATGAGATCCATGTACATGTGTCCCATTGCCCTTACTTATCAACTGCTAGTCTGTTTTATATCACCTCATACGTTATATCTCCGTAAAGCTTAAATCACGACAGGACTCCCCTACGTCCGACCATTAAGAGATCATTGGATGGAGAGGTCCACATGCCGCATGCAGGACACATACTAAACGACTGATTAGGGGAACCGGGCAGCACAGACACACAACGTAGGGGTCCCATGGGTTCACAGGCACCTGACAACAAACATATGCTTTATATGGCACACATAACGAACGTGGGTAGCAAAGACCTAAGGCTGCCTCTCGGATACCGGATGACCCAACATACTAAGAGACCGACGGACATTAGGACCTGGAGCAATGACCCATGACCACGCTTTCCCACTGCGACACCCCTGACGAGACGGATGCCACTGACCAGACACCCACAGACATTTGGGCGTGTGTGGGGTTTTTTTTTTTCTCCCAGTACCACACACCAATAGGTGGTGCGCCTCGTGGACACGACAAGCTCTAACGCCCCTGCCATAGGCAACACTTACCTCAATGACCCCCAGGGACGCCACTGATGTAGAGCACTAGGAGACCGGGTCGGGTAACCTAGCACTATGCAAGGGTTGACATGGACTGAATGTCTACCCAGGGGATAGGGTAGCTGAAAGACTTGGACTACTGGGGAGGGATTGGGCCACGGAGGCTTGCGGAGACTGGGGTGGTGAGGGGGACGGGAACCGAAAAGTTACAGTCATCCGTTTGATACGAACGCAATTATATGGTTATATGGTTATATTGTTATGCTTAAAATGCTACAGGCACTTGCCTGACGTGAACACAGTTATATGGCTATGTTGTCAACCTTGAAAAGTTATTAGGATATTATCGCACCCTTGTTGTGTACTGTTACTATGGCATGTAATAAGATGGCACGGATCATGCAACCGCGACTTTAACCCTGCGCAATGAAAGGGGCTTAGGGGTAGGGGCTATTCCTGAACACCTATACGTTCACATACACTCGGCTCGTGCCTAACCACGCATCCCAACCCACACTCGTGCTTACTCTACACGGCGGAGCCTAGGGGACACCAGTTACCTGATCCGATAGACGGGGCGGGACCCATACGCTCTCACCGTAACACGAGTCACCCCCCCCCCTTCACGGGGGGTGGTTTTCCTGAGACACCTCTGGTCTCAGCGGTGCAGCCTGCTTACGCGGGCGACTAACTATCTTCTTTCTTGCCTCTCTCACTTTCCACTGAGTTGCCTCCTCGTCCTCTACTCTGCTTACCCTCACCTTATCTATCTCTGAACTTAGACTGAACCCCTTGTATAGGTCTCTACCTGACCTGCGACGGAGGGTCATGCCTTCCCCAGGGGTTACCCCGCCACGGCTGGAGGGGAGGAGGGGGGAGAGTAGTGCAATGGATACAGATGGCGGACACGGAACACCTAACGCCTATCGCCCCGCTCCTCTGTCTGTCCTCACCCTCAACTGCAGAGGCTTGAATATACGACGGACCCACCTGCTGCGGGAATTAAAAAAACATCGCATATCGGTTGCACTTCTACAAGAAACCCACTTTAGGAAGGATGCTGCCCCCCGACTACATAATAGAAACTACCCGTCGAATTACTTTTGTGACCACCCATTAGCGCGAAAGGCTGGAGTGGCAATCCTAATGGCGGCAGACCTGGAATTCCAACAGCTAGATACATTACATGACCCGCAGGGACGCTATCTCTTTGTAAAAGGAACGATTGCAGGTATGCTTTACACCTTTGCTACAGCTTACGTGCCTAACAGA
>OW240912.1:357353971-357404547 GCA_933207985.1 Pelobates cultripes
CAAAGATTAATTTACAGCGCACCTATCACAAAGTGTTACTACAGACATAGATTAATTAAAAAAATAGCAGCAGTAATCTGTGGCTTTAGTCTCAGGACATTGCCCACCCCCTCCCCAGAAGCAGGGGTATACTACATGATCAAAGAAAATGCAAAAAAGAATAATAAGATAGATCAATGCAGTCACAAGGAACGTGTGAGCGTAAAATCTATCCTGGGTGGTGCCTACCTCAGAGCTACAGAGTAGGGGGTAACCCAAAAATATACAAGTAAATTGAGGAGACCCTTGTGACAAGGGGATCCCGGTGATAGCTCTGTACACACAGAAAAAACGTACGTAGTAACCAGTTTATAAAAAAGGAAGAGTGGGCACTCATACAGGAGTAAAGAGATAGAAAAGGAATAGGCAAATAAAAGCCCTATCTATACCTATAAACCATCTAAAACTCACGGTGTATGGGAGGAAAGAATCCTCAAAATAGCGAGAGGTACAGTATATAGGGAGGAAGAAGGAGGAGCAGTACAACACTCCAAAAAACCTTTCCCAATGTAGATAGTAAAGTCCCCTATAACTCAAACTGAGTGGAAAAAGAGTGCCCACACTATAAATAGGAAGACAGGTAAAATGGCCATAATACTAGGTGGATGAGTCTTCAGGGGTGAGCAAACCCAGCCCCTAAGCTGAGACCAAACCACCCCAACAGAACTGACACTGTCTAACCACAAAGACCTAAATAAACTGATAAACTAACTTAACAAAAACATACTAACTACCTAAGTGCTACCTAGCGATAAAAAATAAATAAAGTGAAGAAACGCTCGTTATTTTTTATCACTAGGTAACACTTAGGTAGTTAGTATGCGCATTCGGCTCCGCTGACGGGACGGGGGAGCTGACGTCGGCGGGGGCGGAGAGGTCACCAGCGCCAAAGGAGCCCGGCGCTGGAATAAGGTAAGTGGCTGAAGGGGTTTTAACCCCTTCAGCGCCATGGGAGGGGGACCCATATAACACATGGGGTAGTCCAGCATACATGCACAATTTTAAATTTGAGTCGATAGTGTTAAAATGAGAGTAATACAGGCTCATTAGTTAGACTGCGCTTAAAATGGCAGGCTTTATGGTGTTTTGGGAAGTTACAGGGTCAAATATAGCACGTTACATTTGAAATTCGCCAGATTGATTACGTTGCCTTTGAGACTGTATAGTAGCCCAGGAATTAAATTCACACCCATAATGGCATACCATTTGCAATAGTAGACAACCCAAGGTATTGCAAATGGGGTATGTCCAGTCTTTTTTAGTATCCATTTGGTCACAACACTGGCCAAAGTTAGCGTTAGTATTTGTTTGTGTGTGAAAAATGCAAAAACCGCCAATTTTGGCCAGTGTTTGTGACTAAGTGGCTACTAAAAAAGACTGGACATACCCCATTTGCAATACCTTGGGTTGTCTACTATTGCAAATGGTATGCCATCGTAGGGGTAATTTTCATTCGTGGGCTACAATAGGGTCGGGTCTCAAAGGCAACGTAACCAATCTGGCGAATTTTAATGTGAAAAAAATGAAACACAAGCCTTATATTTGACGCTGTAACTTTTGAAAATATTTGCGAGCTGGCTGGAGGAGGGGCCGGAGGAGGCAGGATCTGCCGCGGGGGACTCCCTGGGATCCCAGGTGAGTCTCCCCAACCGGGTAAGTAACAAAAAAACAGAGGGCGTACTATTACGCCCTGCAGCGTTTAGAGCCGCTTAGAATAAGGCGTAATAGTATGCCCATCGGTTTTAAGGGGTTAAAGGGACACTATATGCACCACAACAACTTTAACAAGCTTGTGACCAAGGCCTTTTGCCATGCATTCTTTGTACCACAATTTCACCCTGTTTAAGTGCACCCATACATATTATAGATCACTTTTAAAAGAAGAAATAGGGTTTTCTTTCAATACCATATTTGTAAACATAATACAATATTAAATTAAACTACAAGCAAAAAACTAAACAAAAACAAAAACTACGGTTTCCCCATCAGTTTTACATTTAATAATTCACACACAAAAGAAAACAAACTCGTGGGCGGCTCCCTTCCTATGGAATAGCCTGCCTAACGCCATCAGACTCTCCCCTAGTCTTCAATCGTTTAAGAAGTGCCTTAAAGGACCACTATAGTGCCAGGAAAACATACTTGTTTTCCTGGCACTATAGTGCCCTGAGTGTGCCCCCACTCTCAGGGTCCCCCTCCCACCCGACTCTGGAAAGGGGTTAAAACTTACCTTTTTCCAGCTCTGGGCGGAGAGCTCTCCTCCTCCGATCCTCCTATTCTCCTCCCCGTTGGCTGGCTGCGCGCGCATTCAGCCGGTCACATAGGAAAGCATTCATAATGCTTTCCTATGGACGCTGGCGTGCTCTCACTGTGAAAATCACAGTAAGAAGCACGCAAGCGCCTCTAGCGGCCGTCAATGAGACAGCCGCTAGAGGAAATAGGGGAAGGCTTAACCCATTCATAAACATAGCAGTTTCTCTGAAACTGCTATGTTTATGAAAAAAATGGGTTAACCCTAGCTGGACCTGGCACCCAGACCACTTCATTAAGCTGAAGTGGTCTGGGTGCCTAGAGTGGTCCTTTAAAACCCATCTCTTTAGGAAAGCTTATGGCCTCCCAGAGTAACCTTTACCTTACATACCTGCCTCTTGCTCTCTCCTAAAGGGCAGCACTCTACTCTCTCCTCTGCTTCACTCCACCTTATTTGATTGCTATTTCCTGTCCTAATGTGTTTTATACCCAACTCCTTTAGGCTGAGGAGGGTCCTCTTCAACCTATTGTTCGTGTAAGTTTTCTTGTAATTGTCCTATTTATAGTTAAATATCCCCTCTCATAATATTGTAAAGCGCTACAGAATCTGTTGGCGCTATATAAAAGGAAATAATAAATATTCGAAACAACTTGTATGCTTCTCCACTAATCTATCCCCCAAGCCTTTCTGTAATCCAGATTATGTTAAATACATATTTAAATTTTTTATTTTTTTTATTAAGACAAGCGAATATGGAAAAAACAAACTCCTTTTTTTCTTTAGATGCCTGGGTTTATCAAAACAGAGCTTGAGAAAATGTAAAATATTTCTTCCATGTAAATGGCTAAGTGTAGCACGTGTAGAATGAAAAAGCAATGCAATTTATTTTGCTCATCAGATAGTTACATCGCCAAAAAATAAAATCGAAATGATCAATTTTCCTTAAACAGAAATAATGTATTTTAAAATATGTCTGACATGCCTGAATATTAAAAGTTAAAAAAAAACACATACAAAATAAAAATAAAAAAAACAAATACTTCCCTAATAAAAATCCAAATTCATGTGACATTTATTAGCTGCTACTGAAGTTAAAGGTACAGTGTAGGCACTATAACCATTTCACTTTCACGAAAAGTTATTGCCCAACTATTTTTCCTACGCTTGACAAAAACAAACCAGAGCTACCCTTTGTCAAGACCGAGTCGTCACTCGCATGGATGCAAGATACTGGCAGCTGAAGGACCAGGAGCTGAAGAGGACTCACATTTAGAGCAAGACTACTACACTGCTAGAGGAGCAGTCACTGTTGGGGATCTTTGAAAATTATGCAAAAACACTAGATGGTGACAGAGCCCCTTTATAGGGTGTCTGTAATTTCTGTGTAAGGTAAACAATTGAATAAAACATTAAAGAAGAAAAAAAGGAAATACATGGCATATTACATTACAACCCAGGTCAGTACTGGCAAAGTCATAGCACATATTGCAAGTTAGGAGAAGCAGAAATAAATCATATTATTATCATCTGTGTTCTGCCACATACAATCATTGTTATAAGCTCTAAGATGAAGGGACCAAACTGCAGGATAAGAGGTGCTGATTTCTGCTTTTAAGTTGTTTCCACCTCACAAATACATATTAAAGGAACAATAAAAATATAATTATTTTCTAATTAGATGTATTACTTTTTAAAAGACACAAACTGAAAGTTTCTCTGGTCTTCCCTGCTTCTGTGCAGGGAATGAAGTAGGGAAGATCATGATGGATCAGGTAATAAACTAAAAGGTACGGGATGAGTTTTTCTCATTTATTTGTTACATATACTGCATTAAAAAACAAACAATTTCCTTTCAAAGATTGATTAAAATTATTATTATATTAAATTAGTTTTGAGGTGACAATTCTCCTTTAAGTTTTAATTTATGCCCCCCACTTTCTTTTTAAATAATTAAAATGGTTATTCAACTGACCTTTATACAACGCCAGGACCCCTCACTGCATCCCAATCTTCCTACTGTTAAGTCATCAACCCTGATGACTGTTTTTGCTTCTCTTGGAGGAAGAAGCACATAAAACACACAGCTCGAAATGGGTAACTTGGAAGTCTTCACCCCAATGTGGCTATTTTGGCCTAAAATTTGTAATTCTCACTTAATAGTTTAGTGAATAGCTTTATGTGTGCTAAAATTTACATTGTTTATTTATGCTTTTTACCCCGCAAAGGTCCAATATTCTTTAAAGGGGTTACTTCAAGCACCATAAAATCGCTTCAGTGATTTAAAGTGGTTAAGGGTTCTGTATGTGCAGCATATCGCTAAGAAAATGCTACACATACCGAGTTTAACCCCTTGGCTGCCGGGGGTATGACCACCTCCAACAGCATTATTAGCCAGCCCGGAACAAGCATTCTGGGCTAGCTAATGTCAATTAAGGGCATATGTCTATGCACAGAATGTCATTCACAGGCTGAGAGAGGTCTGCTGACTCTCTCAACCAATGAATGGCAACGGGCCAATATCTGACATGGATCAAGGCTCACCAAACAGCAGTGGCTAATATAAAAGAGCAAACCATTGCAAAACTGTGACTGGGCCACAGTATTTTGTGTTATTTAAAAAGTAAAAACATTAAGAACATAACACTAGGCAAACTTTAAATAAACACTCCAAGCACCATATTCACTACAACCTGCTATAGTTATGGTGCCCGGCGTGCTCTGGCACTCTCACATTGTAAGTAAGCAAACCGTTTTAGAACAGTTTGACAACCAATATGCAGTCAGTAAGGTGCAGGTTGCAGTGATTATAGTGCTTAAAGTGTTCCTTTACTACTAAATATAAATATCGGTTTTGTTGTTTGAGTAGGGTAATCCTTTCTGTCCTTGTGCTTTCTGGCAGTGCCCTGGAATTCACGAACAGTACAAGGTTTGACTCTGATGACATCTTTCTCAGGTGCATAACTGCCTCAACTAAATGACAGAGCCTTAAAGGGATTCTATAGGGCGAGGAAAACAAACTCGTTTTCCTGGCACTATAGGTTTCCCCTCTGTCAAGGCCCCCTCTACAGCACTGAAGGGGGTTCATAACCCTTTCAGTCACTTACCCGGGTCCAGCGCCGATGTCCCTGGACGCTTTCTCAGCTCTACCCACGCTCCTCCCCCGCCGACGGGGGAGACCTAATGCGCATGTGCGGTAATGGCCGTGCTCGCGTTAGGATCTCCCCATAGGAGAGCATTATTCAATGCTTTCCTATGGGGAAAACCTGACGCTGGAGATCCTCATGCACAGCCTGAGGACGTCCAGCGGCAGATAACGGACCAAAAGTCAGTTTCAATACGAAAGTCCCTCTAGTGGCTGTCTGGTAGACAGCTACTAGAGGAGGAGTTAACCCTCAGAGGCAATTATTGCAGTTTATAAAAACTGCAATAATTACCACCGCAGAGTTAAGGGTGATGGGAGTTTGCACCCAGAGCACTTCAATGAGCTGAAGTGGTCCTGTGTGTCTACAGTATCCCTTTAAACTGCGCCCTGACAAAGCAAGAAGCCCATGAAATACCATGGTAAAAGGGGGAACTTAATTAATGACTACAATTGTATTCATTCAATAATACATACACTCAGAGCTGCCGCCAGAAGTTTTGGGGCCCCTGACGCTGCCCAAGGTCTGGGCCCCCAGAGAGCCTGCCCCCAAGTCCGCCCCCAGATCAACCCACAGGGCCCATCCTGAGTTTACTATAAGTATGAAGTGCATGTGTACTGAATTTGGTGTGTATATAGTGGCTGTAGAATGTGTATAGTGGATGCAAAGTGCATGAGTAAAGTGGATGCGGTGTTTATAGTGGAAGCAGATTGTATGTTTCTGTAGTGGATAGAGTGTGTGTACAGTAGATGTATTGTGTGTATAGTGAATGCCAAGTGTATGTTTGTCTAGTGGATGTAGTGTGTGCATAGTGAGTGCAGTGTGTTTGTGTAGTGGATGTAGTGTTTGTGTGTATAGTGAATGCAGAGTTTGTAATAAATGTAGAGTGTGTGTTTGTGTAGTGGAATTAGTGTGTACATAGTGACTGCAGATTGTGTGTGTAGTGGATGTAGTGTGTGTATAGTGAATGCAGTTTGTGTGTATATGTGGTGGATGATGTGTGTGTGTTTCTGTAGTTGATGTGTGTGTTTGTGAAGTGGATGCTGTGTGTGTTTGTGTAGTGGATGATTGTGTGTATGTGGTGGATGCATTTTGTCTGTTTGTTGATGTGTGGTGGATGCAGTTTGTGTGTTTATATGGTGGATGCTGTGTGTGTAGTGGATGATGTGTGTGCAGTGGATGCTATGTGTGTGCGTGGTGGATGATATGTGTGTAGTGGATGCTTTATGTCTGTTTGATAGTGTGTGTGCTGGGGGGTATTTTTTTTTTGCAGTTAAATTTTTATTACATTATTTTTAAATGTATTCCCCCCCTCCCTGCCTCTTACCTATAGTCAGGGAGGGGACACTGGATTCCATGGTGGTCCGGTGGCTCAGCTTGGCTGGTTAGGCGAGCAAAGAGGGCCTCAGCAGTCTGCACCTTCCCTCTCCGGGCTCTATTAGCGAGCCCAGCATGCATTGCGTGCCGCAAGCGTTGTCGCGGCAACGCTTTACAGCCGCAGCTTGAGAGAGTGCCGGAAAAGGAGGTAAGTATATCCCTGGCCCCGCTTGGAAGTCAGCAGGGCCCACAGGTGCATATATATATTTAATATGGACATTGGAGGGCGGGGGGCACAGACAAGCAGAGGATTACCTGTGCAGTTCGGGCCCCCCAGGCCCGTGAAAACCGTCATGGTTGTCACCTCCTGATGGCGGCCCTGCATCCACTCATGAATTATTAGGTATATCAACAAGCTTACAATACACCCATACAATACTCTATAGGCAAACTTTGGCACTCCAGATGTTCTGGACTACATCTCCCATGATGCTTTGCCTGCATTATGGCTGTAAGAACTCTATGGGAGATGTAGTCCATAATAGCCAGAGGTTGTGGCCTATTCTACGCAGCACACAGTAAGCTATAGGTTTGATTTTCCTGGTACAGTGATGCCCACTCTCTGACATGCACTGTATCTGGCACTATGGCACTTGTAATGCCCAGTCAAACCTCAGCCTGGCTGCGCTTGATGGCAACCGTAAAGTACTACCGCTGCCGTGCCGAGAAGCAGCTGCCAGTGCTCCTGGACTATTCCCCTTTTCCAGAAGCTGCGGCCCTACTTACCAGCAGCACCGCGTCCATTTTACTCAGTCCTGCAGACGTGGAGCAATACACGCATAGGTTAGCTGACCTGTCAGTCTACATCGACAGATCCCGCCCTCCTTAGTTCTGATTGGCTCACTGCCCGCCGAAGGACGTTCTACCGCGTTTTGATTGGCTGCAGCTCGGCCGAGGCTACAGCAAAGCGCTCTCGTCGCTTAGGTCCGGGCGGAAGCTGCAAATCATTGGACCCGTCAGTTCCCATTCCGCTTCCTATTGGTTAGTTTAGCAAGCCGTGCCCGAGACGCCATTCATACTCGCCCGGTGATAGGGCATTTGGCGTGACGTCATCGGCGCGACCTTTTGTAGGTTGGCCTAAGGAAAAAAAAAAAAAAAAAAGCGGCGAGGAGGCCTAAAACGTACTCTGCAATTGGCCAGATGGTTGCCATGGTGATTGCAGGCCGCTGAAGACGTGGCTTCCGTCGCGTTGTTCCATTTTGCAGGGCTAGTCAGCAGTCAGGGTGCAGGATAGAGGAGCTGTGTCACTTATTGTCAGGGAGGCTGCCGCCTGCTCCAGAGTGGCGTGTTAGGAAATGAGATAGTGAAACCGAGCTCGGCCATTTTATTTAATCTGAGTGTGTGGAGCAGGTTACTCTGGCAGGCTGCTAAAAGACTGAATAGTTATCATCATCATCAGTGGAAGGCGGCCATAGTTACTGCTTATTTTATTTTAATTGTTAAAGTTGGAGTATGTGTGTCAGGCAGTATAAATGATCTTTTAATGAAGTTAAACTTTTTTGTTTTTTTAGTAGGGTATTTAATGGGGCCCGAACACAAAAAAAGTTATTATTATTATGCCAACAGATTCCGCAGCGCTGTACAATTAGTGGAGGACGTACAATATACACAGACAAATACAAAAGGTAGAGAGGGCCCTGCACGTAAGCTGAGATCTAGCCATTGAAGCTCTCTCATACAAAGTGCATGGCTAGATAGCCTGTGAGTTTACAATCTAAAGGATACTGTGGGATCACGGATTAAATGACTGGGTATAAATCAAATGAGATCTCTTAAACCTAAAATCCTGCCAGATTAATCCCCTTGATGCTAACAGAGGAAGATGGGGAGTGTGAGAAAAGGTAGTAGGGATTGCTGGTAAAATTACTAGCAGAAGCTAGGCTGGTGTTCTGAGTCAGTGGTTCAGGTGGCGTAGTTATTTGAAAATGCTTTACTGCAAAGGATATTGTTATCCTCTATTTCTAAGTATTCTCCTAGACACGTCCTGACTCATTCAAATGAATGGATTGTGGCCAGGTTTACTGTTAGAGTTTTCTCTAATGCTTAATGGATTTATGTTTATGCAGCTTAGGCTATTTTCATGGTGTTTGTAGAAAGAGCTAAAGTTGTGAAAACTTTGACTTGTGTAGATGTCATTTGCATAGATGCGCAGGACTGTTTTCTGCATAATGGAAAAGTCCTTATTAAAGATAAAGAATCGGGTGGGGGCTTTTATTGAACCATGCTAACATTGGACACCAGTTGAACCACAGAAGTATGACTGTAATCAGTTTACAGTAGTGTGTAGAATAGAAAATTGAATTCAGACTCTAATTTTTTTTCCTCTTTTTGGCTATTTTCCGTGGCAGCATCACAAATGGGCTTTAAACCTTATGGTAACTTTTTAAAGTGGCTCTGTAAAGGAAAAACAAAGGTCTAATTTGCTCCTATATCGCTCCCTGTGTTTGAAGTGTTTTTTATTTTATTTTTTTATATATCTTCTAGTTAACAAAACGTAACTACAGGCAGAACTTAAGCTAGGTTCTGTTTCAGTAGCCAATCAGATATGTCCACAATTCACACATTGGTAAAAGCTATCCCACTAAAGGGCCAACAGCAGACATCAAGGGTAGAAGAGAACTAAATGGCCACACTTTGGTATTAAAAAAAGAAAAGAGAATACATAAAGGAAGTATCAAGGAGGAGATTAATCATTTAAGATACAGGAGACTTAAGGAGGGAAAACAAAGATGAATGACAGGCCTGCTTAAAATACAATTAAGAATACAATTTAAAGAAGTTAGAAATACTACTCCCAGTCCCAGCAGTCTCAAATCAAAATTACATAAGCAGAAGAGGGGGATCCAGTGATGCTGCCATGCAAAATGAGAAGTCAGAAAGTCTGAATTACTTTCTATTTTCCTGGCTTACCATGGCAGCATCACAAGTGGGATATACCCTAGCCCAAATGAATTGCTGGACACATAGCTGCTAACTACAGAAATTTAATAGAGGTAGTGTAGGATAATACTCCTTTGCTAAACTTGGAAGTCCTCTCTAGATACGATATTAATGTGTTATTACAAGGACACAATACTACTTTCTGTATATCTTTTGCTGAAATCTCTGCCTTTGAAGCCCAAAAGATATAAATGGTTCTAGTTGATTATTTTTCCAAATGAAAAGGTGCTGTAAATAATGCTGAGGTGTATACTTTAGAGATGGCAACAATTATCCCACCTTCTAAGTGTTTCTGTAGAAGCTTGATCACCCTTCCTGGAATGACAAAGGCTTGCATACTGGTATATGATTCAGATTCTATCTATGAACATACAGTAGGTGCCACTTGCTTTCTTCCTCTGAGGATGGATTAGGATAAATAGAATGGAGGATTATATATTTTGGATAAGTGAAGTTTTGGTACAACTTCAGGGTGAAATTCAGGAACGAGACATAACTTGTATAGTGTATCCAGAGAGAACATGTGTATAGTTCTACTCTGGATTTCCAAAATTCATTTAGAAGTAAAGGATAGGTTCTTCAAGGATAGGTTCAATAGACCTTCTAAAACAGTTGAAAGCCTTGGACAAAATAACTGATTCACAGGAGGTCTTGAATAAGACAAATCAAATGTAAAAAACTGGATAATGGCGCTAGGTATAAATCGGATAATAAAGTACAGATGTGCACCCATGAATTAACTATATATAAAAAAAAAAAAAATACACAAGTAATAAAGTGAAAGCGCACATAGTACTTTAAGGTTAATGGTAATTTTTTTTTTTTTATGAACTATACATGTAAAACAAAAAACAACTCATCACTTTAGCATGACTTGGGTCCTTCAGCCATATATACACCTTGGGTCAGACAGTGAAAACAGTCTCTATGGTCTTCCCTAGAAGACTTAAGGAATACTGGGAAGAACATAGCCTAAATGTTGGTTAACATACAGTTGTGGGAAAAAGAAAGTACACCCTCTTGAATTCTATGGTTTTTACATATCAGGACATAACAATTATGTGTTTCTTAGCAGGTCTTAAAATGTGTGTAAATACAACCTCAGATGAACACCACATGGCATTACATACGACGTATCTAACAATAATGCCTTGGAAAAAACAAGTCGGAGTATAAGTAAAACCACAAGGAAAAATTAAAATCAATACTTAAAGTAAAGGAGTAACTTGGAATTTAGACCGCTAGGGCTAAGCCTGACTAATTTCAAAATCTAAAGCTTCCCTATAAAGCAATCTCTTGTTCCTGTCACCCCTTCTCATAGTATCAGGTGTCACGTATGCACCCTACTTCAAGAGTGTCCGTGACGTGGTTGTGATGGTGAAAGGGTTAAAGCTCACTATTTGTCTCCATTAGACCGGAAATAATGACACAATCCCCCTGAGCACCACCCACAATTTAAACATATTACTATTTTTAACACTGCCACCACCAAGACAATTTATAAATGGAGGTGCCTTGGTCCCCCAGGTAAATCAATAATAAAAACCCACCAAATATTACTTGGCACAATATCTATGTAACTGCAAAATACTAATTGGTTTCTTCAGGTAACGTGATTCTTTTACCAGACCAAGGCAAAACTTAATAAAGGAATATTTATTATGACCAAAAAAGTCAGTGCATACAAAAAATAGATGATAAACCAATTATTTACACCAATTTACTTAGATTAAAACAAAGTATAAATTAAGAGTCCTAATCATTTACTCAGCTCTTTCAAAGAAAATACTTATGCCACAGGGGGTCTCTGCTAGGAAAGATGGTGACTCACAATTAGATTCTGGGCCCAAGCAAGTACTCTGCCACCTTCAGTCTCATTAGAGATATACCCTGTGGATTACCACGCCTCACCCAGAGATGGAGTTAAGGCGTATCTATGGACAAAAAGTGACCACCCCCTTGCTTCCAGATCCACATTAACCCAAATGGAAACATTTGGCTCTATCTTCTCTTATGTGCCAGCCACAAATCATAATTGCATCTGTAAATTTATTTTTTCCATTCTATAGATGTTGCATGCCATACTTGCCACCCAATATGGCGGACATCACAATTCCTACCTCTATTTTCAAGTTGGGCCACTCATGTTTGGGCATGTTTAGAAGATGGCGCTTGTCACATTCCAAATATATTCTTAAATATTTGGTGGGGTAAATGTTTTTTTTTTTTTTCTGCCTTTTCTTTGCATATGATACTGGAACAAGGCTCATCAATTACAATGTTCAGCCAAATGGGCTGAAGCCAGCTAGACATTCAGGCTTTTAAAAGTGTAGTATTTCACACCCTGCGGAGCCTCGATTAATTCACATCCATATGGATAAATCCTTTTCACATTCTTATGCAATTCACACTACCCCCTTCTGTCATCTGACCTCTGTGGGGCTCCCAGTTTCAAAAGATGTAACCCCTTTTTACCTCCAATCAGACTAACACCTTTTGACATTGACAATACCATCTCTGCTAGGCCGGTAGGTCCTTAATGCACTACACAAATTACATTAAAGAACAATATTCCATAGTGTAATAAATTATGCACCCTTGCCATGACATCAGGGACATGCATCTATGATTTGATATTTTAGTTTGACTATATATTGTGCTTAAATTGTAAAAAGTGGGCTGGTATTTGTAACGAAATCCCCTATTTACAGACTATACGAACGGCCGGTGAAAGTCAAACTTCGGTCGACGATTATGAGAACTGTGTTCGTGGGATCTGAGCGCTATTCGCCTAGAATATGCCCTCAGATCCAAGCTATCTGGGGATATGTGGAACTTAAAGTTTATGTTGTGTAAAAAGAAAGTTATATATTTTTATTCTGTTTTGCTAAATAAGAAAAGCCATGCTTCTTTCTTCCTGGAGATAATTAAGGCTCTCTTTGCTACCTTAAGTTAATTATCTCCAGGATGGAAAAGAGGGAGTGATTTATGTAAAAGGGGAGTGCTTATGCTATAGCCACTGTGATTGGCTACTGTGTTACTTTTGTCCCAGCCTTCCATCTGGTCCCCTAGGGGAGTGTCCACCAGGTGGAAGACCTGCATAAATACCGGGCAGGTAGCCCACAGTAAATCAGATCGTTTTACCCCTTCATGAAGTCTCGACTCATGTTTGGGGGATTGGGAGCTATAATCACTTAGTTTCAGTTGGATTTCGGGAGAAGCTGCAAGGATAATCGCTGCACGAATGCAAGGATCCTTTACACTGGTGGCAAGCGGCGGGATTTCCTCCCAAACAGACGTACCGAATTGAAACAAGGGGTGAATGGCGCATAGATACGAACGCTTGAAGCGAAATACATTGAAGGAACTGCTGGAAGCTCGAGGCATAGTGGCAAGCAACAAACCGAAAGCCACGTTAATAGCCGAACTACTGGAGAGCGATCAAACCGGCGAACCACAAATGGCGAATGCAGAGGAAACAGAGTTCCAGAGGGATGTGAGATGGAGACTCAGCCTGATAGGACCTAACCCTGCACCAGAGATCGTGGTACAGATCTTGGCACAAGCTACAGAGTCCCAGAATGCCAGGGAAGCACGAGAAGCCAGAGACAGATCACCTCCTGTGGATATATTGTCGCTATCTGGATCTACAATGGGGCGTCAGCGGAAAATCAACTACGCTGCATTTAAAAGCTTTGTGGAAGGTGAGATGGATATTGATAATTACTTGCAAGATTTTGAAAGACAATGTGTGTTAGAAGATTTGGAAAGAGCTAACTGGGCTGCAGTATTAAGTAGTAAACTATCAGGTAGAGCAGCGGAAGCGTTGAGCGCTGTGCCAGATGGGGATATACAAAACTATGACAAGATAAAAGAAATTTTGTTAGCCCGGTACGCTGTAACTCCTGAAGCGCATAGAAGGAAATTCAGGGCCCTCAGAAGACAAGGCAAGGATTCATATACGGAGTGGGCATTTCGTATGCAACGCGCTGCCAGCAATTGGATGCAGGGGAATCAGGCAACTACCCTAGAGGATGCTGTGCAATTGTTACTGGAGCAATTTTTTGATTATACTCCAGCGGAGGTGAGAGACTTTGTCACAGACAGAAAGCCAAAAACGGTGGAGGAGGCGGCAAGGCTGGCAGGCGGATGGATGGAAACCGAGGGGTCCAGGGCCAGCGGCCTGCATCTGGCCCGCCAACTATGCCACAGAGGGTACCACCACCAGGGAGCAATACCACAACCCCGGGGTACCAAAAGACCGCTCCAATGTGTTATGGGTGCAAGCAAGTGGGACACATCAAACCTAATTGCCCACAACGCACTACAGACCGCTGGGGGCGGCCACCGGTACCACCAACCAAAGCAGCCGCACACTGTGTGCGAGAGGATTACAACTCTCTGACTCAAGAGACACCCAGTAGCAACAGTGAGAATTGGGCCACCTTACATGAGGTGAACCCTGTGCAAGCGGCTGGGGATAACAGGGCGCACCACCGCCAGTCAGTAAAGCTCAATGGACAAGAGGCTCGGGGACTAAGAGACAGCGGTGGGATGGCGTCCTAGTGCGAGGAGAAGCAGCGCAGAGGCACCGGTAACATTTGGAATTACAATTTGAGGGCAACGCTAGTATTCGTACAGCGCCCCTGTTCACAGCAAACATGACCTATCGCTTTGAGGGCGACGCTTACAGGGAGGAGGTCAAGAGGCGGTTAACCAGATATGGCCTGAATCTTTCGACAGAAACGATTCTGGCAACCATGCGCAAGTTGGACGAGGAGAATCGAGCGGCATGGGAATTTGAGCTCCGATTGCGGAGATTGGGGCTGTGGCCAATTGATCTCTCTCCCCAGCGACAGACAGCATCCCAGGGCAAGGAGATTGTTGGTCCCTCGTCCCTGCAACAACCATCATCACTGGGAGTTGAGACAGTCGCTCTGACTCCCCAGCGGCAGTGTGTTGACAAGGGAGAAGAGACAACCGGTCTCTCTCCCCAGCGGCAGTGTGTACCCCAGGGAGCTGAAGGTGCCGTCCTTCCTCCCCAGCGGCAGTGTGTAACCCAGGGAGCTGAAGGTGTCGTCCTTCCTCCCCAGCGGCAGTATGTATCCCAGGGAGCTGAAGGTGCCGTCCTTCCTCCCCAGCGGCAGTGTGTATCCCAGGGAGCTGAAGGTGCCGTCCTTCCTCCCCAGCGGCAGTGTGTACCCCAGGGAGCAGAAGGTGCCGTCCTTCCTCCCCAGCGGCAGTGTGTACCCCAGGGAGCAGAAGGTGCCGTCCTTCCTCCCCAGGGAGCAGAAGGTGCCGTCCCTCCCCAGCGGCAGTGGGTAACCCAGGGAGGTGAAGGTGTCGTCCTTCCTCCCCAGCGGCAGTATTTATCCCAGGGAGCTGAAGGTGCATGCCTTCCTCCCCAGCGGCAGTATGTATCCCAGGGAGCTGAAGGTGCCATCCTTCCTCCCCAGCGGCAGTGTGTATCCCAGGGAGCTGAAGGTGCCGTCCTTCCTCGCCAGCGGCAGTGTGTACCCCAGGGAGCAGAAGGTGCCGTCCTTCCTCCCCAGTGGCAGTGTGTACCCCAGGGAGCAGAAGGTGCCGTCCTTCCTTCCCAGTGGCAACTTACCCCACAAAGAGGAGACACTAGTCTCCCAGAAGGTGCAGAGGAGACCGTGGTCTCTGCACCCGACTTACAGGGATGTTGGACAGCCTGTCCAGATCCCCAACTACCCTTGCAGGGACACCAGGAGGAGGGGGTAAGTACTATTTCCCCTCCCCAGCCAAGGCCTAACCCAGCTGCCCCAGCCAAAGCGCTGGCATCGGGGCAGAGCACAGTTGGCCTCTGCCCCCCAAGCACCCAAAGCGTGTTACCCAGTGACCTCAGAGGAATACCCAGGTGCAGTAAATGTGTGTTGTGGGTGGGCTACTCATGTACTTGTTCACTGTGGGTGGGATTATCGACTAACTCAGGCACTGACCGACAGGTCAGGTACCTGGTTAGTCTCCCCCCCAAAGGGGAGATGTGTGACGAAATGCCTTTTGTCCCTGGATTGTTATGTGACAAGCTGCCCTTTGCCCCCGGCTTTTGGAGGAGCCTGATTGCCAGCCTCCTTCCTCATGACTATGGCCCTGGGGTGTATTGCCATTTAAAAAGACTATTTGGGGCTTATTGGCTTCTAAAGACAGTTTCTTCCCATTTGAATCCATGGGAAGGTGTGTTTCTTCCCCTCCCCCGCTGACTGCTTTTGTCCCTCCTTGGTTTCTCAACAGCCCTTGCTATGCTTTACCCCATGGAAAATCTACTCTGTTCATGGGATCTGAGCGCTGTTCACCTAGATTGGGCGCTCAGATCCGAGCTATCTGGGGATAGGTTAAATGTGGGGGTTCTGTGTAATAAAATAAGAATTATGTATTTTTATGTACTTTTACGTATTTTGCTGTTAGTGTTAAATGTAGATATTTTCTGTACCTGGAGATAATTGAGTTTACTGCAGTGCCTTAAGCCAATTATCTCCAGGATGGAGAGGAGGGATTTCATTGTGTATGTGAGAGTGTTATCATGTTAATTAGTGTTCCCATTGGTTTGTGTCCCTTTTGTCACAGTTTACCACCAGGTCCAGGGGGTGTGCCTCTGACCTGAAAACTTGTATATAAGGAGTAATAAAGGCTCATTGGAGACAGATCATCTTGTACCTTCATGAAGTTTCGGCTCATGTTTGGGGGATTGGAGAAACTACACTCTGGGGATTGCTATAATCACTATACTCCCCAGGGTATAATCACTAAGCTCTGCTAAGAGCTTGTTCCTGTTCCTGCTCTCTGGAATTCGGAGAGGGGTTGACCTGCTGGAAGCTGGACCCTGGTCCTGGGTCCAGAGTGGGTGGAGACGGCGAGATCCCAACCAAGCTGCGGCGGCTCGTGGGGTCTGCAGTGGTTATGGTGTCAGGAAGAGTGCTTGGAGTCCTCGGAAAGCACTAGGAGCATCCGTCAGCGGAAGGTACCCGGTCGGGGTGCCAGCGGTTCCATTACAGATTTATTTATAAAATATTTTACCAGGAAAGATACTTGAAAACGAAAGAAAGCTCAATGTATGTCCTCGGTCCATAAAACATTTCATTGATACATTAGGGTACAATAAAATTCAAAAACATTAATGCACAATATATACAAAATCTAACTTAGAGCAGGTAAATGTATAATCAACCATGACACGTGCATTCTGTTTTGAGGTATGTAGAGAAGGATCTCTTAAAGCACTGTAGGCTTGGGGAAGATTTGAAAGTGTGTGCGGGTGGTCGTTCCACAATTGCGGCGCTCTGTTGGAAAAGGAGGAGTGGGCCACTTTTTAAAAAAATTTTTTTTTTTTTATTATTTAGGTAGACTAAAGTGACGTGTCACTGGGGAGCTAGGTAATGTGTTGTGACAACCTTGTAGGGGATAACACTCACAGTATTGTTAACTTCCAGAACAAATAGCCCCTAGGTGAAGAGGTCCCTGGGGATCTGAATGTATGAAATAAAATATAACTTATTGAGAAATTAAAAATAAAATAAAAACGTGAATATAAAATCAACAGTGAAAGTTAGATTGACTGGACCTAGATATTAAGTAGCCTATGTAGAGAATAGACACAAACGTTGTATCTATATACTAAGGCTGGGTATAGCAACTAGAGACAGACATTCCAAATTCTAGGATCACGCTAATCCGTCATAGGGTTGCTAAAGTTATGTCCTTAAAATGCCCCCAATGCTAAGACTCCAAATGCTTATATTACTGTTGTGGTGCCTGTTAGCCTATATACCCAAATATATTGTACACTTAGGCTTGTATAGAATAGAAACTTATCAGCTATTGTGCCTAAATCAAGTATTTGTACTTGGTATCAGGGGGCTGGATATTCACGTTACCCCTGGACTCGCCTGGATTGTGGTTCGGGTTATAGTCGAGAGATTGGTCCTTAAGTCGCTAGACTAAAAACCCACTAATGAGGCTACAACCACGATTAGTCCAAGAATACTGGCACTATTTGACCTTGATTACTCCAATTGCTACTGTTGCCGGCTAAGGATTAAGTAACCTATAACTCAGAAGTGTATCAAATGTGCTCCTGCTAGTCCTGTTCGATGAGAGTTCTATTGCTTGAATGTCGGTTAGACATGTGAGTGCGGCTACATGACAGACCAGCTAGAAAAAGGAGCCTCCCGTGACTTGGGAAGTAATCCTAGGTATATATATATGGCTAACTAAAGGATCCCGTCTTGGCTAAACAAAAGCTGGACTACTCAGATGCCAGTGGAGTGTGAAGGTTCAACTACCTGGAATTATCACCCTCTCAGGATTACCCACACCATGCCTCCCACCATACTCAGTGAAGATAAATAAGTGGTGCGGCTAACTGTCTACATAAATGAACAAGCTGTCTGACGCACATTCTGGTGCTGCTAAAGCGCCTTCGTCTGAGGCAAAGATGAAACGCTGCCATCCCGAGTTGCAATTTAAATGAGCTCTGGGGGTGTCTTCAAATTTCATGCCAACAAGAGATCCGCATTAGTGAGAACCACTCCCATTCCCTGTCACGCCCCTCTGCGTGTCACAACTACAGAGACAGGCTATTAGATAGGAGGGTAGAATGGTCCGGACAAGATATTTAACACTAATTGTGGCGAAACCGACCTCGCCACTGGGCATTGGAGAAGACTGCCAGCCTCCTGCCATGTGACACTGGCCCCTGGGATGTATTGCCCTTTAAAGACGTGATTTGGGCATAATGGATTTGTGTTGTGCTGCTGCTGGCCCTTTAAGAACCATCTGGGGACATACTGTGGAGTAACTGGGTGGCCACCATTTCCTGTATCCGTGGCACATGGTAAGAACAATGGATGGCGGCCATTTTAACTCAGACACTGTTTGGACTTTTCAACACTGTGCCATCTCGCCGGTATTTGGTGCACAGAGACATCGTGCAGTGGTTTTGGACTATACAACAGGGGCACATTATACAGTAATTGTTTATGGGGTTATTGCATGTTTTGGGGTCCCTGTGATGTGTTTTATGATTATGTATTTCTCTGCCTGTGATAATTAGATTAACCATTGTGTTCAGTAATCATATCACAGGCAGAGGGGAGGATTTTGTGTGGGAGTGTCTGTGTGTATTGTACAGATTGATTGGTTGTTCTGTAAAACCCTGTGGGCAGTACTAAGTTTGTGGATTGGGAATAAAAGAGGCTGTATGTGCCAGTACAGTCAGTTCTGCTTGACCTCAAAACAAAGTGTCGTCTCGTTATTGGGGGAATTGGATTGTAGGCTGATTGCCAGGAGTGTAAGCTGATTATATGCTTTTCCTGTTCAGCTGCTTACAGCATTCAAATGCTTGAGAGCATTTGAATGCTTCTCTGGTTCGGTGGTTGTGGTGTCTGCTGCAGTGCTTGAAGTCCTCAGGAAGCGCTAGGAGCATCCTTCAACGGAGGTACCCAGTCGGGGTGCCAGGTGATCCGTTACAGTAATGTCTGTAGCAGACTTGGTGAATATGAAACTGAGGCATTTCAATGATCGTGTTAGAGGATAACCATGTGAACTGATGCATGACTACCTCCCAATGCCCCCGTGGTCTGTGTAGTCCCAATGACTTAAAGTGGCTAATGTACACTTAGCAATCATGCCAACAAGTGATGTAGAACGTATATATTACAACAATGGGATATACATAGAAACATAGAATGTGACGGCAGATAAGAACCATTCGGCCCATCTTGTCTACCCAATTTTCTAAAATACTTTTAATTAGTCTCTTAGAACCTTATGTCTATCCCACGCATGCTTAAACTCCTTCACTGTATTTACCTCTACCACTTCAGCTTGAAGGCTATTCCATGCATCCACTATCCTCTCATTAAAGTAATACTTCCTGATATTTTTAAACCTTTGCCCCTCCTAATTTAACACTGTCCTTGTGGTTTTTCTTTTAAATATGGTCACCTCCTTTACTGTGATTCCCTTTGTGTATTTTTAAATGTTTCTATCATATCCCCCTTCCCCCCCCCCCGTCTCGTCTTTCCTCCAAGCTATACATGTTAAGATCCTTTAAACTTTCCTGGTAAGTTTTATCCTGCAATCCATGAACCAGTTTAGTAGCCCTTTTCTGAACTCTCTCTAAAGTATCAATATCCTTCTGAAGATATGGTCTCCAGTACTGTGTACGATACTCCAAGTGAGGTCTCACCAGTGTTCTGTAAAATGGCATGAGCACTTCTTCTTTCTACTGCTAATACCTCTCCCTATACAACCAAGCATTCTGTTAGCCTTTCCTGCTGCTCTATTACATTGTCTGCCTACCTTTAAGTCATCAGAAATAATCACCCCTAAATCCCTTTCCTCATATGTTGAGGTTAGGACTCTATCAAATATTCTGTGCTCTGCCCTTGGGTTTTTACGTCCAAGATGCATTACCTTGCACTTATCCTCATTAAATGTCAGTTGCCACAACTCTGACCATTTTTCTAGTTTACCTAAATCATTTGCCATTTGGCTAATCCCTCCTGGGACATCAACCCTGTTACATATCTTAGTATCATCAGCAAAAAGACATACCTTACCATCAAGACCTTCTGCAATATCACTAATAAAAATATAAGTACAGATCCCTGAGGTACCCCACTGGTGACAAGCCCAAGCTTCGAATATATTCCATTGACTACAACCCTCTGCCTGTCACTCAGCCACTGCCTTACCCATTCAACAATATTGGAATCCAAACTTAAATATTGCAGTTTATTGATAAGCTTTCTATGTGCAACGGTGTCAAAAGCATTACTGAAAACTAGGTAAGCAATGTCTACTGCACCACCCTGATTTATTATTAGTTACCCAATCAAAAAAAAATCAATAAGATTAGTTTGGCATGATCTCCCTGAAGTAAACCCATGTTGTCTCTGATCTTGAAATCCAGGTGTTTTTTAGATGTTCAACAATCCTATTGTAAGAAATTGATATTCCAAACTGCAATATTGTATATAACTTTCTGTGTATGTGACTGGTTTCACAAGTTGGGGGTCATTTACTTGATAACAGAGTGTTAAGGATCAAAGCTTTCAGTTGCATTTTACAACACCCAGCTAAAACAAAAGCTTACATCCCTCCAGTATTCCTTGCATGTTATCAGGAGATCAGAGTAATAGACATCTAGGTGAAACCATGGAAGTGTGTGTTTTCCCAAGCAGTCTAACCCACCCAGAAGCCAACCCTAACTGGTCACTTCTTTCAGAACATTACAGTATAGCTGGAGGGAAGAGATCAAAGGGAAAGACTTGTGTAAAGACAGAACTCTCTGGAGAAAGAGGGTGGGATAAACCACTTTTGGGAGGGAAAAGGGATTCTGGGACTTGTAGTTTATTACTCCAAGAATCAGTCTTTAAAAGGACAACAACCAAGGAAGGCTCTCTCTCTTTCTCTCTCTCTTTGGAGAGGACAACGCAGCAAGCAGGGCCATGGTGAACTAAGAGAGGCTGTCCCAGATTACCCAAGATGAAGGCGCAAGGGGAAGACCTGCATTTAAATGTTTAAGTATTGCCTTTTTATTATGTAGCTTTTGATTATGTACCGGATATAATGTATAATGTATATTGTGTATATCCTTTTAAAATCTAACAGTATCCTTAAGTGAATATTTACAATACATTTTATTATACACTTGTGTTTATGTCTTATTTGTCACACATTCCCTAAAAGAATATCCTTGTAAGAGGGTCATAATTTCTTACAAATTGGCGAGCCAGGTAGGAGGGATTTAGTGTGATTTATGAGCATATTCATAATTGTATAGATTGTATATTTACTTTTGGATACTGTTCAGATATTGTGTATAGATATTTCAGTGAATTGTGCGTTGTCAATGATGGAGAGTTTATTGAAAAAGATTGCTAAGGTGTCTAATCCAGAAGCAATAATTAAATGTATGGATGGTGCATTAGATCCGTGGCTTAATGCCCAGGATTATGTGGCTAGGGCAATTATTGAAAATAAATTGTCAAAATCTAGTGCTAAAATTGCCTTGATTTATGCTGCCCGTTGGATTGCGGAGAAGTATAAATCTTTAAATAGGCAAAAAGAGAAATTAGAGGCAGACATTTTGAGTTTAAAGAATGAAGTGGAAGGTTTTAAACTGTCTGCGCAAAATGCTGCTGCTTTGTGTGTAGGTAGTCAGCAAATGCGTCTTGAAAATGAGGAATTGCACAGTTGTAATGAGCAGCTTGTAGAAAGGCTGAAGGATGCAGAGGGTGCTATTAGAATCCTTGCTTCCAGCAGCCAGAAAAAGGCTGATCATTCTGTGTGCCTTAAAGAAATTGATTATTTAAAATGTAAACTAAGAAAAAGAAATGGTTTTGCTGCTACTAAATATGGGCTGAAAACCAATTGTGGAGGTTTGTGTACAACAAAGATGGAGGTGTTTCATAATAATTATAGTAATTGTGAGTGCAGTATTCCTGCTAAAATGGCACCAGTCTCTACAGAGCACATGGTGGATGCACAGGGAAATGTACTACATAAAACTACTGTGACCCATTCCTTAAAACATACAGAGGTTATTGCACTGAGCAAAGAACTGGGATGTATAAGCTTGGATGATGATCCAGTAGATATAATGTTAAAAATTGATCAATTTGAAAAAAATCCACAGGAACTTAAATGAATTGGATATTTTTGATGTTATAATTGCTAGTACAGACCAGTCACTAAGAGCAAGTCTGCCACATGAGATATTTATAGAACCTAGAACCAAGCAACGACTTATCAAAGAGTTATTAAACGCATTTGGTCTAGAGGAAATAAATCATCATTTTGCTTTTGGTAATTGTGCTCAGAAGAGAGGGGAGTCTGTTCAAGGGTTTGTAAATAGGTTATTTGTTTTATTCAAACTGACTGTTCCACCTGGAGCACATGCTGATCAGAATGAATATGCATATAAGAAAGCATTACTTAATAGGACACTGCCAGATATTCGAGAGTTAATTGGTTTAACTGTGTCCCCACAGGACACCTTTGTAAATATACTGAATTGCTTAAAAAGGGCTGAAGCAATTTTACTAAATCAAGAAAAAGTAAATAAAAGACAAGTGTCATTGATACAAAGTCCCCAACCTCACAGATATATCAATCAGAGGAAGTCCCCACATATAAAATCCATTACATGTTTTAGGTGTGGTAGGATGGGACATATTGAAAAATTTTGTAAATCAGATGTGCATATTCATCATGAAAGGCCCATGTGTGATAGATGGACTCTGGGAAATAAAAATAATCACCCTAGGTGGAGATCACAGAGAAAAGATAATAATGGTATCCCCCTCACAGGACCTTGGATTCCCTACCATGTGCTTAAAGCACAGAATAGACAACTAAAGGCAGAAAATCTTTCTCTAACATGTGAACGAAATGAGTTCCTTGAAAAACTGGATTGTCTCAAGGCACAATTAAGTACATTAGAGGAGATGGTTAACACAAAGAATCTGATAACAGATACAGTCTCTCTTGAATGACCTATTCTAGTTGTGTGTTATTAACTTTCTCTTGAAGTTTGTTTTTTTAATAAACTACAGAGATGATGCCAATTGGGAAGCAAGACAAATATAGACCTGTGAGAAGACCAACCATTTAACATGTTTATTTATTTCAGGAAAAATACAGTTCCAGTTTATAGAGGACCTTAATATGTAGTTTTATATAATTTTTTTCATATTAAGGATAAGCCTCTAAACTCATTCATTACAGTCAGGTGGTCCAAATTCCAAATTATTTTTGTTTTTATTAGTTTAGCACACCTGCACTTCCAGCTATGTTTTATTTTTGTATTTTGATACTGGATTACTATTTTTATATATTTCTAGATTAGATGAATTGTTGCCAAGGTGAGGCTTATACGTTGATCACACTGGAGAGAGGTGATAGTGTAACTGTCTGTTGGTTTACAACAGTAAATATTTTTGTTTTTCTCTTTTTTTCATTTGGTTACCAACACAAATAGCCTCAAGCTGATTTTTGATTTTAATCTTTGAAAGGCAACAGACCATTGTCAGTTTTCTTTAGATTGCACGCTGCCAAACTTTGTATACAGTTCAATGACTGAAGGTAATGGTAGCATTCAATCTACTTTTTTCTCTCTCCATCTTCTTTGATTTTGTTGTTTTCTAATGCTTTTTATTGTATTTCACACTCTAAAGGGAATATAGGGAAAACAGATAATTGCATATATTTTACATTTCCTTGGGTCAAGGTTGGGTGAACAATAGAATGATAATGGTTATTTTTTGTTTGTTTTTGTTTTAATTTATACTCTCAAGGTGGGGTATAGCGTATAGACAGATTAGACCATTTTGTATAATTTATATTGTTTTGAGTCAAGGTGGGGTGACTGACAATATATGATTTTGCATTTTCTATTTGCTCTATTTGGTTTTCCACAAGGGGTTAAATATTTATGGTTTTAGTAAGGTTATAGTAAATTATTTTATACTGTTATGAGGACGTATCCCTTAGTACACATTAATACTGGTTGCATTTTGCTCACATTTGTGTTTACAATGTTTTAGATGACCACTTGTGAATCCAGACTGTAATACTGAGACAAGGATGATAATCAGACCACTAGTGATTTGCATAATGTAACACTGCGCACTTTCTGTGCTAAGAATCTTTTAATTTCCGGAAGCCAAGGGCCTATCGAAAACTTATTAAACATCCTCAAGGGCTCAAACACAAACCCACTCCAGCTATACAACTTTTAATAAACTCCCAATAAACGTGCACAAACACCTTCACTCAGATCCCCACTCCAAACAATAAACTATGTTTCTCCCTTGTGTGGTCTCTTTAATACACTATGTAAGTGAACAGCAAATTAACTGCTGTTGGTGTGAAAATACACCAGGTGTCATGGTGGGCAGAGGTCAGAGGCCTAGTAGCTCAAAGTAAGCACGGCCAGGGTTAGAGGAACAGTGTGGTGGAAGCAGTGCTGGTGGCACAGGTAACTGAGCGTGATGGGAGTGAAATCTAATGGTTGCAGTGATGCTGAGCCTATGAGGCTAAGGAAAGGTTACGGATATGGCTGAAGGAGTTCAAATTAATGTTGAAAAATGATAACTGTGAGTGCCTCAATGATTTGGCTAAATTATGCCTTGCAGTACCCTAAATTATAAATATATGTGGTTGTCAAGTCATTTGTGTCTCAGTAAAACACATAATCATTTAAAACACACATAATAAAGATACTGTATTTATTTGAGAGGGCTCATTTTCTTGTTGAGTCATTCGCCCTCTAGGTGGGGACTGTAAGAAATTGATATTCCAAACTGCAATATTGTATATAACTTTCTGTGTATGTGACTGGTTTCACAAGTTGGGGGTCATTTACTTGATAACAGAGTGATAAGGATCAAAGCTTTCAGTTGCATTTTACAACACCCAGCTAAAACAAAAGCTTACATCCCTTCAGTATTCCTTGCATGTTATCAGGAGATCAGAGTAATAGACATCTAGGTGAAACCGTGGAAGTGTGTGTTTTCCCAAGCAGTCTAACCCACCCAGAAGCCAACCCTAACTGGTCACTTCTTTCAGAACATTACAGTATAGCTGGAGGGAAGAGATCAAAGGGAAAGACTTGTGTAAAGACAGAACTCTCTGGAGAAAGAGAGTGGGATAAACCACTTTTGGGAGGGAAAAGGGATTCTGGGACTTGTAGTTTATTACTCCAAGAATCAGTCTTTAAAAGGACAACAACCAAGGAAGGCTCTCTCTCTTTCTCTTTTTGGAGAGGACAACGCAGCAAGCAGGGCCATGGTGAACTAAGAGAGGCTGTCCCAGATTACCCAAGATGAAGGCGCAAGGGGAAGACCTGCATTTAAATGTTTAAGTATTGCCTTTTTATTATGTAGCTTTTGATTATGTACCGGATATAATGTATAATGTATATTGTGTATATCCTTTTAAAATCTAACAGTATCCTTAAGTGAATATTTACAATACATTTTATTATACACTTGTGTTTATGTCTTATTTGTCACACATTCCCTAAAAGAATATCCTTGTAAGAGGGTCATAATAATTTCTTACACTATCATGGTTTCCATTACTTTCCCCACTACTGAAGTAAGGCTTACTGGCCTATAGTTGCCCGACTCCTCCCTACTACCTTTCTTGTGGATGCGCACAACATTCGCTAACTTCCAATCTTCTGGGACTACTCCTGTTAACAATGATTGGTTAAATAAATCTGTTAATGGTTTTGCTAGTACACCACTAAGCTCTTTTTAATAGCTTTGGGTGTATTCCATCAGGTCCCATTGACTTATTTGTCTTTACTTTTGACAGTTGAAATAGAACCACCTCCTCTGTAAACTCACATGAAACAAAATACTAATTTGTCCTTTTTCCTAACGGAGGTCCCTTTCCTTCATTTTCCTCTGTAAATACTGAACAAAAATATTAATTGAGGCAGTCAACTAGTGTCACAACACTCCTTAGTTAATATGCCCTTGTGTAGTACTCACACATTTACCACTGTTTCTGTTTGGCACGGTTTCTCATTTCTCTTTGTTAAGCACTTCATCTGGCCCTTGTTTAGCACCTATTTATTCTGGTTTCTCCCCTCACTCTGGGTCAGATCACTATCCTCTATCCTTTATCTCATGTCTGCTGGTTCCTGTTCCCCGTGATTCTGACTCCTTGTTCCGATGTCCTTATGGTCCTGCATTCTCGTCTCTGGTCCTGTGTCCTGTGCCTCCCGTTCCAGTGTTCGCTTGCAGTGTTCCTGCCTATACTTCATTTCCAGTGATTCTGACCTTGCTGCCTTATTTATGTGTGACCTGCTTTGGGCTCTGCTCCTTGGTGTTTAATGCTTGGTGGCTTTGGATTCCACCTATACTCTGTGGTGGCTGCACGATCCTGCCTAAGGACTTTACTTTTGCCATAGGACTTAAGTGTACTTTGTATCCGTGTCCCACCTATACTCTGTGGTGGCTGCACGATCCTGCCTTAACTATTTACTTTTTGCATTAGGCCTATTTACGTGTACTCTGCCTGCTCTATTTATATTGATTTCTTTAAATCATATTTTCTTGCAGCACCCCCTTCATGTCCTTACAGCTAGACCGTTTTCATTTGTTTCTAAAAAAATGTTTTGTCCTGTGCTATTTTCTCTTGTGTGAGATTTGGAAGCTCTTATAACTTGCTTAGCCTCTTTCTGCCTAATCTTATAGAGCATTCTGTTTTTTTATAATTACTAAATGCTAACTTAGTTTTTTACTATTTTGGCCACATCTGCGAAGTACCTCAGTGGTTTCTTGATTTATTTTTTTTGCTTTTAGTGACCAGCCTAATGCAATTTTCTGTTGCCTTCAGCAGTGCAACTTTTAAATAATCCTATTTCTCTTGGACCCCATTTAAATTTCTCAAATCTGATGACTCCCTTTACACATTCTAATTTTAGAAAAGTCTTTTTTTTATTTTATTTTTTTTAGTCTAAAACGTGTTTTTGTGTGATGTGACTCAGTCACTGTTCTTATATTAAACCACACTGACTGATCACTGGATCCTAAACTTTCACCTACAGTAATATCTGATACCAAATCTCCATTTGTTAACACTAAATCTAGTATGGCCTCTTTACGAGTTGGCTCCTCAACAACTTGTTTTAGAGACAATCCCAGTAGGGAGTTTAATATATGTGTACTCCTGGCACAGGCAGCTAATTTTTGTTTTCCAATTTACATCAGGAAGATTAAAGTCACCCATGATGACAACTTCCCCTTTCATTGTCATTTTAGCTATTCCCTCAACTAGTAGATTATCTAACTCTTCTGTTTTGTCCTGGGGGCCTATAAATCACACCTACATGAGTTACTGTGTGAGTACCAAATTCTAACGTAACCCAAATGGACTCTATGTTCACCTCACTAACTTTTATTAAGCTAGATTTTATGCTATCCTTCACATACTGGGCCATCCCTCCCCTGTCTTTTTTATATAAAGAGTACCCTGGTATTGCTATGTCCCAGTCATTTATATCATTATACCATGTCTCCGTAACGGCGACTAAATCTACATTATCAGTTGCTATTATTGCCACAAGTTCATGCATCTTATTCCCTAAACTGCGAGCATTTGTAGACATGACTCTAAGCTTGTCATTTTTTTTTTTTTAAACGCACCTTCTGTCCTTGTTTTGGGGGGCAATCACGCTTTGCCCCTCCTCCTAGTTTAAATACATCCTAGCAAAACCTCTGAACTGCTCACTGAGAACATTTGTTCCCTTTTGAGAAAGATGCAAAAATCTCTTTTGTACAGTTTATTTCCATTCCAAACAGAGCTACCATGAAAAATAAAGCCAAATCCTTGCTCCCGACACCATTCACCAAGCCACAAATTAAAGTCCCTAATACGCATCCACCTGTCATTCTGAGTGTTATGCACATGCAGAACTTCAGAGAATGACAGTGTGGAAGCAACCTGCCGTATATCATTGGCAAAAACACTAAAAACTTTCTTAACCTCTGAAACCTCCTTGCAAGCCAAGTCATTTGTTCTTAGATGGACAAGTACATCCAATTCCCCTTCCTGCTTTGCTTGCTTAACAATATTACAAATATGTTTCCTGTCTCTGTGCAGTAGCTCTGGGAAGATATCTCACAATTGTCCATCTCCACACCTCTTATGATGGAATCCCCCAACAACTAATTTCTATTAGGCCTCACCATAGTCTCCAAGCCTGTCTCCACAACACCACTACCCTCAGTGCCAGAGCCTGTTTCCACAACACCACTACCCTCAGTGCCCGAGCCTGTCTCCACAACACCATTACACTCAAGTGCAAAAAATGAATTATGTAGAGTAACAGACTGTGCAAAATGCCTTTTATCCACAACTAAGTCTACCAGATCCTACAGTAATCCATCTGCCATTCCTAGTACATCTCTGTGGCAGTGGCTTTGCAGCAGTTCCAGCCTGAGTTTGTTTACCAGATAATTTACAAATCTCAGACTTCAAAAATACAATCTCCTGCCACAAGATAGAGAACTGTCTACAGATTAGACGACAACCAAACCTCCAAAAAGTGGAACATGAAACAAACGCATAACAACTATTACACTGAACGAAGTCTGCCATTTCAATGAGGTGAATCATTTAAATCAAACAAATCTTAAATTTTTAGTACTCCTGAATACCTGTTTATCTCCAGAATATCTCCAACCACACACTTAGAAGCATCACTTAGATGAAGCAACCGAGCTAATGATGACAACCCTTATATAACTCCTAAAATCACCACCCTGGGTAGGTCTCTGCTTATTTGCAAACAATAGCTAATTAACCAGCAATCAATAGCAAGTAACTAGCTTAATCAAATCAAATGCCTTACCAAATTACCAACAGGAAATCAAACCTTGTACAATCAGTAACCTTTTCCTACAAATGAATCTTACCTGTAACAGTAGAAAATAAAACTCTTAGTAAAATCTTAAACAGTTGAAGCTTCTGTAAAACTCTCCAGAATATCTCCAACCACACACGTAGAAGCAGCCCTTAGATGAAGCAACCAAGCTATATACTCATCAAAGGGGTTATCCCTCCGGGTAGCACGTACATTACCATAATGGGACCCACTCATCAAAGGAGGTTTATCCCTACGGGTAGCAGGGGAATATGTTTCAAAAAGAACCCTGGGTTAGAGAGATCCCCAAGGTGGCGATGGGGGTCCAAATCTTTACACTTTACCACCATTATGTGTGGAGAAAGGGGACTTACAAGCGCTTACTTGGAAGATCGAAAGGGTGATGACTTTATCCACAGCTTAGGATCATCTTATAACATGGCTATATGGTGCCCTTGTATCATCAGTTTATAACAAACACAAATTGTGGATCTGTAGGAGTGGAGGGATAATATGTAATTATGACTGAGAAGTCTGAAGGGATATATGTAGAACGTTCAAGGCCCCCCACTGGACTCGCTGATGGCAATGATTTTCAGTGTGCAGCCCTGGAGTGACTACTTGCGTGTCAGAGCTTGCTGGCATAATGTGATCTAGCTTGCAGGTAAGTACAAAACTATGCACTAATCCTGTCCAAAGAGCTCGACTGGTTATGTGGGAATCGGACTCATCACTGGGTCACTTGTGAGGCCATGATAGGTGTTATCCAATAATGTTATCCTCATGTATGTGATCTGTATATAATACATGTCATGACATTCCCTAAACCAAGTGACTATCAAGTCATGCTATAGGAAAAGACACCTCCTAACTTCCCGTGGTATGATCTACCCTCCAGGTTGGTACAATGGCAGATCCGTGATGTGCCTTTAGGTTTATTGTATATTCCCCACCTGAACATGGCCCTGGGGAAGTGGCAAGTCATAGGGGCTAATCTATTATATAGTGATATTGGTTCATAACACTATTTGGAACAGGTTTGACCTCAACCTGATCTCATACACACGTGACTGTGCCCTTAAACTTTGCAACTTGTTTCATGGATGGTAGGTTCAAATTTATGATGCAAACAACGAAAAGATATTCTAAAGAACAAATAACAAAGTAATAACGAAAGTATATACATATTTACAGATATATTCTCTCACTTGGTGTTAATGAGCAACTTTGCTCTCATATTTCTATGAAGGGTGTAAATGTGAATCCTACATTAAGGCCATTTGGAGCCAGTGTGTGAAATTTGTGTATCCAAAAACATTCTCTTTTAAGGAGGGTTTGCTCTAGATCCCCTCCTCTCCGTCCCAACTGTACCTTCTCAATGCCAGCGAAACTTATACCATGCAGTGATTCATTATGATGAGATCTTATGTGCTGCCCCACCGAAGTGTGTCTATGGTTTTTGCGAAGTGAACGTGTTCCATAACTCCTTTTTAGGGGCCGTATGGTCGACTACATATTTGAGGCCACATTTACAGGTCAAGAGATATACGACACCTGCGGTGTTAAAGTTGAAAAACATGTTTAATTTTGCATACTACGTTCCCAGTTGTCGGTCATAATTTTTGCCTCCTTGGCCATATACCTACAGGCTACGCACCATCCACATTGGTACGTGTCATGCACTGTGAGCCAATTTGACGTCTTGCTGATAGGAGCAAAATGTCTAGGTACTAGCATTTTCTTTAGGTTTCTCCCCCTCCGTGCCATGAGTGCTACGTGTGGGGCGACTACCCCTGTTGTGGATCCTGGGTTAACAACGGCCAAAACCTGCCCAAGGCTTTCTTGGCCAGATCCCAACCTGAATCAAAGTTGGCAATACACCTAATCTGTTTAGATGTACTCGGTTGGGTCTTGTCCTTCAGAAGTTCAGTGCGATCAGCAAGGAGTGCCCTCTGATAGGCTTGTTTAAGGCATCTATTTGGGTAGCCCCTTTCCTTAAACCTAATGCGAAGTACCTTAGCTTTATGAACGAAGTCATCCAAAGACAAGCAATTCCTCCTTAACCTTAGGTATTACCCTACCGGAATACCTTTCTTAAGAGGGGTTGGGTGACAGCTTTCCCACCTCAACATGGTATTAGTTGAGGTGAGCTTACGATAGTGTGGTCTGAATTAGGGACTCCTCAGATACTGTAAACGTGCAGTCGAGGAAGTTGAGCGACGAGTGCCTTATTTCCATTGTAAACCTGAGATTAAGGTCATTGGAATTGATTCTTTGGACAAACTGGGTGAAGAGGTCCCCAGTGCCCATCCAGACAACGAGAACATCATCAATGTATCTTTTCCACATAAAGATAGTCTGTGTACTTTTTGAGATCGTCAGAGAAGACCACATGTTTCTTTTCCCACCACCCCAGGTGCAGGTTGACATAGGATGGGGAACAAAACGTGTCCATCGCGATTCCCTGCACCTGGTGATAGAATTTCCCATTGAATAGGAAAAAATATGGGTCAAAATAAAGTATAGGAGTTCAGACAAATATCATGTTCCTGATGTCTCTGCCCTCTAGTCTCTAAGAAGTACCTTACATGATCTATCCCTATGAGGTGCGGGGTTGAGGAATATAGGGCCTCTACATCGAGACTGCAAAGTATAGTGCTTTCAGGTATCTTTGTAGAGGCAAGACATTTCAGGGTATCCTTTGTATCCCTCTGATAAGATAGCAGTCCTACAAACGGACATAATTTTATCGACACAGATGCTACCCCTGTTGGTAAGATTGTTGGAGCTTGACACAATAGGTCTGGCAGTGAGATTGGTGTTTTGTTTATGCACCTTGGGGAGGCAGTAGAAGGTCGATGTGGGATTTTTAACAGATGTTTGTGTATTCGTCTTTGAATAGAACTCCCTTATCAAAGGCTTTGTCAAGGAGGTGTTTGAGTTCCATTTGCAACTTAGTAGAGGGATCAGTGGTGAGTACATTTTATAGGCTTGTTCATCATGTAATATATTCTCAGCGATCTGGTTGTAATGTTGCCTATTCATAATTACAATGTTTCCACCCTTATCCACTGGCTTGATGACTGTCTTCATTGTCCCTTAGGTCACAGAGGGCGCTCCACTCACCCCTTGTGAGATTGCTCCTCGGTCTGGGTAAGGAGTCAATTTTAATCTGTTGAATCTTATCTTATATGTAGACTCAACAAACAAATCGATGTTCCTAAATTTTACCGAGATTGTGGATGAAACTGCTCTTAGGTCGTAGATTCGTATATGCTGTGAGTATGGTGTCATCGTTGTTTTCCAACAAGGACACTAAATCTTGGAGGCTCTGATACTAAAGCAAAGTTCTTTGGATTTTCTCTCATCCCTGGTCAGAAAGAACTTATGGAGTGCGAGACCTCTCCCAAATAGATGGATATCTTTAATCCATTCAAACTGGTTAAAGGGGGGAACTGGGACAAACGATAGGCCTTTCATACGTACCTGGGTTTGTTGCTTTGTCAGCATGGTATCTGAGAGGTTATGTTTGAGTTTAGTATCGTCTGAGCGCCCTCCCCCTGTTTCGTGTTTGTATTGGGGCTGCAGTTCCCCCTCTCCGGGGTTCTGCCCTAAAAAGTCACTCTTTTCTTAAGAATGCTTTTGGAGGTCCTTGTATTCTGAGTGTCTGGAGTATTTGTATTTTCAGTATCTGAGGTCATAATCTGAAGTGATACACTGATCTGTATCAACCCGTATGGTTCTTCACCTAGGGGCTATTCGTTCTTAAAGGACCACTATCGGCACCCAGACCACTTAAGCTTAATGAAGTGGTCTGGGTGCCAGGTCCAGCTAGGTTTAACCCTTTTTGCAGTAAACATAGCAGTTTCAGAGAAACTGCTATGTTTAGCTATGGATTAATCCAGCCTCTAGTTTCCTATGAGACTGGCTGAATGCGCGTGCGGCTCTTGGCGCGCATTCAGCCAATTACGGAAGAAGAGGGATGAGTCCCAGCGCCGAGGGAAACAGAGGCTGGAAAAAAGGTAAGGGAGGGTCATCCTCAAAAAGGTAAGGGAGGGGCACCCTCAGGGCACTATAGTGCCAGGAAAACTAGTGTTTTCCTGGCACTATAGTGGTCCTTTAAATAAAGTGTTTGTACTGGATCGAAGGTTATAGGAGGTGGGAACAGCCGGGGAGGGCATTCTGCTCAGGCAGTGCAGGAGCTCCCAGAAAAGTTCTTAAACACAAGGCTGGAAAGATGAAGGGTGTGTCTGGATTCCAGCGAGAGCCTGTTTACTTCTTTTAGCATATCACAATGCACAGCGCAGAACAAGTTATACAATGTATTAAGTTTATTTATTTAAGGTGGGATTGCGGTGCAGGTGCATATACATCTCCATAATTCCAATATTTCACTAGTAACATGACGTAAAGTCATGATTTTATTAAGGAGAGAGGGAGGGAGTCACTCTTACCGTGTGAGTGGTCACTATGACCCTCATTATTGCATGTACCATGCCCACTGGGTGGGAATAATACTCGCCGCCATGTCATTAGTAAAATCATGACTTTACGTCATGTTACTAGTAAAGTCTTGGAATTTTATTAATGACATGGAGGCTCTTATTATGCTAGTTCAAAGCTTAGCCACTACTTGAAGTGAAAAATGTTCAATTGGGTAAAAATATATAATTTCCGGTCGATACCTGTGACCAATCTGTCGCCTTTAATATGACGAGGCGACAACCCACTTTTGAGGCTTTGGATGCCATGTCTCCTCTCATTGAATGTGCAGAGAATTTAGAGATGTAAATCAAAATGATATAAATAGTTGGTTCAACTCGGGTGATCGTAGTTTCTGAGTATGGTCCAGGTACGAACGAAAACATTTCACTGGGCATATTGAGGGGTGTCCGGGATATCTCTGGTAAGAGCTCTTATAGCAGATTTAGTTCTTCTCGATATGGAGAAGGATACTCCTTCTGGGTAAATGACAATGCATTCCAATCCAACGCTCTCACGTCTGATAACCTCTTGCAGGACAATAGACACAAGTGTAAGTAGTTTCGATCAGACTGTGCGAGTTCCCCTCCGGGAGTAGATCTGGTCTCGATGGTATTATTCGTGGAAGATCGATTGCCATATCCAGGAGTCGAGGAAACCACGGTTGAGCGTGCCATAGAGGAACCACTATCACTAGTGAGCAGTACTGGTTGCATAGGTATGATGTGCTGGAGATGAGGTTGAATGGGGGGAACGCATAGTGTCGAGACGTCAGCCACGTCTGTAGGAATGCATCTGTCCCCCAGCGCTGTTGGATCTGGTCGCCAACTGAAGTATCGCGGTAGGTGGGTGTTCAGCCTTGATACAAAGAGTTCTATATCTAGTAGTCCCCATAGTCTGTCTATCGGTCGAAAGGTTGATCGCAGTAGTTGCCAATCTCCTGGGTCCCATAGATATCTGGAATTCCAGTCTGCTTGTGTGTTGTCAAGGCCCGGAATGTGTTCGGCTTTGCTAGGTTTGCTAGTTGTTTGGATTTGGTGCCCCCTACGTGATTGATATAGCAGACTGCAGAGATGTTGTCAATGCAAAGTAGTATACAACATCTCCCTATAGTCGGGGATAGAACGCGGATGGCGAAAGATCCTGCCAGAAGCTCCAGACATTTTGTGTAGTTTGGATTTTTCCATGGACCATCTGCCACCGGTGCATATGTTGCCACAACGTGCGCCCCATCCATGTAAGCTTGGATCCGATTCTGTAGTCAGGTCTGGAATGGTTCCGAATATTGCTCGGCTGTTCCACGCTTCCATATGGTCTAGCCACCAAGCCAGTTCTTCCCGTGATTCCACATCCAGACATAGTTTGGATTCGCACGAATGGCCAGATCTGAGGTGAGAGCCTTTCAGTCGTTGTAGTGCACAGTAATGCAGGGACCCTGGGAAGATAGCTTGTATTGGCGAGGCTAGTAGTCCTATTACTCGAGCTAGCTGTCGAATGGAGAGAGACTGAGCTCGCAATGTGCGTTTGATCATTTTTTTTGATGGCCTTCAATTTCGTTTCTGGGAGGAACAGGAATTGTGAGATAGCATCCATCTGGAATCCCAGGAATTCTATTTGTTGAACTAGGTTGGTTGTGGATTTCTCCCAATTTATCATGAAACCCAGGGCTTCGAGTAACTGTATGGTCCATTGTAAGTGGCTCAATAGTTGGTCTGGGGAGGATGCCATGATTAAAAATTTTTTGGTTTTCTCTCCACCAGTTTATTGTTAGGTTGGGTAAGATGGTTCCCCTGCCTCTATAAAGGTCTTTTATTTCAGTGAGAGGGACCTTTAAATTAAACTGAGATTGGTCCCAGCACAGAACCAGAAGTAACTGTGCAGAGTGAAAATTTATTATGGGGATCAAAGGGGTAAAGGGGGGCCCTCTAGGGTTAAAAGCTTTACCTTGACTGCACAGAGAAATAAACCCAAGGAAAAAACCTAGGGGTTGATTAACCCCAAATCTAAAACAATAATAAACGTTTAACTTGCGTTACTGTAGTACAGCAAACCAGAGCTAGGAGCAGTCACTGACTGCGAGCGTTAGAAAACGCTCACGGTCCCAATCCCCCGGGTCCGTTAATAAGCCCGGGGAATATTCAACTGCTCAGCACCCGTGGTGAGTTCTAAGCGGGTGCCAACATGTTACAGCAGTGGGACGCTAGTGAGACTGCTAGACACACGGTCGGTGCGGTCTCACAGCCTGTCAGATCGCCTCTCAGCCCTGTGAGGTTTGCGATCACAGGGAGAGCGGGGAAAGGGTCTGACAGGAACGCAGCAGTGTCGGGAACACTGCTTCAAGCGGTCCTCCCATAAAAGGGGTACACAATCAAATTGTTTACATTTCAAGTATTAAAGCAAAACATATATATATATATATATATATATATATATATATTATAATATGAACATATACAGTATTAAAAATCTGTAGAGTAAAGCAAAATCTACTTAGCTGGTTTGACGAGCAGCAAAGACATAAGAAATTGAAGGATTGGTAAAGACACTTATTGTATGTGAATGTATATGATTGGCTGCCCTGTTATTCAGATTAGTTATGATTCAAAAAGAGGTAGTTAATAGTGGGGGATGCAGTTATACAAGACAAATATATGAAAAGTATATTTATAAGTGTGAAGCCTCCTGATCTTTCTGTAAAGATAAAAGCTCATAGCATAATACTGTTAATTTAAACAATGCTGATCTTATTACAGAGGTAATGGGTTACTCACACTTTCCAGAGCCACATATAGCAGGCTCTGGCTTAGATGGCAGGCGAATAAGCTTATTAAAGCTGTACTGATGTCTCCTACGGTACCCCAGAAAGTGTGATGTCCACAGGCAATATAGATGAAATTTGCTTTACTGGATACAAACTTGTAAAAAAAAAAAAAAAAGGTACACGGAAAAAATACAGCTTCAGATACAGTAGAATAAAAAAGTCCTCATACACTGACGCGTTTCAACCTGGATCGGTCTTTCTCAATGTGTGTACTGGACTTCTCTAATGGTGCTTTATATATTTAAATTTTCTCGCCGTTCGTCGGCGTCTTGCGCCTACTTCCTCATTGTGATCTTCCGTCACGTGTTAAATGACGCTCCACGTTCATGCGTGATGACATATATATATATATATATTCGGAATTGCTGGGTAGCTCGTTCCATTGTCAATAATAACCGGAACTCTGTTTCTCCATTTTGGAGTATGGCAATGTCTCGTCCAGCAGGAAATAGTATAGAAATGGGCATATCTATCTACATATTTAATTTATCACATAATTAATTCATATACAACAAACCATATAAAATAATTCAAATGAAATAATGTCATATTATATAAAACTTTTTTGGTTCGAGGGAGAATACTTTTTACAACAAAGGGGGACAGCTATGGGGACCAGGTTCGCACCCAGTTATGCTAATTTATTCATGGCCTATTGGGAGAATGAGTTTGTTTACTCTCAGCATGACTGGAGTGCGAGCCTGGTCCTCTATAAAAGGTATATAAACGACATCTATTTTTTTATTTGGAAGGGTGATAAATTTGGAGTTTTGGAATTTCTTAAGTTTTTAAATAACCAGTGGAATATACACCTTACCCAAGAGATCAGTAAAGAGTGGATTCATTTTCTTGATTTAGAAATTTATATAGAGAATAATAAGGTTAACACTCTGACTTTTTTTTTTTTTTAAAGTTTGTCAACAGTTATATCAACAAAGACAGTTGCCGTTTCCATCCTTGGCTGGATAACATTCCAAAGGGACAATTTCTTAGACTTAGACGGAATTGTACCGAATTAAGTTCCTTTGACAGCCAGGCCGAGATTATTAAAAATCAATTTGTAGAACGGGGTTACCAAGAAGATCTTCTAGATTGAGAAATTGGGAAATTTGAATGAGAATCCCTGCTCACATATAAATCGAAGATGGAAGGAGAAAAGAAAGAAAAATACCCTTAATTTTCAACTATAGTAAGTACCATAAACAACTAAAACGGATTATGAATAAAAACTGGCATATTCTGCAACAAGATCGGGAAATTATACCTTTTTTGGAAGAAAAACAGTAGTCTTAGGAGCAAAAAATTTAAAACATACCTCAAGCTATATCAACGTCAGTAACACTAATAATTTCCTAGAATCATATAAAAAGTGCAATAAAGGGTTTTTTTTGTGGCATGTATGGGCTGTAAAAACTAGAAACATAACCATAAGAAGGTGGATAATTTTAAACCTCGCTCAGATGATATACATAAAATCAGGTCATTTATAACATGTCACTCTAGAAATGTGTATCTGCTCATGTGTCCTTGTGGACTACAGTATGTTGGGAAGACATCAAGATGTCTGAAAACAAGGATACGTGAGCACATTTACAATATTAGGAGAGGTTTTTTGAAACTTGTTTCTCCATTTTTAAAAATTTTTTTTTAAATGTCACGGTGGAGATCCATCCAGACTTGAATTTTGCGATATCCAAAGGATTCAAAATCACTGGAGGGACTGGAGTCGACATTGAGCTGCTGTGAGATGAAGTGGATATTTAACTTGGACACTGTCTCCCGGCGGTCTCAATGTCGACTTTGAGGTGTCTGCCCTTATTTGAAGTCATTTGGAACTGACCTGACATGTTTCATTTGATTTCTCTTTATATAGGTGAGAGAGAGCTCTCTATCTCTCTATATATCTCTCTTTCTCTCTCTCTTTTTGTCATGTATTTTTTTTATGTAAACAATGTTTTATAAACTAGACATTAAATCACTCTAATCTGGATTAAATTGACCTTTCAATTTTTATAAATTTGTATAATGCCTGTTTCTACATCATTTATCTATTTTTATATCAAAGAAATATATATTGGAACAGAATTCCAATTTTATACTAAATTGCATCTCTCCTTTTATTGTTAATGTAGTACTATTTCATGCAGTATTTATAATTTTCTCCTCTCTCCCAAGATTTTATATAATATGCAATTATTTAATTTGAATTATTTTATGGTTTGTTGTATAAATTATCATGTGATAAATTAAATGTGTATGTATGTGTATGTATGTATGTATATATATATATATATATATATATATATATATATATATATATGTGTGTGTGTGTGTGTGTGTGTGTGTATATATGTGTATATATATATATGTGTGTGTGTGTATATGTATGTATGTATGTGTGTGTGTGTGTATGTATATATATATATATATATATATATATATATATATATACAAATTTCTATATTTCCTGGACGAGACATAATGTAGACTTCCAGGTTATTGACAATGGAACGAGCTACCCGGCAATTCTGGATATACCGTCTGTGGCGAAACCGACCTCTCTACTGGGCATTGGAGAAGACTGATTGCCAGCCTCCTGCCATGTGACTAAGGCCCCTAGGATGTATTGCCCTTTAAAGACATGATTTGGGCATAATGGATTTGTGTTGTGCTGCTGCTGGCCCTTTAAGAACCATCTGGGGACATACTGTGGAGTTACTGGGTGGCCACCATTTCATGTATCAGAGGCACATGGTGAGAACAATGGATAAAGCACATGTTGAGAACAATGGATGGCGGCCATTTTAACTCACAGACACTGTTTGGACTTTTCAACACGGTGCCATCTCGCCGGTATTTGATGCACAGAGACATCGTGCAGTGGTTTTGGACTATACAACAGGGGACACATTATACAGTAATTGTTTTTCATATAGCCTGCATATGTTCTGTGGAATCTGCATTAAACTGTATCTTCCAAACTACTGAATGGATCTGGGTGAATTTTGGATATGTGGTTCACCCAGATCCTCCGGTTCCAAGGATATACTTTTTATGTGGTTATTGAATGTTTGGGGTCCCTGTGATGTGTTTTATGAAACTGTATTGCTATGTCTGTGATAATTATATTACCCATTGTGTAAGGTAATTATATCACAGGCAGAGGGAAGGATTTTGTGTGGGAGTGTCTGAGTGTATTGTACGTATTGATTGGTTGTTTTCCAAAACCCTGTGGGTGGTACTAATGTGTATATAAGAACAATAAACCCACAGCTCTGGCAGTTCTGTTTGACCTCAAAACAAAGTGTTGTCTCATTATTGGGGGAATTGGATTGTATGCTTTTCCTGTTCAGCTGCTTACAGCATTCATATGCTTGAGAGCATTCCTATGCTTCTCCGGCTCGGTGGTTGTGGTGTCTGCTGCAGTGCTTGGAGTCCTCAGGAAGCGCTAGGAGCATCCTTCAATGGAGGTATCCAGTCGGGGTGGCAGGTGATCCGTTTCCACGTTCATGCGTGATGACGGTGTGAGTCATCTACCACGTGACGGAAGATCGCAATGCGGAAGTAAGCGAAAGACGGCGACGAACGGCGGGAAATTTGAAATATGTAAAGCACCATTAAAAAAGTCCGATACACTTTGAGAAAGACCGTTCCAGGTCGAAACGTGTCAGTGTATGAGGACTTTTTTATTCTACTGTATCTGAAGCTGTATTTTGTTTCCTGTGTACCTGTTTTTTTATACATTTGTATCCAGTAAAGCAAATTTCATCTATATTGCCTGTGGACATCATTATACTTCCTGGGGTACTGGAGAAGGAGACATCAGTGCAGCTTGAATAAGCTTATTATTTGCCTGCCATCTAAGCCAGAGCCTGCTATAGTTGGCTCTGGAAAGTGAGTTACCCATTACCTCTGTAATAAGATCTGCATTGTTTAAATTAACAGTATTATGCTATGAGCTTTTATCTTTACAGAAAGATCAGGAGGCTTCACACTTATAAATATACTTTTCATACATTTGTCTTGTATAACTGCACCTCCACTATTAACTACCTCTTTTTGAACTGTAAATCATGCCAGTTTGTGATTTTTTTAATTTTTTTATTTTGGCACTGGGGGAGGTTGCACCCTTTCTTGCATGTTTAGCGCCAATCGACCACTGTTTTATCCTTCTGGATTTAATTATTTGTTAGATTAGTTATGATGTTTTACTTTGTTCTCTTTCAGGTTAAATTCTTTGCTGCTGAGGAGAATAATAGAGAGAGAGAGAGCATAATAGGAGCCTCCGTGTCATTAATAAAATCAATGATTGGCATCAACATTTGCTGCACAATCTTCTCCTTTACTGTAGGGCTTAGGCAAAATTTGTTTCTGTACAGGGCACCTAGTTTTGGATTAAGTATCGATGCAAGTTTTTCTATGTGGAGGCCAAAAGATAGATTGAGGTCTAACATCATACCCAAGTATTTAAAAGAGAGGACTGCGGTCAGTGAGCTCTTTGAATTATAGTTACATAGCTGAAGAGACTTGCGTCCATCAAGTTCAGCCTTCCTCACATATGTTTTTGCTGTTGATCCAAAAGAAGGCAATAAACCTAGTCTGAAGCGCTTCCAATTTTGCAACAAACTAGGAAAAAATTCCTTTTTGACCCCAAAATAGCAGTCTCATGTCTCCTTGGATCAAGCAGCTATTACCCCACTAATTAGAAAGTATATCCCTGTATGTTATGTTTTTGCAAGTATTTATCCAATTGCAGTTTAACCCCTTAAGGACTGGACTGTTTGCGATGTTGTACATTTGCGACCAGGCCTCTTTTTACACTTTTGTGGTGTTTGTGTTTAGCTGTAATTTTCCTCTCTCATTTACTGTTCCTATACAAATTATATATATATATATATATATATATATATTTTTTTTTTTATTTTTTTTTTCAGGACAAAAAAGGCTTTCTTTACATACCATTTTATATATATATATATATTTCTCATGTAATTTAACCCCTTAACGCCGTTGCGGCGGCATAGAACGCCGTAACGGCTTAAGCCCAGGGGAGGTAAGATTTACTTACCTCCGCCGCGTTCCTCTTCGGGAGGGCTGCCTGACAGCCCAGGCAGCCCTCCCCCGGCGAATGATTCCCCCGGAGGCCATGTGATCGCTCTCAAAGAGTGATCACATGTCCCCCTATAGCTGGCTGTGGATCTGCCAGCAGGGGGACTGTCTGAAATGTCACAGTCCCCCTGCTGGTGGGAAATGTAAAAAATAAACATGTTTTTTAAAATAAATTAAGTGTGTGTGTGTGTATATATATATATAGTGTATTTTAATACTAATATTTGTATATATATCAATATTAAAATACAATTAGAATGACGTTATATATATAATGTGTGTGTGTGTGTGTGTGTGTGTGTGTGTGTGTGTATATATATATATATATATATGTATGTATATATATATATATAATAGATATATACACATATATATATACGTATAATTACACTAATAAATTAAATAATAAAATATTGAAAAATTTAATATAAATTATATATTCATATGTAATTTCATTCTAACTATTTTGTTATTTATATATATATATATATATATATATATATATATATATATATGTAACAAAATACACTTAGAATGTCATTCTTTATATATCTATATATAAAATACAAATAACCGCAAATATAGATAAATACATATAATTACTAGAGATGTTGCGAATGGCTCGCCACGAACCGTTCGTGGCGAGCTCCGGTCAGCTGACACATCCCGGCCAATCTCCAGCAGACCCTCCCTCCCAGACCCTCCCACCTCCTGGACAGCATCCATGTTGAAGGCTTCAACATGGATGCTGTCCAGGAGGTGGGAGGGTCTGCTGGAGATTGGCCGGATGTGTCAGCTGACCGGAGCGAGCCGTTCGCGGGAAGTTCGCGACATCACTAATAATTACATAAAAGATTACATTAGTATACACGTAGAATTTAAATACCTATAAATGCATATATATTAAAATTCTACGTGTATATTTAAGTAATCTTTTAACATAATTATGTGATTTGATTAATTAAAATTTGATTGACATGCCTGACAACACAGGGAGAAAGTGCAGAGAATTTAATTCGCAAGCACTGTATTTGACCCTGTAACTCTCCAAGACACCATTAAACCTGTACATAGGGGATACTGTTTTACTCGGGAGACTTTGCTGAACTCAAATATTAGTGTTTCAAACTGGTAAATTGTATTACGATGATATTGTAAGTAAAAGTGACGTTTTGTGCATTTTTTACAAACGAATCTATATGTAACATAAATATATGTTTTAAAACACTAATATTTGTGTTAAGTGAAGTCGAGAATAACAGTACCCCCCATGTACAGGTTTTATGGTGTTTTGGAAAGTTAGAGAGTCACATATAAGGCTTGCATTTAATTTTTTTTGACATTGAAATTTGCCAGATTGGTTATGTTGCCTTTGAGAGCGTATAGTAGCCCAGGAATGAGAATTACCCCCATGATGGCATACCATTTGCAAAAGTAGACAACCCGAGGTATTGCAAGTGGGGTATGTCCAGTCTTTTTTAGTAGCCACTTAGTCACAAACACTGGCCAAAATTAGCGTTCAATTTAGTTTACTTGTTTCACACACAAACAAATATGAACGCTAACTTTGGCCAGTGTTTGCGACTAAGTGGCCACTAAAAAATTCTGGACATACCCCATATTGAATACCCTCGGTTGTCTACTTTAAAAAAAAAAACATGTATATACATGTGGGGTGTTATTCAGAGATTTATGACGGATAATAGTGTTACTTTTTAAAATTTATCAATAGTGACGTATGTTTTGAAACCGCAATATCCTACTTGTACTTATAGCCCTATAACATGCAAAAAATTGCAAAAAAGCATGTAAACACTGGGTATTTTTAAACTCAGGACAAAATTTTGAATCTATTTAGCAGTTTTTATTCGCTTTTGTAGCTGAGTAAAAGATTTTTCACGTAAAAGTCAAACTTATTTTCTTTCAATTTTTCATCCTTTTTTTTTTAAATTAAATTACATGAGATTATATAAATATGTAAAGAAAGCCCCTTTTGTCCTGAAAAAAAACAATATATAATTTGTATGGGAACAGTAAGAGAGAGCGGAAAATTACAGCTAAACACAAACACCACAAAAGTGTAAAAAGATGCCTGGTTGCAAATGTACATCGCAAAAACAGTCTGGTCCTTAAGGGGTTAAAACACTTATTCATATATTTTCTCTCTTGTTTCCCCCTGGTTTTCTGAATTAGAGTAATAATAAGCAATACAGAAGAGAAATTATCTCTCTCATTGAGGCAACTCAGTATCAGATAATTGATCCTATAAGGATCTAGGGGGAGGCTTCGTTGAAAGGGGATATTCACTGATCCAGCCAGACTTCCTAAAGGGATGTTTACTATATGTTATTGTCTATGGTCTTGTCGTAATGTATTGTGTTTGTCTTAAATTGAATCAGCGACTTTTGTGGAGGGAAAGTGATTTAGGTATTTCAGGAAATATGAGTTATCTGTTTAACCCCTTAAGGACACATGACATGTGTGACATGTCATGATTCCCTTTTATTCCAGAAGTTTGGTCCTTAAGGGGTTAAACATCTGAAAGAGAATAGAAGATATGTACACCCTAATGTATAAGTTTCGAATGATAGAACAGAGGATGCTTAGCCACATGAGTGCAAAAATCTGACAATATGGTAAATATTGTCTAATGCACAAGGTCTTAACTCCCCTTAAAAAAGGAAAATTTGTAATTGACCGTATGAAATTGGAAAATGCCCATATTGTGTGTATTCAAGAGACTCACTGGCGACAACTTGATGAGGGGAAATACAGGTTTAGAGACTTCCCTCTTTCCGTTTGCTCATCCCTCAAAGAGAAAAAAGTTGCGATTTTATTCTCAGCTAAAGTAAATGTTTCTATAAAACATCTGAGTACCGATAAGACGGGTAGATGAATTATTCGAGTTTGTACTATAGACTATAAACGATACACAATAGTTAATATCTACGCACTGAATACCTCTCAAATCCAGTTTATACAAAAAGTCCTAGCGAAAGTAGAGAAAGTCAAACCAGGATCTATTATAGTATTGGGAGATTTTAACTCTGTAGTCGACCCTAAATTAGATAAAAGGTCAGAAAAAGGCAAAATACCCTCAAACGTTTTTAATCAGGCCAAGAAACTCAGTAACATCCTACAGAATGCAGCCCTTTATTGATGGAGGATATTCCATCCAACTGATAGAGATTTCACCTGTTTTAGTAAAACCCAAAATTTGTTGGGAAGAACAAAATCATCTAATATTATGACCATTTGGTCTGACCATAATATGGTTAAATTACAATTGAAGAATAAATTCATCAAAGACCAGACTGCAAACCAGATGACATGATATTTATTCCTAAAGACGAGAGAGAATTGCTAAGGCAATAGATTCGTATTGGATAGATAAGGATGGAGTTCCATCTATGACAAAATGGTGTGTGTTCAAGAGCGTTATAAGAGGCCATATAATCATCATTGAAGCCCGTGTAAAATTTAGCAGAGGGAAATCTTTGTCAGACTTATATATTGAATTATATGAATGTAACAAAATAAATATCATCCCCTACGAGAGCCCTAGCAAATCAAATTAAGATTCTTGAAAGTAAAATTTAATGATATCCTAATACTCAAAGCAAACAGAAATTTACAATATATGAAAACTAATTACTATTATAGGGGGAATAAAGCAGATAAATTCCTTACTAACAGTTAAAGCACAACAAAAGGACAAATCAATAAATAAATCAAGGACAAGATGTAATAATGGACCCTGCGAAAATTGGGGCGGTTTTCAGAGAATATTATAATCTTTATAATCTGCCAGTAACAGTTACTCAAGAATATATTCAAAATTACTTTTTGGACAATCATCTGCCTAGATTAAATAATTCCCAACTAGAATAACTGAAGACATTTCAGTTCAAGAAGTAATAGATGCTATTGACGCAATGAAAAAAATAAAGCTCCAGGATCAGACGGGTTTATATATTCTTTTTATAAAATTAAAGATAAGCTTGTCCAGAGAATGGTAGGTTGCTACAATTCAGCTATGTCCACAGGTAAAATACTAAGAGATGTTAGCAGCGAATATTGTCCCCATTCTTAAACCAAAAAAAAAAAAAAACCCCAGAAGAGTCAACTACAGACCAATTGTTTAATTAAACGACTATAAAATGTATGCATCAATTTATATCTAAAAGAATGAAAAACATAATTTCTAATTTAATAGCAGAAGACCAGGTGGGATTTGTTCCAGGGAGAACCTTGTCTAATCACATCAGGATAATTATAAATATATATGCTAAGGTACATGCTACAAAAAAACCCCCTCCTTACTATGGCTCTCGATGGAGAGAAAGCATTCGATCGGGTCAGTTGGAATTTTATGAAATCCAATTAGAGGCCTTTGGTTTTTCGGGCCAGATCCTTTCAACAATAAGGGCCCTCTAAATGGCACGCACCAAGGATGCTCACTCTCTCCACTCCTCTATATCTTAGTGGCAGAACCATTGGTCTATGAAATCCGTTCAAGTGTAAATATAACTGATTTCCGAAAGAAGGATAAAAAGCTCAAAATAGGTCCGTATGCAGACGACATATTGCTAACTCTGACGAACCCAGTTTCCTCTGTGCCAGCAGTAATGGGGAAAATAAAGCAGTATAGTCTTCTCACAAACTATAAACTTATTTAAAAAAACGGTATTATTACCTTTTATATATGGAAGATGCTGACTACCATACCTTAAATAACCAATATGCCTTTAAATGGGAAAAGAAGGGTAAATATAGTACATAACCCTGAGAATATGAGAGCCAATTTAATCCCATTAATTAAAGAATCCATTCACCTCTTAAAACAATGGAGTACACTTGAGAGATCCTGGTGAGGTAGAGTCAATTCTATAAAGGCATACATCTTCCCTAGGATAATATACTTATTAAGGATGATTCCGATGCCGATAACACCATACTGGCTCACACTTATAAATAATATCTTCAGGAATCATATTTGGCTTAACAAGAGGCCCATAATAGGATATGGATTTTTTTTGTATCAAGCTGCTTTGCTGATGCATACACTAGCCACAATTAATCAAAATAAACATCCGCAGGATTGGTCTGAATCAGAGCAGGAAGATATCAATGAACCTAATATGGTCAAACTGATGTGGCCTACAAGATTTCTCACTAGAAATAAAAATAAGCCATGTAAAACGGACAATCTAATATTAAAACCACTGGTAAAATTCTGGATCCTCTTTAAAAAAACAAATAATTAGGGGATATTTGGAGAAATGGATTGAAAATCTAGATATGAGCCAGTGGATTAGTCACGGCATTGATTCAAATTTCAGATTTATATATCGATAAGAAGATTGTCTTTTGCTGATCTACAGACAGCCTTTGGCATTCCGGCTTCTCAGAATTCTAACTTTATTAGAACAGTGTTTTTTTTGTTTTTTTTTTACACAGCTTCATATATTATCGGAACACTCCATCGTCAATTACCAAATTAAATGACTTAATAAATCCTGAGAAAAATACAAAAATATTAACAAAATGTGTGGAGATTATAAATACACTCAAGTTGCAGACTCTAACCCACCCCCGCCCGCTAAGACTAAATGGGAAAATGCTTTTCAAACTAACATTAAAATAAAGGACTGGAATGCGGCTCTGCAGTCGGTTTACTCTAAAGTCCACTGTTTAAATATTATGGACGCAAACTACAAAATAGTAAATAGGTGGTATATGACACCGGCTACGATAAGAACGTTTTCAAACTCTGATACCCAGGGATATTGAAGGTGTGGGGTAGTAAAAGGTGATGAATTGCATATTTTGGTGGAATTGTATACCGATAAGGAGAGCCTGGGATTGTTTTCTAGTAAAAATTAATAGAATATCGGGTATTACACATAACTGGACACCAGAGAATTTGTTACATTTAAAATTACCACAATTAACAAGATGAATACTTTTTGATACATGCATTGATGGCCTTTTAAAATGTCAATTGCTAGAAACTGGAAAAAAAACAATAGATACATGGCAACAATGCAAGGAAGCTATTAAAAATCAATGGAAAGAGGAATAGCCTCTAATTTTTGTATCAATACGCAGAAATATCAAATATGGGATAAATGGATTAAGATCATCGAATTCTTCACTTGAGTAAAAAACCCAAGGTTTGATAAGCAAAATGTAATTGTATTAAAGAGCAACATAGCCTGATTCAGTGCATTAATGAAATTCACAAACTCGCTGTATGGAAATAGAAGGAAAATTGTATGTTTGTCTATATTGTAATGTATGCGCAGATGATAATTGTATAATCATCCTGTGCTGTCTTTCATGTTTGATTGTATGTTTTGTATTGAAACCAAAAAAAAAATTGTTATATTAAAAAATAAAAAAACCTAACAATGCTGCATGACTTGTGGCTCAGACTGCTGGGCTGATTTGCAAGGGGGTGAGGTGAAAGACAGATGGCCATGGGCTGCAGGTGCCAACTCTGAGACAATGTGAAGGAACTGGAGGCACTGTCAGCCACCCAATCTACTATCGCCTCTACGTGTTCTGCCTCACCATTCGTAGAGCGGCATTCGGGCCTACCAAATAACGCTGAATGTTCTGTCGCCTACTCGCACCTGAGGAACGTGTTTTCACTTGTGTGTGTAGTTGGCACAGATCGACCACGTCCTCTCCCTGCAACAGGAGCCCCACCATCAGCACAACGACCAGTGCCACGTCCCTTATTTGACGCTCTTTTCATTCTTTGCGTTCACCCACCAACATATGGCTTATGCCAGACGACCATGTTACTGCCAATAGTCAAGAATTAAGTTCACTGACAGTAAGGCAGTGCCGGTGTCCTAAAGAGAAAAAATTTATAGAGTTCACACAGTGTTACAGGCGTAATTGTAGATTATGCTAGCGTAGTGTACAGATAATCTTAATTTTAATAATGACAGGAGGCGAGTATTTTGCATAAACTTTCTTTACTTTATGCCTCCAGCAGCACAAGTCAATCAATTAGAAAGAAAAGTGTTTAACCAATCAGAGTCCAGCACCTCTTGTATATAAGTCCCTGACAGGCTTCCCATTTCCTCTTTCTTTGTTGTGACCATGCCGGAGGAAAAAACTCTTTTGTAGATGATGAATGTGACGAGACCAATCTCGCCACATTGCATTGGAGAAGCCTGGTTGCTCGCCTGCTGCCTCTGGACTATGGCCCCCTTTTAAAAGACTTTATTTCGCCTGGAGAAAAGCTGTATTCGTGCTTTTCTGCCAGTTGTTCGGTAGATTCAATCTACCGAACAACCGCACGAATGAATAGACCACTGCTTGACCCACAACACGGAGCTCTGTCTCGTCTTTGGGGGGATTTACTGTATGCTGCTAAGGACTGATTGCCAGGAGTGTAAGCCGCTTGGGAGCTTTTCCTGTTCGTCTGGTAGCAGCAATTCGTATGGTTCCTGTTCGTGTATTTGGAGTGCTACCTTATTCCCTTGTATGCAGTTCGAGTGTTTGGAGCATTCCCTTGTATGCCGTTCGGGAGTTTGGAGCATTCACTTGTATTCAGTTCGTGAGTTTTGGTGATTCTACAGTAGCTGTGCCTGTCTCTGGAAGGGGATTATCGTCTAAGCGTTTTTTACCCCTTTTGTGCAAAACGGTCCGTTACAATTGGTGGCAAGCGGCGGGATCGTTCCCACAGACTACAGGACAGCTACAGGTGACACCATTCCCTGGATTTTTACAATTTGAGGGCAACGCATGTACCAGTACAGCGACCCTGACAGCACCGAGATGGAACCAGCAGTGGAGTATGACGAGGGTGCCATGGATGACCGAGATGCAGTCCGTAAAGGCATCTGGTACCAGGCACTGGGTATTGTAGAGTACCAGCGGGGCGAGATACTCCCCATGGAAGACCAGCGGTTGCAGAAGCGAGTAGCCCTGCGGATGCCCTTCCTGGGAGAGCAGCCCCTGGAGGAATGGGTGAGGAAATTGGAACACCTAGTATGGCAGGAGTTGTGGCTAGAAGATGCCTACCAGGCGCTCTGGTGGTATGGGGCACAGTACCTACCCTGGACAGCCGAGCATGACAAGCCAGAGGGAGAGGAGTTTGATGGTCCTAGTTTGTTATGGGAGTCGTTTTCAGAGCTCGAATTTGGGAGCCCTACACAAGCCCGGTTCAGTGATCTCTTGGAGTGGAGGGAGAGCAGGTATGACTGGGACGACACTCACAAAATTGAGCAAGACCTGGTCCACCTGGTGACCCGGGAGATGGAGCTAGAACAGGGCTACCAGCAGCTGTTCCAATACAGTGAGAAGGCTCAGCAGGAGAGCAGCATGACAGAGCCAGACCCATTCAGAGGGGACGAGATGGTACAGTTTTACTGGGAAGAATCCCAGGTGGCCGGTGGAGATGGGACCGAGGTCTCTCCACCGGTCCTGCAGGGAATTGGGAGCCCAGTCTCCATTCCCCAGCGGCAGTGTAAAGTAGAGGGAGAGGAGAGCAGCGTCCTCCCTCCCCAGCGGCAGGCTGAGTTACAGGGGGCAGAGGTAGTTGTTCCTGCCCCCCAGCAGCCAAGTGATATGCCGGGAAGGCAGTGTGAAGTCCAGAGAGAGGAGAGCAGTGTCCTCCCTCCCCAGCGGCAGCGTGATTTTCTGGGAATTGGGAGCCCAGTCTCCATTCCCCAGCGGCAGTGTGATGTGCCGGGAATTGGGAGCCCAGTCTCCATTCCCCAGCGGCAGTGTTATTTGTTGGGAATTGGGAGCCCAGTCTCCAGTCCCCAGCAGCAGAGTATCCAGCAGGGAATAGAGAGCCCAGTCTCCTTTCCCCAGCAGCAGGACTCTGTATTAGGAGCGGAGACAGTCGGTTTCCCTCCACAGAGGATGAAAGTATGTATGGAAGAGGAGCTTGCTATCACCTCTCCCCAGTGGCAGATCATTAATGGGCAAGGAATAGAGAGCGCAGTCTCCTTTCCCCAGCGGCAGAGTGTTCTATCGGGAGAG
>OW240912.1:357404647-357414951 GCA_933207985.1 Pelobates cultripes
GAGCCTGTTACCCCCTCTCCCCAGCGACAGCTTAGAGTATCCAAAGGGGAGACAGTGGGTCTCTCCCTCCAGCAGCAGAGCTGTGAAACCAGAGGGGAGACAGTCGGTCTCCAGCAGCAGGACTGTGTATCTAAAGGGGAGACAGTCGGTCTCCCCCTCCAACAACCAGGCTTCAACCAGGCTACCCTCCCAGTAGCGCTGGCAACAGGGCAGAGTGACGCTGGTCTCTGCCCACGCAGCACCCCACCAAGTCAGCGTACCCGTACCCAGCACAGCCGTGGTGAGGCACCTGGACATGGACAAGCTTCTCCTCTACCCAGGTGCAGTAACTATTTATTGTGGGTGGGCTGTGCTGTTGATTGTGTTTTGTGGGTGGGCTGCTGGACTAACAAGGGCACTGACCGGCAGGAGGTCAGATACCCTGTTAGTCTGTTTGGAAAAGGGGAGAGATGTGACGAGACCAATCTCGCCACATTGCATTGGAGAAGCCTGGTTGCTCGCCTGCTGCCTCTGGACTATGGCCCCCTTTTAAAAGACTTTATTTCGCCTGGAGAAAAGCTGTATTCGTGCTTTTCTGCCAGTTGTTCGGTAGATTCAATCTACCGAACAACCGCACGAATGAATAGACCACTGCTTGACCCACAACACGGAGCTCTGTCTCGTCTTTGGGGGGATTTACTGTATGCTGCTAAGGACTGATTGCCAGGAGTGTAAGCCGCTTGGGAGCTTTTCCTGTTCGTCTGGTAGCAGCAATTCGTATGGTTCCTGTTCGTGTATTTGGAGTGCTACCTTATTCCCTTGTATGCCGTTCGGGAGTTTGGAGCATTCACTTGTATGCAGTTCGAGAGTTTGGAGCATTCACTTGTATTCAGTTCGTGAGTTTTGGTGATTCTACAGTAGCTGTGCCTGTCTCTGAAAGGGGATTATCGTCTAAGCGGTTTTTACCCCTTTTGTGCAAAACGGTCCGTTACAATGAAAACTTGAACGGTATAACTTGTCAACTTGTGGGAATGCAGAGGAAATCTATGATCCGACTTCTGTCTCATGAAGTGATGTTAAGCTGAAAGAAATAGAAAGAAGTGAAAGGCGTGGGAAAACAACTGTTGTCCGCATATCAACGTTTAATCCTAGTCTTAAAGCTAGCGAAACTAACGTTAGTATCTTAAATCTAAACTAACAAAATCAACGTTAATATCTCTGACAGACATATAATCCTGTGTACATTGCGTGGTTCAATTCTGGTCTGAAAAACTGTGCTAACTAGTTAACGACATATGGTCTAAGCGTCCCTTGCCTCAGTTTTTACCCATAGCTAGATGAAATTGTATGTGAATCATAAGAGTATAGGGAGGGAACAAAAAAACAAGGGGGGGAAAATACTCGCCTCCTGTCATTATTAAAATTAAGATTATCTGTACACTACGCTAGCATAATCTACAATTTTATTACATGACAGGAGGCTTCCTATTTTGCATTTTTAACGCTGGGGTAAAAACGCTAAGGACGCGTGCGATGATTGGCGAAAGTAAAACACCCTGAAGGTATTTTCTCTGGTCCAATCCGCCGTACGTAGAATGTCCGCCAGGGAGGCACCCGCTGAGAAGGCCCTAGATGCCGCCGCCCCTCGAACCGAATGGGCCCCGAAACTAGCATCTATCCCGGCTAGGGACAATAACCACCGTATCCATCTAGCTAACGTATTAGTGGTAACTGGTTTGTATGGTCTGGTATATGAGATTAACAGTTGTCCCGTTCCGTTAGCCCGAAGAGGCGCCGTAACCTCCACGTAACGGAGTAAGGTGGAGACGACACAAAGACGAGGAACCGCCAGAAAAAAGGGGTAGGACACGGATTTGGAGTCCATCTTAGTCCTTCGGGATATCAAAAACGTAACACCGACGGGCGTTATAGTAAATCCGTCCACGTCGAAAGCCCGAACATCCGATACACGACGGAAAGAGACTAAGCATAATAACAAAGTAAGTTTGGCCGCTAATTGTCTGAGTGATAGAGCAGAGTTATCCGGCCAGTTCTGAATGAATCTAATGACCACATCCCATAACTGGCGATATTTCGGAGCCGGTGGTCTAGCCAATTTGATGCCTCGTAATAGTCGACATATTAAGGCTTCCTGACCCACTGGGGTACCGTTAACTGGAACATGCGCCGCCGATATAGCGGATCGTGTAACGTTAATGGACCGGTATGATTTCCCGTTGGAAAACAAAGTGGAAAGAAAATTTAGTATGGCCGATACAGGTGCTGTAAAGGGATCGAGGCTCCTTCCCATACACCAGCGGTCCCATACATCCCATGCTGCCATGTAGCTACGTCTAGTCCCTGGTGCCCAAGAGTCCCAAAAGAGGTCCTTAGCCATTTGCGATAAGCCTGGGATTGCCCAAGATCCCCTGAAAGCGTCCAAGCTACCAACTCTAGACGTTCTTGAAGTATTAGAGGATGAGATTCCGCATCCGGATTCGTAAGAAGCATGGGAAACGTCGGCAGGACCAGCGGATGGTCGTGAGATAGTGCGAGTAAGTCGGGGAACCATGCCTGGCTTCTCCATAAGGGTGTGATCAGAATCAGAGATGCCTTGGACGTGCGTAGTTTGTGGAGCACTCTTGCTAACATTGAGAATGGTGGGAAAGCATATGCTCCCATCGAAGGCCAGTGCTGTAGAAAGGCATCCACTGCTTCGCTCTGGGGGTCCGGTAACCAGCTGTAATACCTCGGTAGTTGTGTATTCGTGCGTGAGGCAAAAAGGTCTATGTGGAGTGGTCCCCTGATCGATCTCGCCGTATTGAAGATCTCTGTGTCCAGATGCCAGTCGCTGGAGTCCCGCCAATGACGGGAGAACCAATCCGCCGTGAGGTTGTTGAGGCCTGGTAAGTATTCCGCTCTGAGAGTTATGTTGCGTGGGAGGCAAAACTGGTATATGTCTTTGGTAGCCTCCGTCAATGTTCGTGACCTGGCTCCCCCCAGTCTGTTCACGTATTGGACTGCCGATATGTTGTCCATGCGTAGAAGTATGCAACAATTGGACACGTGCTTGGCCAGGCTGCGGATGGCGAATGAGCCGGCTATCAACTCTAGACAATTGATGTGTAATGACTTTTCCTCCTCCGACCAGGGGCCCCCCATGGATGCGTGTGCGATTCCAGGATGAAGTCTGGGTTCGAGCCGAATATGGCCCTGCCGTTCCAAGCTTCCATGTGGAGCAGCCACCAACGAAGTTCCGTCCGAACTTCCGTGGTTATCCTGATCGCCTGATCGTAAGAGTGTCCTTGTCTTAGATGGTGAGCTTTCAGTCTTTGCATGGCCCGGTAGTGGAGGGGTCCCGGGAAAATTGCCTGTATGGAAGACGAAAGTAGGCCGACAATCCTGGCTAGCAGTCTCAGAGGGACCGTGTCTTTCCATAGAAAACGGCGTATCTCCTTCCGAATGTTCGCAATCTTCGACTTGGGGAGGCGAAGCGTGCATGTTACTGAATCTATCTCGAATCCGAGGAATTGCACGACTTTCGATGGGGAGAGCGCTGACTTTTCCGTGTTCACAATGAAACCCAAGGATTCCAGAAAGTGCACTATGAATTTCGTCTGAGATCGTAGTCTGGATGCGTTGTCGCAGAAAATCAGTATATCGTCTAGGTAGATTAGGCATCGGATCCCTCTTGTCCATAAATGTGCCATGGCTGGCTTCAGCAGTTTCGTGAAGCACCAAGGGGCGGAGCTGAGGCCAAATGGGAGGCACGTGAACTGGCATGTGCGTCCCTTCCAGTGAAATCGAAGGAAAGGTCGACTGGATTGTGCCATCGTAACTGACAGGTAGGCATCCTTTAAATCCAAACGGGTGAACCAGTCGTGTTCCAGAAGTAGATCTCTGAGAAGATGTATGCCCTCCATTTTGAAGTGTCTGTAGGCTACGAATGAATTCAGGCTGCGTAGGTTGATGACGGGTCGGTAGTCTCCCGTCTTTTTCTGGACCAGGAATATGTTGCTGATGAAACCTGTGTCGTCGGGAGCAAATTCGACTGCCCTTTTGAGGAACAGCGCTCGGATCTCGCCGTCTATGAGCTTGGCGAGGTCCGTATCAGTTGTGGTCGACGTGTTTGGGTCGGTGTATGCGCAAAATCGATCTCGTAGCCCTTGATCGTTTGGAGGATCCAGGCGTCTGAGGATATCTTTTCCCAGTTCTGTGAAAAAAGAGACAGTCTGCCAGCAGTGACATGAGAGAGGCAAAACGGTACTTGAGGGGTGCTCACCTGTATTGAAGCGTCCGCGGGTACGAGCCCCTCTGGGTCGGAAGGGTCCTCTCGAGAAGGGTGGTCTCGATGGGAAGAACGATTGAGAAGTTTGATTCCTGGGGCCTGTTGGCCAGAAACGGCTGGTGGCTCGGCCCCGATGGCGACCAGCCCTGCCGAAAACCCCTCTGGCTGGAGTAGGGTTGCGAAAAACTTGTTTAATGGAAGTCTGGGCTTTGCTCAGTGTCGTGAATAAGTTCACATGTTTCTTTAACTCTCCAATGAAGGCCTTTCCGAATAGTTGGCCATTGGCCCGTGGTCCCAATTCCTTCTTGCCGAGTTCCAGGAGCTTGGAGTCCATCTTGAGTAGCGCGGCTTTGCGTCTCTCCGCACAGAGTGCGGCGTTGGTGTTGCCCAACAAGCAGATCGCGCGTTGCCCCCATTCCTTGATATCGTGGGCGTCTAAGGCATTCCCCTGCGTAAGCGCTCCGTCTGCGAGGTACAAGATCTTAGCTAGTGGGCCAAGCATATCCAGTAACTTGTCTTGAGAAGCTTTGAGGCCCTTACGCGGGTCACGGCCCGTCCGCGACATGAATACGACTACCGTGGTGTCGAATTCCGGCGTATGAGCAATCTTGTCCGGTAGACTGGGTCTCGGACACTCGGCCTTCAGTCTTGTCCGTACCTCTTTGTCCATTGGTTGTCGTAGCCAAAAGTGAATAAATTGGGCTAAATGGTCTGGTAGGCCCCATTCCGATGATCTCGGGTGACGTATCGTACGCGGATCAAACATCGGGGTGCCGTCCTCTAGGCTGTCCGCCTGTGTGTCGACCTTCCAGTGCCCATGACGGGCGTCCTGTTCCTCGACCAGTTCAGATCCCGTGTGGCCGCGGGGTATGTCAAACCAGTCGTCCTCCTCAGATGGGGAGTCCCCCGCTCTCCACTCGTCCATAACCTCCAGCGGGGTTGGTGAGTTACCTCCCTCTTCATCGGAGGATGTCAGCGGAGGGGTTGACGGACCCAGGCAGTCCGCCTGGCGGCTCCTCTTGAGTGGGGCCTTGCCCTTTGTCGTCCGTGGGGCTGGGCCATTGCCCTTCCAGTGTCTTTTGGAAGGGGCACTATCCCCTGAAGACTTCTCTGGGCCCTTAGTATCCGGATCCCCATGTGGGGTTTGGACCAACAATTTTGCTATGGCCTTTTCCATTGAGGCCGCCACCGCTGAATTAATTAGCGCTTGAAAGTCGGGTGGAGTTTGTTGTGAAGGTTCACCCATGTTCATGGCCGTAGTCTCTGTCTGTGGAAGACAGGATAGGGTCAGGTACCGAAGTACGTGAATAGTAAAGCCAGCAATAAAGAGTTGCAGCGTTCCTCCTACGACTTGGGGTCATCTACTGTGGCCAACGGGCCCAACCAATTATCCTGTCTTGTAGTATTTTACCACTGCCTGTAATCCTGGGCTATCGAGGGGGTCACCCTCCAGAAGACCGGTATGAGCGGTCAGAGATAGAAAAACAATTTGCCTAGGCCGTGGAGCCTGGTAATGGTACGGGCCGTGCCCTTAATTTCAAAGCCCAGTGGGGAAATATTAGGATAGATTCTCCCTCCTGTGGAGGAGTGTGTAGGACACCCCAGTAGTAGTATGGAGGGTGCCGACCATGCGTATCAGCAATATATGGTAGGGGGGTCACCCCGCTCTTCAGATAATACGGCACACGCCTGGGGGTTACCCAGCGCAGGGGGATCACCCCTTAACAACAATAAACAGTGTGCCAGTGGGGGGTCACCCCACTCAGAGGGGTCACCTCTGGAAGAGCTGTTTTTTTCTTTTTTTTTTTCTTTATATATTTTATGTTATTTATTTGATTTTATTTATTTATTTATTTGATTGATTTATATGTGGTATTGCACTAATAAGAGACAGGCAGGGTTGTTACTGGATGGAGCAGTATAATCACAGCACAAAAAGGTGTCAGGTTAATTACAATGTTGAAAGAAGAGAAAAGAATGAGCAAAAAATCTCCCTCTCCCAGGTCCCCTGCCTCTATGGAGGGAACCTGGTAGACTGAGAGTGATAGGAGTGGGGATGGACGACGACCGTGTGATTCACGGTTTCCCCACCTAAGAGGGCCGACTTGGATCTCGCGAGCAGCGAGATCCAAGATGGCCGTTCGCGCCAAAAGCTAAGCGCGGCCCGTGATCGTGTTGATCGCGGGCCGCAAGTGAAATGGTCCCCGGCTCCCCCCCGCCCGCCCTGAACCGCCCGACCAGAAGGGGGATCCCGGCTGCGGTATCCAGCCGCGACCACGGCAATTTAAAGCCGCGATCGCAGCAAAGAGCCGCGAGCACAAGTGAAGAGCAGAATCACTGAGGGCGGGGGGGGGAAGACAGGGGAGAGGTGTAAAATCCGAACAAATCAGAAAGTATTAAAATAAAGACAGTAAAGGTCACTAGTACCAAATTAATACTGACAATAATTAAAGCAACAGATGAATAACAATAAATAGTATATCAACAATTATAGACAAAATCACTCTGACCTGTGTCTTGGCTGGAAGCAGCAAAGAAAGAGGAAATGGGAAGCCTGTCAGGGACTTATATACAAGAGGTGCTGGACTCTGATTGGTTAAACAGTTTTCTTTCTAATTGATTGACTTGTGCTGCTGGAGGCATAAAGTAAAGAAAGTTTATGCAAAATAGGAAGCCTCCTGTCATGTAATAAAATTAATACAGTTACTTCACTGTCTCAAAAAATGTGAATTTGTCAAACAACGTAACACTAGTATTTAAGGGTTTTATTGGACTTCAAGAAATGCACCGCAGGCCGCAAATGTATTTACCACCAAAAAAAGGTGAATTTTTCAAAGTGCGCTGTAACAACAGTATTTGACGTTTCTATTTCATTCTCAGATATGAAGTGCACGCCCCAAATTAACTTTTTAGCACCAAACAAATGTGAATTTGTCAAACTGCAATGTCACAGCAGTATTTAAAAATGCCTAGATGTTGCCCACTGAGCTACCAGAACAGGATTAAAGTAATGTGCCTGTTGCAAGTGCACTGCACTTGCAAAAATGGCCGCCGATGCCCACCTAACAGACTGCTTATTTCTCTGTGGCACTGTAGTATAGTCTTTAGGAATAAATATCATGTCATCTGGTTTGCAGTTTGGTCTTTGATTAATTTATTCGTCAATTGTAATTTAACCATATTATGGTCAGACCAAGTGGTTATAATATTAGATGATTTTGTTCTTCCCACAAAAATAATTGCTGTAGTTTGCAGATTCAACACCAGAATTCTTTCCTAATCTGTCCCTCACAGCTGCAGCATCCTCTCCCTACACGAATAAGAGCTCGTGACGTGCGGCACTACGTGACTCCAGCTTATAGGCTAGGTCACATGCTGCACTGGCCAATCACAGCCATGCCATTAGTAGGCATGGCTGTGATGGCTTTTAAGGGCACACAAGTCAAACACTTGTTGATTGGCTGCCCTGCAGCTTTTCAAAATGTGCCATTAAATCGCCGAACCCAAACTTTTACTGAAATGTTCGGGGGCAAAAAATCGTAATGTTCGGTACGAACCCAAACTTTACAGTTCGGGTTCGCTCAACTCTGATCTTAACGTAATGTTGCAATAAAATAATTGCTCACCTTAATTGTTGCACACATCATTGACATATTTCAATAAATCATACAAATCATTAGGTTTAAAATATACATGTGGTTTGTACAGTGCCACTTTACCTAAAAAAACAAGAACTGTTGAAGATTATAAACACAAAGTTTGACTCACCAAGAACTGAATTGCATATCTCTGTACCAGCAAAGGCCCTTCTGTCAGCATGTTTAGCAGAGGTTCCAGGAAAATGGTATACTTCCCCAACATTTATCCCCCATTAATCGTCGCATCATATTACATAAAAGTAAATGCACATTCTTGAAGACTCTGCACAATAAGAAAATTAATGTAATAACCAATATACATGTCTGGCATTAAGGCGATATTTTGTAGTAACATCACCACATCATTATGTAAAGAACCTAGCATTGTTATTACAAAGTACTCATCTTCTGCACTACAAATGATTCCACAATTGGACCAATTTCATTGTTCAAAATGCACATTAAGTCCATCTGTAGCCAAGCTAAAGGGATAAACCTGAAATTAAGAGTTTGTCCAATTTATCAAAGTCGTCCAAAGACTTTAGGGACAGAAAACTAAAAATGAACGTCATCTTCTGCTATAGGTACATTTCTTTGTGCTATGGCTTCCAATCTTTCCTCTATTTTTTTCAATTCTCCCAAATATGTCTGCCACCCACTGCAGAATAGTGATGTCGCGAACCCGAAATTTTCGGTTCGCGACCGGGAACTTCCGCAAACGTTCGCAAACCGGCGAACCGCCATTGACTTCAATGGGCAGGCGAATTTTAAAACCCACAGGGACTCTTTCTGGCCACAAAAGTGATGGAAAAGTTGTTTGAAGGGGACTAACACCTTGACTGTGGCATGCCGGAGGGGGATCCATGGCAAAACTCCCATGGAAAATTACACAGTTGATGCAGAGTCTGGTTTTCATCCATAAAGGGCATAAATCACCTAACATTCCTAAATCGCAATGAATATGGATTGACACCTGACATGACACATTGGCACCTTGACATATGGATTGACACCTGTCCTCAGAGCCCCTGATACACACTGACACAGAGCAGAATAGAGACTGTTCCCCCTACATCGGGTCACTTGGCAGGTATGTATTGACACCTATCCTAAGGATCCCTGAAACACACTGACACAGAGCAGAATAGGGACTGTTCCACCTACATAGGGTCACTTGGCAGATATGGATTGACACCTGTCCTCAGGGACCCTGATACACACTGGGGGGTGGGGGCGATAAATCACAATGGGGGGACCTACTGTCCTCCCCCCCCCACCCCTGCGCGGTGGGTGGGGGGCATAAATCACAATGGGGGGGACCTACTGATAGGAGTGGTGTACTATTCTTATCAGTTTAATACCTTTCGCGTCTCCTATCAGTGGACGTGTATATGGCAGCCATTTTAGGAACCCCACACCTGGGACCTGAGCAAGGTCACCTCGTTCAACAGGCGACAACATTTGTCCCTGGAAACCTAGCCTGGACATTCTGTACAATTTGTATGGATATGGCAGTGATTTCTGTAACAGGGAGATGGAAGAAGATGCTTGGTCGGCCCTCTTACTTCAAATTTGTGGCACTGCGCGGGAAATATAATGTGCCACCAGATAGGAGTGGTGTGTTTAGTATTGTTCTGATCAGTTTAATACCTTTTGCGTCTCCTATCAGTGGACGTGTATATGGCAGCCATTTTAGGAACCGCACACCTGGGACCCGAGCAAGGTCACCCAAATGGCAGGCGAAAGGATCTTAAACCGTATCAGAGGTGAGGTTGACTAAAGCTCAGTACTGCTATTTAAGCAGTATTTCGCCTGCCTTTGGCCGCAATAAGGCTGCACTGTATGGTCTCCAGACGTCTGGCTAAGGTGAAGGGAAGAGATCCCTCAACTCATTAAGAATCAACACGGCTGGTGGGGCAGGGCCTGACTGGAAACATGGAAGGACGCATTTCCATCAAGGGGTTGTCCTGTGTTTAAAATACATGCCTGACACTCTGGGGGCATTAACCCCTTCCATTACATGGCATGGAAGTGGCTAATCTGCAAGTTTTATTAATCTATCCAGTTTATGTAATTTCATTTCTTAACTGCATTTTTAATAAAGGCAAGGGTACATGATATATAATATTACTTTCATCATTTATTTTGTGTATACTTTATCTTATTTTTTTCATAAGAGTGAGTTACTTTTCTGTGAAAGTTGGATATGGCAGAAGCAAATACATTTGCAATCGTCAAATTTATAGATGAAGATGATGCTCCAGGCATTATTCTACTTTCATGGCTGGCGACTGATTACTCTAAATGTTACTATCCAGAGTCTAAAACTGACCAAATGAGAGAACGCCTCATTAAGGATGACGTGAGTCCACAGAACAAAGCATACAAGTGGGCAATCC
>OW240912.1:357415051-357430314 GCA_933207985.1 Pelobates cultripes
AAAATTGGGCAGAAACTGGAAACGGCCAGAGCATATTGCTCAATACTTGGCCTTGTGCATGCGCCCCCCGCTTGCCAAAGAGGGGCGCAACAAACTAAGGGCCGAATGCCACCCGTGCCCGATGTCAGAGGTTGACCCTCAAATATCGCAATTTTTGGCAACAGGATGGAAGCCCAGAAAGGGACTAGAATTTTCTTTGCCTGTCAAGATAAGATCTTGTACACTCTGGGCCCCGCTGCAAAGCTTTATGAGCTATTCGAGGCTGCTAAGGCGGGGGAGACCCCCCTTGATTTTGACGAGGCCACTGGATGGATGAAATGAATGATCTGCCAAGGCCATACTCCTAAAAAAAAAAATTTAACCCAAGTTGGTAAATCTGGCGGTCAAGGAGCCGGGCCCTGCTATTCAGAGACTCCTTTGTGAAGGATTTGGGGTCTTTCAAAGTCCAGTCTAATCTGAAACAGGTGTTCAGCCCTAAGGTTTTCTCTGGGGCCAGGAGGTATAGGAGCCGTCCACCCGAGCGTGGAGCTCAAGGTCCTTCGTGGACCCACAGAGGTTCCTTCACTGCTCCTCGGGCATACCAGTTCAAACCAACCCCTTTCTTCCAGTCCCGTGGACGGCCGTGGAGGTCGGGGTCAACCTTCCCACAGACGTCCGTACGGTGAGTACGCTAAAACCCCTTTTTTTCCTGTGTAAACGTAGGAGGAAGACTGGCTTTATTTGTCAATATGTGGGGCATGATTACCACAGATGCTTGGGTACTAATTACTCTGAGGTTTTTCGTCTCAACCTATTGTCTCCCCCCTTCCAGACTCTAATACACCAGGAACCAGAGCTGCCAGACGACCAGGCAGATTTAATCTCCGCAGAAATTTCAGAGTTTCGCTTGAAACAGGCCATACCGAAGATTCCGTAAACACTCCAGGTTTCATAAGCAATTTTTCCTAGTGGCCAAGAAGGGCGGGGGTGTTCAACCGGTCATAAACCTCAAACACTTCAACGCCTTCCTCTGTTATCAACATTTCAAGATAAAAGGAATTCATTGCCCCAGGGATCTTCTCCGTCCAGGAGATTGGATGGTCAAACTAGACCTTAAAAACGCCAATCTGACCGTACCCATGGCGGAGGAACATTGGGACTTGTTGCACTTCACATGGCGGGGACAACGATGGCGGTTTACCCTTCGGTCTATCTTCGGCACCCTGGTATTTCACGAAGGTTATGAAGCCGGTGGTAGAGTTTCTCAGGGCGTGAGGCGTTCGGATGTTAATATATCTGGACGACATCCTGATCATGTCCTCTTCACCCGATCAACTCCTGCGCCATTTAGATTGGACGGTACACCTGCTGGAGGACTTGGGAGTCTTCATAAATTGGGACAAATCCATGGTGAATCCCATGGAGAAGATAGAATTTTTCAGATTCGAAGTCGACTTTGTTTCCCAATTTCTGTTCCTTCCGGAAGCCAAGCTAAAGTCAATCAAGAAGGAAATAAAACGCACACTTTGGGCCTCCTCCCTTTCCATCTGGCACGGGTGATTGGTCTGCTTGCTTCATTGATCCAAGCGATATTTCCAGGCCCCTTGCGTTACCGGTCATTGCAACGACTGAAAGGGTCTCATCTCTGGTCAGGCCATTCTTACGAAGCGAACTGAGCCTGGATAAGGAATCACGAGAGGAATTGGTATGGTGGTTGGACCACATGGAAGCGTGAAACGGTCGGGCCATATTCAGCACCGCTCCAGATATTGTAATCGTATCGGATGCCAGCCATCATGGATGGGGTGCTCGTTGCGGGAATGTCTCCACAGGTGGCAGATGGTCGAAGGACGAATCCGGGCTTCACATCAACTGCCTGGAATTACTGGTGGGATCCTTTGCCATTCGCAGTTGGTCTCCGGCCTTGGGAAATTGTTGTATACTGCTCCGCATGGACAATGTGTCTGGGTGGCACAAAATCGAAACAACTGGTGAACCGAAATTTACCTCGGACCTTTTGGCAATTTTGCCTCCGCAACAAGGTGTCGGTGATGGCCGAACACATCCCAGGATGGATGAGTGGGCAGATTGGAATTCCTGATACCTGAAGGATTCGGAGGACTGCCGTCTGCTCCGGTTGACCTTCTGGCGGTTGAATAAGTTATGGGGCCTCCTGGACCTGGAGACCGGACCCATCAGCACTGGCGGTGGATGCCTTCCTACAGAAGTGGCCGCCTGCTTGTCACTATGCATTTCCACCATTCAACCTGGTTTCTTGGACGTTGTCGTACCAGTGCAGGCAAAACTGCTCACTGGTGATTGTAGTTCCACTGTGGCAAGCCCAGCCTTGGTTCAAATGATTTGCTGACTCCCTAAGGATATCCGTTTTTCACGCCCCCCCAAAACCTAGGTATTCAACATTCTGTACTCCTGGCCTCAAAACACTGACTTATCGCTTAGACAGATATGTGAAGTTGCTCATGTTTTGTTTGCTTTCCTGCAAATGCATATCTGACATCAGAGCATTAGATTGGCACGCTCGTGTCTTCGCCCCGGATGGAGTATCCTTTGATATCTCTCAAAGGACTAAGTCCTTGACTAAGACCATTTTCTACCCAAGGTTACTGGAACGTCCCAATCTTTGCCCTATACTATGCCTGAAGGAATATGAACAACGTACATCTTCATTTCATCTGTCCCATGACAGGCCTCTATTAATTTAATTTAAGATGCCTCATCTCTCAGTGTCTACACCTACTCTAGCACGCTGGATTAAATGGCTGCTATCCTTGGCTGGAGTTGGCATCTCAATTTTCTCCTCTCATTTGGGTAGAGGTGCTATGGCTTGAAAGCTTCGGCAGTGGACATTCTGCAGGCTACAGATTGGTCTACGGAATCAACTTTTCATAACCTCTACTTCACACCAATACAACACTTTTAGTAGCTAGTTGTGGCTCAGCTTAAATCCCAAGATTTTACTATTAACATGACTTAAGTCATAATTTTATTCATGACATGGAGGCAAGTATTATTCCCATCCACCCAACCCTTTTTGGAACATTGGTTTGTATTTCTTCTGATAGTGGACATTGTCAGTCTTCCATTGTGTACATGTGAGATGTCTGATTTATTGGGTCACTGTTAGGTGACTACTGTGAATTATATTAGAAGTTTTTAAAAATATTTTTTCCCAGATTATATCTTAAATATTGTTTACATACAACTGCGGATTTTGAGTCACAACCTTTCGCTACCACCATTTTCTCTTCTTTCCTAGCTTCTTTTCTTCGATATTCCATGGAGAAAGGATGTTTGCTTAGAATCTAATGTTTCCAGTTATATTTCTTCTACGATTATGGTTATGTTGGTCTTAAGATCGCTACGAGAAAGAGGAGTTTAGGAGTGCAACACCTTATATACCATATGCTGTGCAGCGATTGGTTGCAGTGTTACTATGCAATGATATGTTCTATTCTAGTTTCTTTATCATTATATATCTTTGCTGATGAGGGAAATAAAAGGAAAGAGAAAGCATAATGCTTGCCTACGTGTCATTATTAATATCATGACTTTACATCATCTTAATAGTAAAATCTGGGAACTAATTCACACAAGTTAGAGGCACTCATGGCTAGTACTGAACCACCTGCAGAAAGGGTTCAAGCAGCGAGAAGTCAATTTGTACGCTTTGTTTCTGTCCCTAAATTGGCTATTCCTTTTCTAATGTTGTGTTAAACATATTTTGGAAGAGATCCTGCAAAGCTTTTTGCTATTTTAATATGGAAATTAACATTCTTCCTACATTTTAGCAAGAATGGCATATAAAATCTTACCTGCCAGCAAGTACTAGCAAGGGATTCCACTATAAAAGAAATCACAAAAAACCCTCTCAAACTTTTTTAAAGGCTTGTTTTACCAAAAATGTTCCCATTATTTTCCAATCCAATAAGGGGGTATATCTTATGAAGTCTATTCTACTGAATACTATACTGCATGTGATGAAATTTATAACCTCATTAAATTCAATCACATCACTAATTCCTGCTGGCACACCGAAATAGCAGGTAACCAGAAACAAGAGGTTTATTTCTCCTTTATGTTTAAAAAAGGTATTCAAACTAACATCATTTGTAAATCAATAATGCATTTTATTGAAAACCACTTGTTTAAAGGGAAAATGTATTTTTTAATAATTGAAAATAAAATATGACTTACTTACTCATGTTCCATTTTGAGCCCCCAGACATATCTGCTTATCTGCCAAGACTATGCACAATTTGAGGCTCTGAAATTACCATGGAGTGCATTGTTGAGTTTCATGGTGCCTGCACATCATCTCAGGATTACTAAATGCACTCTAGATGATAATTACTTGCATGACTTTCAGACAGAATACTACTTCTGACTAAAACGGATGAATGCCCCCAATAGAGCAAGGATAATGCACAGAACAGTTATTTAATACATAACAAAATGACACATACAGTTGCAAGAAAAAGTATGTGAACCCTTTGGAATGATATGGATTTCTGCACAAATTGGTCATAAAATATGATCTGATCATCATCTAAGTCACAACAATAGACAATCACGGTCTGCTTAAACTAATAACACACAAAGAATGAAATGTTGCCATGTTTTTATTGAACACACCATATAAACATTCACAGTGCAGGTGGAAAAGGTATGTGAACCCCTAGACTAATGACATCTCCAAGAGCTAATTGGAGTGAGATGTCAGCCAACTGGAGTGCAATCAATGAGATGAGATTGGAGGTGTTGGTTACAGCTGCTTTGCCCTATAAAACAAAAAAAAAAACAAAAAAAACAAACACACCAGTTCTGGGTTTGCTTTTCACAAGAAGCATTGCCTGATGTGAATGATGCCTCGCACAAAAGAGTTCTCAGAAGACCTACGATTAAGAATTGTTGACTTGCATAAAGCTGGAAAGGGTTATAAAAGTATCTCCAAAAGCCTTGCTGTTCATCAGTCCACTGTAAGACAAATTGTCTACAAATGGAGAAAGTTCAGCACTGCTGCTACTCTCCCTAGTAGTGGCCGTCCTGTAAAGATGACTGACAGAGCACAACGCAGACTGCTCAATGAGGTGAAGAAGAATCCTAGAGTGTCAGCTAAAGACTTACAAAAGTCACTGGCAAATGCCAACATCCCTGTTAGCGAATCTACAATACGTAAAACACTAAACAAGAATGGATTTCATGGGAGGATACCACAGAGGAAGCCACTGCTGTCGAAACAAAACATTGCTGCACGTATACAGTTTGCACAAGAGCACCTGGATGTTCCACAGCAGTACTGGCAAAATATTCTATGGACAGATGAAACCAAAGTTGAGTTGTTTGGAAGAAACACACAGCACTATTACATCGAAGGCCTCCGTCTGGTGGGGTGGGGACTGGCGCAGATCGCGGGGCGGTTGCTCATGGAGTGTTTATCGGGGTTGCTTGCATGTATGCAAGCCTCATGACTCGGCGGGCGTTGAGGTTGACTGGCGGAAGTGAGGCGTCGGCGAAGCGGGACGGCTGGCAGAAGATGGCGCTGCGAGATTGAGGTGCGTGCCGACTTACGGGTTGAGATGCTGTGGCATGACCTCAAGAAAGCGATTCACACCAGACATTCCAAGAATATTGCTGAACTGAAACAGTTCTGTAAAGAGGAATGGTCAAAAATTACTCCTGACCGTTGTGCACGTCTGATCTGCAACTACAGGAAACGTTTGGTTGAAGTTATTGCTGCCAAAGGAGGTTCAACCAGTTATTAAATCCAAGGGTTTACATACTTTTTCCACCTGCACTGTAAATGTTTACATGGTGTTTTTAATAAAAACATGGCAACATTTAATTCTTTGTGTGTTATTAGTTTAAGCAGACTGTGATTGTCTATTGTTGTGAATTAGATGATGATTAGATCACATTTTATGACCAATTTGTGCAGATATCCATATCATTCCAAAGGGTTCACATACTTTTTCTTGCAAATATAATATATATATATATATATATATTAAAAAGTAGTAATGGTAGCACTCATGGTCTTCAGTTAATCTTCTTTATTCAACAAGAATTAAGACATAAGGTCTAGGATCAATGTTTCAGTCCTCTCATCAGGATCTATCTATCTAGATATATATATATATATATACATATATATATATATATATATATATATATATAGATATAGATATCGATATCTCTCTCTCTCTCTCCATATATATAAAAACTTTATTTTATACTGTTAAAATTATGACAACTTTCCTGTGTAAAAATATACATTTGAATTGGCCTCAAAAGTTTGCAAAACTGCGAGAAAAAAAAAAGTTTCCCCAATTTGTAGCAAAATTGCAAACCTAAAATTGTGTTTTTCACCTTCGGTTGACCAATACAGAAAGAGGCATATATTTAAAACTGAACTTGATGGACTGGAATATTATTTTCCAACCTGTATTACTACTTAACTATTCAAAAAATGGCTGGGGATTTAATACTGCATGGATGAACATCACGTGTGTTCAATGGGTTTATAGTTTTTGTTTGTGGGTTTTAGGGAGCATGTGACATAAAGGGGTTATAGAATTGTTAGCAGTTAGCAAAAACTCATTTAGAATGTGCCTTATCAGTTCTGCAATATACATTGGATCATAATCAATTTATCAATACATCTTAATTGTTAGAATTAATGTTAACACCCATCACCATAATCACATTGGACCCTCCCTTCTTTGTAGGTTTAATAACCATGGCTTTTCTCTCTTGCAGTGATTTCAAAGCCACTTTATCATAGAGGTTTAGACTTTGTTTCCTCAGTGTTTTAAATTCCAAATACCCCATTATATTACATCTAAAAATGTTTAAATAAGATATACACTGATTATCCACAACTTTAAAATTACCTGCCTATTATCACATAGGTCCCCCTTGTGCTGTCAAAACACTCTGATGCGTTGAGGCAAGTACTCCATAAGAGCTGTGAGCATGCAATGTGGTATCGGGCACCAAGACATTAGCAGCAGATCCTTTAAGTCCTGCAAGTTGCAAGGTGGGGCCTCCATGTATCAGATGTGTTGTTCCAGCACAGCCCACAGATGCTCAATCGGATTAAGATCTGGGGAATTTGGTGGCCAAAGCAACACCTTGAACTCTCTTATGTTCCTCAAACCATTCCTGAATGTAGCTGAAAGAGGACACTGCCATCAGGGAACATCAGAAGGGTGTACATGGTCTGCAACAATCTCTCGTAAGGTGGTATGTGCCAAAGTAACATCCACATGAATGCCAGGACCCAAGGTTTACCATCAGAAAATTGCCCACAGCATACCACTGCCTCCAGTGGCCTGCATTCTTCCCATAATGCAGTGCTAACATCTCTCCCCCAGGTAAACGATGCACACAATGCCAGCACGTTTTCCAGCAATTTGAGCTAAAGTAGCTCTTCTGTGTGATTAGACCAGAGGGGCTAGCCTTCGCATCCCATGTGCAACGCCTTGGGCTCCCATGACACTGACGTCTTCATCAGTTGTCCGTTGCACTACTTTTGGTAGGTATTAACTAGTGCATACTGGGAACACCCCACAAGATGTGCTGTTTTGGAGATGCTTTGACCCAGTCATCTAGCCATAAATATTTGTCACTTCTTAAAGACACTCAGATCTTTTCATTGCCCATTATTCCTGCTTCCAATACATGACATGTATTGCCCCCCTATGTGCAGTAAAAAAGTGCTTAAATTCACCTTTTATTCCACGCCGCAGCTGGCACTGCATCCATGGCTGAGATCATCAACCTTCATCATCTCAGCCAATTCAATGCATTCTTATAGGAAAACATTGGGAGGCTATTGTGCACGTGAAGCACCAATCAGCATCTCCTCATCCTGAATTAATGCATCTCCTCATCCTGAATTAATGCATCTCCTCATCCTGAATTAATGCATCTCTATGAGGAACATTCAGCCCCTACATGCAGAGCGTGGGACACTGAACACCAGCGCTGCACACTCTCTGAAAAAGCAGCATTACATTGCAGAGACAGGCTGTAGACACCAGAACCTCCATATTAAGTATATTTGTGACTATAGTGTCTCTTTAAGCAGTACATACACACTGCTCTTAGTCATGTACCCTGTTACGAGCTTTGGAATGACCTTGAAGTTCGCAAGAAATATTTTCACCAAGTACACTTGGGAGAGTGTCGACATTTTGCTAAATGTGGAGATACACAATAGTGATGATGCAACTAGAAGAAAGGAACCAGCTGTCACCAAGAAAATGTGTTTTCTTTAATTTGGGGTCATTGTGAAATTAGATGCAGATTTGGCTGTTAAAACGTTACTAGCAATTTTGCAATTTACAATAACACCCTCACTTCTCCCTGGCAAACCACAGCTTATCGCTCTTAGGAATTGTAACAGAACATCCTCTTTCCATTCCAAAAGCAAACTTCTATGAATTTTTAAGGGAGTGCTAATATTTCTACTTAAGAATAAAAACATAGTAAATATGTCATGAAACAAGTGTTTACCAGAGAAATAAAAAAAATAAAAAATAATGCAATCCAAAGGCTTTAGTGTTCGTTAAAAAAAAACACACACAAAAAAACACTTTATATGAATGCCATTATCTTTCCACATGAACATTTTTAATTGTGGAATACTAAATTTGTGTCAAGGAATTTTGAATATAATATTTTTTTCATGTTGGCTTAAGCCTTGGTGCAGGAAGGAGGGTTTGGGGTTTTTAGACCACTGGGCCGACTTTGCGATTGGGTACAACCTTTATAGTGGTGATGGATTGCACCTAAACGGGAGAGGGTCTGCAGTGCTGGGGGATAGAATGGCTGGAAGGTTGGAGGAGATTTTAAACTAGTAGTAGGGGGGGAGGATCATGGCAATCTACAAAATGGAGATAGGACAGAAAGGAGATGGGCTTTAGCACAGTATAAGGGGGGTGGAAACGGGGGGAGGGGCAAGCTCAGAACAGAGAAGCTGTGTAATGTTGAAAATTCACAAAATATACAAGTGGCGCATAATATTAAATGTATGCTTACTAATGCAAAGAGCCTAAATAACAAAATGGGGGAACTAGAGGCAGTAGCATACACTAAACAATATGATATGATATAATAGGCATAACTGAAACATGGTGGGATGAGACACATGACTGGGCAGCTAACTTAAATGGGTACATGTTATTTAGGAAGGATAGGGAAAACAAGGAGGGTGGTGGGGTATGTTTGTATGTCAACCATGATTTAAAGCCAAATCTTAAGCAAATGGAATGAGGATAATGTGGAAGCTTTATGGGTAAATATCTGCTTGGGGGAAAAGAAGGGAAACCAACTATTGGTTGGGATATGTTATAAACCACCTAATGTTAATATTGACGAGGAACAACAGCTGTTTGAGCAAATTGAGAAAGCTGCAAATCTGGGTAACACTTTAATTATTGGAGATTTTAATTACCCGGATATAAATTGGGACAGAGGGACTAGTACCTCAGCAAAGGGAATTAGGTTTTTAAACTTGTTAAATGACACCTTCATGTCACAACTTGTACAAGCACCAACTAGAATGGATGCTTGTCTGGACCTGGTTTTAACAAACAACGTTGATCTTTTGACCAACATTCAAGTAGGTGAGCACTTGGGAAATAGTGATCACAATATAGTGTCCTTTGAAATAAACTCAAAAAAACAAAAGCACATGGGGAATACTAAAACATATAATTTTAAAAAGGCCAATTTCAATAAGTTAAGGGAAGCTTTACAATATATTGACTGGTATAAACTCTTTAGTGAAAAGAACACTGAGGATAAATGGATCATCTTCCAACAAATATTAAAAAGGTACATTTCTCAGTATGTTCCATTGGGAAATAAATATAAAAGAAACAAATTAAAACCAATGTGGCTTAGTAGAGAAGTAAAACAAGAGATTACAACTAAGAAAAGGGCATTTAAATCGGACAAATCAGATGCATCTTATAAAAGATATAAGGATGCAAATAATGCGTGCAAAAAGGCAATTAGACTTGCTAAACTTCAAAATGAAATGATAGCTGAAGAGAGCAAAACCAACCCCAAAACATTTTTTAAGTACATAAATTCTAGAAAAAAACAAAATGAAAGTGTAGGTACACTAAAAACTGAAACGGGGGTGTTAGTTAATGAAGACCAGGAAAAGGCAGGAATTTTAAATAACTATTTCTCCTCCGTATATATTAAGGAAGAGCCCATGGCAATAGATGTGCAAATGATTGCTACTAAAAACTTGCAGAATAATTGTAATTGGTTAACTCAAGACAAGGTGCTGCAGCAACTAAAGAAAGTTAATATAAACAAAGCTCCAGGGCCTGACGGTATCCATCCACGTGTACTTAAGGAACTAAGTGCAGAAATAAGTGAACCTCTGTTTTTAATCTTTCAAGATTCTTTTCTTTCAGGAAGTGTTCCGGAGGATTGGAGGAAGGCAGATGTGGTTCCTATATTCAAAAAGGGTTCAAAATCCTTGCCTGGAAATTATAGACCTGTGAGCTTAACTTCTGTGGCTGGTAAAATATTTGAAAGGTTATTAAGGGATAATATTCAAGAATTCCTTGAGAAGAACATTGTTATCAGCAAAAATCAGCACGGTTTTATGAAGCACAGGTCATGTCAAACTAACTTGATTGCGTTCTACGAAGAAGTAAGTAGAAGTATAGATTAGGGTGTTGCCGTGGATCTATTTGGATTTTGCCAAGGCATTTGATACAGTTCCACACAATAGATTAGTGTTCAAACTCAAGGAAATCAGCCTAAATGAAAATGCTTGTTCTTGGGTAGAACATTGGCTTAAAAACAGAGTACAAAGAGTTGTCATTAATGGTAAATTTTCAAGCTGGACAGAGGTGGCAAGTGGTGTCCCTCAGGGGTCTGTTCTGGGACCCCTTCTATTTAACATGTTTATAAATGATCTTGAAGACCGCATTGAAAGTCATGTTTCAGTGTTTGCAGATGACACCAAACTTTGTAAAACAATACAATGTAAGCAAGATATTACTTTGCTGCAGAGGGATTTAGATAGACTGGGGGACTGGGCACTCAAATGGCAGATGAAATTTAATGTTGAAAAATGCAAAGTTAGGCACTTCGGCGTAAAGAATACACAAGCATCGTATACCCTTAATGGAAGCGAATTAGGGATAACAACACATGAAAAGGACTTGGGAATTGTTATAGACAACAAACTATGCAACAATGTGCAATGTCAATCAGCAGTGGCCAAGGCCAGTAAGGTATTGTCATACATGAAAAAGGGCATTCATTCTCAGGACAAGAATATAATTTTGCCTCTTTATAAATCACTGGTAAGACCCCATATTGAATATGCTGTGCAATTTTGGGCACCTGTTCTAAAGAAGGATATTATGGCACTAGAAAAAGTGCAGAGGCGGGCTACAAAATTAATAAAAGGAATGGAACATATCGGCTATGAAGAAAGGTTAACAAATTTAAACCTATTTAGTTTAGAAAAACGTCGCCTGAGAGGGGATATGATAACATTATACAAATATATTCGGGGCCAATACAAACCATTGTGTGGAAATCTATTCACAAACCGGACTTTACATAGGACACGAGGCCATGCGTTTAGACTGGAAGAAAAAAGATTTCGTCTAAGGCAAAGGAAAGGTTTTTTTACTGTAAGAACAATCAGGATGTGGAATTCTCTGCCTGAGGAAGTGGTTTTATCAGAGTCCATACAGATGTTCAAACGGCTACTAGATGCATACTTGCAAGAACAGAATATTCAAGGATATAATCTTTCAATGTAGGGTAATAACTGCTTGATCCAAGGATAAATCTGACTGCCATTCTGGGGTCAAGAAGGAATTTTTTTTCTAGCTTGTTGCAAAATTGTGCTTCAAACTGTTTTTTTTGGCCTTCTTTTGGATCAACAGCAAAAAACAAATGTGAGGTAGGCTGAACTTGATGGACGCAAGTCTCTTTTCAGCTATGTAACTATGTTTTAAGTGTGGGAATGGACATTAAATGTCATGGGAGCTCATAATTCAAATTAATTTGATTATCTTGGTTGTATATGTAAAGTGTTAAGTCAGTATAAATTTGTAAGTTTTAATTCCATAAACAGGTCTTATTTTTCAGATTTTATTAATGACAGAGGCTCCTATTATGCTCTTTCTTTAATATAATCCTCAGCAGCAAAGAGAAAAAAAAACTTGAAAGAGAATTTGAATAATAAAATGAACATAATCAACTCTGCCTCGTAACAGGGTAGCCAATCAGGCGACAGGAAACAGTCTATTAAGTGCCTTGAGCCTCAAGCTCCCTCTTTCTTTGCTGCACCTCAGACCAGCTAATAATTATTTTACTTCTCTAACGTTTTATGGTGTTGGTTTCTGCAGTGTTGTTCTATTTTTCTTTATTGTGATTGTTATCTGGGGCAGAACTCTGTTCTGCGTTGCTTTCTGGCCGTGGTCCCCTGACTGTGCTACACTCTTAGTAAGCACAGAGTGGGGCTCTCGGCCTCAGGTGGTTTTTTTTTCCTGGTTTGTTCTGGCTGTGGTCGCGTGCATGCCAACCGTGGTAATTCCCTGTCGTCTCAGCACTGCAGCATGCTTATACTGCCACAGGTGCCTAGTTCTCGTACCACCCGGTCCGCCTGTTTTCGCACCCAGTGGTCGTGTGTTCCCGCTCGCCGGCCACTGCCGGGGGTGGAGCTTGTGTCCCTCTTCGGCGCGCTTTTCAAGAAGCACGTGAGGGTGTTTTCCCTGTGGCCTGTTACTCTTGTGGCTGCTGGGGGTCCGATCACATGGCTCATTCTCCCTTTTGTGTTGCCTGTTTGTTGATTTACAGGTATTTGTTTTTCACTGGAGTTACTCAACCCCTGTAATCTACTGTAGGTAGATAGTTTGCCCATATCCCGGCCGTGGAGCTAGAGGTCACTTGTGGACACACAGAGGTTCCTTCAATACACCTCGATCCTATCCGGAGTTCAAGCCAACGTCTTTCTTCCCGTCTCGAGGGCGACCATGGCAGAGTTGTGGAGGTCGAGGACAACTCTCCCACAGACGTCCTTACGGTGAGTACTGTAAATCCCTGTTTTTCCCTATTAAGCATAGGGGCAGACGAGCTTTGTTTGTAACTGCATGGGGAATGATCACCACAGATGCTTGGGTGTTACGTACTGTCAGGGGTTTTCGCCTCGATCTGGTATCTCCCACTTTCCAGGCTCAAAGCCCCTGAGAACTGGTCCTGCTGGACGATCAAGCCAACCATATCTCTGCAGAGATTTCGGAACTTCGCTCAAAACAGGCGATCCAGGAAATCCTGTACGACATCCCAGGTTTCACAAGCAACCTGTTCCTAGTGACCAAGAAGGGCAGAGGGATGCGACCGGTTATAAACCGACACCTCAACGCCTTCCTCCATTATCAGCATTTCAAAATGGAAGGAATTCACTGCCTCAGGGACCTTCTCCGTCCAGGAGATTGCATGGTCAAATTGGACCTCAAGGACCCTTATCTGACTATGCCCATGGCAGAGGAACATTGTGACTTGTTGCATTTCATGTGGCGTGGGCGACAATGGAGGTTTACCTGTCTGCCCTTTGAACTGTCCTCGGCGGACTGAAGCCCGTGGTAGTGTTCCTCAGGGCTTGAGGCGTTCGGATGATTATCTACCTAGACGACATCCTGATCATGTCCTCTTCACCTGATCAACTCCTGTGTCATTTACAATGGACGGTACACCTGCTTCAGGATTTGGGGTTCCTCCTAAATTGGGAGAAATCCATGATGAACCCCATGCAGAAGATAGAATTTCTGGAATTCGAGGTCGACTCGGTCTCCCAATTACTGTTCCTTCCGGAGGCAAAGTTGAAGGCCATCAAGGAGAAAACGCACGCTATGGGTTTCTTCCCTCTCCATTCGACAATTGGCATGAGTGATTGGACTGCTAGCCTCATCAATCCAGGCTATCTTTCCAGGACCCTTGCACTTCTGGGCTCGGCAACAACTGAAGGGCTCTCATCTCCGATCGGGTCAGTCGTACGACTTCGAGCAGAGTCTCGACGTGGACTCATAAGAGGAACTGGAATGGTGGTTGGACCACATGGAGGCGTGGAACGTTCGAGCGATATTCGGCACCGCTCCAGATGTTAATTGAATCAGATGCACACGTTGCGGGAACATCTCCACAGGTGGCAGATGGTCCAGAGACGAATCCAGGCTTCACATCAATTGTCTGGAACTGCTGGCGGGGTCCTTCGCCATTCGCAGTCTATCACCGACTATGGGAACAGTTGGCGAACCTGGTGAAAGACTTCTAGAAATTTAGCCTCCACAACAAGGTGTCGGTGGTGGCTGATCTTTTTGCGTCCAGACTGAATTCCCAGTTGCCCCTGTACTTCAGTTGGCGACCAGACCCAGCGGCCATCTGCTCATCACTATGCCTTTCCTCCATTCAATTAGATTTCTCTGATGATGTCGTACCAGGGCAGGCAAGACTGCTCATGATAGTGTTTCCACTGTGGCAAGCTCAATCGTGGTTCTCTCGACTTCTGGAGCTGTCGTTACATTTCCCACGATTAATAACCAAGAGACCGGACTTACTTCTGGATCCGAATGGGAACTCGCACGGATTGATAGACCCGGGCTTACTCCAACTCATGGCATGGTTGATTTCTGGAGTCCTTGGTCAATTGCGGATGTTCCACAGGCAACTACAACACTTTTGGACAATGCCGGGGCACCAAGGACTTGAGCCACCTACCGTTCCACATAGTGCGTGTGGGCTAGCTGTTGCGTGGAAAGGTCATTGGATCCAGTTTCTGCCTCTCTGAATGCGATACTGCAATCTTTGACGTCACATTTGAATCAGGAAAGGCCTCTTACTGTTAATGTCTATCGGTCAGCTATCTCAGTGGATCCCAGATCAGACAAAATCCTTTCGTTTGTAGTTTATTGAAGGGTATCCGTTTCTCTAGACCCTCGAGAGCCAGATACTCATCATTCTGGGATGTACATGTGGTACTGCAATTCTTGGATACCGAATGAAGAATTGTCCCTGAAACATCGGTCTTGGAAACTGACCATGCTCCTTTGTTTTCTCTCCTGTAAGAGGATATCGGACGTTAGGGCTTTGGACGCGATATCTTTTACCCCAGATGGAGTATCGTTTAACATTTCCCAGAGGACTAAGTTGGCTACGAAATCAGTCTCCTACCCGAGGTACTCTGTTCAACCAAACCTGTGCCCGTTGGCTTGTCT
>OW240912.1:357432982-357454410 GCA_933207985.1 Pelobates cultripes
GCAAACACTTATGTCTGCAGAACGTCGTAAGGCAATACTTCTAAAGATAGAACCCAAATTGGTGAAGCTTGCGGTCAAGGAACCGGGCCCTTCTCTGTCTTGGACAAGGCCCAATCAAACCTGAAATTGGCTAATAATGCAGTTTCAGAGTCGGGGCCGGCCGCCAAAGGGATGCTGTTCGGGGAATCCTTTGTAAAGGACCTTGTTCGTCTCGTAAACCTTTATGGCTAATTACAAAGCACAGGCAAACATGAAAAGGCTATTTTCCCATAAGGTGTTTGGCGGAGTAGGGAGAAATAGGAGCCATCCACCCAGCTAAGTGCATAGAGGCTCATTCAGAGCACCCAGAGGCTCCTTCTTTAACCAGCATGGTTTCGAGGAGTTTAAACCTTCTCCGTTCTTCCCTTCCCGGGGACGACCGTGGAACCCCAGTGGCTCTCGAGAAGCCACCTCAGGAACCGACACGTTGGGAACCTCCCTGGTTTTCCCTCTGTTCCTGCTTGCCTCTGATTCCCTACTGTCACCCGCCGTCTCCCTTCCTTGTGACTTCACGCCCACATTCGCGAGCCGGTGGTGAACCTCGGGAGAGCAGCTGCAGTCAGTCTGCTTAGTTGCATGGGGGTTTTTCCAGTGCGGCTGGTTCCCACAACGCCAGAACAGCCGTGAGCTCTATGTGCTCACGGTCATGAGGGGAGGAGCTGGACATAGCTGTTGGCGCACTCTCTCTAGTGAAAGCGTGCATAGGCGGGAAACCCCTTGTGTGGTCGCTCACCTTCCTGTGCTGGCTGACGGCTCCAGGCTCCTCTGGCAGGGCATACACCTGGGACTTTATGGATATCTGAGTCTGGGTTAATCAACCCTGCTTTCTAAGTGTTAGTGTTTTTTTTCCCCTTAATCATAGTAAGTTAAGCAGAATTGGGGATTCTGCATAAAGTGTCACTATACAAACTAGAGGTGACAATATAAAAGGGACTGGTTTGCCCAGTGTTGACCCTTCCAGCCCGCTGCGGCTGATGACACGGTCCTAATGGCCTCTGATAAATTCAAGGATATCCTGGACACGACTATGGCCACTTCCATCAACAAGGCTCTGGCCTCTGCAATGTCCACGTCCTTTTCCCAAACACTGACGAAGGCCCGGTGTCAGGCCCACGGTGCCCACCACGTCCCCTCCACTATTAACACTCAAGCCGCCACTGCGGGCATTGTGGCCCGCAAGGCGAAGACTAAGAGTAAACATCTCATATCCCACTCCAATGATCAGGCTATGCCTAATAAGACGGATCCGCCCTCGGCGATCACAGATTGAGCGTTAGCTCCACGCAAAAGAGCCACTGGCCAGGCAAAGATGGCTGGATCATGGAAGCGGGCAAGTGCCCTAGAAGATTGGTCGGACTCCGACCCCAGTGAGGAGGAGGTTTCCGACGGCCATGACTATGCCTCCAATGACGAGGCGAGGCCCAAGGCGGAGGAATCTTTTGACCTTGGAGTCCAAGAAGGTCTGACCTCCGCGGCCACCGTGACCGCACCGGAGGAAGCAGGGGCATGTCTCTGGTACCCTCAGGGACACCTGTTTGACCCATATGACTTGCGCAACCCACGTTCTGTGAAGTGGAAACCACCCACTCACATCACAAACTATTTGGCGCTACGCATGCGCACACCGCTAAGGAGGGGCACCAAAAACTTTGAGCTAAATGCCCCCATCCTATCGTGCCCGATGAGGCATGTAGAACCCCGGAAATGATCCACAAGATTTCACAATTTTTAGGGAAAGCCCAAAAAGGGTTTGGAGTTTTCACTCAATTGTCAGGATAAGATCGTAGAGGTGACTGGAACAGCGTCCAAGCTCTATGAGCTCTTATAGTCCGCCAAGGCAGGGGAGACTGCCACGGATTTTGATGTGGCTATCGAGTGGGTACAGTGCCTGATTTGTCTGTTGGACAATGCCAACACAGCTATGACGGCAGAACGCAGGAAGGCCATATTACTGAAAATTGACCCCAAATTGGTCAATATGGTAGTTACTGAGCCTGGCCTAGCTGCAAATGGCATGCTATTAGGGGAGTCATTCATTAGGGACCTTGGCACGTTCATGAAGAGTTTCACGGCAATTGACAAGGCACAGGCCAATTTGAAAAGGGTGTTCGCGCCCAAGGTTTTTGGAGAGGCCAGGAGATCCAGGACCCATCCACCCGGCCGGGTCTATCGGGGACAAGTTTGAGCCCCCAGAGGTTCCTTTCACTTCTCAAGATATTCCCTGGAGTATAAACCGTCTCAGTTTTTTCCATCAAGAGGACGGCCATGGCAACCATGGGTCTCGAGAGGAGCAGCATCGGGGCGACGATCCTATGGTAAGTGTATGGTTTACCCCTTCCTCCCAGGTATGGGTGGGTGGCAGATTGGCCCAGTTTTTACCATGTGTGGCACATGATTATGTCAGACTGGTGGGTCCTCCAGACTGTACAGGGTTACCAGTTAGACCCAGTGTCCACACCTTTACAACCCACGGCCTCAAGAGAGTTATCGCTTCTACACGATCAAGCTACTTTGATTTGCCTAGAAATCCTAGAACTAGTCGTCAAAGATGCGATCCAAGAGTTTCCGTTGAGCCACCAAGGATTCACAAGCACCCTATTCCTGGTGCCCAAGAAAGGGGGTGGCGTACGCCCGGTGATAAATTTTCGCCTTTTGAATACTTTCCTTCAGTATCAGCATTTCAAAATGGAGGGCATTCACTGCCTCAGGGATCTACTCAAACCGGCAGACTGGATGGTTAAATTGGACCTTCGGGACGCATATCTCACGATACCCATCGCGGAAGAGTACAGAGATTTGCTACATTTTACTTGGCAATGAAGGAAATGGTGCTTCTCATGTTTACCATTCGGCCTCTCCTCGGCACCTTGGTGCTTCACCAAACTGATGAAACCGGTGATAGCCTCTCAGGTCAGAGTGATCATATACCTGGATGACATCTTCCTCGCCAGCTCACCGCTCCTACTACTCAGCCACTTAGATTGGACACTACACCTACTACAAAATTTGGGCTTCCTCATCAACTGGGAGAAGTCGATTTTGGACCCCACGCAAGATATGGAATTCTTAGGCTTTCAGGTCAATTCCATTCAACAGACTCTTTATCTTCCAATAGACAAGGTCAACGCAATCAAGAAGGAGATCAAGCGAACACCACGGGCCCCAGACTTATCAGTGCGGCAACTAGCATGAATGATGGGCCTGCTCGCTTCATCCATCTAGGCGATTTCTCCGGGGCCACTACACTATGGAGCGCTACAGAGACTCAAAGGCTTCTACCTATGCACAGGCCACACATACAAAGCGCGCCTCACTCTCGATGTGGACTCCAGGGAGGAACTAGTTTGGTGGCTCGCCCACATAGATGCTTGGAAAGGCCGGGCGATATTCGGAGTGGCACCAGACTTAATTATGGAGTCTGATGCTTACACGGCTGGAGAGCATGCTGTGGAAATATTGCCACCAGCGGAAGGTGGTCAGAGGAGGAATCCTTACTTCACATCAGTTGCTTGGAACTCCTGGCGGGCTCCTTCGCCATCCGCAGCCTTACACCCACCAACATCACCTGTTTTGTACTACTCTAAATGGACAATGTGTCAGCGATGAGGTACATAAATCACCAGGGTGGCACGAAATCGAAGCTATTAGCTTTCATCGCCAAAGAGTTTTGGCACTTTTGTCCCCGCAACATCTCAATGATTGCAGAACATATTCCTGGCCTGGACAACTCCACGGCGGATTGGAATTCCACATACCTCCGGGACTCGGGAGATTGGAAGCTAGACAGGCAAACCTTTTATCACCTGCGGGGACAGTTGGACATCGACCTATTTGCTTCAACTGAACACACAGCTTCCGAGGTTTTTCAGCTGGCGACAATACCCGGCAGCCCTAGAGGTCGATGCATTAATGCAGAAGTGGCCACACACAAGAAATTATGCTTTCCCACCATTCAATCTCATACCTCGGACCCTCGTCCATCTCAGACGGCACAGATGTTCCATGGTTAGTCACTCCCTTATGGAGGACAGTCGTGGTTCGCCAGATCTCTGGAGATGTTGATGGATTCCCCTAGATTTAGATCCAATGTGATCTTGGGTATATTCAAGGAAGCCCAAATAATTTCAAGAGCACTTGGAGCGTGAATTCAGACACCAGACACCTGTTGGTATTCAAAATAAGCCTCTGACCTTTATTTTGTCAGTTGTGTTTTTATATATTAAAAAGGAGTGAAAGGAGTACAGATAAGACATATGGATGAACGTCATGTACATATAACAGATAAGTTCCGGGAAAGAGAAGGAACAGACTGATTTAGGAGAGACAGCTAACTTGGGGGCTATCTGCGCCAAATACTAAACATATATGGTCTCAAGTGTCGCTTTAAGCATTTCTTGAGTCCAAGATAGCCAATTTTAATATAGGATATCTAATATGACACCTATAAGCTTGAACCTTGGAATCAAAGTAAATTATTTCACACCCGCGATTGCTCCCTGACCTACCGGAGTTGCTGACCGATCTGAATGGGAACTCGCACAATCTAATGGACAGAGGGCTGTTATGCCTAATGGCTTGGCTCCATTAAGGGGATCCTGGACCATCTCTGATATTTCACAGTCGACTCAAACTTTTGTCAGAGGCTTGAGTGCCAAGCACTAGAAACGCATACCACTCAGCATGGAGATCATGGACTAGCTGGTGCATGGCGAGGGAGGTGAATCCCAAATCTGCCCCTCTGAATAAGATATGACATCCCACGGGCATTGCGGACCCTCAGACTACCGAACATCCGGGTCCGTAAATGGCTCTTGGATACCCCACTGGCACCCCGACCGGACCCGGACGTAAGGGACCGCCCACCGGTGACCCGGAGAGAAGAAGCCCGGTCACCCGATATAGAAGGGGCGTGTCTGAGCCGAGCATGCGACAGGACGTGTAGAGCCCAAGCTCCTCATCCCCTGGTCTTACAATAGCTATAATTCAGCGCTCTAAACGACCCAAAATGGTCCGAAATAAGAAATCACAGGCTCTGGGGGGCTCCCCACGCCGCCACACGGGCACTATGGATGATTTTGTTTGCACCCCCAGCACGCAGGGCAGCTTCGGGCCACCGGACAAAATGGCGCCCGAATCCCCGAGCCAGGACAGCATGGGCGACTCCATCCCGGATGACACGCTGGCCCAGATCAAGCAGGAGCTGGCCATGATCTCCACCCACATGCTCACCAAGGCAGACTCGGGCGGCTTCCTACAAGAGCTCCGGACGGCGATCACGGAGGAGATCAAGGCCCTGCGGACGGACCTGTCGGCGGTTGAAGTGAGGGCGCCATTTGAATCCCGTGTGTTAAGACACCTCCCGTGTCTTTAAGCCAAACCGCCGTTTAGTAAACCTTCCCCGGCTGCAGTACAGTCTCTGTTCGCTTACTCTGTAACCCACGAACCAAATGCAGGGGAAGCGGCAATCTCCCGATCGAAATCCACGAACGGCTCCAAACTCCCGAACGGCAATATACGAACTGCTAGGAACCGTCGAACAATAATATCCCCAAAGCGGCTTTCGTTCCATCCAGCAGTCTCTAAACGTGAAGAAGAAATCCCCCCAATAACGAGACAGAAGCTCCGCATTGAGGGTCAAATAAGATCTGGTTTACTGTGGGCTACCTGCCCGTATTTATGCAGGTCTCCCACCTGGTGGACACTCCCCTAGGGGACCAAATGGAAGACTTAAAGTACAGACAGATAGAAGGACATTTCTGACACACAGTCACATATTTTACCCACAGTGCATTCTGATTCCCTCCCCTCTGTCCTGGAGTTAATTACCAAGTAACTCAATTAACTCCAGGACAAGGACAGTCGCCATCTTAAACATGAAATAATAAAAGACACAAAAATGCATAACTACATGAAAACTGAACATTTCCCATTCGTATTACATGTCCCCAGATAGCCTGGGTCTGAGTGCATATTATTGGCGAATAGCGCTCAGATCCCACACACATAGTTCAATCGCCATGGAGTCAAAGTTCTTACAGTCTTTCGGTACACGAATGACTCCATGGGTGGGCTATCTGGGTTAAGTCTTTTGTGTGTTCTCAATCTCCCGAACGGCCGATGTTCGCATGCTTTCGTGGAGGCAGCCAGGCGTTCCCTTGTTTCAGCGGTGTTCGACAGAAAAAGTGTCCGTTTTCCGTTCCATAGAAATAGAGCCAAACACCGCTGAGCGTTCGCATGATTTAAAATGGCCGCTGCCTCGTGGTCGACATACGAACGACGACCACCCTGAGTTCGGTTTAATTGAGAAGTGTCTGCGGTTAACCACAACGTTATAATGGTGATCACTTCGTTAACCTGCAGCACACTCCTCACTTGGGTGGCCGTTCGTTCGGCGGTTTTGTTCGGGAAAAAGAGTCATTCGAATGGCTGGGCTATAGAAACCAGCCATTCATACGAACGGGGACAAACAGACGAACGGGCAAAAATCCAGCAGACAGATGGTTCTGTCACACGGCTCCCTCCTTGTGGGACACTCCGGCAGACCCGGCTTGACCCTGTGGCGGGTCAACTTGGGGATGACCGGACTACGAGGTGATGGAAACGTCTGTTTGTCGTGACAACCCATCTGCGTTTCCGTTCAGCTTACCGGGTCTGTAGCTGATGGTAAAATTGTAGGGCTGTAGTGCCAAGCTCCATCTCAGCAGTCTCCCATTGTCTCCTGAGACCCGGTTAAGCCAAACGAGTGGGTTGTGATCAGTCACAAGGGAAAACTCTTGCCCATACAAATAGGGGCTTAACTTTTTCAATGCCCAGACCAAAGCCAAACACTCCTTCTCCACTGCCGCATAACTCACTTCTCTGGGTAACAACTTTCTGCTGAGATATGCGACAGGGTGCTCTCCTCCATCTTCCCCGACTTGGCTCAGCACAGCCCCCAGTCCATACATGGAAGCATCTGTATGGACGAGAAAGCGTTTGTTAGGGACTGGGGCAGCCAAGACAGGGGCATTCACAAGAGCCTGCTTCAGTGCCTGGAACGCAGCTTCACAAGCCGGAGACCACAGGACCTGCTTAGGCAAGTTCTTCTTCGTCAGGTCTGTCAGGGGCTTAGCGATAGCGCTGTAGTCAGGGACAAAACGTCTGTAGTACCCTGCCGTCCCCAAGAAGGCCAATACCTGGGTCTTAGTAGTAGGTGTGGGCCAGTTAGCCACTGCCTCTACCTTGGCTGGCTCCGGTCTCTGGCTCCCACACCCCACTCTGTGACCCAGGTACTGCACTTCAGCCATACCTAGATGACACTTTTCTGGCTTCAACGTCAGGCCAGCGGCCCTAATCTTATCCAGCACTACCCCTACATGTACCAGGTGTTCCTCCCAGGACCCACTGTAGATCGCAATGTCGTCCAAGTATGCACAGGCAAATTCTTGGAAGCCATCCAGGAGTCTATCCACCATCCGTTGGAAAGTAGCCGGTGCATTTTTCATCCCAAAAGGCATGACCTTAAATTGGTACAGGCCAAATGGGGTGACAAATGCCGACTTGGGGATAGCATCCTCGGCCAGGGGGATCTGCCAGTAGCCCTTACACAGGTCTATGGTGGTCAGATATCGCCCCCTGGCAATACGATCTAGTAATTCGTCTACCCGGGGCATTGGGTAGGCGTCAGTGGTGGTCCGCTCGTTGAGTCGCCTGTAGTCCACACAGAACCGGGTGGTCCCATCTTTCTTTGGCACCAGGACTACAGGCGAGGCCCAAGGGCTGTCGGAGTGCTCGATAACCCCAAGTTGGGTCAACTCCTGTATCTCCTTCCGCATTCCTTCACGGACTGCTTCAGGGATACGGTAGGGGGGCTGTCGTAACGGGGTCTGTCCAGGGGTCTCTACCTTATGCACCGCTAGGGTGGTATAACCTGGTTCCTGGGAGAACGTCGCCTGCTTCTCCCATAACAACTGCTGCGCCTGTACCCTTTCTGTGGGGTTCAACCGGTCCCCTAGCTGTACCAAGGTAGTAAGGTCAGTCTGGGAATCCCTTTCTAATAGATCTGGAAGGGGTAAATTCTCAGAATCATCTGCAGCTGGGGCACACACTGCTGCAATATTCTCAGGTCTCTCCTGGTACTCTTTCAGCATGTTCACATGAAAGGACCGCTGGATCCTCTCATCTGCACAGCTGGCTATCAAGTAAGTAGTGTCGCAGATCTGCGCCACTACCTTGTACGGGCCCTGCCAAGATGCTTGCATCTTGTTGGCCTTCACAGGTTTAAGCACCAATACCTTTTGCCCAACCTGGAAGACCCGCTGTCGGGCACCCTGATCGTACCATCTCTTCTGTCTCCCCTGGGCCGCCTGGAGATTCTCCCTTACCATCAGGGACAGTTTCTCCATGCGGTCCCGGAGTTCCAGAACATATGGCACTATGGGGGTCCCTTCCTGCTCCGTCTCCCCCTCCCAGTGGCCTCTAATGAGATCTAGGGGTCCGCGGACCCTTCTCCCATACAGCAGCTCAAAGGGGGAGAACCCAGTAGATTCCTGGGGCACCTCTCTATAAGAAAATAATAGATGAGGCAGGAATCTCTCCCAGTCTCTGCAAGTGTCTGTAAAGGTCCTCAGCATCTGTTTGAGGGTACCGTTAAAGCGCTCGCAGAGACCGTTAGTCTGTGGGTGGTAGGGTGAGCTAAGTAACGGCTTAATGCCGCACACCTTCCACAGTTGCTGGGTGAGCACAGCGGTGAATTGGGTTCCCTGGTCGGAGAGGATCTCCTTAGGGAACCCGACCCTAGTAAAAATTCTAACCAGGGCATCAGCAACCGTCTCTGCCTCTATGTTAGACAGCGCTACTGCCTCTGGATAGCGGGTGGCATAGTCCACCACGGTAAGAACGTATTTCTTACCTGATGGACTAGCCCTGGCCAGTGGACCCACGATGTCAACGGCTATGCGGGCAAAGGGCTCCCCTATAATAGGCATCGATAATAGCCTAGCCTTAGGGTGGTCCCCCCGCTTTCCTACCCGTTGACATGTGTCACACGTGCTGCAGTACATCCGCACAGCCTGGTTAAAGTTTGGCCAAAAGAAGTTCTGTGAAATCCTATAGGCTGTGCGGCGGGACCCTAGATGTCCAGCTAAAGGAACATCATGCCCTATCCGCAGAATCTCCTGCCGGTACTTTGCAGGTACCACTAACTGGCGATTCGGCGGAGAGGCAACACTCTTCTGGGAAGGTTTAGGGATCCTATATAACCTGTCCCCCACCCACTCATACCGTTCCCCATCTATTCCTTCCTCCCCAGCCTCTGCCCTGTCCTTGTATCTTTGGAGGGTCGGATCCGCCCGGGTTTCCCTCCCAAACTCCTCTGGGGAATCCCAGCTTAAGAGGACCTGATCTGGGGTATCAGTCGGGGAAGGAGATCTTACCTGGGTCTCGTCAGCAAGTGGGCTGGTTCCGGCAGCACGGGTCTGGGCACGGGTGGTCACTGGGTTCACGTCTGCAGGGCCCATCGGAGCATAGGCTGAAACCAAAGGGGCCAAATCGTTTCCCAAAAGAACATCTGCGGGCAAGTCCTTCATCACCCCCACATCCACATGCCTAGCGCCCACTCCCCAATCTAAATGTACTCGGGCAACAGGTAAGCGAAACACGGCACCCCCTGCTACCCTTACTGCCACAGTGTCTCCAGTGTGTTGATGCTCTGAGACCAAGTTCTTTTGGAGCAGTGTCATCGTGGCTCCTGTGTCTCTCAGCCCATTCACCACTCTGCCATTTAGCTTCACAGTTTGCCGATGTTGCTGGCGATTATCCTGGTGAGCTGCTTGCACTGGGTCTGCCTCGTGCAGAATGCCCCAAAATTCCTCCTGCTCTAGGCAGTGAGCAGCAGGCTGAGGTGGGCGCTGGTTTCCGTTAACTGGTCTCCTCCAGGACTGAGCCTGGTTGGCACTGTTCAGGGGGCACTCAGGACGCTTGTGCCCCAACTGCTTGCACCCATAGCACCGGATGGGTTGGGAGTACTCCCGGGCATTAAATCGGGCTGGTTGCATATAATTGTTAGCTGGTGGTGCCGCTGGGGTACGGTGTACTGGGGGTTGGTAGACTGCAGGAGCGGGTGTTACTGCTGGTCGATACTCCAGTCTGGCAGGGGCTTTAGCAGCTGTACCATCCAACTTGCGGGCATCCGTGTATTCGTCTGCCAGACGGGCAGCCTCGGGTAGGGTAGAGGGTTTTCTGTCTCTGACCCATTCCCGGACCCCAGCAGGTAGTCTATCAAAGCAGTGCTCCAGCAGGAACACTTGTAACACCTCCTCCCCAGTTACCGCTTGGCATCCAGCCATCCAGTGGGCTGCGGTACGATGAACTCTGCAGGCCCATTCCACATAAGAGTCCCCAACCAGCTTGTTGGTTTCTCTAAACCTCCGCCTGTACGCCTCTGGGGTTACTGCATACCTGGCTAGGAGCGCCTCTTTCACAGCCCGATAGCTGGTGATCTCCTCCTCTGGGATGGCCCGAAAAGCTTCACTAGCCCGGCCCGATAATTTCCCAGAGAGGATGGTGACCCATTCATCTGCAGGTACCTGATGTAGCGCACACTGCCTCTCAAAGTCTGCCAAAAATCCATCAATCTCTCCCTCTGTTTCCACAAAATTTTTAAATGCAGCAAAAGGTACCTTCTTTCTGGCAACCACATTATTGTCATACGGTACCTCTGCTGCTGCAGCTCCTCTTTCCCGGGCTGCCTGTTGTGTTGCAACTGCTGCCTGCACACGAACCACGATGTCAGCTGAGGGGTTGGGGCCAAAATGTGCCAGCCTTATTTGTACTGCCCGGTTGAATCGTATTTCCTCGGGTGTTAAATCCAAGGTACTGGGCACGTTGACTCTTTCCATTCCCGTTGCTGCATCCATCTCCATTAGCAAAGCAATAATCTCCCGTTTCTTTAAATTGCTTGCTGACCTTCCTCGGCGTTCCAATATGTCCTTAAGTGTAGCACGCCTTAATTCCTCGTACTGCATCTCTTATAGCTGACCTCCAATGCTGTAGGATTCATCCCGTCGCTTGCCACCAATTGTTAAGACACCTCCCGTGTCTTTAAGCCAAACCGCCGTTTAGTAAACCTTCCCCGGCTGCAGTACAGTCTCTGTTCGCTTACTCTGTAACCCACGAACCAAATGCAGGGGAAGCGGCAATCTCCCGATCGAAATCCACGAACGGCTCCAAACTCCCGAACGGCAATATACGAACTGCTAGGAACCGTCGAACAATAATATCCCCAAAGCGGCTTTCGTTCCATCCAGCAGTCTCTAAACGTGAAGAAGAAATCCCCCCAATAACGAGACAGAAGCTCCGCATTGAGGGTCAAATAAGATCTGGCTTTACTGTGGGCTACCTGCCCGTATTTATGCAGGTCTCCCACCTGGTGGACACTCCCCTAGGGGACCAAATGGAAGACTTAAAGTACAGACAGATAGAAGGACATTTCTGACACACAGTCACATATTTTACCCACAGGGCATTCTGATTCCCTCCCCTCTGTCCTGGAGTTAATTACCAAGTAACTCAATTAACTCCAGGACAAGGACAGTCGCCATCTTAAACATGAAATAATAAAAGACACAAAAATGCATAACTACCTGAAAACTGAACATTTCCCATTCGTATTACATGTCCCCAGATAGCCTGGGTCTGAGTGCATATTATTAGCGAATAGCGCTCAGATCCCACACACATAGTTCAATCGCCATGGAGTCAAAGTTCTTACAGTCTTTCGGTACACGAATGACTCCATGGGTGGGCTATCTGGGTTAAGTCTTTTGTGTGTTCTCAATCTCCCGAACGGCCGATGTTCGCATGCTTTCGTGGAGGCAGCCAGGCGTTCCCTTGTTTCAGCGGTGTTCGACAGAAAAAGTGTCCGTTTTCCGTTCCATAGAAATAGAGCCAAACACCGCTGAGCGTTCGCATGATTTAAAATGGCCGCTGCCTCGTGGTCGACATACGAACGACGACCACCCTGAGTTCGGTTTAATTGAGAAGTGTCTGCGGTTAACCACAACGTTATAATGGTGATCACTTCGTTAACCTGCAGCACACTCCTCACTTGGGTGGCCGTTCGTTCGGCGGTTTTGTTCGGGAAAAAGAGTCATTCGAATGGCTGGGCTATAGAAACCAGCCATTCATACGAACGGGGACAAACAGACGAACGGGCAAAAATCCAGCAGACAGATGGTTCTGTCACACCGTGGCTTTCCATCCTGGCGTTGGGGCCCTAGAGAGAAGAAGCCCGGTCACCCCGGATGTGTGGTGGACCGAGCGGCGCTGAGGAGTAACGGGGCACAAGGAGCCCGGGTGGCCCGGAATCAGCCGGACCACGAGGTACTTGGTTGGTCCTGGGTGGGGGGGAGAAGCTGCCCATAGCGGGATAAGGTAGCATAGGTGGGGAGGGAGGACGAAGCAGCCTCTGGAACACTAGCGGATACTGGTCTCCGGCCGCCACCAACTTTTACCCCCTTCCGGTCGGGACAAATGTACTGCCACTTGTTGCCGCACTCTTTACCCATAGGGGATCTCCCGACCGTGCCCCGGGAGCTTGGGGCCCCCCCTCCCTTTTTCTATGCCTGTGTGGCGCGTGCCCCCCATGGTGCTTTCCCGTTCCCGGGTTAGTATAGGGACCGGAAGTGTTAGTTTCCGCCCGGGTTTGGGGTGGGTCCTGGGGGCAGCTGGGGGAGCCGGGACGCTTGGCGGGGTCCTGCACGCACTGTACCGGGACAGCTGCTGGGGGGACTCTGGGTGGGAGTGCGGGCCGGGTAGGGGTTGGTGGGGATGGGGTGAGAGCCCCAGCACGGAGAATGCCCGAGGGGACGGGCGCGAGATGACCATTTGCACTTGCCATTGCCCCTGAATCCACTGAGCGGGGGGGAGACTGCAACTCAGACGAAATGGGACCCAGACCTATGTAACCCCCACCCGGACCACATCTTAGCTCAGAATGGCCATAGACAGACGCAGAGGGCCAGGGGAGAGGACATGGGGGACCTCTATAGAGACAGGGCAAGTAGCTCTCATTTGAGGATACGCCCATCCTTCACTTCTGCCCGCACTGGGCCACACGCGCACCCACAGACAGACTGTAACACACACTAAGACGGGGGACCAGGTGGGTGGTTAATTTAAGAGACGGAACACCCAGATCGGATTCACCCAACTAGACAGTCAAGTCTGCTTTTGTACATAGTTTCATTGTTGTGTTTGTTTATCTCGTTTAACTCACACCCCTCTGATATTAGGGGCTACCGCCCCACCGCGCACCCGCGACCAGGGGACACCGCCCCATACGTGGGCCCCCTGAGTTAGGTGAGCACACCCGGGTTCCCCCTGCGCCCCTTCCCCGCCGGTCCCTCCCCCTTGTCCGCCCCTCCCCCCCCTCGGCCCCTGTGACGCCGCTCTGGCCTCCATGCCCACCCCGGGTACTGGGGGGTTTGCCCCGGCGCCCCTTCGCCTCTGGTCCAACAATGTCAGGGGCCTGAACACGCCGGAACGGAGATCGCACCTGCTGAGAGCTTTGTGGGCAGCTCGGGCTTCGGTCGCATTTCTCCAGGAGACCCATTTTCAGGGGGGAGAGGCCCCGGTTCTCGGGGATCGGAGGTTTCCTGCGGGGTTCGCCAACCACAGAGACGCCAAGAAAGCAGGAGTGGCTATCCTCTTCGCCAGCACTGTGCCCTTCACCTGCCTGGAGGAACTGGCCGACCCGAATGGAAGCTACTTATTCATTAAAGGCACGATAGCAGATCGGCGCTACACCTTCGCCTCCGTGTACGCACCTAATGCCAAACAATATCGCTTCCTCGCTAAAATAGCACGGCTGCTTGAGGGTTTCCGGGAAGGGCTCCTGATCCTCGCGGGTGACCTCAATGTCCCCATGGACCCCCGCATAGACACCTCGAGGGGGGGTAGCTCACTGTCGGCAACTTGCCTTCGGGTCTCCCAGACGGCACTTCGAACGGCAGGGCTCGCGGACGGATGGCGGGTCCTTCACCCAGACGCGAGAGATTATTCCTACTATTCCCCAGTGCATCGAGGTCACAGCAGACTAGACTACATCTTTATCTCCCAAGAGTACCTCCACCTGCTGCACTCATGTGAGATCCTTCCGGCCACTTGGTCCGATCACTCACCGGTCCTGGCCGTCATGGCGTCCCCCCTACATAAGCCCACACGCCGGCAATGGAAGCTAAACGACCAACTGCTTGCAGATACAGTCACCCTGGCAGACGCCAAGTCGGTTCTTCGCCAATACTTCAATGAAAACGACTCTATAGAGACGTCACACCTGACCCGCTGGGAAGCACATAAGTGCGTAATCCAGCGATACTTCATCAAGGTCGGTACAGCGCGAAAGAAGGAGTCGCGCAGGCTCTTAACAGACCTCCACACAAGGGTCACCCAGTTAGACCAAGAACACAAAGCTACAGACTCGGAGGAAGTATACAGAGCGCTCTTAGATGCACGACGGGCCCTACAACACCAACTGTCTAAACAACTCTCACATTCACTGCGGAAATCCAATCGCCACTTTTACGAGTTCTCCAATAAGTGTGGCCGCCTGCTCGCCAGAATGTTGCAGCAGAAACGCCGCCAGAGCCATATAACTAAAATCAGGACGTGCAGCGGTCCCCTTACACAAGTACCTGACAAGATAATCGGAGAATTCCGAGACTACTATGCCAAGCTCTACAACATTGCACCAGACAGGACTACTTAGACCAACATGTCACCCGGACCCTCAAGCGCGAACAAAGGGAGGAACTCGAATCCCCCATCACGATTGAGGAGCTCCAGGGGGCCCTAAAAAAACACCCCCCTCGACAAGGCCCCAGGGCCAGATGGGCTCCCCCCACGCTACCTTAAGGCATTCGGAGAGATACTATTGCCGGAGCTACTGTCGGGCCTGAACTCGCTACTGGAAGAAGGACGGTTCCAGGGGGACACCCTCCTGGCAACCATAACGGTAATACCCAAGGAAGGCAAAGTCCCGGCCGAGTGCTCCAGTTATAGACCACTATTGCTACTCAACTCCGACTTTAAGCTTTTTACGAAGGTCCTAGCGAACCGCATAGGCCGCCTGATTTCTACGCTGGTCCATCCGGATCAGACTGGCTTCATCCCAGGGAGAGAAGCCAAAGACAATACGGTCCGGGCCCTCAACATCCTACATACACAACAGCGCTCCGAGCGAGGTAGCCTTCTCCTCTCTACCGACGCTGAGAAGGCCTTTGATAGGGTGGACTGGCATTTCCTCCAAACCACGCTCCGGACGATGGGTTTCGGCCCAAACATCCTGCATTGGACCGCAGCACTCTATGCGACCCCAATGGCCCAGCTCCGGATCAATGGAGTCCTCTCACCGACATTTGAGATAAAAAAACGGGACCCGGCAGGGGTGCCCCCTGTCCCCCCTTCTGTTTGCCCTATCTCTGGAACCTTTTCTGGAGGCGGTCAGGCGGGATGGGGGAATTACGGGGCTCACCCAAGGCGGCCGGGAACATAAGGTGGCGGCCTATGCGGATGACCTCCTATTCTTCATAGGAAGCCCACTGGTCACGATCCCCAATCTACTCTCGGCATTTGATGCGTTTGGAGCCCTCTCCAACTTGAAACTCAACGCGACGAAGTCGGAAGCTCTCCATATATCCCTGACACATAAGCTGGGGGAACTCTTGCAGGCTCGCTTCCCCTTTTGGTGGTGCACACGCCGATTAAAATACCTAGGGATCTGGTTGACGAGGGATCTAACCCAGCTCTACCAGGAAAACTTCCTCCCCATCCTCCGCACACTCCAAACGGACTTGATGCGCTGGGGGAAGCTCTGTGTGTCTTGGTTCGGACAGATAAATGCAGTGAAGATGAACTTGCTACCACGCTTGCTGTACCTGTTCCAGACCATTCCAATAGCTCTCCCGCAGTCCTTCTTCCGATCCCTGGACTCCGCGATACTGAAATTCATATGGTCGACGGGCCCACCGAGAGTGAGGAGGGCGCAGCTCATCCTCCCGAAGCACCGGGGGGGCATGGGCCTTCCGCACATCCGGGGATACTACCAGGCCTCTCACCTCTCCCGTGTCGTCGATTGGCATGTGTCAGCCACGGACAAACAATGGGTCCAACTGGAGTTGGCGTGGGCGAGGGGACGGATTCCGCCGGTGGTTTGGACGCGGGCCCCGATGAGACCAGGAACTCAGACGCCACCCCTTCATTGGGGCGACGATGAGGATATGGTCGAACATCCGCTATAAATTACAGCTCACGACCTACCCCGCGCCCATGACGCCGGTGGTGTACAACCCCGACCTGGCTGACGGGCTGCGAGCGCAGGACGTGGCCGGCTTCGGAGGAAGGGAGGCCCAGCTCCTCCGGGCGTGGTGTACCAGGACAGAGATGAAAACCTACCTGACGGCGCAAACCAGGCCCACAGGCCTACTCCAATTCCGTTATCAACAGGTTAAGCATTACTACGCCACCTTCCAAGGGAAACAGTTACTGCACAGAGACCCCACGCAATTTGAGACTTTCTGTTCCAGCGAAGAACACCTGACCTGTGGGATATCGACGCTTTACGCAATGCTCCTGGCTGCTGACCAGGGAGCGCCAGCGCATTTCCACGCTAAGTGGGAACAGGCAACGGGGGTCGCCCTGACGGACCAGCAATGGGAAAAGATTCACATCCTCACGCACCAAGGGATACTAAGTACCAAAATGAGAGAACTTAACTACAAAGTCCTGACCTGCTGGTACAGGACTCCGTCTAAACTGCGGTCCATGGGGCTGACATCTGACGACTCATGTTGGCGATGCACAGCCGCTGAAGGTACAGACCTGCATATCTGGTGGACATGCCCTCGGATCACAGGTTACTGGCAACTGGTACATGACAAACTCGTGGAAATCCTTGAGGAAGATATCCCCATGGAGCCCTTGCCCATGTTACTCAGCCATACGCAAATGCCAATACCACGCTACAAAAAATCCCTAATTCGGCACTTCCTCAATGCCGCCAAGAGCCTGATCCCCGCCAGATGGAAGTCGACTGACGTCCCCACGCTATCTCAATGGCTAGATAAGACAGACGAAATATACACGATGGAGACCCTCACGGCTGAGCTCCGGGGAACACAGGAGCGCTGTACCCGACTGTGGGCCCCCTGGATCACTTTTATGGCGGACCGGGGGCGGGGGTCGCCGGCCCATCGGGGGTCTGGGAGGGAGGCCGGGGACGGTTGATGGGGGGCCGTGGGGGGCCGTGGGGGGTCATGGGGTGCGGGGTACATCCCCCCCCTTTTTTTTTTCCTCCCCCTTTCCCTGCCCCTTACCCGCGCCGGCTCCTGAGGGGACCCGGCTCACTCCCCCCCTATTAACATAAAGGACCCGACACATTCGGCCTGAACCCCTCCCTCACAAGATAAACACCGCACAACCCGGATTTGGTATTGACAGGGTCCAAGGGCACCACGCATACAATGTACCCAACCAAGTTCACACAGGCGATTATGAACTAGAACGAGACTGTGTAGGGAGAGCCGCACTCGATGAGCATAGCTAGCCGGACGCCCAAAAGGGAGCTCGCCCCGCACACACTGGCCCTGTGGGGCGACCGGGGGTTCGGAGCTCACATGACACCACCAGGCCCTGACACCTGACAGCCCCAGAGGGACCCAGAAGATCTGAACGTGGCCCCGACTCGGCCACCCGGGAAAGCGGACGGCACGAGGACCCCTTACCCTTGACCATGACCTAGGGGATGCAGACGACCAGGGGGTGCCCCTCTCGCTTCTGGAGGGCGCGGGGATGCTAAAACACCCAGGCCCGCACGAGATCCCCCCCCCCCCTAGAGGGGAGAGCTCGGCCCGCACCTTAAACCAAGGAGCCCCGTCCAAACTGCGCCATGATGCGCATACTCACCTACCTACCACCTCACCCACAACCTTCTCCACATGGGGTCCGAGACTCGGGGGCGGGGGATGGGGAGTGGGGAAAGGGAGTAATGGCGCCATTGGTGGCCCTCGGGGGGTTGCCCCTGCCGTCCGGTGAGAACCTGGCTGCCAACTGAGCACTCACAACAGGCTTGCACCTCAGCAGGGGGGGGCAATTAGGGAAGGGGTATACCAAAAGGGGTCATTAGCGTAACACTGTTATGGAAAGGAATGTTTGCACTGTTACTTCCTTGTCAAACCACAAACTAAATAAGAATGTCAAAAAAAAAAAAAAAATGTCTGCCTCATAATCTAAGGAAACAGTATTGGTCCTAGCGATACGAAGCTAAGCTGATAATAAGCTATTACTGAAAAATCAGATTCAGCACCCAGTTCGGCATGCGGCTACAAAACTAGCGTTGCTCAAATAGTGAGCAATATGTGATGAGCAAAGATGTTACATAGTGAATGTAGAGCTATCAAGTGCTGAATAGTACATAGTAACATTTGCTAAATAGAAAAGAAAGGAAATACTGACAGAAAGCCCTAGTTATGGTAGAAGCTGCTGCTAGGATATTAAAAATAGCAGTGGGTAAAGCACGAAACGTAATATCGTGCTAAAATGACAGGATAAATGTGATAATATTCACAGAAAAGGAAGAAAAGTAAATAAGCAAAAAAATAACATGATAATGAATAGCGTCTTAAGGCTAAATACCCCCTATGTGCCTTCGTGGGCACCAGGACTAACGCCCACTAGTATATGATAGTAAATAGCGTCCTAAGGCTAGAAACCCCCCATGTGCCTTCATGGGCACCAGGACTAACCCCCACTAATACTCTCCTAAATGAGACAGCAGATAAAAAGAGAAGATACAAAATATAAAGAAAAAAATATGATAAATTAGTGGCGATAAAGTAGCGCCAGAATCCCCTGACGCGCGCGTTTCGCCTAAGCGACGAGCTTAGGCGAAATGCGCGCGTCAGGGGATTCTGCCGCTACTTTATCGCCACTAATTTATCATATTTTTTTCTTTATATTTTGTATCTTCTCTTTTATAAACAAGAGATTACTATGCAATACCAGCACTGGTCAGTAGGGGTCACTGTGTGTGGAGCGGGGCAGGGATAGGACGTTCCAGCATATCCCTCCCTGCCTATCTATACTCACTGATCTGCAGGGGTGCAGCTACAGAAAGTCCAGACAGCAACTCCCACCCTGCAGAGACAGCCTACAGCTCAGGGAAGTAAGGGATGGGGGGAAAGGCTGCAAGGAGACATGGGGACACTGAGACACTAAGGGACATTGGGAGACATTATGACACAGACACATGGGGACACATTGTCCCCATGTCTCCCAGTGTCCCCATGTCTCCCAGCCAGTGTCCCTAGTGTCTCAGTGCCCCCAGTCTGCCAGTGTCTCACTGTCCCCATGTCTCCTAGTGCCTCCATGTCTCCCTGTGCCTCATGTGTCTCAATGTCCCCATGTCTCCAAGCTAATGTCCCTAGTGTCTGTGGCCTTGGTGTCTCCTTGTCCCCATGTCTCCCAGTGCCCCCATGTCTCAATGTCCCCATGTCCCCCAGCCAGTGTCTCTAGTGTCTGTGTCTCTAGTGTCTGTGTCTAGTGTCTGTGTCCCCATGTCTTCAAGTGTCCCCTATTTTCCCAGTGTCCCCATGCGTCCCAGCCAGAGTCCCCTAGTCTCCCAGTGTCACTGGTGTCTCCGTGTCCTTAGGTCTACCCGTGTCCCCAGGTCTTCCCGTCTTCCTAGTGACATGGGGACCCTGGGATACATGGGGACACAGGGAGACATGAGGCATTGAGACACTGTGATACATAGGATCACTGGGAGACCTGGGGACATGACACTAGGGGACACTGGGAGATATGGGGCACAGAGACACTGATACATAGGAACACTGAGACCTGGAGTAATCGACACATGGGGGCACTGGGAGACATGGGGCCACTGGGAGGAATCCATCTATACAGCAGAATCAAACTAAGTAGTTTTTTGGTGATTTTACAGCATTTTCTCTTATATCACTCCTTGTGATTTACATCATGTGATGTCACCCATACATATATAATTATGCAAATTAGCAAGGCCGGTATGTTTTTCCAAGAAAGGTGGCAACCCTAACTACTTTTCACATACTCTTACTTAAGTATGGAAACTTAAGAGGGATGTATGGGAACAAAACTTGTGTGGACGGGCTGACAATGAATATAGTTAAAGAGACACTAGAGTCACCAGAACAACTACAGCTTATTGAATTTGTTCTGGTGAGTAGAATCATTACCGTCAGGCTTTTTGCTGTAAACACTGTCTTTTCAGAGAGAATGCAGTCTTTACATTACAGCCTAGTGATAACTTTACTGGCCACTCCTTAGATGGCTGTTAGAGATCCTTCCTGGGTCATGGCTGCCTAAAATGCATTCAAACATTCAGTGTCTCCTCCCTCTGCATGCAGACACTGAACTTTCCTCATAGAGATTCATTGATTCAATTCATCTCTATGAGGAGATGCTGATTGGCCAGGGCTGTGTTTGAATCATGCTGGCTCTGTCCCTAATCTACCTCTTTGTCAGTCTCAGCCAATCCTATGGGTAAGCACTGTGATTGGATTAGGCCGCCACGTCTAATGATGTCAGCAGACTGCTTGTTTTTCTGAGTCTAACAGCATGCAGAGTTACAGCTTCAGGCTTGAATACAGTAAGATTTTGCTATATTTATGGAGGCATGAGGGGCCCAGGGGGGCTAGATGGTGGTGTTAACACTATAGGGTCATGAATTCATGTTTGTGTTCCTGACCCTATAGTGATCCTTTAAGGTAATGCTGACTTTGGTCTCTCTAACACTGTGGTATGTTCCCTTTCTTCTACACTCACTACATACAGCTTTTCTCTGTCCCAGACCATATACCAGGAGCTTCTGCCTGCTAGTAAGAAGGTAAGGAGACAAGTGGACCAGCGAGTGCTAGGGGACAGTCCTTAGAAAGCGTTGAGCAAGCGCATCATTAGATGCATTTATGCCAAGCTCAAGGTGCTGTCTGCATAGTATGCCCTTAGTTGGCCAGCTGCATGATTGGCAGGCAGCCTGACATGCATTCATACCAGGCTGGCCTTCTAATTCTTTGGGCATGTTCTCCCCTTTTGGCAGGTTACGTGATTTGTGTCAGTGGCACACCCTTTTACCGTGCCCATTGACTTCCTGCTTGACTGGACACTGCTGTTAGGGGTTATGGATTTACTTGAAAGATGAAAACATAAATTAGTGAGAGATTAGCCTAGGGTATGTGTTTTCTTATAGCTGCTGTTTTCTTTCTCTCCAGCACCATCTCCATCAGATACATGACGCTTGGGAGAGTTTTACTGTTTTTGGTCGATATGATTCTGTAATTAGGCCCGCCATAATTGTCAGCACCAGGTCCACTGGG
>OW240912.1:357454510-357467271 GCA_933207985.1 Pelobates cultripes
CCCTCACACACAGCACACTTACACACACAGCACCCGTACACCGCACACTACCAGCACACAGCTCCCTTACATACACAGCATCTTCACAAACAGCACCCTCACACACAGCACACTACCAGCACCCTCTCACACACACACAGCAGTGTATGTATGTATGTGTGCATGTATGTGTATATATAATTATATACATACATATACACGCAGCGTGTGTGTTTGTGCTTTAGTGTGTACACCCTTATGCAATAGGCTGCGCAAGGCTATGGTGTCTGCATGTGAGTATGCTTACTCTATTATTAACCGTTTTATTCTGAAAGGACCAATATTTTATATAAAAAAAGCAATATATATTTGAGATATATATTTTACTCAATCATCTGGGGTGGCAAGACATTATTATTATTATTATTATTTTATTTATATAGCGCCGACAAATTCCGTAGCGCTGTACAATGGGTGGACTAACAGACACATAATTGAGATCAGACCACTGACGTACAGTAACAGAGGGGGTTGAGGACCCTGCTCGATGAGCTTACATGCTAGAGGGAGTGGGGTATAGTGACACAAAGGGTTAAAGTAGGGGAATTAAATAGTTTGTTACAGAAGGGTTTATTGAGTGCTTGGTAGGTCATTTTTGACAGGTGCAAGAACGGAGTCATGGGGTGGGGGATGAGAAACCTGCTGACAGTTTAATTGATACGCTTTAATGAAGAAGTGAGTTTTCAAAGATTTTTTGAAGGAGTGGAGGCTGGGTGAAACTCTGATTGAGGAGGGAAGGGAGTTTCACAGAATAGGTGCAGCCCTGGAGAAGTCTTGAAGGCAAGCATCAGAGGTGGGGATCCGGGCAGAGGATAGGCGTAGGTCTTGGGCTGAGCGCAGGGGTCTCGACGGGACATACTTGTGTATGAGGGAGGATAGGTATGTTGGAGCAGCATTATGTAGGGATTTGTAAGCAAGCGCCAGAATTTTGAATTGGGCCCTATATCTAACTGGAAGCCAATGCAGGGACTGACAGAGCGTGGAGGCGTGGGAGGTGCGACCGGACAGGAAAATAAACCTCGCAGCCGCATTCGTTATAGATTGCAGCGATGCAAGCTGGGAACATGTAAGACCGGTGAGAAAGGGATTGCAATAGTCAAGGCGAGAGAGAACAGCAGCATGAACCAGTACCTTAGCCGCGTCCGGCGTTAGATATGGGCGGATGCGCGCTATGTTCTTGAGTTGGAAGTGACAGGATTTGGCTATCGATTGAACATGGGGAGTAAAAGAGAGATCAGAATCAAAAAGAACCCCTAGGCAGCGAGCCTGGGAGGTAGAGGTGATAGTAGCGCCGTTGACTTAGATGGAGACAGACACAGGAGTAGCAGCACTTGAGGGAGGAAAAACTAGAAGTTGTGTTTTGGACAGGTTGAGTTTAAGGAAGTGAGCAGCCATCCAGTTGGAAATAGCAGAGAGGCAGTCAGAAACACGAGTCAAGGTGGGTGGAGAGAGATCAGGGGAGGACAGGTAGATTTGCGTGTCATCTGCATATAAATGGTATTGGACGCCAAAGGAGCTGATGAGTTTACCAAGGGAGGCAGTATAGATAGTGAACAGTAGGGGGCCGAGGACAGAACCTTGGGGGATGCCGACAGGGAGGGGTTGGTGAGAAGAGGCAGAGCCAGAGAAAGAAACACTGAAAGAGCGCTGGGAGAGGTAGGAGGAGCACCAGGAGAGAGCAGTATCCCATAGACCAAAGTTACGGAGAATGTGAAGAAGCTGTTGGCGTAGACAACTCTCTCGAGGCAAATGGCAGTAGCGAGATAGGGTGGTAGTTGGATGGGGAGTTGGGATCAAGGTTGGGCTTTTTCAGAATTGGGGTTACGGTTGCATGTTTGAAGGCAGAGGGAAATGTGCCAGAGGAAAGGGAGAGATTGAAAATGTTAGCGAGAGGAAGTGCAAGAGAGGGAGACAAAGTGCGGATGAGATGCGAGGGAATAGGATCGAGGGAGCAGGTGGTGGGGCGGGAGGACAGGAGCCGAGCAGAAACTTCTTGTGCTGTAGCAGGTGCAAATGAGCTTAGGATGCAGGGGGAGTGGGGTTGGGTGATGTATTGATACTGATTGGAGAAAGATTAGAGATCTCTTTCCTGATTGTAGAGATCTTCTCAGTGAAATGAGATGCAAAGTTTGTGGCGGACAAGGTGGTGGAAGGAGGGGGAGTCACAGGGCGAAGAAGTGCATCAAAAGTGTGAAACAGGTGTTTGGGTTGGTGGGACAGTGTGCTTATGAGGGCGTTGAAGTAGCTTACTTTTGCAGAGGAAAGAGCCATGCTGTAGGAGCGCAGAATAAATTTATAGTGGACAAAGTCAGATGCAAAGTGAGACTTTCTCCAGCAGCGTTCAGCAGTTCTGGAACATTTTTGGAGATAACAGGTCAGCTTGGTGTGCCAGGGTTGTAGTTGGAGGCGCTTGCTGCGTTTAACTGTAGGAGGTGCCATGATGTCAAGTTGAGAGGAGAGAGTGGAGTTGTAGAGTGAGGTTGCAGAGTTAGGGCAGTTGTGATTTGAGATGGGTAAAAGGAGTGTTTGGAGTTTAGTGGAGAAGTGCTGGAGATCGAGGGAGTTGAGGTTTCTGCGAGGTTGGAGAGTGGATGGTGGTGAGATTTTGGTATGGGGTATGCATATGTTAAATGTTAGCAGATGGTGGTCAGACAAAGGAAATGGAACAGTGGTGAGATCAGAGGTTGTACAGAGATTGGTGAAGATGAGGTCAAGAGTGTTTCCTGCAGTGTGAGTTGCTATCTGTGAGAGTCCAAAGGAGGAGGTTACAGAGAGCAGACGAGAGGCATCAGGGCAGTTGAGCTTGTTGATAGGGATATTGAAGTCCCCAAGTATGAGAGAGGGAGTGCTAGAGGAAAGAAAGTGGGGTAACCAGGAGGAAAAGTGTTCAATGAATAGTTTAGGGTGACTGGGGGGGCGATAGGTGATGGCAATTCTTAAAGGAGTGGGCTTAAAAAGGCGTACAGTGTGAACTTCAAAGTAAGTAAAGGATAGGGCAGGGGCAGGGAGGATAGGTTGAAAGGTACATTGAGGGGAGAGAAGGATGCCTACACCACCTCCTTTACAGTCGAGTCTAGGAGTATGGGAGAACTGTAGACATAGCCTTACATATTACATGCGACAATATATGGGGCTGGCATAGATCTTGTTTGCTGTGGTCACTACATTATGATTATTCTGTTCCCTTGACATTTGGTAGTACTTCAGTACCAACTTAATTTTTCGTTATTTATGGTGTTAAGCAGAAATGTAATCACTTTTGGGTATTGGCAGAATGAAAATGGATAATTGAGGCTTTTGTGATAGGAAGATTTACAGCTTATTGGTAAAAGGTTTTAGATACACTGTTATAAATATTAACAGGGAATTAATACTGGTCATTAATGTATGAATCAATTTCAATTTTTAGTCCAAAGATTGAAAAATGACCCAAGCTGTTGTATTTTCAATTAAGCTTTTTTAGCCTAAAAATTTTAATGTACATAGAATTCATGACAGTCACTATATTGCTAAAACAAGGCAAATATACAGCTGTCTCTTTTGGGGTCATAATATGTACCTCATATTTAGATCAAAAACACAGCCTGCACTGAAGAAAATAAATATTTGAAACTTACTTATAATCCATTCAGGGACAGTCATGCTGCGACCCCTGCTCCTAAGTCATCTGTTCTGTTTTACCCAGTCCAGTGCTTCCCATAGAGCTATTTGGTACATAAGGCTCATGCGTCTTCCTCACATCCCTTCCTTCCTCAGGAAAGAGAAAAAACACGTTGCAGCTTTACTGTTCTAGCCATATCACGGGCTAATGTTGTACTGCTGGAGATCTAGTAATGGAATTTTCATTTGGCTGATTGATGTAAACATGGATTACTGAGAGATGAGGCGAACTCTACTCATGATACCTTTACTAAGGATCATGACCTGCTCCCTTGATCCTATTCCCTCGTATCTCATCCGTACTCTGTCTCCTTCTCTTGCTTTGCCTCTCACTAACATTCTCAATCTCTCCCTCTTATCGGACATATTTCCATTACCCTTCAAACATGTGACTGTAACCCCGATTCTAAAAAAGCCCAACCATGATCCTAACTCCCCGTCCAACTACCGCCCTATTTCGCTACTGCCTTTTGCGTCCAAGATCCTTGAAAGACTTGTGTATGTGAAATTGACAGACTTACTCGAGTCCAATTCTCTGCTCGACCCACTTCAGTCTGGTTTCCGCGCTCAGCACTCTGGGGAAACTGCTCCGACCAAAGTATCAAATGATCTACCTGCTGCAAAATCTCATGGTCACTACTCTATCCTAATTCTCCTTGACCTTTCCGCTGCTTTTGATACTGTCCTTGTTCCCTTACTGTTCTCGATCTATACTGCCTCCCTTGGTAAACTCATCAGCTCCTTTGGCTTCCAACATCACTTTTATGCGGATGACACGCAAATCTATCTGTCCTCCCCTGATCTCTCCCCTCTCCTCTTGACTAGTGTCTCTGACTGCCTCTCTGCTATTTCTAACTGGATTGCTGCCCACTTCCTTAAACTTAACTTGTCCAAAACAGAACTTCTGGTCTTTCCTCCCTCAAGTGTTGCTACTCCCATCTTTGTCTCCCTCCACGTTAATGGTGCTACCATCAACACCACCACGCAGGCTTGCTGCCTATGTGCTCTCTTTGACTCTGATCTCTCCTTTACCCCTCATGTCCGGTCGATCGTCAGATCCTGCAGCTTAAATCTCAAAAATATTGCGCTCACCCACCCCTACTTAATGCCAGATGCGGCTAAGGTATCATCTCTCGCCTTGACTACTGCAGTCCGCTTTTCAGTGGTCTTATATGCTCCCAATTTGCCCCATTTCAGTCTATAAAGAATGCGGAGGCGAGGCTCATCTTCCTGTCCGCGCGCACCTCCCATGCCATACCCCTTTGTCAGTCCCTGCATTGGCTTCCTGTAAGATATAGGGCTCAATTTAAAATTCTGGTTCTTTCTTTCAAATCTCTACATAATGCTACTCCCACCTATCTATCCTCCCTAATACACAAATATGTCCCATCTAGGCCCCTACACTCTGCCGAAGACCTACGTCTATCCACGGTTCATACTCCCACCTCTGGTGCTCGCATTCAAGATATCTCTAGGGCTGTACCGTTCCTCTGGAACTCCCTTCCCTTTTCCGTTTGATGCTCACCCAGTCTCTACTCCTTTAAAAAAAAAAATAAATAATAATAATTAAAAACTAACTTTTTCACAAAAGCATATCAATTAAATTGTTAATGGCTCCAAAAAAACACACTAAGTCTTCATTGAATACTATTCTACGAATCTACTTCACTAATACTTTCCTTACCTTTTGTGTCCGTTTACCCCATTCCCTCTAGCATGTAAGCTCATTGAGCAAGGCCCTCAACATCTCTGTTTCTGTGCATCAAACCTGTCTCGTTACAATTACATGTTTGTTAGTCCACCCATTGAAAAGCGCTATGGAATTTGTTGGCGCTATATAAACATAATCGTAATGACCACTACAGTTTATGATGGTAGTTATAGTAAATCGAGCCTTTCTTGGACAAGCGCATAGCTTTCTTCTAAAGCACAAAATTTAAATTTATTTATTTTTAGTTTATTTCCCCTTTTTCTCTTCTGTCTTTCTCTTGGGTGTAAAACTCATTTCACTTTCTTTTTGAAAATGTTACTCTAGATTGATTCTGTTGTGACTTCAAATGCAATTCCATGTAATTTGCTCAAGTAATGCTATGTTTTTGCTTTGTTAATGCATGTGTTGTCTCTAGTGAATAAAAATAAAAGCCTTTGTTAAAAAGGAGCAAGGGATAAGCAATGTAATAGACTATTTTTCACGTACGTTATGATGCAAGCTCACTGGCATAACAGGGAAGCAAGTGCATGCCATACCAGTCTTCAGCGCCTAATGAGAGACAGTGTCTATGAAAATCCCAGTGCAGTGATGGGGCTGTGTTCATTTGTAGTCCCATATTTAGCTTCTTTCAGAAGAAAACATATCGTGCAATTGGTAGGCTGAAAACAGCCGGTTGCACTTGAAGAACGAAGGCACTGTGCATTAGCACCTGAATGGAATATTGAAATCTATCTCAGATGTGTAGCACAATCTATAGAAGAAGAAAATAATACTCTCCTTCTGTTCACTGTTAATCATTTGTTTACACCTGTATCCTTCCACTTTGGTCAGAATTGCTTTAGAACCGATGAAGGAAACCATTCCTGAAAGTTATTGTTCAAAATTCTGTAAGTTCAATAGCAAAGATATTACAATGCAAAATCATCATTTTAGTTGCATATGCATATATAAATGCATGCATGTTAATATCCAATTACATTTTAAACTATCTTTGACATCTGGACGTCTCAGCAAAATGTCTGCCAAATGTTCTAAAGATGAAAGTGTTGTCCAGAGCTGTTCTTCATTTCTGAAGTCTTTGAAGGAAAATTATTTAAAATATGTTAGAACATTACTAAAATCGTATATACAAGCTGACAAAAAGAATCAAGACTAATAAATATGATGCACAAAATAGTCACCAGAACAACTACAACTTATTAAATTTGTTCTGGTGAGTAGAATCATTACCGTCAGGCGTTTACTGTAAACACTGTCTTTTCAGAGAAAATGCAGTGTTGACATTACAGCCTAGTGATCACTTCACTGGCCACTCCTTAGATGGCTGTTAGAGATCCTTCCTGGGTCATGGCTGCCTAAAATGCATCCAAACATTCAGTGTCTCCTCCCTCTGCATGCAGACACGGAACTTTTCTCATAGAGATTCATTGATTCAATTCATCTCTATGAGGAGATGCTGATTGGCCAGGGCTGTGTTTGAATCATACTGGCTCTGCCCCTGATCTGCCTCCTTGTCAGTCTCGCCAATCCTATGGGGAAGCATTGTGATTGGATCAGGCTACCACTTCTGATAATGTCAGCACACTGCTTGTTTTTCTGAGTCTAACAGCATGCAGAGTTACAGCTTCAAGCTTGAATACAGTAAGACTTTTACTATATTTATGGAGGCATGAGGGACGCAGGGGGGCTAGATGGTTCTGTTTACACTATAGGGTCAGGAATACATGTTTGTGTTCCTGACCCTATAGTGATCATTTAAAGCAGCACTGTAATTCTTTTCTTCTTTTTGTTTTCCTTTTGCCATTCACCATTTAATGATTTATACTGCCCTACCCCTTGCCATGTGCATTTATTTGTATTCATATTTTTTCCTTGAAGCAGACTTCAATATCTGAGCACCTTCTTAACCATTTTGTTGCCCACTGTCCATCATGTCTGCAGCTTGCCTTTCTTTTAGATTCTTTTGTCTGATGCATTGTGAGTAAATTTACCTTGGCAAATGAAAATTTTCCCTGCTTTTCTATATGTATACAAAGATAATAAAAATAAGTTTAACCCCTTAGTGACCAGACCGCTTTTAAATTTTCTTACCGTTTGGGACCAGGGCTGTTTTTACATTTCTGCTGTGTTTGTGTTTAGCTGTAATTTTCCTCTTACTCATTTACTGTACACACACACATAATTTACATTTTTTTCCGCCTTTAAATGGTCTTTCTAAAGATACTATTATTTTCGTCATATCATATAATCTACTATAATTTTTTTTTTTATCAAACATGATGAACTTTAAAAAAGAAAAACACTTTTTCTAACTTTGACCCCCACAATCTGTTGCGCATCTACAACCGCCAATAAACATCCATGCTAAATAGTTTCTATATGTTGTCCTGAGTTTAGAAATACCCAATGTTAACATGTTCTTATTTTTCTTTTTTTTCCAAGTTATAGGGCAATAAGTACAAGTAGCACTTTGCTATTTCCAAACCATTTCCCCCCCAAAATTAACGCATTGTAACGCAAGTTACGTTGTAACACTGATATCTGTCAGGAATCCCTGAATAACCCTTCACATATATTTTTTAAAAGACGACAACCTAAGGCAGGGGTAGGCAACCTTTTAGCAGCACTGTGCCGATATAGGATTGTGATGTCCCGTAGCATGCCGATCCTATTGTTTTAAATTGAGGTATGTATGCTGCCGTATTCTGCTTTTTATTTTTACTGTAATTGCTTTGTATCGTTGTATTTGTGCGTATATGAGCTAATATATTGTATATGTTCATTAGTAGTTTATGGTATTGTGTATGATACATATGAATGTGGGCTGTGTATGAGAGCTGCTTGTGGAATTGTGTGTGGATGGATATTTCACGTTGTGTGTATTTGTGGGGCTGTTTGCATGTATGTGGATTTTTAGTGGTGTTGCATTTGTGTGGATTGTGTGTGTGTATGTTTGTGTGTGGGCTACTCGTATTATTTGAACGAGGGAGAGTTATTCTGCATTTCTGTGTATATCTAGCAGTGTGGGTGGCTTCGCTGGGTCTTTGCACGGCTCTCAAGGCTGCTAGAGCCAAATAGGCCCTGGCCTATCAGGAGTCCCAGTGAAACTTCAGATATCTGCTAATGTGAAGAGGTGGTGAAGGACAATCCTCCATTTATGCATTGCAGCACTTGTGAATGGGAATCCACACTGGAGTAGAGAAGCCTGCAGCTGCTGTTGCAGCTCCTGTCCTTGACCTGTACCTGGCCAGCCTGGTCCCCACTAGAACCCAGGGAAGTAATCCACACTGCTAGATATACACAGAAATGCAGAATAACCCTCCCCTTATACAAATAATACGAACAGCCCACACACAAACATGCACCCTACATGCAATACCCCAAACACCTACACGAACTATCAAACACACAATGTGACATCCTCCACACACAATTTCACAAGCAGCCTTCATACACACCCCACATTCAAAAGGTACACAATACCACTAACTACTCATGAACATATACAATATAATAATTCACATACACACAAATACAATGATACAAAGCAACTGCAGTATAAATAAAACAAGCAGGATATGGCAACATACACATCTCAGTTTAACCCCTTAAGGACACATGACATGTCTGACATGTTATGATTCCATTTTATTCCAGAAGCTTGGTCCTTAAGGGGTTAAAAAAATAGGACCGGCATGCTATGGGACATCACAATCTTATTTTGGCACAGGTCTAGAGGTATAGACTAAAGGTCTAGAGGTATATACATTAGAGATTGACCGATATCGATTTTATTTATTTTTTATTTTTTTAGAGCTGATACCGATATTCTGTGAACTTTCAGGCCGATAGCCGATAACTTACCGATATTCTGTACTGTAGTGGAGCTGCAATGTTAAATCCCAATATCTCCGCTGGTACAGAAAGTAATCCAAGTAAAGCACTGGAAATGAAGGCAATATCCCAAAGCCTCCAGTAACTGGACGAAACACAGTTCTGGGAGTCAACTGACGATTTTATTCACAGCTCCAGTATTTGTGGTTCCCCATGCAAGGGGTTTCCTTAATCACTTTACAGGGGTTATACAGTAGAGGACTACATGGGCAACTGAATATACAGGACATTTCTCCCACCATGTACTGCTGTACGAGAGGAATACTCCCACTAGAATATCCTGTTAAGTGGGTTATCCCTCTGTACAGTAGAACCGGCTTTTCACACAAAAATACATAACTTTAATATTATTCATAGGATTATACCGAATGACCGTTCGGTAGATAGCTGGGGTCTGAGCGCACACTCTGTGAAAGTACCGCGCAGATCCCAGCATAAATAACCGAACGCCGCACGAAACACACTTTATTATACCTTTATCTTAAAAGTACCAAATACATAATTGAGTATAAAATACTGAAGGACCGGTGCTCCCGAACGGCCTGGACGTCGAGTAGCCGATTTTGGTTCCAGGCACTAGACGACCAAACACCGCTGGGCTAACAAAGGATCCAAGATGGCCGACCGCCGCGTGGTCGGTAGCCAAATGACGGCCACCCGGGCAAGCAATTAACCGCCGATTGCTACACTGTTGCAATCGGTTAATGGGAGCCACACGACCCTCTGTGTGTGGGCTCCCATTCGGTACTTTATTCGTTTCACGAACAGTGTGTAAAGTCACTGTTCGTGAAACTACCATATAAGTGCTAACGGCTTTCGGCCGTTAGCATATGAATGATCTCTATTACAGAGATACACGAATACATACATAAACCGAATAAAAGCAGCTTTTGTAAGACAACCTTCAGTCTTTGAACAGTATGACCTCAAGTGGCTAGGTTTGCCACATGTACATTTACCATTTTGGGGAAAAAAAAAGACCTATTTCTAAAGGTAAATGCACAAAATATACATGCCATGTGTAGTGCATGCAGTGTGTTTAGACAGGGGAGCTGTGTGTGTTTGTGTAGTGTGTGTAGTGGATGCAGTGTGTGTTTGTGTAGTGTGTATATAATGAATGCAGAGTGTGTATAGTGAATGCAGTGTGTGGGTAGTGTGCGTAAAGTGAATGCTGTATATACTAAATGCAAAGTGTGTGTATTTGTGTAAGGAGTGTATAGTGAATGCAGTGTGTTTATTTGTATAGTGTGTGTATATACTGCAGTGTGTTTGTGTAGTGTGCATTATATAAACAAACTGCATTATATACCGTATATACTCGAGTATAAGCCGACCCGAATATAAGCAGAGGCCCCTAATTTTACCCCAAAAAACTGGGAAAACGTATTGACTCGAGTATAAGACTAGGGTGGGAAATGCAGCAGCTACTGGTAAATTTCTAAATAAAATTAGATTCTAAAAAAATTATATTAATTGAATATTTATTTACAGTGTGTGTGTATGAGTGCGCAGTGTGTGTGTGCGTGCGCAGTGTGCGTGTGATGCAGTGTGTGTTTGAGTTGCAGAGCTTTGGTGGGGGGTGGGCATTTTTATAAAAAAAATTAATTTTTTTGGTTATATTTTTTTAAATTATTTTTTATTATTATTTATATTTATATATTATTAACTGATATTATTTAAAAAATGTTGTTATATTATTTTTTTATTTTTATTATTTATATATTATTTTTTAAAATTATTTATATATTATTAATTTATTTATTTTTTGTCCCCCCTCCCTGCTTGATACATGGCAGGGAGGGGGGCTCTCCTTCCCTGGTGGTCCAGTGGCATTGGCAGTTCAGTGGGGGGAGGAGGGGGGCTGGCAGAGCTGTTACTTACCTCTCCTGCAGCTCCTGTCAGCTCTCTCCTCCTCCGCGCCGGTCCGTGCAGCTCCTCTCTCAGCTCACACTGTAAGTCTCGCGAGAGCCGCACTATGACCCCGCGGCTCTCGCGAGACTTACACTGGGAGCTGACCGAGGTGCTGACCGGACCGGCGCGGAGGAGCAGGGAGCTGCAGGAGAGGTAAGTAACAGCTCTGCCAGCCCCCAGTCTGTATTATGGCAATGTAAATTAATGTAAATTGCCATAATACAGACAGTGACTCGAGTATAAGCCGAGTTGGGGTTTTTCAGCACAAAAAGTGTGCTGAAAAACTCGGCTTATACTCGAGTATATACGGTACACACTGCGCAAACACACACACTGAATTATATACAGTGTGTTTATATACTGCAGTGTGTTTGTGTTGTATGTATATAATGCAGTATGTTTAATGCACACTTCACAAACACACTGCATTATACACACACACACACTGCTTTATATACACAGTGTGTTTGTGTAGTGTGTTTATATAATGCAGTGTGTTTGTGTAGTGTATGTTTATATAATGGAGTGTGTTTGTGTATGTATGTAATTGAGGGGGCATTTTTTTATGCTTGTTGCCTGGCCAGGGAGGGGGCTATAGCAATCGGACTGTGTACTGAGCAGTGAGGGGGGGGGGGGGGCGGGGGCAGCAAGCTGTTACTTATCTTTCCTGCAGTTCTTCCAGCTCCCCTGTGTAAATCTCGGTGCCATCTCTGTGACTATCACTTATTTGTACATAGCATTGCCTCTTCACTTTTTTTTTTGTTTTTGTAGTTTTTGGCCTTGGATTTTAGTACTACTGTGCTAGCTTTTCTGTGAAAGAAGTTAATTGGAAGTCCTCCCCCCTCTCACCCCAACCTATATAGAAATAGAGATTTTAGTACAGTAATGCTCCTGTGAGGGGAGCAAATGTTCAGTCTATGTTTAGGTTTGACATAGTTGACTAAGGTTTGTCTTTCAATTGCTCTTGCTTTGGTATGTATCATTCTACAGTTTTTCCAGAGTTGCAAAGCATTGCATATCTTTATAGTTAAGTAGGAATGTATAGAAATTGCAATGTGTTTTATATTATGCACAAATCTGTCAAAGTGCTTAATGAAATAGTTAAAGAAAAACTTGCATTGGGCATAGGTTAAAATGTACACTTACGTCGGCGCAGTGTCCGATGCCTAGTCCAACCCAAAACATTCAGATGGTTTGTCCCTGGAGGATGTTAGTGTTGAATGGTGATATAAACATCTTATGGTTGCTAAGTCTCTTCTTACTGTTATTTTTGGACTTGGCTCTCTGATAACCAACTGTCTCAAGCTTCTTGAAAGCAATTTGTACCTCGCTTAACCCCTTTTGACTGAGCCGCCTGCCTAACAACAGTATTCCAAGACCGCTTTTCTAAAACCTTTCTATCCTCCAATAGTTTGTGTTGTAGAACAGCGTAGCTTTCCAAACCACACCCTGTGAATCACAACCCTTTCGGTGAAATGTGCAGTCCTTGATTGACCCAGCTGAAGTAAAAAGTTCTTATAGATGCAGGACTAGGCAATAGTGGATC
>OW240912.1:357467371-357498495 GCA_933207985.1 Pelobates cultripes
CCCTGATGTTGTAGAACTAGAAATGTTATGATGCTATACCTGCCTTTAGAATAGTAGAGCATCATGGAAGTTGCAGTTCTGCAGCATCTTTGCATCTACAGTTTGCCCACCTCTGGCGAAGTTATGCTTATGTCACAGTTTGGTTGAGGCCATAACATAGTTTCCTGTCCAGTACCTTCCAAGGCTTAGATGTCAGAGTGTACCAGTTGCTACCATTGGATCTGTCTCTGAAAGCAGAGTCTGTGGATCTCTGAATTGCTAATCGATGGCTCTGGAGTATGGACAACCAAATTAAGATGCAGTTAGCTTAACTTTTCCTGTTTTGTTTTTTCTTTTTGTTTGTTTTGTGTTTTTGTTTAATATTTTTATTAACCATAATATTTTTTATATTTTGTTAATCATAAGTTAATATCCAATGTTTTGGAGTTTTTTTTAGGAGCAAAAATGTCTAATAAAGCTTTTGTGCTAAATAACAATATAGGAACAAAGCAAGTATATTAATGAGAAGTACAGTGGATGTGCATATGTAACCACAATGAACAGTGCACAGTTATAGTTCTATATAGTACACCTTATGCTTATTTTATTCTTCAATGGTTTTCATCTTCTAAGTTACCCTATTATCTACCACAGACATTTTTGACATTATGTGTTTTCACTATTATTGTATTGCATAATTTGGATCACTATTCATTCACCACCTATGAACTCCTATAACAATTTCCTGAAGGTGCTAGGCCACATCAATTCCAAAAATAGGTTAAATTAGTGATTTATTTAGAGTATATGGCTTCCCCAGGGTGGACTTCCTCCAATTGAAAAAGGGGAGGAGGAAAGGGGGGTTCATGGCAGTATTACAGAGGACTAAGCAGCCTGGTATTTTGATGTGCTAGGGATCATCTGACTCTCCTGCACACTGGTGCTGTGTACTAGGCCACAATCTCCAAAATTGCTCCAAGCGGATCAATCCTTTATTTGAAAGGCTAATATAAGACACCAGCATATTCTCCCTGTTAGGCTGGAAATCACAACAGGGTCTAGAAACCCTTACGCTGCCATGGTCTTATGCATTAACAAAGAAGTTTCTGTTTTCCTTTAGCCTGTAATCAGCTGCTGGTAATACTCAATGAAGTCACACCACTTAGAAGTAGTATCAAATGAGCGTTTAAATGTTAAATGCATAGTACATTGTATATATAAAACACGGTTTGTCTAAATCAACGGAAACCTTAACCAATCATGGGAGTCACAAAACCGAAAGTATAACTTTTCATATAACATTTCGTAATGCTGTTAGTCTCCTGTTCACTGATGCAAGTGACCGTATGAGATTAGGAACCCAATTAAAAATTGCAGGTGCTAGAAAGAATGCTATTTTTTTCAAGTGCAGGATGTTTATAAAAGATAGAGAGCTGGTGTCAGGCTCAAAAACACAAGAACAGAAAAATATTGTATGTTATAAAAAATAAATAAATTGCAAGTTTAACCCTTTCAAAGCATGAGTATCTTGTAGTATAATCCGCCCTACTTACCATTCGGTCTTTCAAGCGATGTACATTAGCTACGTAAAAAAGAAATAGAAAATTGTAACACAAATTATATAGCTCTGTATGTCATGGGGAATATTCACTAAGCATTGCATAGGTAAAACAATTTGTTTTCCAACACTCGCAATTAATTTCAAGCAGCTTTAGGTTACTGATGAACCAAAAGGCCCAGAAAGCTGCAGGAGCTATATTGCTAAGCTTTCTTCCAGCATGACTCTCAGGACCCCCCTCCCCCCTCCCCCCCCAACATCCATATCTGTTTAAGATCTCAACATGTTGGGGGAGACCTATGCCATAGGTGACTCTTTCCTTCAATGACACGTTCAATTCAGCATCCCTGCACCCCAGCAAGCATGCTATGGGACTGTTATTAGATGCTCTTTGTCAATTTATGGCAATTTTCTCCTGGGGCATCAATCTGTGCTAAACTCCTCTCAAATGTGAATTTTCTTTTAATCCACTTCAATCCACTCTTTACTAAAGGTCACAAAATGCCTTAGATTATGCCCTGCCTAACCCTTTGGAAGTTCACTTCTGTTTATTAAAGGACCGCTATAGTCATCCAGACCACTTCAGCTCAACGAAGTGGTCTGGGTGCCAGGTCTCCAAGGTTTTAACTCTGCAGCTGTACACATAGCAGTTTCAGAGAAACTGCTAGGTTTACATTGCAGGGTTAATCCAGCCTCTAGTGGCTGTCTTCCTGACAGCCGCTAGAGGCGTTTCCGCATTGAGCACGCAGAACATCCATAGGAAAGCATTGAGTAATGCTTTCCTATGGGCGGTTTGAAAGCGCGTGGCTCTGAGATGCGCATTTGATTCGGCTCCACTCGGGAGCTGACGTTGGAGGGGGAGGAGAGGTCACCGGCGCCGGATTAAGGTAAATGGCTGAAGGGGTTTTAACTCCTTCAGCTCAGCAGGAGGGGAACTAGCTTGTTTTCCTGGCACTATAGTGGTCCTTTAACATCTGATCTGAGTTTTTTGCCTTCTTGCAAGCTCTTGGTATCTTATCCCTGGCAGTGGGTCTGGATACTTGCACCTGAGAAGTACAGAATGTTGGTATATTTCACTGGCCAATGCACTAGCTCAGGTTAAGGTTTTTGACTTGATATCTTCATGTTCCTGATTTCTTTACTGTTTGCTACTATGATAGATGTTTGGTCTGTTGTACCTGCTCGTATGCTCTATTTCAGTGATGACTAACCTTGACACCATAAATTGTTTCTGGGTTACATTTCCCATGATGCTCAGCTAGCTTTTAGAGTCTAAAAGCTAGCTGAGCATCATGGGAAATGTAGTCCAGAAACAATTTACGGTGTTAAGGTTAGCCATCACTGCTCTATTTTGACCATTTTTACTATTTGACTTTTTCTACCTCCTCCCTTCCCCCTTACTAATTTTAACAGGGTTATGGAGGGTTATGGAGCAACCTAGGTTACCATCCCTGACAAACCTCAAACAACCTGTGCCACTTTTGCTTGATTCATCTTTTTGTATATATTGCCGATTTTGTTTTTACTAGTATGTAACTTCCAGCACCCTATCAGATGTTTGAATTCAGCAACTACAAGAAATACATATTTGTTTTGTATTTCTTGGCTTCTTAATTGTAACTTTTGTGCGCGTTTGTGTTATGGTCATTATTGCAATACATCAAATAAATAAAATCCAAGTTAACCTTTTTAAATTATCCTTAAAGTGATCTTGTGGGGGTGTGGCCTACTGAGGAGCTGAATGAATGTGCACTAGCTCAGCTCTAGCTCGATTGACAATCCATTATAATCGGAGACGCCAAGCGACAATGGGGAACCCCAAAAGGAAATAAAAAACACACAAAATCGAGCTAGTTTTCTTAGTATTTTAAGTCCGATCGCGAGATGGATACCGCCGTAAACAAAATGGTGCAGACAGACACTCAGGCAGAATCTAAATCGCCAAGTCCTACACAGTCGGAAAGCTCATACAAATTGCAGGAGACCGCGCATGATCCTGATATCATGGAACCTACCTTCGAAGGCTGATGTAGCCAACATGTTAGGAAAGCTGGAAACAGCTTCCCAAACCAAGATGGAAGCGCTGGGCTCGGACATCTGGCATGTAGGCTGCAGAGTCACTGACTTAGAAAAAGAAAGGGATGTGACACAGACCCAACTACTAAATCTATCCTCTACAATGGAGACTCCCAATATTTGGCTTCTATCCAGCGCAATATGGATTACCTGGATAATAGGGGTCGCCGGAACAACCTCTGAATACGCGGCCTACCGGAAATACAAGCATCCCTCACTGAACTTTTTTTATTTTATTTTGGGAGGGGAGACAAGCGATCACCCGATCATCCTAGACAGGGCAAATAGATCGCTTAGACTGAGGGGATCGGCTTTGGAAGCACACAGAGATGTAATATGCCGGGTCCACTACTTCTCAGTAAAGGACAACATATTGCGAGCCCTGAGAGATACCACACCACCTCTCTTGTTCCATGGGAACCCGATCCAAATATACCCGGATCTATCCTGGCTCACACTCCAGGCCAGAAGGGCATTTAAACCCATCACCGAACACCTTCGAAACCGCAACATGAAATACAGATGGGATTCCCATTCGCACTTATACTCACTCACAAAGGAACCACATAGTCGATATCCACTCACCTGGATGTGAAACCTTTCTTACAAGTTCTCAAAAACTCCCTGATACACAGGTATTGGATTGGTACTCCCCCCAACACCCAAGCTACCAAAACTGCCTCAGCGATGGAATACGCCATCTAAGAAGAGGACAGAGGAGCGCATCACTTCACCACACCAAAGGCAACCAACAGGACGTGGAGAGGCTGTTTAATAACGGGAGGATATCGCTACCTTCAAACCCGAGGACTCTCCGCAATTTATATATATTTAAGTTAATTCCATAGTAACCTCATTCACTAAAAGACCCTATGACTACGCAGGCAACGAACACAACGCCTCGAACTTGGGACTAGATCATCCACATCTTTGATCTGTCGCACAACCAAGGGGCTTTCATAAAATCACTCAAGTGGACTACACTGCTCACCCAGCACTATAGTATTGGCTGCTTAAAATTTTGGTGACATAAAGGACAGAAAGCTTCACAGATATAACAACAAACAGGTCGTATGTCCTCTTGTTATCTCAGAGGTGATGCTTGCATGTACAACCGCACTATGGAAAAGTGTTGTCTCACATGCAAAGTGAGGCCGGTTACAGATAGAATGATTTCCTGAATAGCGTAGAAAGGGAAATAACCAGTTTGAGCAACCTCCCCCCCCCCCTTCCCGGTAATATATGTACAGGACATGAGGGTATATGATGTTATCTATCTATACATAGTTAATATAAACAAAAAAGTATAATATACTATCAATACTACTACTTCTCACCAGCGGAGAGTTCTTAATATACTGACTCAGCCTAACAGACCAAAAACCTGACCCATCAGTACATTATTCGTACTCAAGAGGATGTATCGATCCTCTACGTCTCCCTAACAATAACATAAGTAAAACATGATTTAACTTAAATCGAGTTCCCTTTATGCCACGCACCTGACTTAATTTTTCTGTCTCCTGCACAGAGAGATATAATTGCACCTTTATTAGGAGACTCCTACTGCTATTCTTCATACAGAATACTCCACTTTCCCCTTACCCTCCCGACCAGACCACAAACCCCTAACGCACCATCCAAAACAATACCCGTTTCTTACGCAGACCTGAACAACCCCAACACTATATACTTGACTAATCGTAATCACATTAGTGGGAAATACCAGGCCAGGAAATTCCTCCTTAATTAACACCCAATACGTGTTCATTTCCGGGTACACGAAAAATCTATAACAAAGACGTACCATAAAACCTCAGGTACAAAAACTCTCACCCCATCCCACCCTCCCCAATTATCCACTATCAGTTGTAAACTACAAAAGTTACTTGCTGTTTTGCAAACTGCATACTGTTCTATTGTTTATTTATTGTATAATTTTGTTAATTTAAGTTAATTGTATAAGGTATATACTGCTTTTTCCAACTAGTGAAGTGCATATAGGCGTAAGTTATCAGATACACACATGAACTAAAGCTCTCACCTACGAGGATATCACATACACTTTGGCCACAATCTGCATCCTCTTGTTAAACTCCCCCCGAAAAGAGGTCACTAGCTGTAGCATATTTCCATAGGCACAAAGCGGAGATAGTCTTTCGGCCGGAGACACACTTCCGCAAAGACTGCTCTCTCTCACTAAGAAACCGTAGATTCCCAATAGGCTATTTCAGCCATTTCTCTGAGTCGAAATCTAGAGGAGTGGCAATATCGGTGGGCAGCCATGTCCCCTTTACATTTAAGGAACAACAGGTGGATGATGCTGGCCAATATATCTTTGTCAAAGTGAAAATAGGAAACCCAACGATCACGTTTGCTAATCTATACCTCCAAAACAGTTTCAGGCTCTCTGACAAATTTTAGACAAATTGTCCGAATTCCAAGATGGCATCCTTATTGCTGGGGGAGATCTTAACATTACTTTAGACAGTGACCTAGACACATCCTTCTCATCCAGAGACTATCTTGCCCCAGCTCACAAACTACTACACAATATTTTAAAGAGCCCAACTATTTGACGGTTGGAGAACTTTGCACCCCACGAAAAGATTTTCTCCACCCTCAAGTCGTTACACACGCATAGATATGCTATTTCTACAACACCGATATCTGCACCTCATTAAATCATCCTCCTATGGAGCGATTTTTGTGGTCCGATCACGCACCCCTGTCTCTTGAAACTTCTATTCCGTCCCTACCACACGCCGCCCCCCCCCAATGGAAATTAAATGATCTACTGCTTAAGAACACAGACATTATTAATCAGCTATAGGAGACCATCAAATGGTACTTTGAGGAAAACGCACACCCTGACACCACACCTACCATACTATGGGAAGCCCATAAATACGTTATGAGAGGAGCGCTAATTAAAGTAGCCTCAGCCCAGAAACGCAAAAGAGAAAAACAAATCCAGCTACTGCTTACTGACATTAAAAGACACAGCACAGACCTAACACTGGAAACTTATAAGGCATTGACGGCTAAAAGATCTGTTATCGACAATATTACATTTGCAAACCAAACGAAAACTAAACTAATTAAACACACTTATTATACCCAGGGAGGCAAAAGCGGACGCGTTCTAGTTCAATCCCTACGACAGGGTAGACAAACTACGTTTATATCAACCATTAAACTCTCTAATGGCACCCATACATGCTGTATGCCAGACATTGTGGCTTTTCAATCTAACTACACGAAACTATACAACTTGAGGGAAAAACCACCCTTGGCACAAGATATAAAAGACTTCCTTTCAAAAAGGATTAAAACTACTGTACCACATAATGAGTTCCTAGATAGCCCTTTTTTGGAAGACTAAGTTCATCAAACACATCCTACTAGGCAAAAGCCTGGGCCCAGATGGCTTCCCGGGCAAATACTATAAAAATCCTAACATCAGTTCTAGCACAACCATTCATAAACTCCTTCAACTCCATAACCAAGGCCCCTTCCCTGCCTCCGTCTGCGTTGGAAGCAACCATAGCCTTACTTCCCAAACCTGGGGAAGACCCAGTGAATTGTGGTAGTTACAGGTCCGTTACGCTAATAAATATTGACATCAAAATCTTCACAAAAATTCGGGCCACCAGATTAAAACCACTGCTTCAGGGGCTTTGTGCCTGGTAGGGAAGCAAAAAATACCACCAAAATCATAAAACTAGTGCACTAGACGAAGTGAAGTAAGACACAGAGTGCTCTGTTGGCCATTGACGGCGAAAAGGCATTCGATATGGTGGACTGGTCCCTGATGTTGGAAACCATAAAACGCTTTGGCAAACAGTTGGCTCAATTGGTTGAGAGCCATCGATTCATCTCCCACTGCTCGTCTACACATTAATAGACAACTTTCTAGTCCAGGGAAGATATCTAATGGCACGAGACAGGGGTGTCCCCTGTCTCCCCTCATATTTATACTGGTATTGGAACCATTCTTACAGGGAATCCGAGACAGCCAGCAGATCTGAGGCTTTCAAATCTTTGAGGAAGAATAAAAGATCTCTGCTTTTGCCAGTTACCTACTCTTCACTGTCGCAGATCCACTAAACACTCTCCCGCATATCCTTGCAGAAATGGATATCTACATCAATTTCCAAGCTAATCTCTCTAAATGTGTTACTACCCTTGAACACATCAGATATAGACCCAAATCTGAAACAACAGTACCACTTTATGTGGACCAACACCTCCATCAAATACCTAGGTATACACCTACCACTTAAACTTAACTTTTCCCCACTCTTAACCGCCATATATAAAGATGTGTATATGGCACAAACCAAGTTATGGATGGTTTTGCAGGATCAACATTTGGTGTGGAGAATGTGCCAAATGCCTTTAAAAATGTTGAATGCAGTCTGTTACGTGTGCTATTTAGTAGGGATCGACCCATATTGATTTTTTTGGAACCAATACCGATAATCTGTGAACTTTCAGGCTGATTGTCGATAACTTACCGATATTCTGTACATTAACCATTTTGAAAAAATAAACGATTTCTACATAAATCTACTGTTAACCGAACATGTTTATTATTTATTTTTTTGCAAGTCTTTTTTTTTTTTTTTTAATTAAGGTAAATGCACAAAATATACATGCCAGTCAGAATTTTTTATGTTTTTAAGAATGTGTGTGTGTAGTGGATGCAGAATATTTGATTAGTGAATGCAGTGTGTGTTTGTGTAGCGGATGCAGTGTGTGTTTGTGTAGTGTGTATAATGAATGCAGAGTGTTTGTGTAGTGTGTGTGTGTGTGTGTAGGTATGTAATGGGTGTAAAATGGGGCGGCGGCGGCATTTTAATAAAAAAAAGTCTTACTTGGCCAGGGAGGGGGGATATGGCATTCCATGGTGGCCCGGTGGCATGGACTGTGTAGTGGGGGCCCGCAGCAAGCGCTTACCTTCCCAGCAGCTCCCCTATCTAAATCTCGTGGCCAGCGTGCTGTGCAGAGCGTTGCCATGGTAACCCGTGGTAACGTTCTGATGTCCACGGGACTCGCATGATTTAGACAGGGGAGCTGCTGGGAAGGTAAGTAAGAGCTTGCTGCAGGCTTGTCACGGGCCCGGCGGTCCTGGTCTGCATTATTGACAAAATCGGTATCTCTATAGTACCGATATTGCCGAAAATACTGAATATCGGCCTGATCGATAATCGGTCGATCCCTACTTTTTAGTTTGTACTTCCCTTTTTCCCTCACTTACGTTATTCAGCGACATTTATTGTGAGGATCCTGATATATTTTTAAAACCTGCTTGAAACTAGTTTTCCTTTAATCATTTTGTTACAAATTTGACAGGTAATTAATTTAACAAGTACTCTACAATGGAGATAAATTGTGTTACAATATAAATGATGTTCAACAAGCCCCTTATTTAGGTTTAATTCATTATTAAATTACCTTGAGGAATGCAATCACTTGTACTCAAATGTAGTAGCTACATAAATACTCACTTAACCCAACACATTTAAGAAGACAGCTGAAGGTTTTACTCACAAGGATATCAGTAGCATTTTAAAACATTTTTCTTTTCTTTTTAATTTCTATTTCTGCCCTCAAGAACCTTCTCAAACTGAGACCTTGTCCTGTTCCTGCTCCACTTGGCAGAAACTAATCAGGAAGACAACTCCTGGCATTACACTTCTCACTGCTTTGGGTTATTGAACAAGCTGTTCTGATTTGTTGACCCAACTACTGATGAAAGCCCAGTTGAGTTTAAGGGAAAGTGTCCACCATATTTTTCTATTTTGTGGATACATTTCCATCAGAAATACAAATTACTTTACATTACTCTCCAAATGTCTAGTTTGAATTTTTGTCTCTGACTATAGAGACTAATATGGCCTTAGACAAGCCATCAAATTAGAGTCCCTATAATAAAGTGAGTCGTGGCAGTCTGTGATATGTATAATTGTGATGTGCATGTTGGCTGTGTGTGATGTGTGCTGTGCCTGTGCGCCCCATAACCACAACATTCCCATCCTCCTCTCATCACTCCATAGTCTGTTAATCTTCTTCAGCCCCAACTACATTACACCTATAATTCCATGACCCCCAACAATCACATACATCTGCCGCTCTGATCACATTAATCTGTCGTTCTGATTGTGCCAACCAGACAGTTTGCTGTCTATCAAGTCCGGCTTGATGCTGACAGAGGAAGGATTATTTGGAAGATAGAGATCTCAAATAAGAAGCACACTTAAACTGTGTTTAGCATTGTATCTTCAAGTAATATTCTGAAAATAACATAAGTACACATAGTGCAGACCACCTGATATAAACACATATATAAGTAAAGTACAGGGAATGTTTGGGACAAAACTCACATATTTATGTCCCAGACATTCCGTGTACTTTACTTGTATGTGTTTATACCTGATGGTCTGCACTATGTGTATTTGTTATTATTTTCAGAATATTACCTAGAGATTCAATGCTAAACACAGTTTAACCAAGCTGCTTTTTTGGTATCTCTATTTTGTATTGTCACTTTTTTTTTTTTCTGTTCGTTACCAATGACAAAGTTAGAGGAAGATGGAGGATCTTAAAGAATGAGTTCACAGAATTAGGTAGCAAACTTAAGAAGTGGACTTCCAAGGTGATATGCTTGCTAAAGACTAAGCCTAAGGATTACCTCGCCTTCCAATCCCCTGCTACTATACATCTGTTACACTCCCCTCTGGTCTTTCCGCACTCCTCAGTTCTTCACTAATTTGCCCTGTTTCTGTAAGTAGGGAAATCCTCCTCCACGTGACATTGTTCTGTTCCTATACTACCTAACTACTGCTCGCAGTGTGGGCTAGGGTGTTACCATAGGAACCACAGCGCATGGTGTAGAACAGAGGGATCTCCTGTGTGAAGTGTCTTTTGCTCTCACTGTCTCTATTCATCGGCAATATATGCCAAGGAATTCAGTCAGATTTAAAAAGAAAAATTAAAATAAATAGGTGTTTCTCCAAATTTATAAATTTGCTAGCACAATGGTATAGAAGGAATTTGTTAAAAGCGTATAAGTAAAAAAATAGCATGACAGTTTCACTTTCAGCCCAACTCCGTGTCAGATGCATTCTGGATTATTTCGATGAGACACTTAATAATAAACAAATTTTGCTTTTACGTTTAAATTACTCACAATTGATAGTTACTATGCACATAACTGGCATTTGCAAGGCTGCAATTATAGTTGCATCTCTTGACCGCAATCTGCTATATCTGTTTTTTTCTTACTGAAATGCTGCACATGCAGACTCCAAGCATCATGACCCCTTCAAATCCCGGAAGCGGTCATATTGCTTGGAAAAACCATTTAACTGCAGACACACAATGAAATGGTCAGAATGAAGTTAATTTTACCCACATGAATTTACAAGTTTTTTTTTATTTATTTTTTGTATTCTTTTTATTATATTTTTTCATGAGAATAATAATAGTAGACATAACATCTCAGGGGAGGAACCTTACAAAGAAAAATTAAGGACTCCTATCCCCATTAAACATACAAAGGTATATTATTCTATTTCAAAATTCATCAATAGGCCGTCTAGAACACAATAATATAATAGCATTAAGGTCCCATCGAATGAATATGATGGTCCATAATCGGCCTTAAAAACCTTATAGATAAGACAGACAAAAACAAAGACAAAACTGGTCATATGTATTGCAGATCCACTACCCCATTTAAGTAAAACAGTATGAGGACAAGGAGCCCAACAATAGAACCAGTTATGAAATCATCAGATTAACCATAAGGTGCTCGTATGCAATACCCCACCACCTCAAACTCATTAAAGCCCATTAGTTTTTTCAACAAGACTAGAATAAAATGTCAGAGTATTAAAATTAGGCTATTCTATCATGGACATTAACCCCTTTTCCATCTCGACTTGGAATAGAAGTTGGGCTTTAACTTGATCTCTCGTAGGAATATCAGTGCTTTTCCAAAATCTAGCAATTAATATTTTAGTAGCCATTAGACAGTGTATAATCACAATATCAAGATTATCCTTTATTTCTAAGCCCAAAAGATGGAGTAGGGCGACTTCCGGTTTGAATTCCAAATAAATACCTCCAATTCTATTTATAAATTCATATGTAATCGTCCAAAGAGATTTAATTCGATGGCAAGACCACCATATATGAACCATAGCGCCATCTGGATGTAGACACCGCCAAAAGTTAGATGGATTAGTAATAGAAATTTTAGCAAGCCTGGTCGGTACCAGGTACCATCTATTTAATACTTTAGTAAAAGTCTCTAGAATATTCAGGCAGTGAATAATTTTTTTAGTCCTTACAAAGGATTTACACCAACTATTAAATTGAATAGAAATTGCTAGATCAGTTTCCCATTTAGTTAAGGCTTTGGGGATAAGTGGGGTCTCTTTCATTTTTATTAGTTCAACTGCAATAGAGAAGATCCTTTTAACGTTACACCCTGAAAAGATTTTCCTAAACAGTATTCCAAAACTGCCTTCTAAAACCAATATGTTATCTTTCAAATAGCTCTTAATACGAAGAAAGTTAAATAATTCTCTGGAGGGTAAATCTAACCAATTTTTCAAAACTTCAAAGCTTTTCAATTGGTGGTCATTATAGAGATCTTTTATCTTATGATTAGAGTCTTAATACCAATTCGTCAAGTTTATCTCTAGCATAAAACATTCTAACGACCTTAGACTCAGGTTCTCATATAATTTTCTATTAATATTCAACTTCTTCTTTATATTAGTCCATTCTTTTAATGTCTGTGATAAAGACAGAGGAAAATGAGAACCAATCCCGCATAGAAGCTTATTCTGGCTTGCCTCTCTCCATAAAAGGAATTCAAGATTGTCTAAACCAAGTCTGGCTGCTTCAATTTTATACCAACTTGATCTATAGAGTCGCTTAATTGTAATTTACTGGCATGAACAAGTATATTAGCCTGGTAGATTTGATTAACTAGGGGGTAACCCAACCCCCCCCCCGATGGGCCTTCCTTGATAGAGTATATGTACTAATTCTTGGTCTCTTCCCTCTCCAGACATACGCTGTAATGCTATTTTGCAGCATATTCAGCCAATAGCTCGGAATCGAGAGAGGGAGCATACTAAATAAGTATGCCCATTTAGGAATTATATAGGCTTTAATAGTATTTATCCTTCCCCACCAGGAGATTTCATGCACACTCCATTCTTTTAATAACATATTAGTCTCTTTTAACAGCTTCAAAAAATTGATTTCCATAGTCCGTCTTATATCTGCAGTTATGATTACCCCCAAATATATAAACTTTTTTTTTGCCCATTTAAAGTCGAAATCTTTCTTTAGGGAAAATAAATTATCTTTATGGATATTAATCGGCATAGCTATTGTTTTATTCGTGTTCAATTTATAATTTGAAACACTACTATAATTATTAAATTCTTGCATTAAATGAGGAAGAGAAACCAGGGGATCCGTAATAGAAATTAAGATATCGTCAGCATATAGACATATCTTCCATTCATCATGTTGGGTTCTTAATCCTTTAATCCCTACATTTTGTCTAATATTATTTGCTAGTGGTTCAATTGATAAGACTTATAATAAAGGTGAAAGAGGACACCCCTGTCTCGTCCCATTGTTAATATAGAACCAATCTGAGCATAGATCACGGGCTACTATACGAGCAGAGGGATTCGAATATATGGCTCCCACCGCACTCAAAAACCATCCATTAAAACCGAACTGTAATAAAGTTCTCTTCAGATATCCCCATCCGACCCTGTTGAAGGCCTTTTCTGCATCCACCGACAGGGTCAGAAGGGGGGTTCCCTCAGTTTGAGCCCATTCTATAATGTCCAGAACCCTACGAGTGTTATTTGAGGAGTGTCTTCCCTGCATAAAACCTATCTGGTCCCTGTGTATAAGTGATGGCAAGACTATTTTCAAACGTTCCGCTAAAATTGCGGCATTAAGTTTCATATCCACATTAACCAGAGAAATAGGGCGATAATTACTCACATCATCTGGACTTTTGCCCTGTTTCAAAATTGGAGTAATATGAGCCCTTAATAAATCTTGAGATGCATTCCCTTTGATTGCCAATTCATTAAAGGTGTCAGTTAACAACGGAATTAATTGTCTCTTAAAAACCTTAAAAAACAAATTCGTATACCCATCCGGTCCAGGATCTTTACTATTAACAAGCTTATCAATTGCCAATTCCACTTCATGAAAAGATATATTTCTATTAAGTTTCACCATCTGATCATTAGATAATTTAAATAGATTAGAATTTTTCAAGTAACTGTCCAGCAAACCTTGGTCAGGAGATTTATTCAGGTCATAAAGTTTTTGATAAAACGCTCTAAATTTACTGGCAATTTCTTCAGGCTTATAGATGTAATTAATTCCATCACTTAATTTAGATATCTAATGGTCAGTCATCTTTTTCTTTAGTTTATTTGTTAAGACTGAGTCTACCCGGTTATTCTTATAATAATATTTAATATTTAACTTGTTTAGATTACGTTCCACCCTATTCTTAATCTGTTTATTTATCTTTTCTTGGTAGACTTTAATAGCTAAAGCTCTATCTTCAGAGTAAACTTGTTTGTTAGCTTTCGAGAGATTATAAACTTGAATGTAAAGATCCGACAAAATATTGTCTACATTCCTTTTTTGAAAACTTGAAAGTTTTATCCAATGTCCCCTGATGACTACTTTACACAAGGACCATAAGCATTCTTTAGATACCTCCTCAGATGAGTTCTCCTTAATAAAGAAATCAATTAACTTCTCTATATGGTCTACATTTGCTTTATTTTTTAGCAGATAGTCTGCCAATTTCCAGGTCTGCGGAGGTCTCTTATTAATTTCCACCAGATCTGTGATTACCATGTCATGGTCTGACCAAGTATTTTCAACGATAGAAATTAGAGAGATTGTCTGAACTAATTTTAAATTACCCAAAATCATATCTATCCGAGCAGCTGAATTGTGAGGGATAGATCTGTGCGTAAAATTTCTTTCATTGGGATGAAACAGTCTCCAACAGTCAAACATATCTGCTTTCTTAATCACTCTACTTAGCGATGCCGCCTGCCTTTTAAGAGATTTATCTATCCTCTGATTTTTAGCCAAATGTTTGTCCCAAGAGGTATCAAAAATGCAATTAAAATCGCCTGCAAGAATGACTCTACCTTTTTTAACCTGTTCTACCAAACCTAAAATTTTCGTCAAAGTTTTAATTGGGTCTTTATTAGGTAAATAAACATTGACCAAAGTATAATCCAACCCATTCATTTGACCCACTAAAATAATAAATCTCCCTTCCGGATCTAAGTAGTTATAACAGCAATCAAAGATAACTTCTCTAGAAAAAATTATAGATACACCACATTTTTTTTTCCTTTTTAAAGAAGCAGAATAAATCACCGGGTATTTTTTTAAAGAACTATCATTTTCTAGCTTCCCCTAACCAGTGGGTTTCCTGAATAAACCCTATTTGGATTTTCTGATTCACCAGAGTATTAAACAAATATCCTCGTTTAAGAGTAGAGTTGAGGCCCTTGGGCATTAATAGTTAGGATTCTAACCATCAGTCAATCTATATTTCTTTTTAGGGCTCCTTGACCACATCTGCAACACATATGACCAGTTAGACATACTACACACCTGACAATACAACAATAAAACAATGAAAACTACATAAACTTCTGGAATACCAAAAATAATATTCCACATACTGAGAATCCCATAGACTCCCACAGGAAAAAGCATGGGATCACGGACTTTCTTATAACAAGAAAAAGAAAACGGAGAGTAGATTACTGTATCCCTAACACTATAGTTCCCTGCTACCTATTTTGATGCCCTCCCTTTTGGTGCGTTTTACTTTCCTTTCAACCATTACCACGATGTTCTCTGCCCCCCTCCCCTTCCCCCATGTGTCTCACACCTCCTCCCCTCCTGTGTCTGCCAACCTTGTAGTAGGGGTGAGCTGCGGGTAGAGGATCTTCAGTTACCTCTACCCAGACTGACAGAATGTTCTCAGTGAGAACACTTCCTGTCAGTCTGTGTAAAGAAAACTGAAGATCCTCTACCCGCAGCTCACCCCTACTACAAGGTTGGCAGACACAGGAGGGGAGGAGGTGTGAGACACATGGGGGGAAAGGGGGACAGAGACACTGGGAGTGGGGATAGACGCTTTAAGAGCTGATTGTGCTCCCTGGGCATTTCTTGTGGCCAATATGGAAAGGCAGGTGTACTTGATGCCAGTATTGGAAGGCAGGTGCACTCTATTAGAGTGCCTGCTACTTCCATTAGATCAGTGAAGCTAACGGAAGTAGGAAGTGAATCTCCCCAACTGTTTAAGGGGGGAAGCATTTCCATTTTGAACTATAAAAGTGCTATTGTCACTACTGTGTTTTACACCCTACCTCCTATACACTGTAAGCTCGTATGAGCAGGGTCCTCTTTAACCTACTATGAGGGAGACCCTGGTGAGGTCTCCTTGCATGCCTCTCTACTCGGTGATCGGTGCTGGGCTTTGCATCTGCACAACATTGATCAGTTTTAAGACCTGCAGCATGAGAGGTCATTAAGGGATTAAGCTAAATTTCTTTTGGTGCTTTGATGTGCATATAGACCATACCCTAACTTACCTAAAGCAAATAATACATATTAACAAGTTTACAATTTAAAAAAATAAATTGTATTCCTAACCTGAAATACCTGAAAGATTTATGATACACATTATGAGTAATGATAAAAAGTGCAAACATGTTCGTTTGTACCCCACAACCAAGTAATTTTTAATTGATAAAGATTAAGAAAAAAGACAGTATTGTGGGGTAAATGTGTAAAAGGAGTAATTGAGAGAAAGGTAATACAATTGTGGGAAAAGTTCTTAATGAGCAAGAACATTCATGGTGATCAGTCCTCATTTTGAACTTTGGCCCACAATTACTTTTCTTTTAAAATTTTTCCCCATTTATCCAAGCAACGCTCTAACTTTCTCACCATATGTGAGATTTTTCTATTCTTGCCTGTGATGATTATATCTACACAACTAGAGTTTTGGGATAGTTAATTTGACCTTGGGACTGTATTTAAGGGTAGAAACCTCCATAGGGGTGATATACCATATTTTTCCATGTAGAAGACGTTTTGTTTTTTTGTGTTAGTCTTAAATTGGGGGTCGTTTTATACACGGAATGTCATTGCAGGGGTTAAAAACCCCACTTGTGCTCAGTACCTAAGCGAAGATGGCGCCTGCTGCATTTTAGTGTACCACGGCCCACACATATACCTGGCCCCGCAGCCCCATAGTGAGAGCAAGTCTGTATTATAGAAAAACTGAAGATGGCGGAAGATCCTGCCATCTTATAACCACAGACCATGTTGCGCTCGCTCCCATTTAGAACCCCATTTATCCAGGATCCAGGTTATTGGCCCAGAGTAACATGAAGCAGGGCCTGGGTAGACTTTACATCACATGATCCACTTCTGAATGCTGTGACAAGGAGGAAGAGGTCCCTGTGTGTGTGGGAGCTGCAGCAAACGTCAGCACTTGCCACCAATGGAGCTCCAGAGAAATGCCACACCATAAAAGGAGCAGCCATATTAAGGTATGCTCCACCTCAGGTAGGTCTTGCTTTCTGATTTATATTTATGGGGGGAGGAAATGGGGATCAGGGAACAGAGGGGATACTGCTGTGATGTCCCAGCATGCCCTCACACCTGCTGAATTGTGGGAGCTGTAGTCTCCCAGCATGCACTGTGGTGCGATTAACTTCACAGAGTACCGTAGCTCAGGGGAAGCATGGGAATAAGAAGTGTGTTGCTCTCCTCAGAAGTCACCACTGAAAACTTGTTCTATTTGAGGTTTAAAATATTTTATTTAAAATTTGGGGCTAAAAAAAGGGGGTCATCTTAATCATGGGGGCGTCTTGTACACTGAAAAATATGGTACATTATGATCACATAGGTCTAGAATTATAATATATAACCCACAGGAAATGACCTGTGGTCATAAACCTTTTGTGGCAGTGAACGAAGTGAAGTATCAAAAACCTTTAATTTGTTCCTAAAATGCCCTAACTTCCTAACCTGCTAAAAAATGGATTCAGTTATCCTGGGCCTCACAGCTGCATCAGTTCAGGAAACGTGACTCACACAGCAAACAGACCTCACTGCTGTCTAACCAATGGTATACAGGTAAAGCATGTTTACTGCAGAATGACCTGATCCCCTGGAATCCAGTGTGTATGTGGTACAGGTAAAGGAAATGCAGAATCCCAGATTCGGTTTTTAGTGGCAATTTATTTAAATTATGAGGAAGGATGAAATACAGAGGAAATGGTGTATATATGGCACAGTTGAGAGACATGAAAAGTTGCATAGCACATGCAAGCATTTTTATGTTGACAATGCAAGCATTTTTCTCCCCCTATGCTACTGAAGGAATTCACTGGTTGTATTTTATTAAAATTTTTCTAAAACAAGCACTGTTTTGTGGAAATGTGAATAATGCATAGGCTTACATGTTTTTTAATTACTTTTAGTTTATCCATTATGTATATAGCATCAAAAAGTGATGTAATGCTTATGCCATCCTCCATTATTGTGCAAAGGCCACAAGGAGACCCCCAAGTCTAAAACTAGCTGCTAGTAATATCCACTTATGAGAAGAATTAGCATCTTCAAGTAAAAGATAAATAGCCATTTATAATGAAATAATAGGATTACATCAAAATTGCAAACTATACAGACATATTAGTATTCCAAATCCAGGTAGCTATTTATTTTTCTTTTCAATTTGATCATAATAAATCATTATGTAGTTCTGGAAACTCTGTATAAAACAGCAAACCTTCATAAGAAATTGACTTATTTTCCCTTCCATAGTTGTTTTTCAGTAGGTCCTTACCAAGTATTCCCATGATTTTGTTCATACAGTAGACCAGGGGTACCCAAAAGGTAGATCCCCAGGTGTTTTAAAACTACAGCTTCTTTGATACTTTGTCATTCTAATGGTATTCTAAAGGCATCATTGGAGTATTAGCTCTACAACATCTGGGAATCTACCTTGTCACTATGCATGTCATTGGTTATAAAAATGTTGATATTTATAATGGCTATTGGTAAATGTAGCACCTTGCAGCTGTATCTATGCTAAAACAAATTGTGTTAGTGACGGGTAAATTAGTAATTGCTTTAAGTTTTAAAGGACTACTAAAGTCACTCAGACCACTTCATTGAGCTATGCCTTCACCTTAAAGGGACTCTCCGGTACCAGGAAACCATATCTGTTTTCCTGGCACTGCAGGTTCCTGCAATGCCCCCCACCCACCCCCATCCCATGTTGCTGGAGGGGTTAAAACCCCATCAGTGATTTACCTGAATCCAGCGCCCATGTCCCTCGGCGCTGGGTCTGGCTCCGCCCCTGCTCCTCCCCCACGACATCAGCCGGTGGGGAAGACCTAATGTGCGGCAATGGCCGCACGCATTATACCTCCCTATAGGAAAGCATTATTCAGTGCATAGCGTGAGGACGTCCAGCGTCGTTTAAAACACTTTTTGGGTTTTAAGAACCCGGAAGTCCCTCTAGTGGCTGTCATATAGACAGCCACTAGAGAACACTTAACCCTGCAAGGTAATTATTGTAGTTTATAAAAACTGCAATAATTACACTTGCACGGTTAAGGGTGATGGGAGTTGGCACCCAGACCACTCCAATGGGCAGAAACATAGAATGTGACGGCAGATAAGAACCATTCGGCCCATCTATTCTGCCCAATTTTCTAAATACTTTCATTAGTCCCTGGCCTTATCTTATAGTTAGGATAGCCTTATGCCTATCCCACGCATGCTTAAACTCCTTTACTGTGTTAACCTCTACCACTTCAGCTGGAAGGCTATTCCATGCATCCACTACCCTCTCAGTAAAGTAATACTTCCTGATATTATTTTTAAACCTTTGTCCCTCTAATTTAAGACTATGTCCTCTTGTTGTGGTAGTTTTTCTTTTAAATGTAGTCTCCTCCTTTACTGTGTTGATTTCCTTTATGTATTTAAATGTTTCTATCATATCCCCCCGTCTCGTCTTTCTCGAAGTTATACATGTTACGATCCTTTAACCTTTCCTGGTAAGTTTTATCCCGCAATCCATGAACCAGTTTAGCAGCCCTTCTCTGAACTCTCTCTAAGGTATCAATATCCTTCTGAAGATATGGTCTCCAGTATTGTGTACAATACTCCAAGTGAGGTCTCACCAGTGTTCTGTACAATGGCATGAGCACTTCCCTCTTTCTACTGCTAATACCTCTCCCTATACAATCAAGCATTCTGCTAGCATTTCCTGATGCTCTATTACATTGTCGAGAAGTGGTCTGGGTGCCTGGAGTGTCCCTTTAAGATCCACTACCTGTTCTTAAAAGGACACTGTAGGAACCCAGACCACTTCAGCTCATTAAATTGGTCTGGGTGCAGTGTCCCTTTTGCCCTTAGTGCTGCAATGTTAAACACTGCAGTTCCAGAGAAATCGGCCTCATTCATAATATGAGAACCCTTGTCCCAGTGTTTATTTAAATTTTAGTAAACATTCCTCATTCAACATTTTTGTTTGTGTTTGTGGTTTTGTTTTTTAAATGAAGTTCCCTTTTTTCCTTCACACATGTCTCTGATTCTTTTACCCCCAGCATGTTCTCCTCTAGACCAGAGGAAGTGGAGAAGCATGGTTCTGTGATTGTATATGTGCAGTAATCCCATAGCTCTCATGTTTCCGCAGGCTAGGCCTGCCAGGCCTGGACACGGCTTCCAGGGGCCTATTTCTCCTGAGGTTTTTTTGGCACAAAAAGCACGGGACATGAGGGGGCGCGGTGCCCTTTATTCACTTTCCTGGCTGTTGGAATACAGCTTTCAGCTGTCTAAAAAACAGCTCTCCTTATTCTGTCCATCTTTAGTTCTCATTTCCAATCTATGCAATCTTTCTGCACTTTAAGAACCCACCTATGTTTTAAAGACACCGTAAATATTTAAACAAATCAAATAGCTTAAATGAAAGACAACTTTTATACATTAAGCTTGTTAAAGTAGTGTGCTTATGTACTTTTTTTTTTGGGGGGGGGGGGGTCTGGTTCTGTAATTTCTCATTTAACCCTGCATTTTGTGGTATAAATAAATACATGCTTCTTGGGTTTACCGGTGTCCTTTCTGAACTTCATCCAGAATTGTAGATTTATCTATTTGTCTTTATGTGTGTGCATGGTGACAGGTGTTGCATATTATTATTGGATCTGTTTTGGTGACACTGCTGTACTATATGAGAAATGTGTTCTGATTTCTGTTTGAATGCTTATAACTATTTAATTGTTGAAAGTACCAGTTGGCAAAGCAAAATAAAACTTGTGGGGATATTCACTAAAATGGGAATTGTGGGGCATAAAAATGAAATTGCATATTTTTGGCCAAAATAACCAAGCTAGAAAAAAACTGTTGGAGACCATTTTCAATTCAGATATTTTGGTGTACAAATTGCAGTTCCCTTGTCGGATCTCCTCAGTTCAACACTTCCTACGAAATGGTTGCTCAGCCAGATAAAGGGAAATTTCCTAATATAAAAAAATGATCATTTAAAAACTGTTATGTTTCATTAAATGTGGTCAACTTTTAAAAATTGAGAAGTGAAAGTTTAATGACAATTGTCCTTTAACCCCTTAAGGACGGAGCCAAATGTACACGTTTTGAACGAAACAAAATGTAAACAAAACCTGGCATTTGCGCTACATGTCTGTCCAACCGTAATTCACCTCTTTCATAGTAAATGCACGCACCCTTATTATATATCATTTTATTCAGGGGAAACAGGGCTTTCATTTAATATCAAATATTTAGCTATGAAACATAATTTAATATGAAAAAATGGGAGAAAATAAGATTTTTTTTATTTTTTTAGTTCTACATGACATTTTAACGGTCAGTGTCATAATACTGTTTGCTTTTACTGCAATAAAATACACATATTTGTATTCAGTAAAGTCTCACGTGTAAGACAGTACCCCCTATGTACAGGTTTTATGGCGTTTTGGGAAGTTACAGGGTCAAATATAGCACGCTACATTTGAAATTGAAATTCGCCAGATTGGTTATGTTGCCTTTGAGACTGTATAGTAGCCCGGGAATGAAATTTACACCCATAATGGCATACCATTTGCAATAGTAGACAACCCAAGGTATTGCAAATGGGGTATGTCCAGTCTTTTTTAGTAGCCATTTGGTCACAAACACTGGCCAAGGTTAGCGTTTGTATCTGTGTGAAAAATGCAAAAAACGCCAATTTTGGCCAGTGTTTGTGACTAAGTGGCTACTAAAAAAGACTGGACATAACCTGTTTGCAATACCTTGGGTTGTCTTCTATTGCAAATGGTATGCCATCATAGGGGTAATTTTCATTCTTGGGCTACCATAGACAAAGGCAACGTAAGCAATCTGGCGAATTTTAATGTGAAAAAAATGAAACACAAGCCTTATATTTGACGCTGTAACTTTTGAAAACACCATAAAACCTGTACATGAGGGGTACTGTTGTACTCAGGAGACTTCGCTGAACACAAATATTTGTGTTTCAAAACAGTAAAAAGTATTGCAGCAATAATATCATCCGTGTAAGTGCTGTTTGTGCGTGAAAAACGCAAAAAACTTCACTTTTACCGGCGATATTGTTATACATTTTACTGTTTTGAAACACTAATATTTGTGTTCAGCGAAGTCTCCCGAGTAAAACAGTACCCCCCATTTACAGGTTTTATGGTGTCTTGGAATGTTATAGGGTTAAATATAGTGCTTGCAAATTAAATTCCCTATACTTTCGGCATGGGTTGTCAGGCAGGTCCCGCTAATTGTAATTAATTAGGATACCTAATTATGTAAAAATATTACATAAATATGTGTAGAATTAATATATGTATATATATATATATATATATATAATTTTTTTTATATTTTTATTTATATATAGGTGTATATATAGTGATATATACGTATATATTTATGTATATAGATATATATATTATTTCGTTCTACGTGTATTTTGATATAAATATATATATATATTAATATCACAATACAGTTAGAACGAAATAACAAACATCTATATATTTTTTTTATTATTTATTTTTAATTATTTTTTTAATTTTATTTTTTTACGTATTTACATTTTTATATTATATATAAATATATATATATATATAACAATAATTATATATATATATATTTAATCAGTATTAGTCTACGTGTAATTTGATAGTAATATATATATAAATAATTATATATATTAATATTTAAATACACTTCGTGTATGTGTAAATGTGTGTGTGTGTGTGTGTATATATATATATATATATATATATATATATATATATATATATATATATATATATATACTTAGATCATATATATATATAATATATATGATCTAAGTATATTTTATTTGTAACTGTAATTTTTTTTTTTTTTTAAACTAATATTTTATTTTTATTACAGGAGAGGGGGCAGAGACAGTGTCAGCCAGTGATTTCACATCACTGGCTGACACACAGGATCAGTGATCACAGTGACTGCCTGTCACTGTGATCACCTCCTGCAGATTGGGTAATTGACCACAGGGGGGAGTGCCTGGGTGGTACAAGCACTCCCCCCTACCAATCTGCAGGGGGATCATTGCGCCTGTTACATGTCAGCCATTAGGCTGACACATGTAACACTGATCGCAGTGACAGGCTGTCAGACTTAGCAGATCGCGGTCACTGACCCCAAGGGGACTGCCTGGGGGGCCAGGTAAGTCCCCCGACCGCGATCTGCATAGCAGAAAGCCGCCGGCCACGTGTGTCAGCCGATTTGAAATCGGCGGACACACGTTAAATACTGATCGCAGTGACAGCCTGTCACTGCGATCAGAGACCGCAGATCGCGGTCACCGGCCACAGGGGGGGATGCCTGGGGGGCCAGGCATCCCCCCGACCGCGATCTGCAGCGGGCGACTAGCGCCGGCCACGTGGGCGGCCATTATAGCGAGGGCGTACTATTACGCCCGCCGGCGTTTAGAGCCGGCTCCTGCAGGGCGTAATAGTACGCCCTCCGGATTTAAAGGGTTAAGGACGGAGTAAATTGTACATGTTCTGATCAAAATGTAAACAATACCTAGAAACCTGGAATTTGCGCTAAATGTCTGTTCAACCATAATTCACCTCTTTCATTTTTAGTGCACCCACACTTATTATATATCATTTTGTTCAGGGGAAACTGGGCTTTCATTTCACATCAAATATTTATATATGAAACATAATTTAATATAAATAAAATTTTGAGAAATTAAGAATTTTTTTTCAAGTTATGCATGGCATAACTGTGAATGTCCTAGTACTGTTGGATTTTACTACAATAAAATACACATTTGTGTTCAGCGGTGTCTCACAAGTACAACAGTGCCACCATGTACAGGTTTTAGTAACAGGGTCAAATAGCAAATTCCCATTTTTAGTTTATATACATTAAAATTTGCCAGGTTGGTTATGTTGCCTTTTAGATTGTATAGCAGTGCAGGAATGAAAATTGCCCCAATCATGGTGTTGCATTTGCAGAAGTAGACAACCCAGGGTATTCCAAATGTGGTATGTAAAGTCTTTTTTTAGTAACCACTTAGTCACGAACACTGGCCAAAATTGGCGTTTATATTTGTTTTTTGCATTTTTTACAATCATCATCATTGTTATATGTTTTACTGCTGTAAAACTCTTGTACTCATGAGAAATTACTGGGCACAAATAGAGTTTTAGAGCAGTAAAACCAGAAATTAAGATTAGCATCATGGCATACTATTTGAAAAAGTAGACCACCCAGGGAATTCAAGATGGGATATGCCCAGTTTTTTTTTTCGTGGCCACTTAGTCACAAACACTATAGTCACCTAAATTACTTTAGCTAAATAAAGCAGTTTTATTGTATAGATCATTCCCCTGCAATTTCACTGCTCAATTCACTGTCATTTAGGAGTTAAATCACTTTGTTTCTGTTTATGCAGCCGTAGCCACACTTCCCCTGGCTATGATTGAAAGAGCCTGCATGAAAAAAAAACTGTTTTTTACTTTCAAACAGATGTAATTTACCTTAAATAATTGTATCTCAATCTCTAAATTGAACTTTAATCACATACAGGAGGCTCTTGCCGGGTCTAGCAAGCTATTAACATAGCAGGGGATAAGAAAATCTTAATTAAACAGAACTTGCAATAAAGAAAGCCTAAATATGGCTCTCTTTACAGGAAGTGTTTATGGAAGGCTGTGCAAGTCACATGCAGGGAGGTGTGACTAGGGTTCATAAACAAAGGGGTTTAACTCCTAAATGGCAGAGGATTGAGCAGTGAGGCTGCAGGGGCATGTTCTATACACCAAAACTGCTTCATTAAGCTAAAGTTGTTCAGGTGACAATAGTGTCCCTTTAACCCCTTAAGGACCAAACTTCTGGAATAAAAGGGAATCATGACATATTAGTTTTTTAACAGTTTTCATACAAAAACTGCATTTTCACTGATGATATCATAGTTATACGGGTTTCAAAACTGTAAAATGTATCACATTTGTGTTTAGTGAAGTCTCCCAAGTGCAACAGGTTAAATAGAATTAGTGGAGTATACAAACATGACCACAACCCTAATATTATAATTATTATTGCCATTTATATAGCGCCAACAGATTCAGTAGCGCTTTACAATATTATGAGAGGGGGTTTTAACTATAGATAGGACAATTACAAGAAAACTTACAGGAATGATAGGTTGAAGAGTACCCTGCTCAAACGAGCTGACCGTCTATAGGAGGTGGGTTATAAAACACATTAGGACAGGATGCCTCGGTTTTTTTAACCCCTAGATGGTCTCAAGGAATTCTTCCAACATTAACCATCAGTCTACTACAACTCTTGTGCTACAGGCACCACTGCATTTTTTAAAAATTTTTTATGAAAATGGTTACCTCAACTATTTTTAATAGTTAAAGATTCAAAATGAAAAAGGATCATTTAACTATAGGAAGCCAAGACGATAATAAACGGTTTGTTTTTTAACACTGTGTGACCAGTGCTATATATATATATTGGAAGGCAGGGCCTGAAGTTGTGGGAGGGGCTATATCCCTTTAAAAGGGACTCCCCCTCCTACCTCATTCACCTTCTGGTCCAGATGCTCGTTTGGATTGCAGGTTCCCAGCGTGGTTCCAGTTTCTCCTGACAGCTGCATTTTCAAAGTTTCCTACTAAACAGTGAGTTGGCAGACTGGTATCATTGTACCAGTCTGCAGCCTACACATAGCCTGACCCTCCGAGGTCCACGGCTACAGTATTGTGGGGGACAGAAACCCCCTCTTCAGGGCTGATTCAGCTTGATTCCCGCCGGGGGATCAGGCCTTATGCAGACCAGCCCTCCCTCCTCCCCCCTGCCGCTGCTCGCGGCACAGCAGCCGGTTAATTCATTTAGTGAGAGCTCCTAACCCCCTCTCACTACACAGCAGCTGGTTGAAGTGTAAATGTGTGACCCAGCTCCTAACCTCCTCCCCCCCTCACTACACAGCAGCCGGATCAATGTATTGTAGGACCCAGCTCCTAACCCCCCCCCCCTTTCCCTCTCTCTGCGAGAGCGGGGAACCCCCCCCAGGCTTGTGGCAGGTGACGGTAATACTCTTAAGACCCCCCATGGACCTAATTCACGGGGGTCTGCGGTTTCTGCCACAATAGCCGCATGATTGGGGAAACCAGCCCACCCACTCCCCACCCCAACCTACAAGTGCCCGGTCTCATAAAAAACTATTGGAGAAGAAGGAATAATAAAAAAAAATAAAAAAAATCATTTTTAAATTTAAAGAATTTGCTTATTTGCCTTGATGCCCTTTGTTAGGGTATCAGCAGCTTACAAATCTCTCCTCCCCCCCTCTCCCCAGTCTTACTTACCTACAGACGGGGGTTCACTCACACAGGCAGAGCTCCCTTCACAGCCCCAGCCAGAAAGCACGTCAGAATTACAGCAATGCTGACGGCAATACAAGTTGTAACCACTAGAGGTTGCCCTATAAATAGTAATGTTATCTGGTATATTTCAAATTTTGTGATATGTGTTAACAATGGCAATATTAAAAATGGTAAGATTTATATATTACGTTAGGAATAATAAAGTATTCATTTAATTCATGCACAACCGGTTACGTATAGATTTGTGGAAACAACTGTTTAAAGCATATAAGTCAGATATAAGCTGCTCTCGGGCACTAAATTGTGATGTAATTATGTGACTAATCTACCTAATATGTGGATCTATGTGACTCAAGAATATATACCATATACTCACACCACGGTTTCAATTAAATCTTCAGAATTACTTGCGTGGTTATAGACAAATTGCAAGTTCAAGAATATTTTCCCTTTATTTGGTGACCTGGTATACTGATTCCCCTGGCAGGGTCAGAGACCGAGACAAAGACAAGTATTATATTACTTCCTTGGTAGGTACAACATATGGATGACGTATGTCCCATTAATCAGACATATGACACTCAGTGCATATGCTCACAAATGTATGCTGAGTGCACTTTATGCCAAGCAGATATTTGGGGCACTGCCATAACGGTTCTACATGTGTTTACAGTCTCAAGAACCAAACTAAGACGGACTTGGCCTTCAGAACCTACTTACACGCAACCTACAACCATAGCACCGGGTTTAGGCCATCCTCACTAACCGTAATCAAACTACTACAGGACTGCCAGGCAAACGTTGGGCACTCAGGTAAGTTATGTCGGTTGCAGCAACCAGTATAAGAAACATCAACATGCCCACTTAAGTAATTCTCCTCCCAGGCACCTTCTGCCATAGGGTTAGAGGTCCCGCGAGGCCAACTTCCATCCTTGATGTAAGAGGTATCAAACCCCCATGGGCCAAATCATAGCTAGACGCCTCGCATGTTGCATAGCTAGGGCGTCATCCGTCATAACCCTCAATTAACGATTAAATCTCCACTGGTAAAACATGTACAACAGATCAACCCCACGCGCCAACCATAGTTAAATCCTACTAGCCACTTGGCATTTAATAGGGACTCACCTGCCACAAGTTTAATGAATTATTTCGCCACTTTGGCACTAGTTAAACATTTTACACTCTCCATAATGAAACTCACGATTACATACGTACATATTTCAGTATGTCCCAAGTTCATGAAGAAGGAGATGAACTATCAATGCCTAGTACACCGACCAGGACTGCCACCCCCACACGCAAAGGGGACATCGGCAGCCCGTCATCTTTAGATCATGGACCATCCCACGGATCACAGCCGAACTACGCAAACGTAGTATTCCTTATCCAGCTACGGCCCGCAAGGCAGAATTGTACAGGCTTATGCAAGCCAATCAGGACAATTCTGACGCCAGGGAAGGCACTAGTAATTCAAGCAATGCTAATCTGCATACCATGGTCGCCTCACTAGTGTCTTCCATGGGGCAGATTAATGAGAGACTGGAAAGACTGGAAGCTCGTAGCGGTCCAGTTGTGACACCAGAGCCACCTGCTACTGATATCCCAGGGCCATCACAAGCCCAACCTGGTAATCCTAATACCCCCACTGTCCTTGGGTCACAAGTGATCAACCCAGCCCATATGGTACCAGCAAACCTTAAAAAAGACATCCTGGAGGGCAAGGATGTAAATCTAGTCTCTCTGCTTATTGCCTCCCAGGATATCACAGAGAACCGCGCATATACGTATGGCGATATTTCTGTGGTCCTCAAGGCCAGAGATCCTAGACTAAGTAAAAAACTAGCAATCCCAGACTTCGTTATCGCATTCGGCATATACAGGGACGTACTGTGCTCAGTTTACCCACAGAGAAGGGAAGAGTTAGACCTGTACATGCACAAGCTGGTAGACCTGGGCAACAAATACGGTGGGTCATCATTTTACGATTACCACCGTTCTTTTTCCACTAAAGCGGCAACAGCTCTCGCCCAATATAACGCAAGAATGTATTGGAGCCTAATGGATACAGAGCTGTTCCTCAGGCACTTTGCCGGGCTAAGGTCTCCAGCTTGTGCAATATGTGGGGCTACCACGCATGCTGCAAATCTCTGTCCTGTCTCCACAGACGATGCCCCAAACAATGCCACACCAAGCACTTCCAGGGGGGAGAAACAGGGCAGAGACAAGCTGGGTCGCCCTATCGTGTATTTGGGCAAGTCACAGATCTGTAATAATTTTAATGTTGGGGCTTGCTCCTATAGTGCTTGCCGTCTACTGCATATCTGCTCCCATTGTTTCAGGGCACATGCAAAGGCTATGTGCCCTAATAAAATGCACATTAATCCCTACCTAACTACTGTGAATGTTGATGTTCTGGCAGGGCTTCTCTCCAAGCACCCTTCTACACATCTTGTGGAGTATCTGATTGCAGGGTTTTCCCAAGGGTTTCATACTGGCCTCATTTACATACCAGGGGGTACATGGGAAGCCTACAACCTCCAGTCCGCCTTTTGTGACACAGACGCAGTAGACTACCTACTACAATTGAACAAGACCAATGATTTGTCTTAGGTCCATTTATTGACCCGCCGTTCTCTAATTGGAGAACAAATCCCATTGGACTAGTCACTGGGAAAACCTCTAACAAACAAAGACTCATCATAGACCTGTCTGCTCCACATGCTTCAGTGATACCCAGTCTCAATTCCCTGATCCCGTCAGAGGCATTCTCTTTACAATACACCACCATAGACGACGCCATATCCACCATCATCTCAGCAGGCATAGGCGCATGGTTGAGCAAAACCGACATCGTTAACGCTTTTAAACTACTCCCCATACACCCGTCGCTGTGGCATTTGCATGGTATCAAATGGAGAGGCCAGTATTACTTCTTCACAAGGCTTACCTTCGGATCCAAGAGCAGTCCTAAAATATTTGACACTTTCGCAGAGACCTTGTGCTGGCTGCTCCTGAATACCAGCAGGTGCCATAGCGTCATTCATTACTTGGATGACTTCCTTTTCATAGAAAATAACGCTACACCCCCTAACAGTTTACACAAAGCCATGCATTTATTTAACACCATTGGGGTTCCAGTATCTCCCACCAAGACAGAAGGTCCAGATACGATCATTCAGTTTTTGGGGATACAACTGGACTCCATAACTATGGAAGCCAGCCTCCCTAGAGATAAGATTGACAACATCACTCAGACCATTCAGCAGTACTTGCGCATAGGCTCATGCAATAGAAAAGAGCTTCAGTCACTGATTGGCTCGCTAAATTTTGCCATTCGTGTTATACCCCAAGGAAGAGCATTCATTTCCAGACTCCTGTGCCTTCTTCCAACACTAACGGACGAACACAAACGTACCACTCTTGATAGGCAAGCCACAGCAGACTTACACATGTGGAACGTGTTCCTGTCAAACTGGAATGGCAGGAGCATGTTCCTCCCCCAAGTCACAGAAGATTCCCCTACCATTTGGACTGACGCAGCAGCCTCCACAGGTTTTGCAGCCATTTTGGGGGACAACTGGCTATGGGGTAGGTGGCCGGAAGAAGTTAAGCAAATAGAAGGCTTTTTTAGGAATTCTGCACTCTTTGAAGGGTACCCCATAGTAGCAGCAGCAGTCACATGGGGACAGTCTTGGGCAGGTAGACCAGTTCGATGTTTTTCTGACAACTTGGCGATTTGCCACGTCATAAACAAAGGCCGGTCTACCTCTCTAACCATCATGAGTTTTATCAGACATCTTACGTGGTTGGCGGCCTGTCATCAGTTTCATCTAGTATGTTACCATGTGCCGGGTATCTATAATACAGCCGCTGACCAGCTGTCCCGCTTTCAGTTTCAGGCGTTCAGGGAGTCTCTACCAACAGCGTCACCAGTAGCCACGATCGCTCCCCAACTCCAGGATCTAATCATGGACTAGAGGAATTATTACAACACAGCAAGATACTTACAAAACTCGCTCTCGCAAAAAACACACATAGTGCATACGATAGAGCTTACTATCTATACAAAAAATTCATGGCAGACCATAATCTCACAAATTGGTTTGACAATATAACATTGGTGGCTTTTGCCACGTTTTGCCACATTAAGTTAAAAATGTCGCATAATACCACAAAACTATACCTCACAGGTATCCAACATCATATGTTCACAGAACATCCTAACAACCAAGGGTTTCTCACCTCCTACCCCATTAAAACCCTCCTTAGGGGTATGCTCAAATCGCAAGGACCTACACCGCAACGTAGGGGGCCTATAGACATTCAACTGTTTAAACGTTTGTCAAACCTACTAGATACCACACCGTTCGAACCCCTTACTAACACCACTCTTAAAACTGCCATATACTTGGCTTTTTACGGTTTCTTACGACCCAGGGAATTTACCATTACTAGGCAAC
>OW240912.1:357498595-357564350 GCA_933207985.1 Pelobates cultripes
GTGTGGCTCCCATTAACCGATTGCAACAGTGTAGCAATCGGCGGTTAATTGCTTGCCCGGGTGGCCGTCATTTGGCTACCGACCACGCGGCGGTCGGCCATCTTGGATCCTTTGTTAGCCCAGCGGTGTTTGGTCGTCTAGTGCCTGGAACCAAAATCGGCTACTCGACGTCCAGGCCGTTCGGGAGCACCGGTCCTTCAGTATTTTATACTCAATTATGTATTTGGTACTTTTAAGATAAAGGTATAATAAAGTGTGTTTCGTGCGGCGTTCGGTTATTTATGCTGGGATCTGCGCGGTACTTTCACAGAGTGTGCGCTCAGACCCCAGCTATCTACCGAACGGTCATTCGGTATAATCCTATGAATAATATTAAAGTTATGTATTTTTGTGTGAAAAGCCGGTTCTACTGTACAGAGGGATAACCCACTTAACAGGATATTCTAGTGGGAGTATTCCTCTCGTACAGCAGTACATGGTGGGAGAAATGTCCTGTATATTCAGTTGCCCATGTAGTCCTCTACTGTATAACCCCTGTAAAGTGATTAAGGAAACCCCTTGCATGGGGAACCACAAATACTGGAGCTGTGAATAAAATAGTCAGTTGAGTCCCAGAACTGTGTTTCGTCCGGTTACTGGGGGCTTTGGGATATTGCCTTCATTTCCAGCGCTTTACTTGGATTACTTTCTGTACCAGCGGAGATATTGGGATTTAACATTGCAGCTCCACTACAGTACAGAATATCGGTAAGTTATCGGCTATCGGCCTGAAAGTTCACAGAATATCGGTATCAGCTCTAAAAAAATAAAAAATAAATAAAATCGATATCGGTCAATCTCTAATGTATATACCTCTAGACCTTTAGTCTATACCTCTAGACCTGTGCCAAAATAAGATTGTGATGTCCCATAGCATGCCGGTCCTATTTTTTTTAACCCCTTAAGGACCAAGCTTCTGGAATAAAATGGAATCATAACATGTCAGACATGTCATGTGTCCTTAAGGGGTTAAACTGAGATGTGTATGTTGCCATATCCTGCTTGTTTTATTTATACTGCAGTTGCTTTGTATCATTGTACTTGTGTGTATGTGAATTATTATATTGTATATGTTCATGAGTAGTTAGTGGTATTGTGTACCTTTTGAATGTGGGGTGTGTATGAAGGCTGCTTGTGAAATTGTGTGTGGAGGATGTCACATTGTGTGTTTGATAGTTCGTGTAGGTGTTTGGGGTATTGCATGTAGGGTGCATGTTTGTGTGTGGGCTGTTCGTATTATTTGTATAAGGGGAGGGTTATTCTGCATTTCTGTGTATATCTAGCAGTGTGGATTACTTCCCTGGGTTCTAGTGGGGACCAGGCTGGCCAGGTACAGGTCAAGGACAGGAGCTGCAACAGCAGCTGCAGGCTTCTCTACTCCAGTGTGGATTCCCATTCACAAGTGCTGCAATGCATAAATGGAGGATTGTCCTTCACCACCTCTTCACATTAGCAGATATCTGAAGTTTCACTGGGACTCCTGATAGGCCAGGGCCTATTTGGCTCTAGCAGCCTTGAGAGCCGTGCAAAGACCCAGCGAAGCCACCCACACTGCTAGATATACACAGAAATGCAGAATAACTCTCCCTCGTTCAAATAATACGAGTAGCCCACACACAAACATACACACACACAATCCACACAAATGCAACACCACTAAAAATCCACATACATGCAAACAGCCCCACAAATACACACAACGTGAAATATCCATCCACACACAATTCCACAAGCAGCTCTCATACACAGCCCACATTCATATGTATCATACACAATACCATAAACTACTAATGAACATATACAATATATTAGCTCATATACGCACAAATACAACGATACAAAGCAATTACAGTAAAAATAAAAAGCAGAATACGGCAGCATACATACCTCAATTTAAAACAATAGGATCGGCATGCTACGGGACATCACAATCCTATATCGGCACAGTGCTGCTAAAAGGTTGCCTACCCCTGCCTTAGGTTGTCGTCTTTTAAAAAATATATGTGAAGGGTTATTCAGGGATTCCTGACAGATATCAGTGTTACAACGTAACTTGCGTTACAATGCGTTAATTTTGGGGGGGAAATGGTTTGGAAATAGCAAAGTGCTACTTGTACTTATTGCCCTATAACTTGGAAAAAAAAGAAAAATAAGAACATGTTAACATTGGGTATTTCTAAACTCAGGACAACATATAGAAACTATTTAGCATGGATGTTTATTGGCGGTTGTAGATGCGCAACAGATTGTGGGGGTCAAAGTTAGAAAAAGTGTTTTTCTTTTTTAAAGTTCATCATGTTTGATAAAAAAAATAAAAAATTATAGTAGATTATATGATATGACGAAAATAATAGTATCTTTAGAAAGACCATTTAAAGGCGGAAAAAAATGTAAATTATGTGTGTGTGTACAGTAAATGCGTAAGAGGAAAATTACAGCTAAACACAAACACAGCAGAAATGTAAAAACAGCCCTGGTCCCAAACGGTAAGAAAATTGAAAAGCGGTCTGGTCACTAAGGGGTTAAACTTATTTTTATTATCTTTGTATACATATAGAAAAGCAGGGAAGGTGACGGGACGTGATGACGTGAGACGCCGCACGTGCTTTAGGTGGGCGTGTCCGGAGGGAGGTTGAGGAGAGAGGACGCGGAGTCGAGAGTAGGCAATGCCGCTCCGTGCCGATTTGTGAGTGTGGTCCGGCTTAGACGAAGTGGAGGGAGGGCTCGGTTCGGTGAAGATTTGGTGGTTCGGTGGACCTGGTCTGACGTGGTGGTGTATGCCGGTTTTTGCTGGGGGTTTGTTGCCTCCGTTTTTGGGCAAATAGTGGCAAATAGTGGCGATTCCCTTATAGACCGTTAAAAAGGTCAAGGAAGAAATAAAAACAGTTCCTGTATAAATTATCAAACAAAAAACGGAAAAAAAAAAAGAAGAAAAAAGGGATACAAAGAAGGAAAGATTAAGAGAGAAATAAAGGGAAAAAGAGGAAATACATCCCTCAGTGATCTCCTAAACAGCTATATATAAAAACTGTGAGTACTTCTGTATTTACTAAAAAATATAACTGTAAGGCATCATACCTGTATATAATTACTGGCCTGGAAAAAAAGAAAAGTGGAAGGAAATCTTTTTTTTTCCTCGTTGGAGGAGATTGGCATCAAGAATCAATTATTTGACCAATTGATTTAATCTAGTTCTTTGAGTTTGGAGTTGAAATTTTATATGCGACATCTAGTTATAATTTGTCACTGAGAAGCATTTAAGAAATAAAACAAAATGTCAACCAGGAAAACAACGGAAAAAAAGAAAGAAATTAAGTCAGTTCAACAAACAGAAAAGAGGTTGTCAGGTTTTTTTGCAACTCCTATTAAAGATCCTATTAAAGATCCGCAGGAACAGATAATTGACAGTAAGACACACCCAAGTAATACTTCCAATATTATCCAAGAAGTTGCACTTAATCAACTTCCATTAGAAGCTCAAGCAATTGCTTCAATTAGTATCCAAGATCAATTTAAGCAAACGCTGGAACTACAATTAAATTTATTGAAACAAGAAATGCTTGTAAGTTTCAATGAGATAAAACAAGAAATTAAAAATGTTGCAGTATCAGTGGTGGAAGTGGAAAAAAAATGTGAAGTGTTTGGAACGCAAATTAAAGCAATTAATACGGAGGTGCAGTTTCTAGTAAATAAAGTTGATAATCTTGAAAATAAAATAGCAGCTTTGGAAGATAGGTCAAGAAAAAGAAACATCAGAGTAAGAGGTGTTTCTGAAGAAATCTCCAATGAAAAATTGAGAGAATATTTAAACAATTTATTTGAAGAAGTTTTACCAGAAATACCTACAGATGAATATAAAATAGAAAATTTTCACCGAATACATAAACCAGATACAACAGCTTCACATCTCCCAAGAGATGTAATAGTGAGTTTTTCCTCATTATCATTGAGAAATAATTTAATGAAAGCCTGCCGTACCAAACCCCGAACAAATTCTATTTACAAAGACATAATTTTTTTGCAAGACTTATCTTATCACACCAGGACTTGGAGGAAATCTTTCTCTATCGTGACGGATTTTTTAAGAAAAGCAGAGATCAGGTTTCAATGGGCCTATCCAACATCTTTAAGATTTACTTGGAAACAAGAAAGAAAAATTTTTTTGGATGCAAATGAAGCAAATAGTTGGTTAACAGGTATCAATAAAAAAGCTTGAAGGGTCTGTTGCGGCGGAGAGGAAGATGGAAGGAAGAGAGAAGAGAGGAGAAGAGAGAGGAGGGAGAGAGGAAGGAATGAAAGAGGAAGAAAATTAACTTTTTTTTTTTTTTTTCACTCATATAGAATCACTTAATTGTGCTTTGCACAATTTGCTAATTTGTTGATGTTATTGGGGCTTGTTTTCACTTTAAAGCTACTAGTCAATTGAGAATTAAGTATATGCACACAAGCATTTGGAACATAAGGATTTAAAAGCAAATATGTCTAAGTATTAATATTAATTAGATTTGAACTTAACGAGGTGGTTAAAAGAAAATTATTCACATGTATTAGTAAGTTAAGTAGAAACAGATTTATTTAAAGTAAAGAATCACAGAGTAACTGATTTAAGTATAAAATAATGGAAGAAATTTTTTTTTTTTTTTTGTCCTCACTTATGTAGAACTATTTAATTGGGTATATGTATGTAACCATGTGGAACATAAGGACTTAAAAGTAAATATGTCTAAGTATTAATATTAATCAGATTTGTACTTAAAGAGGTGGTTAAAAGAAAATTATTCATAGAGCAATGAAGTTAAGTATAAAATAAGCAAAGAAATGTTTTTTTTTTTTTTTTTTTGAATAATTAACAGGTTTATTGAAGTAATTGTTGGTTGTTCTCACCTTAAGGGTACTAACTAATTATCTGGAAAAAAGTAGATAAAAGCAAATATGTTTAAGTATTAATCAGTTTTTAATTTAAAGAGGTGGCTAAAAGTAAATTATTCATATGTATTGGTAAGATAAGAGGATATAGATCCACTTAAGACACAGAATTGAAAGTTAATGGAGTTAAGTATAAAAAATTTTTTTTTTTTTTTTTTTTTTTTTTCTCTCTCTCCCTCTTGGAGAGAGACTGCAAACTTGTAAATATTACTACCTCTTTCTGGATACGCCCACTTAGTGTCTAATTTAAAGACACAGTAAAGACTGAATTTCTATATGAAAATTTACAGTCTTTGTGATAAAAAAGGAGGATTTCCTCCTAGGATTTTAATATTTTGTTTTATGTGTTTGTGTAGATATGTTTATGCAGCAATAGGGAAGGGTAATGGTTATCGAGTGGAAAGGGATGCAGGGAGGTTTTTGAAAATAATATGATAAAAATGCTTACACTTAATGTTCAGGGATTGAATACTATAGCGAAAAGAAATCTATTGTACAAATACCTCAGTGAAAAACAATTGAATTTAATATTCTTACAAGAAACTCACTGGAGACAAGCGGATAAACAAAATTGGGGGGGTAAAAGATTTCCACTTATAATTCAAGCTTCCAATAAGGAAAAAAAAAAATGTGGAGTAGCTGTGGTATTTGGGGAAAAGATTAAAGTTGAAGTAATTCATCAAATACAAGACACTAAAGGCAGGTATCTAATAATAATATGTAAAATTGACTCTGTACTTTTTACATTATGTAATATATATCTTCCTAATCATTTACCAGTTGCTTATTTAAAAACAATTCTGGAAAAAGTAGATGAAGTTAAAGTGGGAAAATTAATAGTGGCAGGGGATTTCAATGCTGTACTAGACCCTCAGATAGATAAAAAATTAATGAAAGGAAATACTTTAAATCAGATGGTTATAAAACAAGCAAAAGCCTTAAAAAAAATTAAAGATGAATATAATCTATTCGATATTTGGAGAATTTTTAACCCTAATGAGAGAGACTATACGCATTTTTCTAAAGTGCATTTTTCCTATTCTAGATTAGACATGATTTGGGTCGACCCAAGTATTATTGATATGACCAAAAAAACAAAGATTGACGAGATAGTATGGACAGACCACGATGGAGTTTTTTGTGAAATGATTTTTAGTACATTTAAAAGAGAAGCTTATACTTGGCGGTTAAGAGATAATTTGCTTTGTTGTGAATTAAAAAAAACTCATATAAGAGATAATATAAAAAATTATTTTAAAGAAAATATCTCAGAAAATATTGATGCATCTATTTTGTGGTGTGCCTTTAAGGCCGTTATAAGAGGTCATATTATCAAGTTACAAAGCCAACTTGATAAAAATAATACTTTGGCATTTTTACATACAGAATTAAGAGATTTGACTCATATCAATAAACAATCTCCATCTCCTGAAATTTATGAAAAAATATTAGAACTTAAAGAAAAAATAAAGCAAAAATTAATGGATACGATAGCTAAAAATATGGTTAGATTAAAATTTAAATATTATTCCAAAGGCAATCGAGCTGAAAAGATGCTATCCCAAAAACTTAGAAAACAAAAAGTACAAAATAAGGTAGACAAAATAATACAGAATGGAAAAATAGCACTAACCCCCAGAGAGATTGGAAAGTGTTTTAATGAATATTATTCCAATCTATACAATATTCCTCAGATTAATACAGATGAGGATATTAAAAACTATTTAAATAATATAAAGAAGCCTCAATTAACTTCTATTGAAAATGATTTCTTAAATAAACCTATAACTATGGAGGAGACTATGAAAGCAATAAATGATTTAGAAAGATCTAAAACACCAGGCCCGGATGGGTTTAGCAACCTATTTTATAAAACATTTAAAGATTTAATATGTCCACATTTGACCTCTGCTTTCAACATAGCGGCAAACAGAGGATTTTTACCAGCAGAGATGCTAAAAGCTAATATCTTGCCTATTCTAAAAAATGATAAAAACCCCACTGATATCAAAAACTACCGTCCGATATCTTTAATAGATGTTGACACTAAGTTATACGCTTCGGTTTTGGCTGCTAGAATAAAAAAACTTCTTCCACTAATCATCCATAAAGATCAAATAGGATATGTTCCAGGTAGAAATTCCTATACAAGTATAAGGAAAATTATTAATATCTTGGATGATGCAAATAGATATGATGTTCCAGTTCTGACTCTGTCGATTGATGCTGAAAAAGCATTCGACAGAGTCAGCTGGAAATATTTAGAAGCCGTTTTACAACATTATGGATTGGAAGGTTGGATTAAGAAAGCTATAATGGCACTATATGTAAATCCTGTTGCACGAACTATTGGACCTAATATAGTCGCCCCATGGTTCCAACTTAGAAATGGTACCCGACAGGGTTGTCCCCTCTCACCATTGCTCTACTTGCTGACTATTGAGCCATTGGCTGAGAATATTAGGAATAATAAAGAGATCCATGGTTATAAAATAATGGATGAGGATCAAAAAATTAGCTTATATGCTGATGACATTTTAATTACTCTTACAAACCCTAAAAATTCTTTGGAACGCATAATGCAAGAAATAGAGCGATATAGCTTCATATCAAATTATAAGTTAAATATAAATAAATCCTTGATATTAGATGTTAACCTAAATAAAAGGATACAACGAGAGATTAAAAACAAATATGATTTTATTTGGGTTAAAGAAAGTATGGATTACTTAGGAATTAAAATAACCAGAGAGACAAATAAGATTATGGAAGTAAATTTCCTAACATTATTATTAGATCTCAATAAATGGTTAAAAGATCGCAGAAACCTAGAGATTACTTTTTTGGGGCGAATAAACGTTATCAATTCATATGTTATACCAAAGTGGAATTATATGTTTCAAATGTTACCTCTCCATATCCCAATCCATTGGCTTCAATTAATACAAAGAAGTTTTACTCAATACATCTGGAAAGGCAAGAAGCCGAGATTGAAACAGTCAATATTAGCGCAGAAAATATATAAAGGTGGACTTGATTATCCACTCATAATGAATAACTTTAAAGCAGCTATTACCCTACATGTCTATAGAATGCAAATGAAAGAAAATAAAGATGAGGGATGGTATAAAATGGAATTGAAGGCAGGAGAAGTTTCTAGCTTAGATTGTCTAATTTGGAATATAAATAAAATGCCAAAGAAAAAAGAATATGCCAGTATTATTCTAACTCAATTATTGGAAAATTGGTTAAAAATTAAAAAAGTAATGAATATAGAAAAAAAAGTTCCAAGTTATTTAGAGTTAGATATTGTAGAAAAACAAGTGGAAGACTTAAACTTAAATAATTGGAAAAAAGTAGGGATAACGACTCTGGACCAATTATTGACAGAAGGACTAATTAAGACCTTTGCTCAAATAACAGAGATACATAATCTCCCTCCTAGAGAGGTGTTTAATTTTCTAAGACTTAAAAGCTATATTAATACACATCTAATAATACCAAAATCTAATTTAAGCAATTCGATAGATTTATTATTTACATCAAAAAAAGTTAATAAACCACTTTCTAAAGCTCTAATACTAATTAAATCAATAGCTAAAGACACAAATCCTACTGCCATACAGGCCTGGAAACAAGACTTGAATATCGATATAAATCTGAATCAATGGGGTTCTTCAATGATGGATGTTAAGAAGAATATACATTCATTAAATTTATTAGAAACGCACTTTAAAGTTTTAAATAGGTGGTACTTAGTACCAGCTAAATTGAATAAAATTTACCCTCTAGTAAATCCTATCTGTTGGAGATGCAATAGTATTAGAGGCAATTTTAGACATATTTGGTGGGATTGCTATAAATTAAAAAATCTCTGGTTGAAAATGCAGCATTTTATATCTAACAATTTAAAACTCGAGTTGATTATCTCTCCAGAGGTAGTTCTACTTCATCTAAATTGGCCTCATTTGACATATGAATTAAAAGCAATTCTTATAAATCTGTTTTTAGCGGCTAAAATAGTAATTGCGAGATGGTGGAAAAGGGATTCAGAAGTCCCCTGGAAGAAAGTTAAAACTCAACTCGAGTTTCAGATTGGAATGGAGCTGATGCTAAGTAAACAAAGACTAAGCAACAAGATTTCTGTTTGGTTAAAGTGTATTGAGATGATTGATGTATAAAATAGTGTCGCTCAATTAGTAGTAGAACAATTCCATGAACATTGTAAATAAATATGAGATTTATCTAAATGATATTACCACTCTACTATGGAAGTCTTTCTGATGTATTTTTTTTTCTCCCTCCCCTATTTTGCTGCTGTGTTGTTTGTTTGTATCACAAATGTATATTTGTATGATATTTGTATTTGTATGATATATGTATTTAATGAGATTTAAAAGAAAAAAAATTTAAAATAAAGATTAAATATTCAAAAAAAAAAAAGAAAAGCAGGGAAAATTTTCATTTGCCAAGGTAAATTTACTCACAATGCATCAGACAAAAGAATCTAAAAGAAAGGCAAGCTGCAGACATGATGGACAGTGGGCAACAAAATGGTTAAGAAGGTGCTCAGATATTGAAGTCTGCTTCAAGGAAAAAATATGAATACAAATAAATGCACATGGCAAGGGGTAGGGCAGTATAAATCATTAAATGGTGAATGGCAAAAGGAAAACAAAAAGAAGAAAAGAATTACAGTGCTGCTTTAAATGATCACTATAGGGTCAGGAACACAAACATGTATTCCTGACCCTATAGTGTAAACAGCACCATCTAGCCCCCCTGCGTCCCTCATGCCTCCATAAATATAGTAAAAGTCTTACTGTATTCAAGCTTGAAGCTGTAACTCTGCATGCTGTTAGACTCAGAAAAACAAGCAGTGTGCTGACATTATCAGAAGTGGTAGCCTGATCCAATCACAATGCTTCCCCATAGGATTGGCGAGACTGACAAGGAGGCAGATCAGGGGCAGAGCCAGTATGATTCAAACACAGCCCTGGCCAATCAGCATCTCCTCATAGAGATGAATTGAATCAATGAATCTCTATGAGAAAAGTTCCGTGTCTGCATGCAGAGGGAGGAGACACTGAATGTTTGGATGCATTTTAGGCAGCCATGACCCAGGAAGGATCTCTAACAGCCATCTAAGGAGTGGCCAGTGAAGTGATCACTAGGCTGTAATGTCAACACTGCATTTTCTCTGAAAAGACAGTGTTTACAGTAAACGCCTGACGGTAATGATTCTACTCACCAGAACAAATTTAATAAGTTGTAGTTGTTCTGGTGACTATTTTGTGCATCATATTTATTAGTCTTGATTCTTTTTGTCAGCTTGTATATACGATTTTAGTAATGTTCTAACATATTTTAAATAATTTTCCTTCAAAGACTTCAGAAACGAAGAACAGCTCTGGACAACACTTTCATCTTTAGAACATTTGGCAGACATTTTGCTGAGACGTCCAGATGTCAAAGATAGTTTAAAATGTAATTGGATATTAACATGCATGCATTTATATATGCATATGCAACTAAAATGATGATTTTGCATTGTAATATCTTTGCTATTGAACTTACAGAATTTTGAACAATAACTTTCAGGAATGGTTTCCTTCATCGGTTCTAAAGCAATTCTGACCAAAGTGGAAGGATACAGGTGTAAACAAATGATTAACAGTGAACAGAAGGAGAGTATTATTTTCTTCTTCTATAGATTGTGCTACACATCTGAGATAGATTTCAATATTCCATTCAGGTGCTAATGCACAGTGCCTTCGTTCTTCAAGTGCAACCGGCTGTTTTCAGCCTACCAATTGCACGATATGTTTTCTTCTGAAAGAAGCTAAATATGGGACTACAAATGAACACAGCCCCATCACTGCACTGGGATTTTCATAGACACTGTCTCTCATTAGGCACTGAAGACTGGTATGGCATGCACTTGCTTCCCTGTTATGCCAGTGAGCTTGCATCATAACCTACGTGAAAAATAGTCTATTACATTGCTTATCCCTTGCTCCTTTTTAACAAAGGCTTTTATTTTTATTCACTAGAGACAACACATGCATTAACAAAGCAAAAACATAGCATTACTTGAGCAAATTACATGGAATTGCATTTGAAGTCACAACAGAATCAATCTAGAGTAACATTTTCAAAAAGAAAGTGAAATGAGTTTTACACCCAAGAGAAAGACAGAAGAGAAAAAGGGGAAATAAACTAAAAATAAATAAATTTAAATTTTGTGCTTTAGAAGAAAGCTATGCGCTTGTCCAAGAAAGGCTCGATTTACTATAACTACCATCATAAACTGTAGTGGTCATTACGATTATGTTTATATAGCGCCAACAAATTCCATAGTGCTTTTCAATGGGTGGACTAACAAACATGTAATTGTAACGAGACAGGTTTGATGCACAGAAACAGAGATGTTGAGGGCCTTGCTCAATGAGCTTACATGCTAGAGGGAATGGGGTAAACGGACACAAAAGGTAAGGAAAGTATTAGTGAAGTAGATTCGTAGAATAGTATTCAATGAAGACTTAGTGTGTTTTTTTGGAGCCATTAACAATTTAATTGATATGCTTTTGTGAAAAAGTTAGACTGGGTGAGCATCAAACGGAAAAGGGAAGGGAGTTCCAGAGGAACGGTACAGCCCTAGAGATATCTTGAATGCGAGCACCAGAGGTGGGAGTATGAACCGTGGATAGACGTAGGTCTTCGGCAGAGTGTAGGGGCCTAGATGGGACATATTTTTGTATTAGGGAGGATAGATAGGTGGGAGTAGCATTATGTAGAGATTTGAAAGAAAGAACCAGAATTTTAAATTGAGCCCTATATCTTACAGGAAGCCAATGCAGGGACTGACAAAGGGGTATGGCATGGGAGGTGCGCGCGGACAGGAAGATGAGCCTCGCCTCCGCATTCTTTATAGACTGAAATGGGGCAAATTGGGAGCATATAAGACCACTGAAAAGCGGACTGCAGTAGTCAAGGCGAGAGATGATACCTTAGCCGCATCTGGCATTAAGTAGGGGTGGGTGAGCGCAATATTTTTGAGATTTAAGCTGCAGGATCTGACGATCGACCGGACATGAGGGGTAAAGGAGAGATCAGAGTCAAAGAGAGCACATAGGCAGCAAGCCTGCGTGGTGGTGTTGATGGTAGCACCATTAACGTGGAGGGAGACAAAGATGGGAGTAGCAACACTTGAGGGAGGAAAGACCAGAAGTTCTGTTTTGGACAAGTTAAGTTTAAGGAAGTGGGCAGCAATCCAGTTAGAAATAGCAGAGAGGCAGTCAGAGACACTAGTCAAGAGGAGAGGGGAGAGATCAGGGGAGGACAGATAGATTTGCGTGTCATCCGCATAAAAGTGATGTTGGAAGCCAAAGGAGCTGATGAGTTTACCAAGGGAGGCAGTATAGATCGAGAACAGTAAGGGAACAAGGACAGTATCAAAAGCAGCGGAAAGGTCAAGGAGAATTAGGATAGAGTAGTGACCATGAGATTTTGCAGCAGGTAGATCATTTGATACTTTGGTCGGAGCAGTTTCCCCAGAGTGCTGAGCGCGGAAACCAGACTGAAGTGGGTCGAGCAGAGAATTGGACTCGAGTAAGTCTGTCAATTTCACATACACAAGTCTTTCAAGGATCTTGGACGCAAAAGGCAGTAGCGAAATAGGGCGGTAGTTGGACGGGGAGTTAGGATCATGGTTGGGCTTTTTTAGAATCGGGGTTACAGTCACATGTTTGAAGGGTAATGGAAATATGTCCGATAAGAGGGAGAGATTGAGAATGTTAGTGAGAGGCAAAGCAAGAGAAGGAGACAGAGTACGGATGAGATACGAGGGAATAGGATCAAGGGAGCAGGTCATGATCCTTAGTAAAGGTATCATGAGTAGAGTTCGCCTCATCTCTCAGTAATCCATGTTTACATCAATCAGCCAAATGAAAATTCCATTACTAGATCTCCAGCAGTACAACATTAGCCCGTGATATGGCTAGAACAGTAAAGCTGCAACGTGTTTTTTCTCTTTCCTGAGGAAGGAAGGGATGTGAGGAAGACGCATGAGCCTTATGTACCAAATAGCTCTATGGGAAGCACTGGACTGGGTAAAACAGAACAGATGACTTAGGAGCAGGGGTCGCAGCATGACTGTCCCTGAATGGATTATAAGTAAGTTTCAAATATTTATTTTCTTCAGTGCAGGCTGTGTTTTTGATCTAAATATGAGGTACATATTATGACCCCAAAAGAGACAGCTGTATATTTGCCTTGTTTTAGCAATATAGTGACTGTCATGAATTCTATGTACATTAAAATTTTTAGGCTAAAAAAGCTTAATTGAAAATACAACAGCTTGGGTCATTTTTCAATCTTTGGACTAAAAATTGAAATTGATTCATACATTAATGACCAGTATTAATTCCCTGTTAATATTTATAACAGTGTATCTAAAACCTTTTACCAATAAGCTGTAAATCTTCCTATCACAAAAGCCTCAATTATCCAATTTCATTCTGCCAATACCCAAAAGTGATTACATTTCTGCTTAACACCATAAATAACGAAAAATTAAGTTGGTACTGAAGTACTACCAAATGTCAAGGGAACAGAATAATCATAATGTAGTGACCACAGCAAACAAGATCTATGCCAGCCCCATATATTGTCGCATGTAATATGTAAGGCTATGTCTACAGTTCTCCCATACTCCTAGACTCGACTGTAAAGGAGGTGGTGTAGGCATCCTTCTCTCCCCTCAATGTACCTTTCAACCTATCCTCCCTGCCCCTGCCCTATCCTTTACTTACTTTGAAGTTCACACTGTACGCCTTTTTAAGCCCACTCCTTTAAGAATTGCCATCACCTATCGCCCCCCCAGTCACCCTAAACTATTCATTGAACACTTTTCCTCCTGGTTACCCCACTTTCTTTCCTCTAGCACTCCCTCTCTCATACTTGGGGACTTCAATATCCCTATCAACAAGCTCAACTGCCCTGATGCCTCTCGTCTGCTCTCTGTAACCTCCTCCTTTGGACTCTCACAGATAGCAACTCACACTGCAGGAAACACTCTTGACCTCATCTTCACCAATCTCTGTACAACCTCTGATCTCACCACTGTTCCATTTCCTTTGTCTGACCACCATCTGCTAACATTTAACATCTGCATACCCCATACCAAAATCTCACCACCATCCACTCTCCAACCTCGCAGAAACCTCAACTCCCTCGATCTCCAGCACTTCTCCACTAAACTCCAAACACTCCTTTTACCCATCTCAAATCACAACTGCCCTAACTCTGCAACCTCACTCTACAACTCCACTCTCTCCTCTCAACTTGACATCATGGCACCTCCTACAGTTAAACGCAGCAAGCGCCTCCAACTACAACCCTGGCACACCAAGCTGACCTGTTATCTCCAAAAATGTTCCAGAACTGCTGAACGCTGCTGGAGAAAGTCTCACTTTGCATCTGACTTTGTCCACTATAAATTTATTCTGCGCTCCTACAGCATGGCTCTTTCCTCTGCAAAAGTAAGCTACTTCAACACCCTCATAAGCACACTGTCCCACCAACCCAAACACCTGTTTCACACTTTTGATGCACTTCTTCGCCCTGTGACTCCCCCTCCTTCCACCACCTTGTCCGCCACAAACTTTGCATCTCATTTCACTGAGAAGATCTCTACAATCAGGAAAGAGATCTCTAATCTTTCTCCAATCAGTATCAATACATCACCCAACCCCACTCCCCCTGCATCCTAAGCTCATTTGCACCTGCTACAGCACAAGAAGTTTCTGCTCGGCTCCTGTCCTCCCGCCCCACCACCTGCTCCCTCGATCCTATTCCCTCGCATCTCATCCGCACTTTGTCTCCCTCTCTTGCTCTTCCTCTCGCTAACATTTTCAATCTCTCCCTTTCCTCTGGCACATTTCCCTCTGCCTTCAAACATGCAACCGTAACCCCAATTCTGAAAAAGCCCAACCTTGATCCCAACTCCCCATCCAACTACCACCCTATCTCGCTACTGCCATTTGCCTCGAGAGAGTTGTCTACGCCAATTGACAGCTTTCTTCAACTCTCTGCTTGATTCAGTCTGGATTCCGTGGTCAAAACTGCTGTGACCAATATGTCAATATGGGATACTACTCTATCCTAATCCTCCTTGATCTTTCTGCCGCCTTTGACACTGGATCATCAACAGCTTCTTCACATTCTCCGTAACCTCTGCTCTCTCCTGGTGCTCCTCCTACCTCTCCCAGCGCTCTTTCAGTGTTTCTTTCTCTGGCTCTGCCTCTTCTCCCCAACCCCTCCCTGTCGGCATCCCCCAAGGTTCTGTCCTCGGCCCCCTACTGTTCTCTATCTATACTGCCTCCCTTGGTAAACTCATCAGCTCCTTTGGCGTCCAATACCATTTATATGCAGATGACACGCAAATCTACCTGTCCTCCCCTGATCTCTCTCCACCCACCTTGACTCGTGTTTCTGACTGCCTCTCTGCTATTTCCAACTGGATGGCTGCTCACTTCCTTAAACTCAACCTGTCCAAAACAGAACTTCTAGTTTTTCCTCCCTCAAGTGCTGCTACTCCTGTGTCTGTCTCCATCCAAGTCAACGGCGCTACTATCACCTCTACCTCCCAGGCTCGCTGCCTAGGGGTTCTTTTTGATTCTGATCTCTCTTTTACTCCCCATGTTCAATCGATAGCCAAATCCTGTCACTTCCAACTCAAGAACATAGCGCGCATCCGCCCATATCTAACGCCGGACGCGGCTAAGGTACTGGTTCATGCTGCTGTTCTCTCTCGCCTTGACTATTGCAATCCCTTTCTCACCGGTCTTACATGTTCCCAGCTTGCATCGCTGCAATCTATAACGAATGCGGCTGCGAGGTTTATTTTCCTGTCCGGTCGCACCTCCCACGCCTCCACGCTCTGTCAGTCCCTGCATTGGCTTCCAGTTAGATATAGGGCCCAATTCAAAATTCTGGCGCTTGCTTACAAATCCCTACATAATGCTGCTCCAACATACCTATCCTCCCTCATACACAAGTATGTCCCGTCGAGACCCCTGCGCTCAGCCCAAGACCTACGCCTATCCTCTGCCCGGATCCCCACCTCTGATGCTCGCCTTCAAGACTTCTCCAGGGCTGCACCTATTCTGTGGAACTCCCTTCCCTCCTCAATCAGAGTTTCACCCAGCCTCCACTCCTTCAAAAAATCTTTGAAAACTCACTTCTTCATTAAAGCGTATCAATTAAACTGTCAGCAGGTTTCTCATCCCCCACCCCATGACTCCGTTCTTGCACCTGTCAAAAATGACCTACCAAGCACTCAATAAACCCTTCTGTAACAAACTATTTAATTCCCCTACTTTAACCCTTTGTGTCACTATACCCCACTCCCTCTAGCATGTAAGCTCATCGAGCAGGGTCCTCAACCCCCTCTGTTACTGTACGTCAGTGGTCTGATCTCAATTATGTGTCTGTTAGTCCACCCATTGTACAGTGCTACGGAATTTGTCGGCGCTATATAAATAAAATAATAATAATAATAATAATAATAATAATGTCTTGCCACCCCAGATGATAAAATATATATCTCAAATATATATTGCTTTTTTTATATAAAATATTGGTCCTTTCAGAATAAAACGGTTAATAATAGAGTAAGCATACTCACATGCAGACACCATAGCCGTGCGCAGCCTATTGCATAAGGGTGTACACACTAAAGCACAAACACACACGCTGCGTGTATATGTATGTATATAATTATATATACACATACATGCACACATACATACATACACTGCTGTGTGTGTGTGAGAGGGTGCTGGTAGTGTGCTGTGTGTGAGGGTGCTGTTTGTGAAGATGCTGTGTATGTAAGGGAGCTGTGTGCTGGTAGTGTGCGGTGTACGGGTGCTGTGTGTGTAAGTGTGCTGTGTGTGAGGGTGCTGTGTGTGTATGTAAGGGTGATGTGTGTGTGAGGGTGCTATGTGTGTGCTGTGTGTAAATCTATTTGAAGGGATTGTGGGGGGGGGCTTGATGATCTCAGCCATAGAGGCAGAGCCAGTCGAGGGGAGACCAGCACAGCATAAAAAATAAATTAATAAAAGGTCAGTAAAAACACTATTTTTAACACACCATGACAGACAGACAGACACACACACACACACACACCATGACAGACAGAGAGACACACACACCATGACAGACAGAGAGACACACACACTGACAGAATTACACATATTACCTGTGGGCTGTGGCACAGACATTGAACACTACCATCCTCCTACGTAAACCTACTTTTTCTTACAATTGTGCCAACTTGTAGATATTATACCACACTCATTTCCATAGCACCATGTTTGGAGTTTGTTAATGGAGTTTGACCTTCAGTGCAAGACTCAATCCAACTCAGCTTGTGCAATCGCACAGATTTACAGACACAGGAATCACTCCTATCACAACCACATCCACTGGACTAATGGACACATAAGAGATGTGGGTGGGTGGAAATACTTGGTAGCAGATGTTCTATTACAAATAATGTTTTTGCCTTTATTTGAAAAAAATTCTAGCTACAACAAAAAAAGTATGTGCAAAAAAGTTAAAACACAGCAAACTTATATGGAAGCAGGGTCAAGTGAACTAAATACTCCGTTATATATGTAGTATTATATCCCCCCAGAATGTTGTACATCCAGTGGTCCAGCTGAGTTGGATGTGACATGAAAGATTCTAGTTAAGTTTGAGGAAAATGAAATCATGGAAAATATTATTAATTTGTATTGAATGCCCTAATGGTGCAATTAACTACAAAGATGAACCTGTAAGAAAGATGTCAATAAAGAAAGGCTGTCTTACCTGTCCGCAGCCAGGAGCGCTGCACACAAAAGGGCGATCGTCTCCCATTATGCTCTCTGCAACAATAAAAATAAGAAGTTGTAGCCATATCAATATATTTTAAAAAGCATAACTTCATGTTTCACTAATTAAGAAGACAAATAACCTTAACTGCAGCAAACCATATAATCAGTCCAATGATATCTTAAAGATAAGCGAGTAAAAAGATTTTATTTTTGTATTTCAATTCAAGGGACAGACATTCTAGGCGCCATAACCATTTCAAGCCAGGAGTCATCTGGCACTGCCCATTTTTGAGCAAGTTAACACTGAATGAGGGTCCCTGGCAACCCGCAGCCTGGTCCACTCCATTGCAAGAGATATAGTTAAGGCAGAGATTAAACTATTTCTTTGCCATATCAATTCATACCAGTAAAGCGTGGCTGTAACAAACATGTATTCTTGATACTATAGTGCTGGTGTGGCCTCTTAAGTCCCCAGCAACCCGTCAGAGCAGTGAAAAGGTGATTTTACTCACCTTTTCTCCCATGACACACCACTCTTGCCGTAGTAGACCACGCCTCCGTGTTGGAAATAATTTAATATCAGTCAATTTAATTTTTTTCCCATAGGAAAGCATTTGGAAGCTATTGCACATGAGTGGCAAATAGCCATGCTGCGCCAATCAGCATCACGTCATAGAGATGCACTGAATCAATGCATCTCTATGGGAAACATTCAGTGCCTCCATGGAGAGAGTGTGCAGACGCTGAACGTAGGTTCTGTACAGAGCACAGCACTGGACTAGAAAGCACCTTTGATGGCTGTCTGAGTGACTACTACTAGAGGTGTTACCTAGCACCAGTGTAAACCCTGCCTTTTCTCTGAAAGTTCCCCTGTGACAAACTCAGAGAATTCATTTTTTCACAATTATCCCAGAGTTGTCCACTTGACATGCTATATATATATTTACATTTACTGAAGACTAACTATACAACAGGATATCCTTAAAGAGATCTCTAAGCTTACCACCATTAATACTTCTTGTTTAACTGATTAAAACTCATGTTGAAATTAGCTCAAGTCTCCCACTAGACAACTGTGGTAAATATATACACCCATTAAGTCACCATTGTTAACACTTTAACGACAGAGGCAATTGTTCACATCCTGAACCAAAAAAAAAAAACTTGCACTGTTTGTTAAATTGTCCCAATACATTTTTCATATTGTTTTCGGTTTTTAAAGGGCAGTTAAGAGCTTTCTTTTAACATACTTACAGCAGAACAACATTAGAATACACAACATAAAACATTAAGTGTGAATAAAATATTAATATTATATACACATTTCTCCACATTTTTGCTTAAAATATTTTTAAATAGTGCAGCTAAATAGAAAGAGCTCAAAATATATTAACGAATCAGTCACGATTAATCCCTTACATGTTTAGGATCTATATCAGGGATGCTCAAATGTTAGATCCCCGGATTTTACCCTGCTTGCACCATTTGTAGCCAATGGGGATTTAAATGCCCATTCAAAAGACTGTATACATTGCTCACTTTGAGTGCTGCACGCAGAGCATCTGTCATTCTGGGGCAACTAAAAATGGCTAAATCTGACAGAGGGGAGCCCCAGGTATCAACTGATATAAGGGACATCGTGGTGTAAGCAGGGATTTAAAATTCTAAAGGCGTTAAATCCCAGTATAGTTAGGACGTAGTGACATCCCAAGTCGTTAAGTTGTTAAATGTGGCTTTATCGCTTTGTATAATTTTAAACAGATGGAGGAAAAGCATACTTAAAGGACCACTATAGTGCCAGGAAAACATACTCGTGCCCCCACCCTTGGGGTCCCCCTCCCGCCCGGCTCTGGGGAGAGGAAAGGGTTAAAACGTACCTTTATTCCAGCGCCGGGCGGGGAGCTCTCCTCCCTTTCGGCTGAATGCGCGTGCATTCAGCCGGTCTCATAGGAAAGCATTGGACGCTTGTGTGTTCTCACTGTGATTTTCACAGTGAGAATCACGCAAGCGCCTCTAGCGGCTGTCAATGAGACAGCCACTAGAGGATTTGGAGGCTGGATTAACCCTATTATAAACATAGCAGTTTCTCTGGCAGTTTCTCTATGTCATGGTGGCGTTAATTTTCATTTCTGGGCTGCCATACTACCGTCTCAAAGGCAACAAAGCCAATCTGGCAAATAATTTACAAAAACAGAAATTGATAACCAAATGCTAAAATGTACAGATACACCCAAAAACGTGGGAATAGACACACACTTAGTGGGTAATAGATAGAGACAAAAACCTCTAAAAACAATTACCCTTGTACTACAAGTACTGTAGATAAAGACTCCTCACAGTCCTCAAGATAACTGAGGACTGAATTTTATGATGTGCCTTTTTTCCACTTCAATCTTGTAAGTGTGTATGTATATTAAAGTGTCTATTTCTGACCAAGATACTCTGCACTATTATGTTTTATTTTTTCTCCTTATATTTGCCATGATACTTCACAAGTCCTGAGGTTTTTGATACGCCTACAATCAATTTTGGTTTGTGAGTGTAAATTTTGCATTTACTTTCCACTTCTGATTTGTTGCAACATTATTGCACTATGTTCTTCTTTGTTATTATTGTATTGTAGATTTTCTGTTTTCCAAAAACATAAATTGGCAAATTTTAGGTTTAACCCTGTAACTTTCCAAATCACCATAAAACCTGTAATTAAAGGGTACTGTTGTACTCGTGAGACATTACTCTACACTTTTAGAGCAGTTAAATGTATTATACTTAGATCATCAGTGAAATGGCAGTTTAAGTGTGAAAAATGCAAAAAAACTAATATAAACGCTAACTTTGGCTAGGGTTTGTGACTAAGTGTCTACTGAAAAAGACTGGACATACCCCATTTTGAATACCGTGGGTTGTCTACTTTTACAAATGGTATGCCATGATAGGGTTAATTTTCATTCCAATACGGTCTCAAAGGCAACATAAGCCCAGCAAACCAATCTGGCAAATTTCAATGTGCAAACATAGAAAAGGGAAAAGCCCTACATTTGACACATGTAAGTTTCCACAAACCCATAAAACCTGTACATTGGGGGCACTGTTGTACTCGGGAGAGGTTGCTGAACACATATTGGGGTGTTCTTTGTCAGTAACACATAACAGGAACTGAGAATCCATGCCTAAAGTACAATGTGAGAGAAAAATAAAAAATGCATACCCAAAAGTTTGACAGACTAGTGGTAGAATTAGTGCATGGAAAGTGTTAACACACCGGCATCTGAAATACCCTAGGGTGTCTACTTTTCAAAAATATATGGTTTGATGGGGTAAATTACATTGTCTGGCTTCAAAAATGTCCCAAATAGGACATGGGAGCATGATGACCAGCTGTGAAAATTCCAAGTTGGAAAACTGGAATGTGCACCCTCCAAATAAGGTCTTTTAGCCCCCAGAGAACCTGACACACCTATACACGTTGGTGGTATCACTGTACTCAGGAGAGGTTGCTGAACACATATTGGGGTTCTCTGTACATGTATTCTTAAATTCCTATGTGTGTCAAAAAAAAAATAAAAAAATCACCAATTATATTTTTTACAATTTGGCATAGATTGGTGGTAAAATTTTATAAATTTTTTTTTATAGTAAATTATATATGATATGATGAAAATAATGGATTCTTTAGAAAGACCATTTAATGGCGAGGAAAAAACAGTATATAATATGGGTGGGTACAGTAAATGAGTAAGAGGAAAATTACAACTAAACACAAACACCGCAGAAATTTAAAAACAGCCCTGGTCCTTAACTGTAAGAAAACTGAAAAACTGTTTGGTCACTAAGGGGTTAAACATATTTGCAATGAAGAAAGTGTAAACATTAGATGACTCTTTACATGAAGTGTTTAGGAAGGCTGTGCAAGTCACATGCAAAGAGGTGTGACTAGGGCTGTACAAAAAGTGATTTAACTCTTAAATGGCAGATAGAAACATATGTGACGGCAGATAAGAACCATTCGGCCCATCTAGTCTGCCCAATTTTCTAAATACTTTCATTAGTCCCTGGCCTCTTCTTATGCCTATCCAATGCATGCTTAAATTCCTTCACTGTGTTAAACTCTACCACTTCAGCAGGTAGGCTATTCCATGCACTACCCTCTCAGTAAAGTAATACTGATATTTTTAAACCTTTTCCCCTCTAATTTAAGACTATGTCCTCTTGTAGTGGTAGTTTTTCTTCTTTCAAATAGTCTCCTCCTTTATTGTGTGGATTCCCTTTATGTATTTAAATGTTTCTATCATATCCCCCATGCCTCGTCTTTCCTTCAAGCTATAATGAACCAGTTTAGTACCCCTTCTCTGAACGCTCTCTAAAGTATCAATATTCTTCTGGAGATACAGTCTCCAGTACTTCGTACAATACTCCAAGTGAGGTCTCACCAGTGTTCTGTACAATGGCATGAGCACTTCCCTCTTTCTACTGCTAATACCTCTCCCTATACAACCAAGCATTCTGCTAGCATTTCCTAATGCTCTATTACATTGTCAGCCTACCTTTAAGTCATCAGAAATAATTATGTTGAGGTTAGGACTCTATCAAATATTTTATACTCAGCCCTTGGGTTTTTACGTCCAAGATACATTATCTTGCACTTATCCACGTTAAATGACCATTTTTCTAGTTTACCCAAATCATTTGTCTTATCCCTCCTGGAACATCAACCGTGTTACATATCTTTGTATAATCAGCAAAAAGACATACTTTACCATCAAGACCTTCTGCAATATCATTAATAAAAAGTATTAAAGAAAATGGGTCCAAGCCCATGCTTTGAATACACTCCACTGACTACAACCCTCTGTTGCCCATCACTCAGTCACTGCCTTACCCATTCCACAATATTGTAATCCAAACTTAAAGATTGCAATGTATTAATAATCCTATGTTCAACAGTGTCAAAAGCCTTACTGAAATCTAGGTAAGCAATGTCTACTGCACCACCCTGATCTATTATTTAATTACCCAATCAATAAAATCATCAATACGATTAGTCTGGCATGATCTCCCTGAAGTAAACCCCTGTTGTCTCTGATCTTGAAAACCATGTGATTTTAGATGTTCAACAATCCTATCCTTTAACATGGTTTCCATTACTTTCCCCACTACTGAAGTAAGGCTTAATGGCCTATAGTTGCCCGACTCCTCCCTACTACCTTTCTTGTGAATGGGAACAACATTCGCTAACTTCCAATCTTCTGGGACTACTCCTGTTAACAATGATTGGTTAAATAAATCTGTTAATGGTTTTGCTAGTACACCACTAAGCTCTTTTTATAACTTTGGGTGTATTCCTTCAGGTACCATTGACTTTTTTGTCTCTACTTCTGCCAGTTGAAATAGAACCTCTTCCTCTGTAAACTCACATGTAACAAATGACTCATTTGTCCTATTTCCTATTTTCCTATTTCCTGAGGTCCATTTCGTTCATTTTTATCTGTAAACATCGAACAAAAATATTAATTGAGGCGGTCATTAGACCTTTATCCTCTTCTACATGCCTTCCTTTTCATCTGTAAATATACCGAACAAAAATATTCACTGAGGCAGTCATTAGACCTTTATCCTCTTCTACATATCTTCCTTCTTTTGTTTTTAATCTAACTAATCCTTGTTTTAACTTTCCTTTTCTCATTTATGTATCTAAAAAATGTTTTGTTGTTCTGTGTGAGATTTGGAATCTCTTATAACTTGCTTATCCTCTTTCTGCTAACTTTTTCTTTTTTACTATTTTGGCCACATCTGCAGAGTACCACAGTGATTTCTTGATTTTCTTGCTTTTACTGACAAGCCTAATGCAATTTTCTGTTGCATTCAGCAGTGCAACTTTGAAATAATCCCATTTCTCTTGGACTCCATTTAAATTGCTCCAGTCACCTATACCACATATTCTAATTTTAGAAAAGTATGGTTTTCCAAAGTCTAAAACTTTTGTTTTTGTGTGGTGTGACTCAGTCACTGTTCTTATTTTAAACCACACTGAACTGACTGATTATCACTGGATCCTAAACTTTCACCTACAGTAATATCCGATACCAAATCTCCATTTAACACTAAATCTAGTATGGCCTCTTTACGAGTTGGCTCCTCGACGACTTGTTTTAGAGACAATCCCAGTAGGGAGTTTAGAATATGTGTGCTCCTGGCACAACCAGCTATTTTTGTTTTCCAATTCACATCAGGAATATTAAAGTCATCCATGATGATAACTTCCCCGTTCATTGTCATTTTAGCCATTTCCTCAACTAGTAGATTCTCCAACTCTTCTACATGTCCTGGGGACCTATAAATCACACCTACACAATTTACGTTAGAATTTGGGTTATGTTGATTACCAAATTCTAACGTAATCCAAACGGACTATGCTCGCCTCACTAACTTATTAGGCTATATTTTATGCTATCCTTCACCTACAGGGCCACCCCTCCGCCTTTCTTGCCTCCCTGTCTTTTCTATATAACGAGTACCCTGGTATTGCTATGTCCCAGTCATTGTCCTCATTATACCATGTCTCAGTAACAGCAACTAAATCTACATCATCAGTTGCCATTATTGCCACAAGTTCATGGATCTTATTCCCTAAACTGTGAGCATTTGTAGACATGACTCTAAGCTTATCATTTTTTAACACACTTGCTACAGGCACATGCTGTCCTTTTTTGGGGGGCAATTGGATTGATGTTTTATCAGGGCAGATAATTGAGTAGTGAGACTCCAGGGGCATGATTTATACAACGCAACTGCTTCATTAAGAAAAAACTCCATCCAGAGATGCATTGAATCAAGTTCAGTGTCTCAATACAGAGGGTGGAGACACTGAATGGAGACCCAGGAAGCACCTCTAGTAGCCATTTGAGGAGTTACCAGTGGCGGTATCCCTAGCCTGTAATGTAAACACTGCATATTATATGAAAAGACAGGGTTTACTGCGAAAAGACAGGGTTTACTGCAAAAAGTCTACAGGGAATGATTATACTCACCAGAACAAATAAAATAAGCTGTAGTTCTGGTGACTATAGTGTCCCTTTAAATTAACTTTGTAAGTAAATAGAAATATGACTGATCTTAGCTCGTCAAGAATTTGTGTTATGGTTTTTCTAAATGAAAGTAATCCTGACTAATGAACTACATAACCCATAAATCGTTGTACCATTGATGGACTATAAGTGTTCCTATTGAAAGCAAATGAGGGGGTATCAGGATTAGCTAAGCATATCGAGACACTTACTGCTGCCTGTAGACCTAGGGATTTGCAAAAGTCTGTGGACTTTCAGAAATATCTTTTACATTTTTATTTCTTCATGATAAATTAAACAATAGATTTAACACCAGGCTTGCATATATAGTTTACCTTTAAAACAAAAAGTCCAAGTGCAGTAGGTACATGTACATACATGCATTCCATGATAGCAAGTACAGACAATGACTAGCATGTGAGATCTAGGTATTATGGGATGGCACACTTGGCATTGAGAAAGTAGAAAGAGGTATGGCTACAGCAGAAAGAATAAAGCAATCATCAGATAAGTATATTTATCTATAGGTTTGTTGGTGATTTGGCAGTCAGTTTTCATATTACTACAAACAGCTGAAGTAGACAGACAGACATTTGGCAGTGACCGGCCTGCTTTAAAAATCTATTAGATCTTCGATTGATCATTCATGATAATATCTATACATTTTAGAGTACAACACTGATGACATTGTTGTTATGCCTGAACATTCATAAACAAAAAAAAAAGCCAAATCCTTGGAGCACAGCTTACTGTAAAGACAAGGATTGTAGGTTAATTTGCGGTTTCAGAAATTCAACACTTTAAAACCAGATGAAAAAAAAACAAAAAAAAAACGGGGAGGGGTGAAAAAAAAAAACGAAACCAAAAATACAACTAGGCCCTGACTGACACTAACAGCTTTTAGGGTTTACTCTGTCACAACAGGACTGCTGCAGGTCTCTGAAACCATCACTGTGCCAAGTACTGCTAGATTGGAACGTTGCCCAGGCCCTGTATTGCTAGAGGGAGGAATAGATTTTTCCCTTCACGCTTCACATGTGAGGCTTACAATTTTGAAATACATACACTGTCTACAATCCTTTCCCAGGAAATGCTTCAGGACTGGTACTTGTTAGAGAGGCAGCTTATTTAACCCATGTATTTAAAAAGGTGCAGACCCCATGGCAGTTTCTAATGTTTTCATCATTTTTTATTCTCTTTAGTTTTAATCAAACAGGCCACTGGAAAGGTTTTCCAGGACTGTTTCTTTAGATTCCATGGAAGAAAAGATCAAATACGATCTCCTGGGGATAACTGGCTCCAGTGATCAGAGAGGCTTAAATATTTAGAGGTACTTTGCCAGACTAGGGCAAAAATCCCAAATATATTTAATGTCTTTAACCCCTTAAGGACGGAGCCAAAAGTATACGTTGTGAACGAAACAAAATGTAAACAAAACCTGGCATTTGCGCTACATGTCTGTCCAACCGTAATTCAACTCTTTCATAGTAAATGCACCCACCCTTATTATATATCATTTTATTCAGGGGAAACAGGGCTTTCATTTAATATCAAATATTTAGCTATGAAACATAATTTAATATGAAAAAAATGGGAGAAAATACGATTTTATTTTAATTCTACATGACATTTTAACTGTCAATGTCATAATACGGTTTGCTTTTACTGCAATAAAATACAGATATTTGTATTCAGCAAAGTCTCACGTGTAAAACAGTACCCCCTATGTACAGGTTTTATGGTGTTTTGGGAAGTTACAGGGTCAAATGTAGCATGTTACTTTTGAAATTGAAATTCGCCAGGTTGGCTACGTTGCCTTTGAGACTGTATAGTAGCCCAGGAAAGAAATTTACACCCATAATGGCATATTATTTGCAATAGTAGACAACCCAAGGTATTGCAAATGGGGTATGTCCAGTCTTTTTTAGTAGCCATTTGGTCACAAACACTGGTCAAAGTTAGTGTTAGTATTTGTTTGTGTGTGAAAAATGCAAAAAACGCCAATTTTGGCCAGTGTTTGTGACTAAGTGGCTATTAAAAAAGACTGGACATACCCTGTTTGCAATACCTTGGGTTGTCTACTATTGCAAATGGTATGCCATCACAGGGGTAATTTTCATTCTTGGGCTACCATAGGGTCTCAAAGGCACCGTAACCAATCTGTATGTATATGTGTATATATATATATACTTAGATCATAGATATATATATATATATATATATATATATCTAAGTATATATTTTATTTATTTTTTACACTTTACTTTTTCATTAATTTATTTTAATTTTATTTTCAGCCAGCAGGGGTGTCATTACATTACATACCTGTCATTACAGGTAGCCCCCCTGCTGGCAATGCAGGAGGCAGCTACCCCCGGCCATGTGATTGTGGGGTCCTCGCAAGGACCCCACTCTCACATGGCCAGGGGGCTTCCAGGGCGTCGGATGTGCTGCGGGGGGCTCCCTGGGAGTCCCCCCCACCGCGATCGCCGGCGTGGGATCGCCGGCGACCGGGTAAGTAAAGAAAGACCGGAGGGCGTACAATCACGCCTGGCGGCGTTTAGAGAAGCCTAAAATAGGGCGTAATTGTACGCCCTCCGGTCTTAAGGGGTTAAAGATTTGCTAGTAAACATTTAGCTATATTATATATTAAAACACACACATTTTAAAGTACAGCAACAGTCTATAACTAGTGCAAAACATTGAAAATGTATAAGGATCAATATAATGAGAAATGGACAAAAAAATTTACAAAAAGGAGAACAGCATTACTGAAATAGGAACAAGTAACAACACATAAAAAAGGAGCTTCTCGTCAGTGATATAAAACTCAACAAACCTCCCCTTCCCCCCAGAACAGTAAATAATTGGTTGCCCACAATAAAACCACAACATAAACCTATGACAGTGCACACTTTATGGTATGGGTTCTCTGGTTCAAGCATAGCATTAAAAGGGGATAACAAATCTGCAATCCATCTGTCTTTTCATATCGTTCAGGAGAACTATATACTTGAAGTGACACTGTAGGCACACAGACCACTTCAGCTAACTGTGACCCTTTTGTACTTCGTGCTGCAATGTAAAACATGTTTACATTGCAGCTCTAAGTCTTCCCTCTGTGGCTGTCTAATAGCCAGCCAGTAGAGGACTTCCAGAAGTCAAGCAGACTTTTGGTCCGTTATCGGACGCCAGCGTCAGGTTTTCCCCATAGGAAAGCATTATTCAATGCTTCATTGCTGCGCATGCACCTTAGGTCTCCCCCGCCGGCTGCCATCGGCGGGGGTTGGAGTGTGGGCGAAGCCTGACCCAGAGCAAAATGACATCAGGCCTGGATTTAGGTAAGTGGCTGAAAAGGTTTTAACCCCTTCAGCGCCGCGGGAGGGGAGCTCAGAGGGAGGGAGGCACTCCAGGAGCCTATAGTGCAAGGAAAATAGGTTTGTTTTTCTGGCACTATAGGATGCCTTTAAATTAGGAGGAGGCCTGAATTCACTAAATTGCATCCAATGTTAATTCAAATGGCAACATTTAAACATACATACATGTACTGGAGAAATTCTCCAATTTGGCTTTAGTTCCAGAAGGGTGATTTTACCCTAAAAGGAACATTTCAAAAACCCCAAGTGGTGGTCCCAAGAATGCCTATCGCCAGGGTGTATAAAAATCGATGTAAAAAAATAAATAAATTAAAAATAAAAGCGATATATCACTTAAATTTTTTTTTTAAATTGGCATTAATAAAATGATTTTGGAATTAAAAATCTGTTTAAAGATAGTTTTCCATTTAAAATACATAGTTATAGTTTAAAAGTTATTCAGCAGGAAATATAGATTAGTCATGCAGCACAAGGTTGTATATTAATGCAATAATTACATTTTGGTAAATCAATTCAATTAATCCAAGTTAACTGGACTTGTGTCTGCAAAGTTAACATAACACACATTTTAACAGAAAAAAATATTATAAATAAACATACAAAGTTCAGCAAAACACCTTAATGGGATTCTACAGTTTAAGGATTAAAAATCTCTATTCCTTACACTATAGTTCCCTCTGGCACCCCACTACCACAACCCCCAGTCATTCCCTCCCCGGCATGAAAAAAAAAACAAACAAAAAAAAAAAAACGTTTAACACTTACCGGATTCTAGGTCCCTTGGCACTAGGCCGGCGCTCCACCTCCTTCGACATCATCCGACAGGGAGGCTAATGACATGCGCATTAGGCTCTCCCTATAGGAAATTATTGCTGTAATGCTTTTGTTTGGGGGTTTTACAGACACTGGATGTCCTCATGCAGAGTGTGTAACTAGCCCCTGGCACACAAGTGCACATTTCTCTGTATGTGTAGCGTTACAAGCACATACCGTTTCTGATCACCATAACCACTTCAGGGATTTGAAGTGGTCATGGTGGTTGGAGTAATCCTTTAAAGGATCACTATAGGGTCAGGAACACAAACATGTATTCCTGACCCTATAGTGTTAACACCACCATCTAGCCCCCTGGACCCCTCATGCCTCCATAAATATAGCAAAATCTTACTGTATTCAAGCCTGAAGCTGTAGATCTGCATGCTGTTTGCCTAAAAAAAAAACAAGCAGTCTGCTGACATCATCAGAAGTGGTAGCCTGATCCAATCACAGTGCTTCTCCATAGGAGTGGCTGAGACTGACAAAGAGGCAGATCAGGGGCAGAGCCAGCATGATTCAAGCAGAGCCCTGGCCAATCTCCTCAGACAGATGAATTGAATCAATGAGTCTCTATGAGGAAAGTTCAATGTCTACAATCAGAGGGAGGAGATACTGAATGTTTGGATGCATTTTAGACAGCCATGACCCAGGAAGGATCTCTAACCGCTATCTGAGGAGTGGCCAGTGAAGTTATCCCTAGGCTGTAATGTAAACACTGCATTTTCTCTGAAAAGACAGTGTTTACAGAAAAAAGCCTGAAGGTAATGATTCTACTCACCAGAAAAAAATGAAATAAGCTGTAGTTGTTCTAGTGACTATAGTGTCCCTTTAATAACAATTTGGCAACTTATATTGAGTCCACTGAGCACACATTTGCAGTTAAAAGCTTGGCCACTGTGCTAAGCCCAGAAGTGCAGGGACACTCAATTGTTTAAAAGCACTCAGCTGACATTCTCAGTCAATTATTGGGTCCTGCAGGGTGTGCACCTGGTGGACCCCAGGTAAATTGCCAAACCATTCTCCATTCTGGCATCATAACAACTACAGCATGCAATTGTAGCTATGGTTCTTGGAACGTTCCTTTTAATTCTGAAGTTTGCATTTGAATGGACTACAATCCAGAGTTTAAACCTAGGAGATCTTGACAGCAATACATATTTTTTATATAGACAAAAAATAGCAAGTAATCAAATCTGTATAACGTTTTAAACTTTTGGAGAAGAGAGTGTAAGGATTTCAGTTCGCCTGTCACGGACTGTATTATACAACCTACTGGCATCTAAGCAAAGATAATGATGATGTTTTGATTATTTGCATAGAGGCTGGCTGTATGTGTACTTCCTAATACACAGTGCTCAGCGGATACAGTCTTTGCCCTGCAAAATAAATACATGAAGAAGTCCAGTGTTGTACCAGTGAAGCAGAAACATGCACTGCTTCCTGAAATCAGATCAGGACCTTTCAGCAACAATATTTAAAATAAACACATGAAAACCTGTTTCAGCTTGTTCAGCTGACAGGATTCCACTCCAGAGGTGATTTCACAAAGTACACTAGAAAGACACAAAAGGTGACGGCTTTAGATATCCAAAAAGCTGAAGTGTTGGCATGAATAGATCGCACTTTTTCACATTTCCTATTCTGAGGCTGCTGTTAAAACAACAGAGTCCCACCGACTTGGCACTAAGCCTGCCTGGGAGAGGCAAAGTTAACTGAGGAATGTGGAAGAAGAAAAAAATTGAGGCTTTTAGAATTTAGTTCTCTCTCTTAAAAGTCACAGAAAAGTTGGTTTGCTGTTGAAGCAAGATATTCCCAGCTAAAAAGGAAATCAATTGATTAATTGCAACCAAATAAAATACACTATTCCATTCACTGCACTAAGGGCTGAGTTCCTATGATTTCCAATGTGATGACATTCCACACTAAAGGAATTATGGGAAGAAGATTTGCATCTTATTCCGGCTGTGCCACCGCAAAGGGCATTGATACAAATCTAGGTAAAAACATTTTGTTTTTTTGTTTTTTTAATAAGCAGAGGGGGATGAGAATACACCCTCTACGGAAGGAGCGGTTCCTTTGAGTTTAGAGAGCGATCAGTGGCAGTTTCAAACAATTTAGCATGTATGAAAACTGTAAAAGATTTTACTGTTGTACCAAAATAGTTGCAGGTTTAGCTCCCATTTTTGCCATGCATTTTATGGCAAGTTTCTACTTTGTTCACCTATTTCCGTTAATACAATTACCATGTGGCCATTCCATTGCGTTAGTGTATAGATAGAACATAATTCTTGGAAATTCAGATATTTTTTTTTGTCCACACAAATCACAGAACTCAAAGGAAGAAGACATTCATTTAAAGACATGGAATACAGTCCAGTTTGTGTTACATGTTGCTCTGCTACGGCACACTTCAAACAAAAGTATAACACATAAAATTATATTTTAAAAGCTTATGTGACTATTTTGGGGAAAAAAATACTGCTCTATAGCTGGCAAACGTTATAGCAAGGCATCTCCCTAACATTTCTCACCCGACACCAAAAGATATGATTTTAAAGCTCACACTCTTTTCTGATATTCTTGGCTGTTCAACCCACGTCTGCGTAGGAGAGCTTTTCACTGCTACTGCCCACTCAGTTATGTTCAGCTTTGGCTGCAGTCTAGACTGAGCAATGTGGGAGGGGACACACTACTGAATCACACTCTTACGTACCATTGAGAAATCAATCACAAGCATCATTACTATTTAAATATTTCACATATATAAAAGTATGTAACAAACAGGTTTTTTTTTTCTGCAAGCCCTTTTATTTAAACTGTTAGAAGCTTTCTCAGACTAATCATTTATACTGTGTGCTATAGCTATAGTTGCTAGACCAATCAAGTAATTTTTTTAAGGAAATTTAGAACTTTTTTATGCTGATGTGGAATGCATGAAATATTAAGAAATAAAACACTGCAGGAAATGAGTTAAAGGGCCACTGCGATGGTTTCCTCTCATTGATGTGGTTATCAGGTCCGGAGTTCATTGGTGCGGTTCTTCCTTTTAGCATTTAGCTGTTTTTACTGGTTTAAAACAAGAGCCCTGTGCTCTTTGAATTAATGATAAAAGCTTTACCCCAAACAGCAATGGGCGGCTGTGATTGGCTTGGAATGTCAGCTGACCGTATTCAGCATATTACAGCGCCCACTGCTAGTATGAATTGGTATGGCCAGAAGTAACTGTGTAATCTCTACTACTAAAACTACCTATGTCAACAAGGAAATGGCACTAGAGATGGTTGAATCTGTTCGCTGTTCTACAAGCTCAGTAATGCTTCTTACAGTAGATGCTAATATCACAGCACCAATCTTCACCTTCTTGTATCTCCACTCCTGCAACTGTGTTATCCAAAAAACTAACTCTTCATTGTAAACTATTCCAGCAACCTACTTTTTCCAATACATGAAATACATCCTATCCTTACCTCTTTTGCAACTTTATCCCACTCAGTCTAGAATGTAAGCTTGTTTGAGCTGGGCCACATCAACAACCTATTTTCCTGTGCATCTAGTTCGCCTTGTTGCAAATACTTGTCTGCTAGTCCACTTATTCGTGATATTAAGAGATTATTTTCAGTTGCCTTTTGAACATATTGCAGATAATTGACACCGATATTTGTGTTTGTTTGTTTTTAAACTGTAAATAAACATAACAGAAATAATTTCTACACAAATCTGCCATTAACCCCATAATGCTGTTGCGGCGTTCAATGTTGTCCACAATTAGTCGGTTTTAAAGCCATTGCGGTGGCATAGAGTGCCGAAACAGCTTTCAGCACTGGAGCCTTCAGGTTACTTATCTACTGGGCGATCCGCTTCAGGGTGACTGCCTAACAGCTCCCCTCCGACGCCATGTGATCGCTCTAACAGAGCAATCACACAGCCGCCATAGCTGGCCAAGCTCTGCCTGCTAATAAAATGCCCCATTGTGGTGCACATGGGGCCCTACGTGGCATGGAAGACAGATATATTGCTCCCCACAGCTTCAACTCATTGGCAACTGTATGGGCCAATTGTAAAAATAAAGCACCCCCCAAGTGACTAGGGGTTCCCAAGACCCTAGTCAAAACCCCCAGTGACTAAGGATTCTCAAACCTCCAGTGAATCCCCCTCAACCCCATTAAATAAAAACCTCATGCTAACAATAGTGAAAAGAGCAATAAACGTAATACCAGAAAATTTAAGCACTATGACTGGTTGGCTTAAGCTTTATAAGTATTTCACCGCCCTGCAGAGCTCAGCCTGCGCAAAACCCTCACTCGGTGAAGATGGAAGATGTCACTTAGGGCCCCCATCCGGGTGGGTGGGGGAGGCAACAGGTTGCCCTCATATCACTTAGGGCCATCACCCACCAGCCCTCTTGTTAATTATTTTAAAAGATTGATTAGATTTTTATTTTATTTATTTTTTTAAACTCCCGGCATAGCGAGTAGGGGCAGAAGGGAGATTTTAATCTCCCTAATTACGAATACAAAGTAATTTTTACTTCGTATTCGTAAAGTTTGCTGAAAGACCAATTTTGTTTTCATTTTTTTTAGTACATTGGTAATTAGGGAGCCCATTTACTAAGTGGTTGCAAGATGAAATTCCAAAACGAATAGAGCAACCATATTTTATTTGAACATGGATGGACAAACTGTCCACATTCCGTTCGGGCGTAATTCGTCTATTTGCATCGCAAGATCACTGAGGAAAGGTGAGTATTGTGGGAATAATTTCTTTGACACAGGAAATGGAGCTAACTTGAGGGAAAAAAAATACATAAAATTGTTACTACCTTATCTTATGTTTTAAAGAAAGCTAGACCAGATATGAAAAAAGATTAACAGATTTTGAGAGAGGTAGAGAATAGGAAATAATAGGAGAAAGGTAATTTGGGCATGACAGTGCTGCTTTAATAATGAAAAATAAATAGAAATTTTATTTTATTCCCCCCCTCCCTGCCTATTACCTGTGTCCAGAGAGGGGGAATTACACTCCCTCGTGGTCCAGTTGCTGTGTGCAGCCTGCCAGGGGGGGGGGTTTGCCACGCAGAGTGTTTCTGTGGTAACCCACGGCAACGCTTTGACAGCCGGGGGATGCGCAAGAGTTAGAGAGAGGACCTACCGAGAACAGAAAATAGTATGTGCTGGGTCTCAGCCTCCCCCTTTTCAATGTGAGTGGCACCCGAGGCGGTCCGTCCCTTGGTATCAGTAATATCGGTATCATTTAAACAGATACAGATTATTGCCAAAATTGGTCAATGGCTACGACCTACTGTACAGCGCTGCTGAACTTGTTGGCGCTTTATACATTAATAATCATAATAATGTGTCTGTGCTGCCCTAACAATAATGTAATCCACTTAAAGGACCACTATAGTGCCAGGAAAACATACTTGTTTTCCTGGCACTCTAGTGCCCTGAGGGTGCCCCCACCCTCAGGGTCCCCCTCCCGCCCGGCTCTGGAAGGGGGAAAGGGGTAAAAACTTACCTTTTTCCAGCGCTGGGCGGGGAGCTCTTCTCCTCCGATCCTCCTCTTCTCCTCCCATGCGGCTGGCTGCGCGCGCAGCCGGTCACATAGGAAAGCATTACCAATGCTTTCCTATGGTCGCTTGCGTGCTCTCACTGTGATTTTCACAGTGAGAAGCACGCAAGCGCCTCTAGCGGCTGTCAATGAGACAGCCACTAGAGGATTTAGGGGAAGGCTTAACCCATTCATAAACATAGTTTCTCTGAAACTGCTATGTTTATAAAAGAATGGATTAAGCCTAGCTGGACCTGGCACCCAGACCACTTCATTAAGCTGAAGTGGTCTGGGTGCCTAGAGTGGTCCTATAACCCCTTTACCACATTAATTACAAAGATGTATTCCTAACTCTAATGTCCCTCTGCTCCCGCAGCCTCCTTGCCCCAGTCTATGAAAGGGTTGAAAAACACAAAACTCTTTCAATCAGTAAGCTGATTCCAGCGCCGTCAGCCAATGGGGGTAACACTGGATGTCCTCATGCAAAGCATGATTACGTTCAGCATTGTTTCACGGAATCAAAACTCAATTACACTGCAAAAAGTGCCTGTAGTGACTGCCTCGCAGAGAGCAACTAGAGGCAGTCTTAGCACCGCGATGTAAACATTGCAGTTTCTATAAAACTACAGTGTTTTACACTGCAGGGATAAAGGGGACAGGGACATTTCACCCAGACCACATCAGTGAGGTAAAGTGGTCTGAATGCCAATACTGTCCCTTTAATGACATCATGTAATAGATTCAGGAATGTCTAAAATCATATAAAAGTATTTTTAGGGCACACATTTTAAAGATGGGTTGGAGGGAGCTCCCTTTGATAGACTCCAACTCTGGGGACCTTAGCAGCCCTGGCCATGAAAAACTGATCCCCTATTTCTGCTCCAGTGTCCTATCTCCTCCCACCCACTGCATACTTTTGCCCGCTGATGCACAATAGTAATGTTTATCCATGTATGTGAGATCTGTGCTTTTACTACAAATGCGTGAAACCTGAATGTCTCCTTGGGCATATACCATGCGATGTTACTTTCTTCATGCATTTTGAAAAGAAAAAACCTTTCTAATAAAAATACATTTACAACAAATTATAAAGGCCAGTTCCAATAGTCTTGTCACTATTAATAAACAACACTCCTCAAAATAGTTTTTACACATGTAGTAAAACAAAACTTGTCACCTATCAGGCGGGAAAGGGCTATTATGAATTGAAAAAAGACTGATTTACATAAAGCTATCTGAAAGAAGAAAAAATAAATAAAAGCTTTAAAATTTCAAGAATGAGCATACAAGATTGTCTTAAGTCATATCTTAGCAAAACAGATTCTAATATCTAAAGAGTAAAAAAAAAAAAAAAAAAATTTAAAGAACACTGATCGTTTGGGACACATGCTAAATCCCCACAGCTTTATTCCCTCCCTGCTCTTATGTCCAGGCTGGTGCTCCCAAAATAGAATTCCCACAACTGTTCCTCACAGCTCAGCTATTTTCTGTCGGCATTAAAACACATCCTGAGGAAAACCTCTTTTCTTCATAAGAAAATAATATAATGTAGGTTGTCTCAGCAAGCATTAGATATAAGTTTGAACAACAAATTCTAGTTAATATCACTTCCATAAAAGGAACCCCCTGGTGTGAAGGTTTGAAAGGAATTACCTAATTTTCATCCTTCACCCCACGGCTCTCCTAGCTGCCACTGACTTTGGGGACCGCTCGCAAATGGTTTATTACTTGAAGGGAGCACTCCAAACACCATAACTACTACAGCATACTTTAGAGGTTATGGAACCTGAAGTGTGCTTTTAACCATTCCAAGCAATACTGACATGACTTTCCAAACAGATAACCAGAAATGGAATTAGGATCTGAATCAGTGCCACAGAAATGGTAGTCGTGATAGGCAGAAGACGAAAAAGAGGAAAAATATTGGAAAACAAATATGGCAGAATGAGGAATTGGGAATGAGCATTGTGGACGATAAACATGTGCAGTAAGTACCACACTTCATAGAGAAGTACTGAATCCAATGCTTTTCTATGAAAAACACTGACTGAATGTTCAACATCCTCATGCAATGTTTAAGGATATCGAACATCAAGAACGGAGTCTGACTTGGTTTTACATAAGCAAGCATTATCTAGAGCAGCGGTTCCCAAAGTGTGGGTCGCGACCCACTGGTGGGTCACAGGGCGATTCCCAGTGGGTCGCGCTGACCCACACATCCAGAGCCGCCGGCTAGTCAGGCAGACTGATTAGTCGGGCTCTCGGTCAGTGACCGCGGGCACAACACCAGGAGGGGGCCTGGCGGCTTGCCCTGTATGCCGCCGGGCTCCCTCCAATCAGTCTGCCCAGCAGCTCCGGTCTGCAGCTCCGCCGGGTGCAGAGTTGCATACCGTGTAATAGATGTCTTGTGAGCACCAAGAGCGTTACCATGGCAACACTCTGGGAGCTCGCGAGACTTATTACACTGTCTGTAGCTCTGCACCCGGCGGAGCTCAGACCGGAGAGTTAACCGACTGGACCACCAGGGAATTTATTACAAAGGTAGGACACAGCCCCCAGACCCTGCCCCTCCCCCCCATGGTAACCCCTTTTCTCCTTGCCCCCTCCCACCCTCCCCGTAATCCCTTCACTCCCTGCCCACACTGTATCCCCTTCTGGCCCTTCACTCCCTGCCCCCTCCCCCCTGTAACCCCTCACTGCCCTCTCCCCCCACTGTAACCCCTTCACTCCTGCCCTCTCCCCCCTGCCCTTCCTCACTGTAACCCTTCATTCCCTGCCCTCTCCCCACACTGTATCCCTTCTCTCCCTGCCCCCCCCCACACTGTAACCTTTTCTCCCCTGCCTGCCTGCCCCCTGCCCGCCCACCTGTAACCCCTTCTCCCCTGCCCGCCCACTGTAACCCTTTCTCCCCCTGCCCGCCCACTGTAACCCTTTCTCCCCCTGCCCGCCCACTGTAACCCTTTCTCCCCCTGACCCCCACACTGTTACCAGTACACACACTTCCTCCCACACTGTCACCCTCAACTCCTGTCTCTGCGTGCCCTTTTGTGTCAGAGTGTGTGTGTGTGTGTGTGTGTGTGTGTATCTGTGTACATGAGTGTCTGTATCTGTGTGCTCGCGAGACTTATTACACTGTCTGCAGCTCTGCACCCGGCGGAGCTCAGACCGGAGAGTTTCTCGACTGGACCACCAGGGAATTTATTAAAAGGTAGGACACAGCCCCCAGACCCTGCCTCCCCCCCCCCATGGTAACCCCTTTTCTCCTTGCCCCCTCCCACCCTCCCCATAACCCCTTCACTCCCTGCCCACACTGTATCCCCTTCTGGCCCTTCACTCTTGCCCCTCCCCGGCCAACCCTTCCTCCCTGCTCCCTCCCTTTAGCCCCCTTCACTCCTGCCCCTCCCCCCACTGTAACCCCTTCACTCCCTGCCCCTCTCCCCCACTGTAACCCCTTCACTCCTGCCCCTGCCCCTTCACTCCCTGCCCCTCTCCCCACTGTAACCCCTTCATTCCCAGCCCCTCCCACCCACACTGCCCACCTCCTCCCCACTGTAACCCCTCCTGCCCTCTCCCCACTGTAACCCCTTCATCCCTGCCCTCTCCCCCCCACTGTAACCCCTTCATTCCCTGCCCTCTCCCTACACTGTAACCCTTCATTCCTGCCCTCTCCCCCACTGTCTCCCTCATTCCTTTCTGCCCACTCCCCACACTGTACCCCCTTCTCTCCCTGCCCCCCTCCCCACACTGTAACCCTTTCTCCCCCTGCCCACCACACTGTAACCCTTTCTCCCCCTGCCCGCCCACTGTAACCCTTTCTCTCCCTGCCCGCCCACACTGTTACCAGTACACACACTTCCTCCCACACTGTCACCCTCACCTCCTGTCTCTGCGTGTCTTTTTGTGTCAGTGTGTGTATCTGTGTACATGAGTGTCTGTATCTGTGTGGGGGAAACTAGGTGTCATTGTGTGCCTGTGTCTGTATATACACTGCACACATACTCCATACAAAAGACATGCTTACATTCAAACACACATTGTGTATATGTATATTTTATAAACACAATATACACACACTGCAATCAAACGCAAATATTACATACAAACACACCCCTGCATTAAAACACTAAAATGATCTACAAACACCCCTTCATTCAAACACCAAAACTACACACAAAAAGCACACCTGCATTTCAAGTCCTACACTACATATACAAACACCCCAGCATTCAGACGCAAACATTACAAACAAGTACACCACACATTCCAATAGCAACAGTACATACAAATACACCCATACATGCACACATATACTTAATACAAAAACATGCTTATAGTCAAACACTGCTCACAAATATAACCCTGCAATGATGTGCAAATGGTAGATCTCCATCTGGCATAGCATTGTTGAAGTTCTCCGACAGATGGGGGTCTACCTTTTGGCTACACTTTCACTAGAGGGGGGGGCCCAGGAAACAAACTTGCACCAGGGTCCTCTCTACATTAGTTCTACCATTGGCATAATCAACGTGAGGTGCCTGAATGAAAGAGCAGGACATAGCAATTCTGATTGTGAGTCTGTGAGTAAGCAGTTGTATGTCTCTAAAACAGATTGCCATGATGTGTAAAGTTTCTGCCTCTAAAACTGCCATGATATATCAAAATTATGCCTCTAAAACTGCCATGTTATGCATCTAAAACTGATTGCCATGGTGTGCCAATTGTATGCCTCTGAAGCTTATTGTCATGGTGTGCCAATTGTATGCCTCTGAAGCTTATTGCCATGATATACCAAGTTTATGCATCTAAAGTTGATTGCCATGGTGTGCCAAGTTTATGTATTTAAAGCTGCCATGATGTTCCAATTGTATGCCTCTAAAACGGATTGCCATGATGTACCAATTTTATGCATCTAAAGCCGATTGCCATGGTATGGCAATTGTATACATCTAAAGCGGATTGCCATGTGCCAGTTTTGTGCCTCTAAAACTGATTGCCACGGTGTGCCAATTGTATGCATCTAAAGCGGATTGCTATAGTGTGCCAATTTTATCTAAAGCTGCCATGATGTTCCAATTGTTCGCCTGTAAAGCGGATTTCCACGGTGTGCCAATTGTATGCATCTAAAGCGGATTTCCACGGTGTGCCAATTGTATGCATCTAAAGCGGATTTCCACGGTGTGCTAATTTTATGCATCTAAAGCGGATTTCCACGGTGTGCCAATTGTATGCATCTAAAGCAGATTGCTATAGTGTGCCAATTTTATCTAAAGCTGCCATAATGTTCCAATTGTTCGCCTGTAAAGCGGATTTCCACGGTGTGCCAATTGTATGCATCTAAAGCGGATTTCCACGGTGTGCCAATTGTATGCATCTAAAGCGGATTTCCACGGTGTGCCAATTGTATGCATCTAAAGCGGATTTCCACGGTGTGCCAATTGTATGCATCTAAAGCGGATTTCCACGGTGTGCTAATTTTATGCATCTAAAGCGGATTTCCACGGTGTGCCAATTGTATGCATCTAAAGCGGATTGCTATAGTGTGCCAATTTTATCTAAAGCTGCCATAATGTTCCAATTGTTCGCCTGTAAAGCGGATTTCCACGGTGTGCCAATTGTATGCATCTAAAGCGGATTTCCACGGTGTGCCAATTGTATGCATCTAAAGCGGATTTCCACGGTGTGCCAATTGTATGCATCTAAAGCAGATTCCAAGGTGTGCCAATTGTATGCATCTAAAGCGGATTGCTATAGTTTGCCAATTGCATGCCTCTAAAGCTGTTTGCCATGGTGTGCCAATTTTATTTCTCTGAAAGTAATTGTCGTGGTGTGTCAATTGTGGGCATCTAAAGCGGATTGCTATGGTGTGCCAATTCTATGCCTCCAAAGCTTATTGCCATGGTGTTCACTTTTTAAAATATGCATTAAAAGCAAGTGGGTCTCGAAAAATTACCATTTTGAAAAGTGGGTCTCTGCCCATAAAAGTTTGGGAAGCCCTGATCTAGAGGCTTTCAGTTTAACAACCACTAGAGGTATGTTTAGCCCTACCCTGTTAATTTTAGGGATTGAATATGAATTTAGCATATCATGACAACAAGTGCCTTTTTAAAAGAGTAGTATAGCAAATTCCTGCACATCCTTGTGAAATAGAGTCCCTTAACGACCAAACTTCTGGAATAAAAGGGAATCATGACATGTCCCACATGTCATGTGTCCTTAAGGGGTTAAAGGACCACTATAGTGCCAGGAAACTATAGAGTCTTTAGGTTCCCCCCACCCTCAGGGTCCCACCCGGCTGAGCTCAAGAGGACTGAAAGGGTTAAACACTTACCTTTCTCCAGCGCCGGTGAACTCTCCTCCTCCTCCCGACATCAGCGCTGACTTAGCATGCGTGGCAAGAGCCGCGTGCTCATTCAGACAGTCCATGGGAAAACATTTCTCAATGCTTTCCTATGGACGTCAGTGTCTTCTCACAGTGACTTTCACAGTGAGAAGCGCAGAAGCGCCTCTAGCGGCTGTCAGTGAGACAGCCACTAGAGGCTGGATTAACCCTAGTGTAAATATAGCAGTTTCTCTGCTATGTTTACAGCTGCAGGGTTAAAACCTGGGGGAACTGGCACCCAGACCATTTCATTGAGCTGAGGTGGTCTGGGTGCCTAAAGTGGTCCTTTAATTCAATTCAGGTGCCTAAAGTGTACAAAGTTTCAACTGCTGAAACCATTTTTATCAAGCATGATAAAGACTTGCAGCAGTTGTAACAATTTATTGCTATACTACTTGTGAATATATGCTAGTTTGGGAGGAGCGGCTCCCTTGTATGACGAATGTTAGGTGCTGTTCCCATTCTGTCATTTTTTTTTAAATTTTTTTATAATATTTTTTTTTTTTGGTGCAATGGCAACAATACAGACATTTGTAAGAATGCCACAACAGCATATGCATGGGATATAGTAACATTATGTTCTTTCTGTTAGTTGGGCTGAGGCGAGCTCTGCACATTTTTAGTATAATGGGCTAGTGGGTCGTATCGAGAGTGATGGCTGTGCCTATGCTGTGGATAATATGTAAGGTTAGTGCTGCCCCGTAGGGTCCTTGGGCGATGGTTTGACCCTGGCATAGAGTGTGTGATTGTGGTTTCCCTAACCCTTTGCATGGCATTAGGTTTGTTAAATTTGGTGATAATGTGAGGGCTGGGTTTCTGTGGTTCGTCTATTTTTTTAAATAATGTTTACATGTGTTTTGGCAAACTGATACAGTTTTTAAGTTTTTCTCTTAACAGTAATCTTATTTCCTATGATAAACAGACAAAAGGAAATGTTATTTCACACCATTGATGTAACTAATAATGTTTGGATGTAAACTATATCATGTTCACTCCCCTCCATCAGTACAAAGAGTATCTGGAACTGTACCTCCGAAAGTGCCAATGACATGGAGAAAGAGTTGGCAGCATACATGAAGAAAGTTCAAGGTTGGCACTGGACATGAAAATTAAGTGGATACATGGGGTCAGAGACATGAGGAGGAAATTAGTGCAAATGCAGGAAAAGGGCAAATGACGTGGGAATTTGAAACTGGGTACAAATATACAGCATTCACACACCATGACACTCTATATACAAATGCATCCCTACACTGTCACACACCAACACACTACATTAGTACACCCATATAGTCATACGGCTACTGCGATACACAGCGAGCCAAAAAAAAAAAAAAAAATCTAATAAATATTTGTATATGCCTATATGTATTACTAAGCAACTTCTAACCTTGAGAATTCATTTGGGAACTTTTACACTATGAATATACTATTCTTAGTCACACATTTGATAAATTGAGCAAAATTGCCCTTAGTTTAATAACTTATTTCTTATTTAGCAGCTCTAGTATCAAGTAAACAAAAGTTACTGTGTATTTATAACAAACCAAGCAAAAATAAAAACATACAGTAATGAAAATATTAACTAGGAGTTAAACACTAGGGCCAATATAACAAAAGAAATACTGATAAAAGTTATTTGGCTCCAATGCCTTTGACGAGTGGAAGTATAAATACTGTTTACTGACCTCTAAAGGAAGCCATGCCAGGCCACTAGGCTATTCTCTTTCCAAAGTCCCTTAGAGTGCAGATTGCTAATTCAAAGACAAGCTTTTTTTCCCTGTTCTTCCCCTTAACAAAATAACTATACTTTGTGACCAACAGTTCTTAACAAACCAGCAAAAAGAGATGCATTTTAAAGTAAAATCAGTGTCACAGAAACTAGTTAAATAGCTAAAAATGCTGTTAAAAGGAGTACATTTAAAGTCACATATCTCGTGCAAACCTTTTTTCATATGATGCTCCTTTTTCTTTTAAAATTATATTAAAGTGGATCTATGACTTCAGTATTTCATAAAGAAAGATTCTTTATAACATACTGATCAGGACTGCGTTGGAATTTCACTGAAATTCAAACACAATACAAAGATACCATAAGATAAAGTAGGACTGCTTTGTCTCATGGACAAGCCTCATTAACAAAAGGCAGATCTCCATCAACAACTTTTGTTCAATGTCAGCAGTTGCCAAAAGCAACAGCTGTGGGATTCAGGTATCGATCAATGGAGACTCCCATGGACCCGCAGGGATCCTCCACAGACATTAGTGTTGTACTGTTTCACATGCGAGACAGTACAACACTGATGCAGCTCCTGGCAAATCTCTAGCATTGGGGGGGGGGGGAGAATAGAAACAGAAACAAACATTTCATCAGTTCCTCCTCATTAACTTAGTATGTTCCTGTCTGGACACTGATTATCCCCACCTCAGTGAAAACATTTGAAGCGAGTTTTAAGGGAGTCTCAACGCTGACTGATGGGTGCAGAGACATTTTTTAATGTCAGAACTTATAACAATTATTGCCAGGAACCCAAGATTAAGGTACTCTTCAATCTGGCTTCCAACACCCTCCCCACTCCACTGAGACTGCTGTTATCAAAGTTACTAACGACCTAATCGCAGCTAAATCCAAAGGCCACTACTCCATAATAATTATTCTTGACCTCTCTACTGCCTTTGACACCGTTGATCATGCTCTCCTTCTTTAAACTCCCTTCAAGTTAGTTTTATCCACATAAATCCATCCTTGCAAGCGCGCTGTCTTGGCGCAATACTTTATTCTGGCCTCACATCCAGTATGTTGCCAAATCCTGTAGATTCCATCTTAAAAGAAGCCCACATCCGGCCCTTTCTTACGCAAGATGCTACCAAGGAGCTTGTCCATGTTCTAGTAATCTCTCGCATGGATTATTGTAATCCTCTCCTAATTGGTCTTCCCAAAAGCTGTATTGCCCCGATGTAGTCTGTAATGAATGCTGCTGGGCTGATTTTCCTCTCTAGTCGGTCCTCTCACACCTCACCCCTCTGTCATTCCTTACACTGGCTTCTTATATCTTATAGAATTCAATTCAAAGTGCTAACCCATAACTATAAAGCACTGAACAATTCTAGCACTTTTTATATCTCTTCACAGATCCATAGGTATGCCCCTTCTCGGTCTATCTGCTCTGCCCGTGACCTTCTCCGGTCCATTGCTTGCACCCGTACGGCCAACTCGCACTTGCAGGACTTCTCGCTGATGGCTCCCTTCCTCTGGAATAGCCTGCCTACCGTCATCAGACTCTCCCCTAGTCTTGCATCTTTTAAAAAGTGCCTTAAAGCCCATCTCTTTAGGAAAGCTTATGGCCTGCCAGAGAAACCTCTACCTTAGATACCTGTATCTTGCTCTCTCCTCCAGCTCTGCTTCACTCCCACCTTATTTGATTGCTATTTCCTGTCCTAATGTTGTTTATACCCCACCTCGTATAGACTGTAAGTTCGTTTGAGCAGGCTGCTCTTCAACCTATCGTTCCTGTAAGTTTTTTTGTAGTTTTCCTATTTATATAATAATTTATATAACCCAGGACATACTTGAAAACGAGAGAAATTTCAATGTATCCATCCTGGTAAAATATTTTATAAATAAATGATAAATAAATAGTTAAATTCCCCCGCTCATAATATTGTAAAGCGCTGTTGAATCTGTTGGCGCTATATAAATGGCAATAATGATGATAATAAAAGGAGTAAATACAGTGGAATGAATTTCTACACAATAAGTGTTTGTTAACCCCTTAAGGACGGAGCCAAATGTACACGTTGTGAACAAAACAAAATGTAAACAAAACCTGGCATTTGCGCTACATGTCTGTCCAACCGTAATTCACCTCTTTCATAGTAAATGCACCCACCCTTATTATATATCATTTTATTCAGGGGAAACAGGGCTTTCATTTAATTATAAATATTTAGCTATGAAACATAATTTAATGTGAAAAAAATGGGAGAAAATACAATTTTTTTTGATTTTTTTTAGTTCTACATGACATTTTAACGGTCAAGGTCATAATACTGTTTGCTTTTACTGCAATAAAACACACATATTTGTATTCAGTAAAGTCTCACGTGTAAGACAGTACCCCCTATGTACAGGTTTTATGGCGTTTTGGGAAGTTACAGGGTCAAATATAGCACGTTACATTTGAAATTGAAATTCGCCAGATTGGTTACGTTGCCTTTGAGACTGTATAGTAGCCCGGGAATGAAATTTACACCCATAATGGCATACCATTTGCAATAGTAGACAACCCAAGGTTTTGCAAATGGGGTATATCCAGTCTTTTTTAGTAGCCATTTGGTCACAAACACTGGCCAAAGTTAGCGTTAGTATTTGTTTGTGTGTGAAAAATGCAAAAACCGCCAATTTTGGCCAGTGATTGTGACTAAGTGGCTACTAAAAAAGACTGGACATACCCTGTTTGCAATACCTTGGGTTGTCTACTATTGCAAATGGTTTGCCATCATAGGGGTAATTTTCATTCTTGGGCTACCATAGGGTCTCAAAGGCAACGTAACCAATCTGGCGAATTTTAATGTGAAAAAAATTAACGCAAGCCTTATATTTGACGCTGTAACTTTTGAAAACACCATAAAACCTGTACATGAGGGGTACTGTTGTACTCGGGAGACTTCGCTGAACACATATATTTGTGTTTCAAAACAGTAAAAAGTATCACAGCAATAATATTGTCCGTGTAATGCTGTTTGTGCGTGAAAAATGCAAAAACCGTCACTTTTACTGGCGATATCGTCGTTGTAATACATTTTACTGTTTTGAAACACTAATATTTGTGTTCAGCGAAGTCTCCCGAGTAGAACAGTACCCCCCATGTACAGGTTTTATGGTGTCTCGGAAAGTTATAGGGTTAAATATAGTGCAGGTCCTGCTAATTGTAATTAATTAAGATACCTAATTATTTAAAAATATTACATAAATATATATGTAGAATTAATATATATATACGTATGTGTATATATATATATATAATTTTTTTTAAATATATTTTTATTTATATATAGGTATATATATATATATAGTGATATATACGTATATATTTATGTATATAGATATATATATAGATATTTCGTTCTACGTGTATTTTGATATATATTAATTTCACAATACAGTTAGAACGAAATAACACATCTATATATTTAATTATTTTTAATTTTTTTAAATTTTATTTTTTAACGTATTTACAATTATTTTTTTATATTATATATAAATATATATATATATAACAATAATTATATATATATTTAATCAGTATCAGTCTACGTGTAATTTGAATATATATATATATTAATAGTAAAATACACCGAGACTGTGTACGTGTGAATATATATATATATATATATATATATATATATATATATATATATATATATTTATATATTTATATATATAACATATATATATGATCTAAGTATATATATATATTTTTTTTTACACTATTTATTTTATTTTTATTTTCAGCCAGCAAGGGGACCACCGGTCATGTGGCAGTCCCCCTGCTGGCAATGCTGCAGCCAGCTACCCCCGGCCATGTGATTGTGGGGTCCTCCCAAGGACCCCACTCTCACACGGCCGGGGGGCTTCGAGGAGGACGGACGTGCCGCGGGGGGCTCCCTGGGAGTCCCCCCCACCGCGATCGCCGGCGTGGGACCACCGGGTAAGTACCGAAAGACCAGAGGGCGTACTATTACGCCCGGCGGCGTTTAGAGCCGCTTAGAATAGGGCGTAATAGTACGCCCTCCGGTCTTAAGGGGTTAAAGGACCACTACTATAGGGCCAAGAAATCAAACTCTTCTTCCTGGCACTATAGGTTCTTTGGGTCCCTCCCACCCTCAGGGTCCCACTCCCGCCGGGCTCAAGAGGGGTTAAGGGGTTAAACACTTACCTTTCTCCAGTGCCAGGCTCCCTCGGCGCTGGGGAAATCTTCTCCCTCTTGCCGCGCGCATTCAATCAGTCCATAGGAAAGCATTTCTCAATGCTTTCCTATGGACGTCAGCGTCTTCTCACTGTGATTTTCACAGTGAGAAGCACGGAAGCGCCTCTAGCGGCTGTCAGTGAGACAGCCACTAGAGGCTGGATTAACCCTAATGTAAACATAGCAGTTTCTCTGAAACTTCTATGTTTACAAGCTGCAGGGTTAACCCCTAGATGGACCTGGCACCCAGACCACTTCATCAAGCTGAAGTAGTATGGGTGCCTATAGTGGTCCTTTAAATATAGGGCATGAATATTAAAAATCCTAGAAAAAAAGAACAGCTGCACACCACATTATGGAAAATATGAAAGGCAAAAAAAAAAAACCGAAACAAACAATTTTCTTCCTCTTTCTTTAGTTTGTGGGCTTTATTAAAAGGAACACTCCAAGCACCATAACCACTATAGTTTGCGGTTGTGGCCATCTACTAGAAGTACCATATAATTTATGGTTTGATTTCTTACCTAGGTATCGCTGTGTGCCATCCCGGAGACCCAGAAGCTAAGCAGAAGCTTAGAATAGGGCTTGGCTCAAGAGAGTTAATACACAAGATACACAGCACTTATCCACTAAACGGCAACTTCATAGCACACAGATTTTACTAGTTTGTAAAAAAAAAATTTAAATCATTTTTCTAAATACCTAATCTAGGCAAAAATAATGGGGGTTTAGTTACAATATATGATCCATACATTGTATAAGCCTGCCACAACGTCAGTGTACCCCAGCTTTGGCAGGTCTTACTCTAACAGCCTACTGTCCATGTGGCAGGTTTATGCAATGTATGATCATATACTGCAACTAAACCCCCATTATTTTTGCCTAGATTAGCTTTTTTTAAAATAAAATTTAAAAGAAAAAAATGGAGAAATTTACAGCTTTACATTTTTATCAGTTTACAGATTTGTTGTTAATGAAATGCACGTTTCAACGCCATACATAATACAGTCTTTCAACAATTCTTTTACAGAGGAAATAGGAATTCCTTTAAAAAAAAAAAAAAATGCCCCAGCTGCAGTAAAGATCTCAACAATTCCAGAGTGTTACTACGATTATGTTTTTTTTGTTTGCATTATCAAATTTTGGCCAACACCCATATCGTAGCTGAAATATTGGTAAAAGGTACAAAAGAATACTGAATTCAAGATGTGTGTGCAAAACCAAAAAGGCTGCACCTAAATATGCATATGTTATAAGGGTGCTGATGGGGCCAATTAATACAAAATACACTCATCAGCCACAACATTAACCCATAAAGGACAGCGGGCGTTGCCAGACTGGTTATGTTGCCTTTGAGACCAAATGGTAGCCCAGGAATGAAAATTACCCCCATGATAGCATACCATTTGCAGAAGTAGACAACCCAAGGTATTGCAAATGGGGTATGTCCAGTCTTTTTTAGTAGCCACTAACACTGGCCAAAGTTAGCATTAATATGTGTGTGAAAAATGCAAAAAATAATAATAATTTGAACGTCAATTTTGGCCAGTGTTTGTGACTAAGTGGCTACTAAAAAAGACTGGACATGCCCCATTTATAATACCTTGGGGTTGTCTACTTCTGCAAATGGTATGCTATCATGGGGGTAATTTTCATTCCTGGGCTACCATTTGGTCTCAAAGGCAACATAACCAGTCTGGCATATTTCAATGTGTATAAACTGAAAAATGTAATGTGCTATATTTGACCCTGTAACTTTCCAAAACACCATAAAGCCTGTACATTGGGAGTACTGTTTTACCCGTGAGACATTGCTGAATACAAATATGTGTAAGTTATTGCAGTAACAGCTAACAGTATTGTGACATGCACAGTTAAAATACCATGCAGAACTAAAAAACAAATCTTAATTTATCTTTTTTTTTTATATTTTATTCATATTAAATTATGTTTAATATACAAATATTTGATGTGACATGAATGTTTCTCCTGAACAAAATGATATATGATAAGTGTGGGTGTATATAATATGAAAGAGGTGCATTACGCCTTAAGAGACATAGTGCAAATTCAAGGTTTTGTTTTGATCACAACTTGTACAATTGGCTCAGTCCTTAAAGGACCACTATAGTGCCAGGAAAACATACTCGTTTTCCTGGCACTCTAGTGCTCTGAGGGTGCCCCCACCCTCAGGGTCCCCCTCCCGCCCGGCTCTGGAAAGGGGAAAAGGGGTTAAACTTACCTTTTTCCAGCGCTGGGCGGAAAGCTCTCTGCCTCCTCTCCTCCTCCGATCCACCCTGTCGGCTGAATGCGCACGCGCGGCAAGAGCTGCGCGCACATTCAGCCGGTCACATAGAAAAGCATTCTCAATGCTTTCCTATGGACGCTGGCGTGCTCTCACTGTGAAAATCACAGTGAGAAGCACGCAAGCGCCTCTACTGGCTGTCAATGAGACAGCCACTAGAGGAAATAGGGGAAGGCTTAACCCATTGATAAACATAGCAGTTTCTCTGAAACTGCTATGTTTATGAAAAAATGGGTTAACCCAAGAAGGACCTGGCACCCAGACCACTTCATTAAGCTGAAGTGGTCCTTTAAGGGATTAAAACCACTGACCAGCAAAGTGAAATAACATTGATTACATTGTAACAATGGCACCTGTCAAGGGGAGAGATATATTAATACAGCAAGTGAACAGTCAGATCTTGAATTTCAGGTGTTGAAAGCAAGAAAAAGAGGCAAGTGAAAAGTGACAAGGGCCAAGGGCCAAGTAATGATGGCTAGACAACTGGGTCAGAACATCTCCAAATTGTCAAGTCTTGTGGGTTGGTATGTACTAACGACTGCATACCGATACCACCAGTGGTGAAAGTACTTCTCTGAAGGCAGTGGCCTCTGTCATTAGGCTAATGAACACTGAAAAATTTGTTCAGAAACAATTTGCGTTACATAACAGTGTTCAAGGCGTTTCCTTGGCCTCCAAATTCCCCAGATCTCAATCCAATCAAGCATCTGTGGGATGTCCTGGAACAACAAGACCCTACACATTAAAACTTTAAGGATTTAAATTATCTACTTCCAATATCTTGGTGCCAGATACCACTGAACATGTTCTTCTAGATTCCATGCATCAGAGTTGTTTTGGCAGCACAACAGGGATTTACACTATAGTGTCAATCTCCCACAAACACAACACCCCCTGTGTCGCCCCTCTCCCACGTTCAATTAAAGGTTTAAAATACTCATCATATTCCAGCGTCAAAAGTATTCAGCGTTGGTTCTGTCTCCACCTTCTTTGACATTGGCGCTTAAAGGACCACTCTAGGCACCCAGACCACTTCAGCTTAATGAAGTGGTCTGGGTGCCTGGTCCAGCTAGGGTTAACCCATTTTTTCATAAACATAGCAGTTTCAGAAAAACTGCTATGTTTATTAATGGGTTAAGCCTTCCCCTATTTCCTCTAGCGGCTGTCTCATTGACAGCCGTTAGAGGCGCTTGCGTGCTTCTCACCGTGCTTCTCACTGTGAATGCTTTCCTATGTGACCGGCTGAATGCGCGCGCAGCTCTTGCCACGCGTGCGCATTCAGCCGACGGGGAGGAGAAGAGGAGGATCGGAGGAGGAGAGCTCTCCACCCAGCGCTGGAAAAAAGTAAGTTTTTACCCTTTTCCCCTTTCCAGAGCTGGGCGGGAGGGGGACCCTGAGGGTGGGGGCACCCTCAGGGCACTATAGTGCCAGGAAAACGAGTATGTTTTCCTGGCACTATAGTGGTCCTTTAAGGGCTAAAGCATATGCGCGCCTTAGGCCTTCCCCATTGGAAAGCACTGAATCAACGCTTTTATATAAGGGATTTGAAGATACCAAGTGTCCCCATGCACAGCGTAAGGACGTCAAGCAACGTTTTACGGAGTTAAACTCTGTGAAATTACATACAATATAAGGTGGAGTATCTTCTTGTTTAGAACAAATATTGGTATTGCCTAGAGATAAAACAGATAAAAACACATAATAGTGCAATATTGTCTAAATCTCAAATAAAGTGCAGGGAAGTATATGGAAATACACTAACAAAACGGGAGCCTATAGAATGAGGCTCAATCTTCCAGCGTTGTGGGATTAAGGTTCCCACTCCCTTCTTTATACTGCCAGGAGGTGGTTTGTAATTCAATGTCCTCTCACAGGTAGGTATAAATAATTAAAGTGCTTTATTAATAAAGTGCACAAATAAAATATAAAAACAAGACCTTACAATTGAAGGTGACCTTGTAGAGATAGTCTCTGGTTGCAAAACCCGTTTCGCCTCGTGTAGAGGCTTCCTCAGTTGCTATAGTTGCTTGCTGTAAATGTTCTTTATTTATAATTTGTATTTCTCACCCTTTTTCCACCTCAATTGATTGCGGCACTTTCACTTCCGCGTTCCATAGGTGGAACGCAAATGCCAAAACCGGAAGTGACCGAACTAATGCGTTCCACCTATGGAACGTGGAAGCGAAAGTGCCGCGATCAATCAATTGAGGTGGAAAAAGGGCGCGAAATACAAATTATAAATAAAGAACATTTACAGCAAGCAACTGAGGAAGCCTCTACACGAGGCGAAACGCGTTTTGCAACCAGAGACTATCTCTACAAGGTCACCTTCAATTGTAAGGTCTTGTTTTTATACTTAATTTTTGCACTTTATTAATAAAGCACTTTAATTATTTATACCTAGAGGAAATTGAATTACTCACCAACTCCTGGCAGTATAAAGAAGGGAGTGGGAACCTTAATCCCACAACGCTGGAAGATTGAGCCTCATTCTATAGGCTCCCGTTTTGTGAGTGTATTTCCATATACTTCCCTGCACTTTGAGATTTAGACAATTTTGCACTATTATGTGTTTTTATCTGTTTTATCTCTGGGCAATACCAATATTTGTTCTAAACAAGAAGATACTCCACCTTATATTGTATGTAAATTCTGTTTGATGTGAGGGCGAAGGGTACTCACTAAGGTGTATGAGAATCTCTTGGTTTATTTCTTTATGTATGTGTTCCACTGGTAATACTGTACTTCTTTGTAAACTCTGTGAAATAGCTGGAGGTGCTTTTAGTGGCCGTCTGGTAGATATATAATAAAATACGTATCAAATGATTACGTACAAGTACAATTATACAGTTCACATGAAGCCGAAAAAAGGGCAGGGAGTTTAAAGTTTCTCAGCAATTTAGAAAATTGCCTCCTAAACTTAATTTTGCTTCCAGTGTAGGGACAATCTTTTTGCTGCAGCCGGATTCTCCTTCAGTTAAGACTTTGATTCACAATGCAGTATTGGGGACACATGATGCATGCAGAGTAATCATTGTAATCTGCCAATTCACCATTGCTCAATGGAGTCAATCCACTGTTTCTCTACGATTAGCTGAATTCAGCAGCATCTTGCTGTGCGTGAGGATACCAAAGTAAAAATATTCAAAAAAGCAAACAGGAACTGTCACTTCCACCATTTTGGCAGACACTGGTGTCAGAGTTGCAGCAGCACAGCATACAGAGGAGGGAAGTTTGTTTTTGGTTTTTAAAATTACCTCCACCGCTTTATACACACCAGTAAACACTGAAATAGTATTTACTGGAGTGAAGGGACAAGGAAACCTCCCTTCTCTGCAGTGAGAGTTCCTCATGAAGGAAGAAGAACCACTAGAGGCATGTTTTGCCTTATGTAAACACTATCGTTTGTCAAAAAGAGGGAAAGCATCCACGAACCAAAATCACTACATTAAGATTTTTCTCGTGAGCAGTATAAATGGTGAAAAAAGACTGTAGTGCCAGGCTTGAGCCGACAACACTTTTGGTAATGCATTATGCAGGAAAAAATTATATAGACTTTTGCCTCTGAACAGATTTTCAGAAGCAGCATAGACTTGAAAAGAGCTGAATGTTCTCAGCCACAACTTTTTAATAAGAGTGCTGTGGAAAATCCCAACAGCTGTAGATCAGCAATGGCAAACAGATGAATTCAACATGAATGAAACAGATAAACAAGCTAATAGCAGCCAAGACATTTGTATTAGAATAGCAAAAAATGGCATCCTTTCTTATTTCATAAACTAATTAACTTGCAGCCATGTGAGTGGCTGATAAGCAGTCCTGTAAAAAGAAATATTGCACACAGCAAGGCTAGGATTTTTTTTTTTAATCCAACAAAGCTTTATTTTCAATGACAAAAATAACATATCTGAAAGGGACAGCTTTATGTAGTCATTCTGGTGCCTACTGCCTGTCCCTGCAAGCTTTTCAGAGCCTGGTGGTGGGGCCCTAAGGTAGCCAAACAGCCAAGTCTTCAGCCCCTGTGTTCCAAATGTCACAGAGGGCCCGTAAGCACCGCAATGTCAGCAACACTCAGGCAATCCCAAGACAATATTTCTATTCGCCACTATGGCGTCTTGACGTTGGGATTTGTCGAATCCTTGTATACGGAGAACTACAGTAAAATAACTATATGGGGGTTATTCACTCATTTGGGAAGTGCAAGACAAAATAGCCAAATAGTAGATAGTCTTCAAATGCTACACTTTAATTTCTATTTGACCTAAAACTTGCACATCCTTTATCAATTTCCCAATAGTACTGGAAAATACATTGTATACAGTGAATTATTCACATATCTGGGATTTTCAGGACAAAATATCCCAACTATAGATATTATTCAAGTCGGCTATGCTTCAATTTCTATTGATATACAGGTCCTTTGTCAATTTACCAGTATTAGATAATACATTGTGATTGCACTCTCAAAAATGATATGAGATTAGGATATATCAAACTCTCTCATTGACTATCTCTGCCAATACAATGCTTTCTTATAGAAAATAAGAGGAGTGTTTATCCTTGAAAAGAGGCAAGTGACTAAATAGTGTTTTTAACACTTTAGAGTCAGGAATACACATTTAAACGGGAGGAAAGACCATGCGCAAAAAAAAATATGCATTAGAAAAAACAAAAACCAACAGTAAATGTAACAATAACCCAGTGAGATCAGCTGTCCAGGCAATACTAGGTTCAATCCTTCCAATTCACAACCTAATTGGCACGTGTGCAAGTGACATGGCTCAGTTACCTTGATGCTTCTCATAGGAAGTGATGAATCCACTGGTTCTCTATGGAAAGAATTGACACACCTTATGTGAAGGCTTTCAAATACGGACAGCCACAAGAGGCATCCTTAGTGATAAATGCAAACATTGCTGGTTGTTTTTTTTACAAACCGCAAAGCTTACATTTGTCAGACTGCAGGAACAGAGTTTTTGCACTAAAACCACTACATTAACATGTAGTGTCCCTTTAAAATAGAGAGTGGGGGAGTGCAGCACTTTTACATATGCTTGAACAGCTTGTTCAAGTGAACGAGGACACTGGAGTAACATATACATTTAATTGAAATACCAGTCTGTTACCCATGTTTTAAAGATGTAAAAGTCACTGACATGGCACGATTTTTGTTGCCAGAAGATAGCATGATATTAAAGGATTATGTATATTAAATCAGGGATCAAAATGTCAAGTTCTGAGCTACTAGCCAGGCATTACATGTTTCTCGACATTTCAAGTCTGATGAGTCCATGGCACAGTCACCAGGGATGAATTTCTATTTGCAAATGGAAATTTTGAATACAGATGTGACACCTTCACACATATTAAAATGACACACCAACACCACCTTAACCCCTTAAGGACCAAACTTCTGGAATAAAAGGGAATCATGACATGTCACACATGTCATGTGTCCTTAAGGGGTTAAAATATCCTGAAAGCCAGAAGAGAACTGAACAATGTCTGGCTATTATAGAGAAACATACAGTTGTATATGGTCTTTTAGCTGTCTCACTATCTCTGGAAGTGGAAGAGAGCGAGAGCAAAAGAACAAACGAGAGCGAGAGCGCGAACGCGAGAGAGCGCGAACGCGAGAGAGCGCGAACGCGAGAGAGCGCGAACGCGAGAGAGCGCGAACGCGAGAGAGCGCGAACGCGAGAGAGCGCGAACGCGAGAGAGCGCGAACGCGAGAGAGCGCGAACGCGAGAGCGAGCGAACGCGAGAGCGAGCGAACGCGAGAGCGAGCGAACGCGACCGAGAGAGCGCGACCGAGAGAGCGCGACCGAGAGAGCGCGACCGAGAGAGCGCGACCGAGAGAGCGCGCGAGAGAGAGAGCGAGAGAGAGAGAGCGAGCGCGAGCGAGACCGTGATAACGACCGTGATAACGACCGTGATAACGACCGTGATAACGACCGTGATAACGACCGTGATAACGACCGTGATAACGAACGTGATAACGACCGTGATAACGACCGTGATAACGAACGTGATAACGAACGTGATAACGAACGTGATAACGAACGTGATAACGAACGTGTGTGTGTGTCAATGCATTTTGACCTGTTAAAGTCCCAATTCATTAATTACAAGACTGCAGTTTCCTTTTAAATGTTGAATATTGAAAATATAACTGCTGTTCAAAGATGAAATTAAAGAGAACACTTAAGTGCTAGGAATAGAAACTTGTATTCCCAACTCTTTAGTGCCTCTGCTCCTAGTTATATATGTCCCTTTCCCTGCACCTCCACCCATGTTTCCCATAAAAGTTTTTCTCTTACTTATTTTCAGCTCAACTCTACTCCTCCCAGAAAGTCATTTAAAAGGTATGGCCTCCTCAGTCATGATCCAATCCAATGCTCTCCATAGAGGAGCATTTGGGGACCTGACACTCATGCACATGAAGTGCCGCTGGAGCATCCAAGCTTCACCACAGGAAAGCACATGACTAAGTGCAGCAGAAGTGCCTTCAGTGGCTGTAACAGATACTGGATGTCTACCTTCAAGGTAAATAGTGCAGATTCTGTAAAATGGCAGTGTTTTGTTAAATGGTTAAATTGACAGGACTACTGCACCCAGGCTACTTCACTAAGATGAAGTGGCCTGGATGATTTTAGTGGTCCTTTAAATGTAGAAATTCACTCTGCTGTATTTACCTTTATTATGTAAATGAGGGCTTTCATTTTTTCTCTCTGTCATAAACGCTGCCCTCTGCACCTGTAAGTATGTACAGAGCAGAAAAACTATTTGCTTTACCTGCTCAAATGCAGTAAATTTTCCCTGGTTGTGCCATGTTTGAACTGGATTTTAATGAAAGTCACTACATATTTCAAAGAAAGAAAAGAGAGAAGAAAAAAAAAATACAAACCATGCAATAACTGAGCATCACATAAAAAAAAAAAAAAAAAAGATTACACAGCAATTTTTTTTGTCATTGGCATGTCCTAAATGTCTGCCCAGAACTACTCTTCCTTGTATATAACCTACAGGTTGACAAAAGCTAACATAGGCTGGATCTTTAGTCAAGCATCTTGGTAAATACTTTCCTCCAGCAAGGCATCACAGATACTCTGTGTTGATTCTCACACAATCCCGAGAGCGTCAACACCAGTCTAAGATGTACTGGGCACATGAGTGGTTTTCCATGCATGCCCCTAGGAATGGCAGAGTATACAGGGAATTGTTATAGATATATTTGTATAAACAAAGGCAAGCTTAAAGGACCACTATAGTGCCCTGAGGGTGCCCCCACCCTCAGGGTCGGCCTCCTGCCTGGCTCTGGGGAGAGGAAAGGGGTAAAAACTTACCTTTTTCCAGTGCTGGGTGGGGAGCTCTCCTCCTCAGATCCTCCTCCGTTCCTCCCATTCGGCTGAATGCGCACGCGCGGCAAGAGCTGCGCGCGCATTCAGCTGGTCGCATAGGAAAGCATTTGCAATGCTTTCCTATGGGCGCTTGCGTGCTCTCACTGATTTTCACAGTGAGAATCACGCAAGCGCCTCTAGCGGCTGTCAATGAGACAGCCTCTAGAGGAATTGGAGGAAGGATTAACCCATTTATAAACATAGCAGTTTCTGTGAAACTGCTATGTTTATAAAGAAAATGGGTTAATCCTAGATGGACCTGGCACCCAGACCACTTCATTAAGCTGAAGTGGTCTGGGTGCCTAGAGTGGTCCTTTAAGTACTCATAACATTATCACACAGAGAATGACACTCAAAAATACATTATGTGCATTATAAAACAGTCTGATAGCTTCGTATTTCATAGATAAAAATACATTTAACATTCTGCTACAAAGCAAATAGAATTATTACTTGTGTAACAGGAATCTGCTTTGAACTACAGCCAGAAACACAAGACACAAACATACAAGATTGTACTTCTATAAACCTTACAGGACTCAAAGGTTTAATCGCCAACACCACCAAAAATGCAGAGAGTGAAATGTGAATCATTCAAGGGAAACTCCAGGCACCTAATGTGCAAGAAAGCACTTGTAAAAAAACTGTTTGTTGAATAATTACGTTACTTGAGAAGTTTAAAACAGCACTGTCAATTTGCAAGTTTTATTTTTAAAATTAATCTTTTTTTGTCCCTGTATTTCTCCTTGATTTTATGATTTTGAAATTCACCTTAGTTTTTTTAGCTAAACATAAGAAAATGGCACTACTTCCCACCTCAGAGAGTCTTTAAAATTGTATTCTGTATCCCTAAATCACTTTAGCTTGCATAAATGCTGTAAGTGTGAAGAATGTGTCCTCATTTTGCAAAAAGTGCTGATTTCAATAGAAAATGGAGACTTGTTATTTTACTTTGTTACACCCCCTGGCTTTCAAGCAGAGAGCAGGTCCTGTTATTTCCTAGTTTTGTTAGCTAAGTGGAACTAAACTTACAAGACATTTGCCCAAAGCATCTACCTTGCAAAGCCTTCTCATTAAAGGGACACTATTCAGCTTATTAAAGTGGTCTGGGTGTAGGGCCCTGTCCCCGTATCTTTGCAATTGTAATTATTGCAGTAATTGAAAAAACTGCAATAATTACCTTGCAGGGTTAACTCCACTTCTAGTGGCTGTGTACTTTAGCGGCTTTATTTTAAGAGCCAGATTTTTTTATTGCCAAAAATACCACTGTTTTGAAGCCTATAGCCTTTCCCGACACGCTTTTCTATGTAAACATTGCTTTTTCAGACAAAAGGCAGTGGAGTGTTTACATTGCAGCCTAGTAACACCTCTAGTGACAGTCACTTAGACGGCCTCAAGAGGTGCATCCTGGGTCAGTGCTACACAGTGTGCACCACCTCCATTCAGCGCCCCTTAGGGGTGTACTGATTCAATGCATCTCTATGAGAAGAAGCAGATTGGTGTAGTGTGTTTTGCTGTGCATGCCCAATTGTCTCCAACTGCTTTGCAATGGGACCAGCATTCCGTTGGAAAAAATGGCAGAAAAAGCACCATTCCCATGCGATCGGAGGGGCCAGTAACCTAAACAGACACACTCACTGATACTGCAACACACACATTTTCCGTGTTGATCTGCAGTTTGTGATCGCAGTGACAGCCAGTCACTGCGATCACTGTTACAATGTGTCAGCCAATGATTTTAAATCTCTGCCCCTCTCCTCACCTCACTTCGATCTGAGAGAGAGAGGCAAAGAGATCGTTGCTGGAATTGTAAAAAAATAAAGAAAAAAAAGTTTAAAACAAAATTTTTTTAACCCTTCCAGTGCTGGTCACAGCATTTAACACTGTGATCAGCCTGTTTAGGGATTTTAGTACACTTGTACTATTATTCATTTATTTTTTTTTAGGGTCAAAAAAAATCTTTCATTTTTTTTTTTACCCTTTTCAGTCGCAGCAACCCAAATCTCCCTTAACCCTTTCCCCGCTGCCACGATCACTGTACTGTATCGCTACTGTAAAGTATTGTACCAGTGATCACTGATCAGAGGGCTCTCTGATCAGGCTGACTTTTTGGGGGGCTATTTTTATTAAAAAAATAAAATAAAAATTAACCCTTTCTGTACTGGTAGCAGCAGCCTAAACTGTGATCAGTACATTTATTTTATTTTTTGTGGGTTTTTGAGGGTGGGTAGTAAGGTGTTAGGCAGGTAGGAATTTAGTAATTTCCCCCTTAGATTTTTTTTTTTTATTATTAATTATTGAGTAGTCCCCCCTAGAATGGCACGTCGCTACTCGGCCGAGGAGGCGTACGCCACTCTGGCAGACAGTGATAGTGACACTCTGCAAGACAGTGACACTATCACTGCCTCTGACATTGAGGCTATGACTGACTTCTCTAGTGATGGTGCCCCACCACCACCAACAAGAGGACGCTCAGCAAGCCCAATGCCAGATGGAGACTGGGTGCCCCCAAACCTGACGGCCCCAGATATTCCCCCATTTATGGCGACCCCTGGCGTCACGGTTATGGTGGATGCTTGGGAGCCCCTAAAATATTTTAATTTGTTCATGTCAGAGGAAGTATTTCAGTTATTGGTTGAGCAAACCAATTTATTTGCCAACCAATATCTGACCGCGAATCCGGGGTCACATTACAATCGGCGTAATAATAATATAATATTTTGGGCCCTAACTCTAGTTATGGGCATTGTCAAAAAGCCGAGTATCAGGTCCTACTGGCACAAGCACCCCATCCTGGCGACCCCTCTTTTCCCTGGGTTTATGAAGAGGGATCGCTATGAACAGCTGCTGCGTTTCCTCCACTTCAACGACAACACAATGTGCCCCCCAAGAAACGACCCATTGTTTGACAGGCTGTACAAAATTCGGCCCCTAATTGAACTCCTGTCAGACAAATTCTCCCAAAATTATGTCCCTGAAGAGAATATTTGTATACATGAGTCCTTAATGAAATTTAAGGGTAGATTACTTTTTAAATAGTATATCCTTTCTAAACGGTCTCGATACGGTGTAAAATTTTACAAATTGTGTGAATCAAAATCTGGATATACATAGGCGTTTCGTATTTATCAGGGGAGGGATAGCCATCTTGACCCAGCAGGATGCCCTGATTCTGTGGGTACATGTGGCAAGATAGTATGGGACCTAATCCTTCCCTTGTTAAATAAGGGATACAGGCTATGGGTTGACAACTATTACACAAGCACAGAGTTATTTAAAACTCTATTTTGCTTTGAAACCATAGCCTGTGGCACAGTGCGTAAGAATCGTAGAGGTTTCCCTCAAACCCTCCGCCGGGATGAGTTGCCTGCCCTTCGATTCACCGATAGGAAAGATGTGTACATGTCTACAATGCACGATGAAACTTCAGTGCCAGTGTCTGTGAGAGGTGGAACTGAGCAGCTGGAGAAGCCAAAGTGCATTGTAGACTACAGCAAGTTTATGGGGGGAGTAGACTTGGCTGATCAGTGCATACAGCCCTATCTGGTGAACCGGAAGAGTAGGACCTGGTACAAGAAAATTGCAATCTACATAACCCAGATTGCAATTTTCAATGCCTATGTGCTTTATAAAAAGGAAGCCATAGGTAGACCATGCCCATTTCTAGAGTTTATGGTCCAAATTTTGTCTCAAATTATATTTGCCCAGACCCCAAATCCTAACCCTCCTTTGGAATCAGAAGATGTCCAACGACTTTTCAGCAAACATTTCCCTTCCCGAATCCCCCCCACACCCTGTAAAAGGTCACCCCAACGAAAATGCCGTGTTTGCTGGAAAAGAGTCCGAAAGGACTCCAGTTATTATTGCCCCTCCTGTCCATCCCCCCCCGCCCTCTGCATAACAGACTGTTTCAAAGTCTACCATACAGAGCTGAACTACTAAATCACTCTGTATGGTACTTTGGCAGTTTGTTTGCTTGATTTCCCTGGATTCCCTGACCTCGGCTTGTCCTGACTATGCTTCGTTAGCTGCCTGTACCGACCCATTGGCTTGTTTTACCGACTACTCTCACTTCTGGATTCCCCTGACCTTGGCCTGTCCCTGTTTATGCTAGCCATTCTAAAGTGGCTACACCAAACAACTCAAAATACTACATTTGTAGTACTTGAAATGTGCCTTCACAAAAAAAGCAAAAAACTAATCACAGGGTTAATGCTACAGTATCTGAGTCAAATATCGATCTGCCTCTCTCTGCCTTCATATCAAAGTGTTTGTGGGGGTACTGTACTATTCCTGTGATATACTAAAAACCTGGAAACATTGTACATGTAGGTATGGTTATATTCAGAAGACAGTTTTAAATCAAAATACTGAGGTTTTAGTGCACTAACCAATACCAGGATTATGACATTTCTAGTGAAAATGCAATTTATGCGATTAAAAAGACAAAAATAAAAGTAGAAATTGCTACATGGGCCCATCATTTCTGTTAAAATGGCTAGACCAAAAAGCTCAAGGTCTGCCATTTGTTGTACTCTGGGTTGCCTACTTTTGAAAATGGTTTGCCATAATAGTGGAAATGTTATTACCCAGGCTGCCATGCTCTCTCAAAGGCGAAATAGGCCCAGGAAATCACCTTGTCAAATTTCCAACTTTGAAATGGACATCTAATATATTTGTCCCTGTGACTTCCCCAAAAAAACAGAAAATCCGGTACATAGGGGTACTGTTATATTCAGGAGACAATGTTAAAAAAAAAAATAGTGAGGCTTTGTTGCAATAACTCATACCAGGAATAAGAAATGTCCTGTGAAAAGTGAGTTCATGTGTGGAAAAAAGCACAAATAAAACTATTACCGCTATGTGGTTAGATCAAACATCTTAAAATGCACCATTTGAAATACTCTGGGTTGCCTACTTTTGAAAACGGTATGCCATAATAGTGGAAATGTTATTACCCAGGCTGCCATGCTCTCTCAAAGGCAAGATAGGCCCAGAAAATTGCTTTGCCAATTTTCAATGTGTAAAACCAAAAATGGACAAGCGTATATTTGACCCTGTAACTTTCCAAAACCCCATAAAACGTATACATGGGGGGTATCATGGCGCTCGTGAGACATCACTGAACAGAACTAGGACTGTTTCAGGGCAGTAAATTATATACTGACAATAATATTCTCAGTAAAAGTACAGTTTTTATGTGGAAAAAAAAACAAAAACAAAACGGAACACTAACTTTGGCTAGCATTTGTGCCCAAATGGCTACTACAAAAGACTGTACATACCCAATTTTGAATACCCTGGGATGTCTACTTTTTCAAATGGTATGCCATTAAGGGGTAATTTTCATTTCTTGGTTGCCATACGGTCTCAAAGGCAACCTAGACACAGCAGCAAACTAATCTGACACATTTCATTGTGAAAAAGCATAAATGGATAAGCCGTATATATGACCCTGTAACGTTCAAAAACCGCATAAAACCTATACATAGGGGGTACCGTGCCACTCGTGAGACATCACTAAACAGAACTAGGAGTGTTTCAGGGCAGTAAACTATATACTGGCAATAATATTCTCAGTAAAAGTACAGTTTTTATGTGAAAAGCGCAAAAAAAACCACAAACAAAAAAAACGGAACACTAACTTTGGCTAGCATTTGTGCCCAAATGGCTACTACAAAAGACTGGGCATACCCCATTTTGAATGCCCTCGGATGTCTACTTTTTCAAATGGTATGCCATGATGGGGTAACTTACATTTCTTGGCTGCCATACGGTCTCAAAGGCAACCTAGGCCCAGCAAACCAATCTGTGAAATTTCTATGTAAAAAATAAATAAATAGACAAGACGTATATTTGACCCTGTAACTTTCCAAAACACCATAAAACCTATACATGGGGGTTATGTGGCGAAACCAACCTCGCCACTGTGAACTGGAGAAGCCTGGTTGCTCGCCTGCTCCCTTTGGACTATGGCCCTGCAGGTTAAACCGTTTATTTCCCCTGCAGAAAGGCTTATTTGTGTGATCTGAGTGCCATTCATCTAATAATGTGCACTCAGATCCGAGCTATCTGGGGATATGTGAAATGTCTGTGTGTTATGTGTAAAATGTGACTTTATGTATTTTAAAGTGTTTTGTGTCTTTTTGCAACCATGTGCTTAATGGAGTCTTGTGTCTGTCCTGGGAGATAATTGAATTACTCTCCAGGATAGAAGACTCTGAAACTGGTTTGGGCCAGAAAGCCATGCTTCATTTAGTCACAAAGGACTTTCCCTTAACTTTTGAACACCTGGTCTGATTCGTGCCATTTTTTAATATGTTGTTCCCCTGAATGGATTGATTATGAAAATGTATGTTTTATGTTTGTGACATGTATATTTTAGAAGTTATAAATATTGTGTAAAAACTGTATTCCTCTGCCGGTGATAATGAGATTACCCATTGTGTTCAGTAATCATATCACCTGCAGAGGGGAGGATTTTGTGTGGGAGTGTCTGGGTGTATTGTACGGATTGATTGGTTGTTTTGTAACGCCCTGTGGGCTGTACTATGTTTGTGGATTGGGAATAAAAGAGACTGTATGTGACAGTACAGGGAGTTCCTGTTTAACCCTCAAAGTGAAGTGTCGTCTCATTATTGGGGGAAGGATTCATTGTATGCTGTTCCAGTTTGACTGCTAGGAGAGTAAACCTATTCGTATGGTTCCTATTCAACTGTCTACAGCATTCAATGCTTGAAAGAAGGTATACGCTTCTCTGGTTCGGTGATTGTGGTGTCTGCTGCAGTGCTTGGAGTCCTCAGGAAGCGCTAGGAGCATCCTTCAACGGAGGTACCCAGTCGGGGTGCCAGGCGATCCGTTACAGGTTACTGTTTTACTCATGAAATATTTCTGAATAGAAATATGTATGTTTTATTGCAGTAAAACCCAAACAGTATTGTGACATTAACAGTTAAATTGACATGCAGAAATTGAAAAACTTTTAAGTTTCTTAAATTTTTAAAACCTTTTTTAGATTTTATTCATATAAAATGGAGTTCTATATATGAATGTTTGATATGGACTGAAAGCCCTGTTTCCCCTGAACAAACCGATATATAATAAGTGTGCGTGCACTTAGTATGAAAGAGGTAAATTATAATTGAACAGACATAGGGCCAAATTCTGTGGTTTGTTTACGTTTTGTTTTGATCACAACTTGTACATTTGGCTCCGTCCTTAACCCCTTAAAGGACCACTCTAGGCACCCAGACCACTTCAGCTTAATGAAGTGGTCTGGGTGCCAGGTCCTTCTAGGCTTAACCCATTTTTTCATAATTATAGCAGTTTCAGAGAAACTGCTATGTTATGAATGGGTTAAGCCTTCCCTAATCCTCTAGTGGCTGTCTCATTGACAGCCACTAGGGCGCTTGCGTGCTTCTCACTGTGATTTTCACAGTGAGAGCACGCCAGCGTCCATAGGAAAGCATTGTAAATGCTTTCCTATGAAGCGTATAGCATTTACGCTGGAGGAGGAGAGAAGGAGGAGAGCTCTCCGCCCAGCGCTGGAAAAGGTAAGTTTAACCCCTTTCCCCTTCCAGAGCGGGGCGGGAGGGGGTCCCTGAGGGTGGGGGCACCCTCAGGGCACTATAGTGCCAGGAAAACGAGTATGTTTTCCTGGCACTATAGTGGTCCTTTAAGACCGGGGGCGTATAATTACGCCCTATTTTAGGCTTCTCTAAACGCCGCCGGGCGTAACTGTACGCCCTCCGGTCTTTCTTTACTTACCCAGTCGCTGGCGATCCCACGCTCCTGGGAGCCCCCCGCGGCACGTCCGACCCCTGGAAGGGGGTCCTCCCTCAATTCCCCACTTACTTCCACCCACCCCAGCTAAACATATAATTTTAAAATATTTATATTAAATAAATTTAACCCCTAAGGGTAAAAAAAAAAAAAAGAATTAACCCTCAGGGGTTAAAAAAAATCAGATGACAGTAAAATGTAATCCCTGCCAATTGATCACTGTAGTCAGTGATGAATTGGCAGGGAAGGGGTTAATTTTTTTATTAAAATGAGTAAAGTGGGGTGGGATTTTAAATAAATAAATAAAATAAAAAAATAGTTTAACAGGGGGCAGGATCATCACTGATCCGTCTCCCTGCACTTCACACAGAACCAGGAAGTGCAGGGAGGCGGAAGGTAACTATACTTACCACATGTGCTCGCTCTGACATGCTGCACTATCGGGTGCTCCCGGTCTGCATCTGTATTATACAGAGGCAGATCGGAGCACCATTAACCCCGCGATCGCGGCGATCTGGGGTTAATTTTACCGCGTGACGGACAAGGTCCATCACTCGTCGTTAAGAGTTTCCCCTGAGTGACGGACCTCGTCCGTCACTCGGCGTTAAGTGGTTAAAGGACCACTATAGGCACCTACTGTCCTCCCCCCCCGGCCCCCACCCCTGCGCGGTGGGTGGGGGCCCTAATAAAACAATAAGGGGGGGGGGACCTACTGTCCTCCCCCCCGGCCCCCACCCCTGAGTGGTGGGTGGGGGCCCTAATAAAACAATGGGGGGGGACCTACTGTCCTCCTGGCTTGATGGGTGGGGGCCTAAATGACAATCAAGGTGACTAGGGGTCCCAAGCCCCTAGTCACCCCCACCACCCAAAAAAAAAACAAAAAAAAACTATCCCCTACCTACCCCCCTCACCCTAAAAATAGTGAGGGGGGAATAAAATAACTAACCTGTAAAAAAAAAAATTAAACTTACCATTTGATGTCTTCTTTTTTCTAAAATCTTCTTTCTTCAGCCCCCAAAAAGGCCAAATAAAAATCCATTATACCGTCGCACTTTTATAAAAAAAAAAAAAAAAGCGAGCGCAAAAAAAAATTAATCCAAGTTCGCCCTTCGAGGGCACGCCGCAGACTGAGCTCCGCAGGGCGGGTCAAGGCTTATAAAGCCTTGCCCCGCCCTGCAATTAGGCTTAGAACACTCTGATTGGTGGGTTTAAGCCAATCAGAGTGCTCTGAGTCATTTTACACATAGTGGGAAAATTCAAAAGAACTTTC